>CM061748.1:268518846-269118846 GCA_030979885.1 Lolium multiflorum | reverse complement strand
CAAAGGGCATCAACAGAGACGTTCCTGCATGATCCTAGGATAATCAGGAAGTAAGGAAAGAAGAAGAGGAACAGTAGAATCATGGAGGCCCAAAGAGAAGTAACAGATAAGGAGGAGGAAGAGGAGAAACGTACCTGCGCCTGGAAGCAGAGGCTACGGCATGGCGAGGCAGTGCCCGCGCGGCCGCAACAGCTACAAGTCCAGGGTAGACGCCGGTGTTATGCCGACGACCCAACCACCAGCACAACACCCTGGGGATGATGGCACAGGCGATGCCACAACATCACCCGCGCCAGGACAGTCCCAGGCACACGCGAGCGTCGATGACGGCGACTGCAGCTCGCCGGAGGCATCAAATCACCGAAGGCGATTCTTCTCCAGATCCAGCACGGTGGCGATCTAGAGAAAGAGGAAGCAACTGGCGAAACCGCTCGGACAGATCGATAGATCATCGCACGGGGGTTCAAACGCGACCGCTGGCGTGGCTAGGGATGGCTGGAATGATCCGGAGCGTGGCGACTACTGAGGCGGCGGTGCCATCGCCACGAATCGCCAGGGCGTCTAGGGTTAGGGTTGGGTCGATCGAGAGAGAGCGAGTCAGGGGGCCGACGCGGTCGGTTCGGATCGATCTAGTCCGATTCGACCCTAATGGCCTGACCAGTGGGCCCACAGGGATATTTTGGTCATTTGCCATAGGTTTTAATTCAATTCAAATTGGAATTTACATCCTACACTATAAAAATTGCAAATAAATCCCAAACAACTCTAAAAATTTAAGAAAAATATGAATAACTCATAGAATATATTCTTTAACCAAAATAAAATGTGAAATGCAATAAACAATGAGAATTCAAATTTAAGAATTTTGATGTGAATTTTAAGTGGAAAATTCAAATTTGCAGTTTTCCTTGGATATATAAATCAAGGAAAATTCCAAATAACTTTATTATTTTCAAAATTCAATATTTCCAAAAGGAGAAATATTCTATTATTCTAGACCCTTTTCATTCAAGGTAAATATTTTCCAAAGGAAAATTCTACTAATCCTAAATCTTTTCTTTTACAAGAAAACAATATAAAAGGATTATAAATTACTGCCTAATTATGGCATAAATATTCAAATTATACCAAAATCATCCAAATCTTAGTAAGTACTCCGGGGAAGGGATTCAACATAAAGTAACGCACTCATGCATGCATCATTTGGATTTTATAACATTGTCATTATCGGATAATGATGTTTCTTTTTAGAACCCGAGGTCCAGGTTCCATCCAAACCTTCGAACTGCATTATCTCACAGTCACCAGGCAAGTTCACTCTTGCTCATGCCATATTGATTATTTTCTATCAATTTACTCGCAAAGCAATATACTTATCAATCTTGCATTGAAAATAAAATGTTACTTTTCCAATTATGAGTATGACTATGTGGTTGGCAATGGAAACATGGTATGTGTTGATGCTGGAGGTTCCATTGCAAGGGTTGTATTCATCTAGGACTAATCACCAATACCGTCTAGTGATTCTAGCGCCGCACATTTCGCGTTAACCATGAGATCTATAGTGGCTCTGGGGAAGTCAGCTTTATCTTTTTCCTCTCGCATATCAACGGATCAGTGATAAGGGTTACGTGTATCAATCTATCTATTGGTAAAGGTGAGGACATTGGTCTGGAATAGTCTACCAATAGGTATAGGAGAGAGCAGACTTATTAAAGGTCTATGATGGATTGTAAGGGTTGTCCGGGTTAGTATGTCTATAGTGTATAGGATAGGGCATGAGAATTGTTCGAATCAGTCTACCTTAATGATATAGGTGAGAATAAATGTCTGGGTCAGTCTACCTATAGATAAAGGACATGACAGACTTACAAAAGGGTGGATATGCGGGGTTGTGGAGAAGGCAGTGATTGGCTTGATTCTTATACCGGGCCTCACACCAAGGAAGTGTGGATGAGAAAGTATGCCCCGGTTTGCAACAAGGATAAGTTCTATTATAGGAAAAGTAACGCACCTCTGTAGAGCGTATCAAATTGTGGCTTGTCACTCCCAGTTCCGGGAAGGAAACTACGAACGCTGCAGGAAAGGAACTCCGTGAAGTTCTGGTCAACATGTGAAGACTGACGGGCATAGCTTTCAAAATAAAATAAACCTTTTGAAGAAATGTTTGTGAAACATGCATTGACCTGAGATTTTCTGATCAATGGTCGTAGCTAGTGCATCAAACACCTTTTCTCTTTTGAACTTGCTGCGTACCTCTGTACTCACTTTCTTTCGATACCCTTGCTAGACTGTGATCATGAAGAGGAGGCCTGCACCAGAGCAGCAGAAGGGGACTACGAGTTGGTCTACGAAGAGCCTGACCTATCAGGAGGAGTTGAAGGCGTGGACTATGGGATAGTCTACGGAGTTGACAACACCGAGGCGGAGGAATAGAGTCTTACCCTAGACATATCAGAGCTGAGCAGCATAGTGGATTATTTAAATAAGTTGATGAGCTCGTCATGTCTCTTAAGTTTGTGTTGTAAGAGTACTTAAGTAATATCGTAGGGTGTTCTCATCGGACCTGTGAGAATACCAACTTGTTAAGACCATGTTTGTAATAATCTGGAGTGTTATGACCTGCAATGTTTCTGTTGTACCACTCTGAGGGATATGGTATTTGTGAAGAAGTCCCTTCATAAAGATCATATCAACGACTTGTATACTACAACATGTAGTGATATGCTGGGTCACCGCATTGCCAAAGCGCAAGCTTCGGTCGCACTTGATTCCTCTGAGTAAAAGTCGTCGTTGGTTGAGGAAGAGCATCTCTACGGTTGTTTCTCTCCTTGTGGCCCATCGTTGCAGCTTGATGTGTCGATTTCCTCTAAGCTTGAGGGCATGGACTTGATCATGGTTGAGGCGCCCAACGTTGAGAAGAGTCCTGATGTTGACTCGAAAGTCTCTCTCTCTCTTGAGGATGTGGTTGCTAAGTCAAGGGTGTTGACATCTGTGCCCCGAGCTTTCATTGCCAGGAGATTTGCGTCTTTCTCCAACCTTGGCTGTTTCCTAGCTTTGCAGTTCTGTAGCCCTGTGAATATGTTGTTCATGGTTCCTGAAGGATATGAATTGAAATTCATTATCTAATATGTTTATTACTCTAATTAGAAATCTAAATCCTGAAGTACTCATGAGGATATGTGTTGGTATCCACGTTAGTTGTACCCAGATTTTTACTGAAGATTTGACATGGGTGTCGAAGTGAAACCCTACCCGACGGTAGAACTATAGTTAGCGTCGGTTTTCATTATCGATTGACAGTAGACGGGGCAAAGCTGACTCTAGAACACTTACACATAGAATTTGCCAAGTTCCACGAAGAGATAGAGAGAAATTCATGGCTAGGTACTATGACCTTAATTCTAACAATTTCTGCGATGTTAGGGCTGACAAGGCTTTGACCCTGATATGAGTAGACACTTGGGCATGGGGATTTTGTTGATGTCGGTCCATATTGTTAACAAGAAACTAGTAGAGAGCATGTCATCAACAATTTCAGACCATCATGTGCGCAAGCATCTCAACCGAGCGAGAGCGAGCAACTTCTCCTTACTCAACCGGGCAGCTACTCCTTACTCAACCGAGTGTAACCGAGAAGCTTCTCCTTGAACTGTTTCCACGCTTCCTCGTCCTGCCTACCGTGTAGACGACTTTCTGGGATCGAGAGCATACCTCTAGACCCTCGTCTCTTGAGAGTTTGCAGTGCGACCATTCACTTCCGTTCGACTATATTTGTGTCTACCGCCAGACTACTTCGATTCCGGATCTGGCACACGGCTAGGTCTTCTTTATTATCATGAGCGACAACGAAAACATTGTTGCGGTGGCGGCCTTCATTTGCTAAATATTCTAAGACAGCCCACGTCGGCGTATGTACCGCTGTGGAAATATTACCAAAGGTGTATCCGGTCTCTTGTCCAGGTTAGAACTTCTTAAACTATAGACATGTCATCCATACTCTCGTACCTCCAAAGCACCATTAAAAATGACAGAGGAATATATTTCTATATACGTTCCAGGAAACAAGTCTCTTTCTACGGAATCTGGATAGCAAGTGGACCACAAAAGTGCATGTACAAGGGCAGCGTTAGCACACCAACGCAAAGACGGGTGTAGAGGGCGTCGCCTCCGCGGAAGAGTAGTCGTCTGGCCGCGACCGGCGACGTACACAGATGCCCCCGACAACAACTCGGCGTCTAGGTCGACCTGGACCCCGCCGGTGGTGTGGCCGCGCCCCACGTACGTGTGCAAATTGCCCACATCATGATCCGGCCGTGCGCGTCTACTAGACTGTGAATGACGATATGCACTGCTTGATCCCACATTCTCGGTTTTGTTTATTAGAGTGTGTTTGGATTGCTAACAAAAAGTGTATAATGCAAATTTTGTTTGTCACGACCAAAAATTGGTTCTTCTCCCCCCTCCTAGCTCTCAGCCTCCTACAGTAACCTTGCTCGTCCTTTCCCTTTGACCGGGCCGCCGACGGCCGCTCCGCCGGATTAGCTGGCCGGAGTTGGTCTAGGTAGGGCGCCGGAGTAGATTAGGTGTAGATCTGCTGTTTTCTTTGGTAGTCTGTGGCAGTTGTCACCGTTTTGGGCGGATGCCCCGTAGAGAAGGCGGTGGTCGAGATCCTCGCCGCCGGATCTCGATCTATCTAGGGCTGCTGCTAGCTCTCTCTCTACTCCGATGGTCGGAGGGAGAGGTGGCGAGGAGTGGCGCCGTCTTCCTCAATAATACTGCGGCGACTGGTTCTTCTCTCTCCCTCGGCAGTGAAGATGGAGTGCCCCTGGCCGGCCGTGGAGGCGAGGTGGGGCTTCTTCGCGGAGCTGCTAGGTGCGTTTCTGATCTGCTCCTGGCCGGCCTTGGTGGCGAGGAGGAGCTGGAGCATGGCGCGCTGTTTTTGGATCGAGGAAGAGGATCCGGTCCTCTCTGTCGATGCGGCGAGTGGCTGGCGGTTGCTAAGCTGCAACTTCTTCTTGCCTGCCATGGTGGCCAGGAGAGAAGCAGTGGTGATGCACAGCCTGCCCTTCTTCATCGACTCCTGCCTGCTGGTTGCTATGGAGGCTCTGCGCAAGAGCTCCTTCGAGCGGAACACGCGGCTTCAACCAGCGACGCCGCGATCTTTGGCCGACGAAGCGGCCCATCTACAACCTCCATCGTGGAGGCCCTTCTGTGCTCTGTTCGTCAGGGCTTGACGCTTCTCCACCAACAAGTGGTTCGTCCCCGGAGGAGGAGGAGTGGTTGGCGGATCAGGAGCTTCGCCGGAAGTATGCTATCAAGCAACTTGGCATCGAATCTCGACGGCTTTGTCTCGAGGTCGCCGGTGATGGGTGGCGGAGGCGCCCAAGGACCTGATCGTGTTTCTAGTTTTTATCTCAGGGTGCTAGCTGTAAAATCTGGAGGACCTTTCTTCAAATTCTGGTTTCTCTGTGCAATAGATGCCATAGGACCTCCTTGTAAATTGTACCTGCCACGTGTGATCTAATGGAGACTCTGGGGCCTTCTAGGCCCTTATCTTGTTCAAAAAAAAAGATAGTTGTCTATTTTTGACTTATCAATGCTTCACTAGTTCTAGTTTATGTTTGAGCTAATGTTGATCAACTTGTGGACAAGGAAAAAAATCAACCAAATATTAGCTAGCCAAAATTTTGATAGAGCAATCTTGACACAAACCAAGCACACCCATAATCTCTCCGCTGCTATAGGTAGACACTATAGCTTTCTAGTTTGACACCGCACGGGTTATACTGTTGATGTGAATTTTGTGAACCTAGATACTGTGAACCTTTTAAAAAAAATCAGTAATATATATACACATATATTCTAAAATAGCATAAATCACGAGTGCAGAGAATCTTTATGCATGTGCATGTCAAAAAAAAAAAAAATTCGAGGTTGACGGGGGAAAAGTCCCCACCGTTTGTTATTATTACTCGAAAGGCCAAGCAGCCAGTCTATATGTACAAGTTTGAGAGGTACAGGGGGAGAGCGGTAGGAGGACGAAGCTCAGTTAAGCTTTGTCAAGACATAGGACCGCAACCTATCTAAGCCGTCACGGTCGTTTAGCGGCAAGCGCCAACGCCAAAGTACAAGATCGTCGCACACTCGGAGCAACGTAGCACGGGGGGTAGAGGGTCTCCCGTTGAAGACAAGATCGTTGCGACTCTTCCAGATAGCCCATAGAGTCGTCGCCACGCCCATACGCCAGGTGGGAACCGGAATCTGGAGGGGGGGATGTCCCAAATGGAGAACTGCCCGTCCGGGATTGAGACTTCCAGACGGGTCCACACCGAGGCGGTGAGGCTGCAGTCGAAGAACAGGTGCCTCCCGGTCTCGGCGGCGGGGCAGGAGGCACACAACTCGGATGGCGCGCAGTGCTTGTAGAAGAGGTTCGCACGTGTGCTCAGCCGGTCGATGTCGAGGAGGTAAGCGAAGATCTTCAGCTTGGAGGGGAGGTGGAGAGCCCAGGTGATGCTAGCGGACTCGTCCCTGGGGCGCGGGGGAGAAAGCATCTGGTATGCCTCCCTCGAGCTGAAGTGGGGACCTGAGGGGAGTCGATGAAGCGGTCGTCGGGGTCAGGCGCAAGGCGCGTGTCGTCGATGATCTGGCGGGTCAGAGCGAGCTCGGCCGTCGCATCGCCGGTAAGACGTGGCTGTAGGTCCAGCCCCGAAGCCACAACGGTAGCCACCGTGGCGTGCTGCCGGGTGCAGTGGGAGAAGAGGGCGGGGAAGCGGTCGGCGAGGGCCCTGCCCGGCAGCCACTTGTCCAACCAGAAGGACGTAGAACGGCCGTCCCCGATCGAGACGCGGGTGATAGCTCGATAAAGGGGAAGGCATTCCCCGACGATCTTCTCCAGAAAAGAGGGGGCCGCCGAGAGTTCCCCCAAATCTCGACCTGTGTGAGCAAAGAACCAAGATTTCCAAGGTAGCAAAGTAGGAAGATGAAGCTGATGGACAAAGTTTAGTAGCAAGCACCTGTTCTGCCGGTGGAGATCCTTGACGCCGAAACCACCCTCCTGCTTAGACAAAACAACCTTATCCCAAGCGGTTAGACAACGAGCACCCGAGCAAGAATCCTTCCCGGTCCAGAAAAACGCCCGTCGTCTCTTATCTATGCTGTCAATAACACCACGCGAAAGCAAGTACGAGCACATAAAGTAAGTCGCAAGGTTATTCAGAACCGCATTACACAGAACGAGCCTCCCCCCGGAGGACAATAAGTGGGCGCGCCACCCAGAGAGACGACGGTCAAAGGAGAGGAGAAGGGGACCGTAGGCCGAGGTGGGGAGTTTGGTAGGAGAGAGGGGGAGCCCAAGGTAAGGCTGGGGAAAGGTGGAGATGGGTGCTGACGTGGGAGTTGACGTGGGATCAACGTCGCCAGAAAGTAGCTTCCTTGTGACGGTAAAGCACTCGTCCGTTGGGAACCCCAAGAGGAAGGTATGATGTGTACAGCAGCAAGTTTTCCCTCAGTAAGAAACCAAGGTTTATCGAACCGGTAGGAGTCAAGAAGCACGTTGAAGGTTGTTGGTGACGGAGTGTAGTGCGGCGCAACACCGGGGATTCCGGCGCCAACGTGGAACTGCACAACACAACCGAAGTACTTTGTCCCAACAAAGCAGTGAGGTTGTCAATCTCACCGTTGCTGTAGCAAAGGATTAGATGTATAGTGTGGATGATGATTGTTTGCGAGAAAACAGTAAAACAAGTATTGCAGTAGATTGTATTCGATTAAAAGAATGGACCGGGGTCCACGGTTCACTAGAGGTGTCTCTCCCATAAGATAAATAGCATGTTGGGTGAACAAATTACAGTTGGGCAATTGACAAATAAAGAGAGCATGACAATGCACATACATGATATGATGAATATTGTGAGATTCAATTGGGCATTACGACAAAGTACATAGACCGCTATCCGCATGCATCTATGCCTAAAAAGTCCACTTTCAGGTTATCATCCGAACCCCTTCCAGTATTAAGTTGCAAACAACAGACAATTGCATTAAGTATGGTGCGTAATGTAATCAATAACTACATCCTCGGACATAGCATCAATGTTTTATCCCTAGTGGCAACAGCACATCCACAACCTTAGAACTTTCTGTCACTGTTCCCAGATTTAATGGAGGCATGAACCCACTATCGAGCATAAATACTCCCTCTTGGAGTTAAGAGTAAAAACTTGACCAGAGCCTCTACTAATAACGGAGAGCATGCAAGATCATAAACAACACATAGGTAATAGATTGATAATCAACATAACATAGTATTCTCTATCCATCGGATCCCAACAAACACAACATATAGCATTACAGATAGATGATCTTGATCATGTTAGGCAGCTCACAAGACCCGACAATGAAGCACATAAGGAGAGGACGACCATCTAGCGACTGCTATGGACCCATAGTCCAGGGGTGAACTACTCACTCATCAATCCGGAGGCGACCATGGCGGTGTAGAGTCCTCCGGGAGATGATTCCCTCTTCGGCAGGGTGCCGGAGGCGATCTCTGAATCCCGGAGATGGGATTGGCGGCGGCGGCGTCTGCGGAAGGTTTTCCGTATCGTGGCTCTCGATGTGGGGGTTTCGCGACGAAGGCTATTTGTAGGCGGAAGGGTAGGTCGGGGGCGTCGCGAGGGGCCCAGGAGACAGGTCGGCGCGGCCAAGGGTGGGGCCGCGCCGCCTACCCTCTGGCCACCTCGTGGCCCCACTTCGTTGACTCTTCGGTCTTGGAAGCTTCGTGGCAAAATAGGACCCGGGCGTTGATTTCGTCCAATTCGAGAATATTTCCTTACTAGGATTTACGAAACCAAAAACATCAGAAAACAACAACTGGCACTTCGGCATCTTGTTAATAGGTTAGTGCCGGAAAATGCATAATAATGACATATAATGTGTATAAAACATGTGAGTATCATCATAAAAGTAGCATGGAACATAAGAAATTATAGATACGTTTGAGACGTATCAAGCATCCCCAAGCTACTCGTCCAGTAGGTAAACGATAACAAAGATAATTTCTTAAGTGACAATGCTACCAACATAATCTTGATCAATACTATTGTAAGCACATGTAATAAATGCAGCGATTTGAAACAATGGTAAATGACGTGAGTAAACAATTGAATCATAAAGCAAAGACTTTTCATGAATAATACTTCAAGACAAGCATCAATAAGTCTTGCATAAGAGTTAACTCATAAAGCAATAATTCAAAGTAAAGGTATTGAAGCAACACAAAGGAAGATGAAGTTTCAGCGGTTGCTTTCAACTTGTAACATGTATATCTCATGGATAGTTGTCAATGCAAAGTAATATAACAAATGCAATATGCAAGTATGTAGGAATCAATGCAGTTCACACAAGTGTTTGCTTCTTGAGGTGGAGAGAGATAGGTGAACTGACTCAACAATAAAAGTAAAAGAATGGCCCTTCGCAGAGGAAGCATTGATTGCTATATTTGTGCTAGAGCTTTGGTTTTGAAAACAAGAAACAATTTTGTCAACGGTAGTAATAAAGCATATGAGTTATGTAAATTATATCCTACAAGTTGCAAGCCTCATGCATAGTATACTAATAGTGCCCGCACCTTGTCCTAATTAGCTTGGATTCTGGGATTATCATCGCAATACACATGTTTTAACCAAGTGTCACCTCTATGCCGCCTGTACAAAGGTCTAAGGAGAAAGTTCGCATTGGATTTCTCGCTTTTGATTATTCTCAACTTAGACATCCATACCGGGACAACATAGATAACAGATAATGGACTCCTCTTTAATGCATAAGCATGTAGCAACAATTAATGTTCTCATATGAGATTGAGGATATATGTCCAAAACTGAAACTTCCACCATGATTCATGGCTTTAGTTAGCGGCCCAATGTTCTTCTCTAACATTATGCATGCTCTAACCATTAAATGAGTGGTAAATCTCCCTTACTTCAGACAAGACGGACATGCATAGCAACTCACATGATATTCAACAAAGAGTAGTTGATGGCGTCCCCAAACATGGTTATCACACAACAAGCAACTTAATAAGAGATAAAGTGCATAAGTACATATTCAATACCACAATAGTTTTTAAGCTATTTGTCCCATGAGCTATATATTGCAAAGATAAAGAATGGAAATTTTAAAGGTAGCACTCAAGCAATTTACTTTGGAATGGCGGAGAAATACCATGTAGTAGGTAGGTATGGTGGACACAAATGGCATAGTGGTTGGCTCAAGGATTTTGGATGCATGAGAAGTATTCCCTCTCGATACAAGGCTTAGGCTAGCAAGGTTGTTTGAAACAAACACAAGGATGAACGGTGCAGCAAAACTCACATAAAAGACATATTGTAAACATTATAAGACTCTACACCGTCTTCCTTGTTGTTCAAACTCAATATTAGATATTATCTAGACCTTAGAGAGACCAATTATGCAAACCAAATTTTAGCATGCTTTATGTATTTCTTCATTAATAAGTGCAAAGTATATGATGCAAGAGCTTAAATATGAGCACAACAATTGCCAAGTATCACATTATTCAAGATATTATACCAATTACCACATATATCATTTCCAATTCCAACCATATAACAATTTAACGAAGAAGAAACTTTCGCCATGAATACTATGAGTAAAGCCTAAGGACATATTTGTCCATATGCAACAGCGGAGCGTGTCTCTCTCCCACACATTGAATGCTAGGATCCATTTTATTCAAACAAAAAAAACAAAAACAAACCGACGCTCCAAGCAAAGTACATAAGATGTGATGGAATAAAAATATAGTTTCGGGGAGGAACACGATAATGTTGTCGATGAAGAAGGGGATGGCTTGGGCATCCCCAAGCTTTTGAGTCTTCTTGATATATGCAGGGGTGAACCACCGGGCATCCTCAAGCTAGAGCTTTCACTCTCCTTGATCATAGTGTATATCATCCTCCTCTCTTGATCCTTGAAAACTTCCTCCACACCAAACTCAAAACAAACTCATTAGAGGGTTAGTGCATAATCAAAATTCACATATTCAGAGGTGACACAATCATTCTTTATACTTCTGGACATTGCACAAAGCTACTGAAAGTCAATGGAATCGAAAAATCCATCAAGCATGACAAAACAGGCAATGCAAAATAAAAGGCAGAATCTGTCAAAACAGAACAGTTCGTAAAGACGTATTTTTAACAGGCACCAGACTTGCTCAGATGAGAAAACTTAAAACTAATGAAAGTTGCGTACATATCTGAGGATCACTCACGTAAATTGGCATAATTTTCTGAGCTACCTACAGAGAATTAGATCCAGATTCGTGACAGAAAAGAAAACTGTTTCTGCGCAGTAATCCAAATCTAGTATCATCCTTCTATTAGAGACTTTACTTGCCACAACAATGCAATAAAACTAAGATAAGGAGAGGTTTCTACAGTAGTAAACAACTTCCAAGACTCAAATATAAAACAAAAAATACTGTAGTAAAAACATGGGTTGTCTCCCATAAGCACTTTTCTTTAACGCCTTTCAGCTAGGCGCAGAAAGTGTGTATCAAGTATTATCAAGAGATGA
The DNA here is from genome assembly GCA_030979885.1 of Lolium multiflorum. Taxonomy (NCBI): domain Eukaryota; kingdom Viridiplantae; phylum Streptophyta; class Magnoliopsida; order Poales; family Poaceae; genus Lolium; species Lolium multiflorum. Next base: position 269,107,245 of record CM061748.1, on the reverse strand, counting down.
AGCATTGACAGTGGGGTTTGGAGTTTTCTCAACAATGCATTGTATCTTATCTATGTAAGTTTCAGAGGCTCCCTTTTCATTACCCTTAGGCTTGCTACTCTCATCAAACAAATTTTCAGGAACAATCCAATCAAAATTCTTTTCTAGTGCTTCATGCATTCCTAGGAGTTTAATAGGTATCGGTACTTTAATCTCCCCACCATTATTAACATTATTAGTGTACTTTATTCTATCCATATCCATCTTTTCAAGGATACTGGCAAAGTTGGTATAAGAGCCAAGCATATTATATTTAGTAAAAACTTTTCTAGCTTCTCTTGCTATACCTCCAAATTCTTTGAGAAGGGTTTCTAAAACAAAATCTTTCTTTTCTCCTTCTTCCATATCTCCTAGTGTAAGAAACATATGTTGTATTATAGGATTGAGATTAACAAATTTAGCTTCTATCATGTGTACTAAAGAAGCAGCAGCAATTTCATAAGTAGGAGCAAGTTCTACCAAGTGTCTATCTTCAAAATCTTCAACCATACTAACATGAGTGAAAAATTCCTCTATATTATCTCTTCCAATGATAGACCCTTGTCCTACCGGTATGTCTTTTAGAGTGAACTTAGGAGGAAACATGATGAAATAAGTAAAGTAAATGCAAGTAACTAATTTTTTTTGTGTTTTTGATATAGCAAACAAGATAGCAAGTAAAGTAAAACTAGCAACTAATTTTTTGTGTGTTTTAATTTAGTGCAGCAAACAAAGTAGTAAATAAAATAAAGCAAGACAAAAACAAAGTAAAGAGATTGGATTGTGAAGACTCCCCTTGCAGCGTGTCTTGATCTCCCCGGCAACGACGCCAGAAAAAGAGCTGCTGACATGGGAGTTGACGTGGGATCAACGTCGTCAGAAAGTAGCTTCCTTGTGACGGTAAAGCACTCGTCCGTTGGGAACCCCAAGAGGAAGGTATGATGTGTACAGCAGCAAGTTTTCCTCGATGAGAAACCAAGGTTTATCAGTTAGGAGTCAAGAAGCACGTTGAAGGTTGTTGGTGACGGAGTGTAGTGCGGCGCAACACCCGGGATTCCGCGCCAACGTGGAACCTGCACAACACAACCGAAGTACTTTGTCCCAACGAAACAATGAGGTTGTCAATCTCACCGGCTTGCTGTAGCAAAGGATTAGATGTATAGTGTGGATGATGATTGTTTGCAGAAAACATTAAAACAAGTATTGCGAGATTGTATTCGATTAAAAGAATGGACCGGGGTCCACGGTTCACTAGAGGTGTCTCTCCCATAAGATAAATAGCATGTTGGGTGAACAAATTACGGTTGGGCAATTGACAAATAAAGAGAGCATGACAATGCACATACATGATATGATGAATATTGTGAGATTCAATTGGGCATTACGACAAAGTACATAGACCGCTATCCAGCATGCATCTATGCCTAAAAAGTCCACTTTCAGGTTATCATCCGAACCCCTTCCGGTATTAAGTTGCAAACAACAGACAATTGCATTAAGTATGGTGCGTAATGTAATCAATAACTACATCCTCGGACATAGCATCAATGTTTTATCCCTAGTGGCAACAGCACATCCACAACCTTAGAACGCTGTCACTCCCCAGATTTAATGGAGGCATGAACCCACTATCGAGCATAAATACTCCCTCTTGGAGTTAAGAGTAAAAACTTGGCCTCTACTCTATAATAACGGAGAGCATGCAAGATCATAAACAACACATAGGTAATAGATTGATAATCAACATAACATAGTATTCTCTATCCATCGGATCCCAACAAACACAACATATAGCATTACAGATAGATGATCTTGATCATGTTAGGCAGCTCACAAGACCCGACAATGAAGCACATAAGGAGAGGACGACCATCTAGCTACTGCTATGGACCCATAGTCCAGGGGTGAACTACTCACTCATCAATCCGGAGGCGACCATGGCGGTGTAGAGTCCTCCGGGAGATGATTCCCCTCTCCGGCAGGGTGCCGGAGGCGATCCCCTGAGATGGGATTGGCGGCGGCGGCATCTCTGGAAGGTTTTCCGTATCGTGGCTCTCGGTGCGGGGTTTCGCGACGAAGGCTATTTGTAGGCGGAAGGGTAGGTCGGGGGGCGTCGCGAGGCCCAGGAGACAGGTCGGCGCGGCCAAGGGTGGGGCGCGCCGCTACCCTCTGGCCACCTCGTGGCCCCACTTCGTTGACTCTTCGGTATTCTGGAAGCTTCGTGGCAAAATAGGACCCTGGGCGTTGATTTCGTCAATTCGAGAATATTTCCTTACTAGGATTTGAAACCAAAAACAGAAAACAATGGCACTTCGGCATCTTGTTAATAGGTTAGTGCGGAAAATGCATAATAATGACATATAATGTGTATAAAACATGTGAGTATCATCATAAAAGTAGCATGGAACATAAGAAATTATAGATACGTTTGAGACGTATCAATGGGGCACCCAAGGGTGGCAACCATGCCTGTGGCCGCGTCGGGGTGGACGTTCATAGGAATGAAGCAATACTTGTGGAAGTTGATTGCCAACCCAGTTGCAACCGCAAAGTCCTCAAGAACCTGTCTGAGGCATGCAGTAGCGCCGGGGTCTGCTCTACAGAGAATCAGGGTATTGTCAGCGTACTGCAAGACAGGATAGGGAATATCTGTGGCAAGGGGATGGGACAGGAGCCTCCTCGACAAAGCCTGACGGATAAGGCGTTGGAGCACATCCGCCACAAGGATGAACAGGTAAGGGGACAAGGGGTCCCCCTGGCGGAGACCATTTTTGCAGGGGATCCAGTCCCTCGGGACTCCGTTGAGGAGGATAGCAGTGAGGCCCGAGCGAAGGATCTTTTCCATCCAGCCGCACCACCGATCACTAAAGCCACGGACTGTTAGGATGGACAGGAGGCTCGCCCAGTTCACAGAGTCGAAGGCTTTCCGGAAATCAATTTTGAAGACAATGGTTGGCGCTTTGCGCGAAAGGCAGCAGCGAAGGAGGTCGGCTGCATAGACAATATTCTCAGATATACGTCGTCCAAAAAGGAACCCTGTTTGGTCCGCGTCTACCAATGTTTGGATAGCCGCCTGAAGTCTGGTGGTGAGGACTTTGGTGATTGCCTTCATGACGCAGTTTTGGAGCGAGATGGGACGAAATTGAGACGGGTGGGTGGCGGCATCCACCTTAGGGAGAAGGACGAGGAAGGCGCGGTTAATGCGAGCGAGGTCAATGGTACCGTCATAGAAGGAGGAGAAGAGCTCCCCGACGTCTGGTGCCACGGTGGAACAGAAGGTTGAGAAGAAAGCAGGCCCAAACCCGTCAGGGCCGGGGCTGGAGAGCTTGTTCATAGCAAGGAAGGCTAATTTGATTTCATCTGGAGCGAAGGGGGCACTAAGGCCATCGTGTAGAGGTGGATCGTCGGGGTATAGAGAGTTAAGGTCGAAGCGCCAGACAGGGGAGTAACCGAGCCAAGGAGATTGGTGTAGAAGTTTTTGAGGGCGGTGGCTTTGTCAGAATGATCAGACAAGTCGACTCCATCCACCGTTAGCAGAGGGATAGAGTTGCGGCGCATACGGCAGGTGGCAGAGGCATGGAAGAACTTTGTGTTCTCGTCACCTTCCAGAGCGAAACGGACTTTTGCCCTAGTCCTCCAGTAAGCGGCATTTTCTTTGATGGAGAGATGCAGGGCGTCCATAGTCAGGGAGCGCAGGCGTCGTTCCAGCTGAGAGAGGGGATGCCCCTCTTCCAGCAGGTCAAGAAGGTTGATGAGCAAGCGGCAGTCGCGCTCTCTAATGACGCAGTTGGAGGAGTTCCTTTGCCATTTTTTGCAGGAAGAACGACAGAGTCGAAGACGGGCAACAACTCTGGCTGTGGGGTCAGCGCGGTAGGTGGCCCCCCAAGCAGCAGTGATGGAGAGCCGGAAGCGCTCATGGAGGGCCCAGACAGGCTCATACCTGAAGTACCCCCCCTTTGGAACGCGAGTCGAGATACTAGCAAGCAGGGGGACATGGTCGGAAGTGTCTCTGGGGATCGAGGCCAGAGAGGAAGCAGGGAAGCGAGCGTTCCAGGCATGATTAATGAACACCCTGTCCAGGCGGATGAGAGTGGGAGAGGCGCGCCCGTTTGACCAGGTGAAACGCCTGTCGCGAAGGGGGAGCTCGATGAGCCCGAGGGCATTAATCGTCTCATTGAACAGCTCTGCTTCGGAAGCAGAGAAGTTCTTGCGGTCGGATGGGTCCCGGGTGAGGTTGAAATCGCCCGCAACCATCCAAGGGACATTTTCGCCGGGGTCATGGAGAGCAAGATTTTCGAGGAAGAGAGGTTTGTCAGCGTGCTCACAGGGAGCATAGACGTTGGAGTAACGGAAGGCGCTACCGTCGCAAGTGAGGGACAGATCGAGGAAGAGGGTATGACGTGATGGGACGGAACGGACAAGGGAGAAAACTTTTTCATCCTAGGCCGTAACCAAACTGCCAGAAGCACCTATGGATCCGACGAACTCAAAGGAGCGCAGGTGGGAGGGAAGGAAGGAGGTACACTTAAGCGGCGAGGGCTGCTCGAGCTTCGTTTCCTGCAGCCCTACGATGCTTGGCTTGGATGGGAAAAAGTCGGCCCGGACGATGTGTTGATCGCCAAAACCCACCGGCGGGCAGCGGCCTGTCAACACGGTAGAGCCGGGAAGAGCCTAGAGCTGCGGCTGGCTGAGACCCCTCCGAGCGACGGCCCGCAATGCTCTTGGTCACACGCGGCGATGCGAAGTGCAGGGTGCCACGACCTATACCTGGTCGGAAGGTGATGGGGATGCCTCGCTTAGTTCTGCATGGCATACACGTAAACATTAAATACGAGCCTCGATCGGCTCTCGGGTTATCCTGTGAATCGGCTCAAAGAGCGATCCACCCATGATCCATACGGGGTGCACGAATACTTGGTGATCCTGCTTGATCAAGATGAAGCTAATTAGATCTCGACGATTTAGGGTTTTCACCGCATAATCGGATCATCCTACTCAGGTTGGGCCTCGCGGCCACGCACGGTGCTCATAAGCCGATCCTAAACAAAGAACCAACAATGAAGTTGATCACGGAACATCCTGTTTAGGACTTGCGACGCCACTCTACGTGCCACTGGATCCTCCCCCCTTTGTAAGGCCTAACTATTGCAGATATTAAACTAATCCTTGCATAACAAGGAGCAATCGTAACGGATCAGATCTACTAGATGATGAACAAGCAGGGTGCCGCCCCACGCCTGAGATAGGCGTGAGGGCGCTAGACATCAAGGGTTGCACTACGTAAGCATGTTTATACGAAGAGCTATGCTAACCCTAACACATCTATGATAACTACGTTGCCCGCCATCAAAGGCGCTTCAGTACGGGCAACGCATGAACAACGTGGAGCTTGTGCTGCCTAGATCGCAAGATGCGATCTAAGCAGCATGTCGCTTACCTGGTTGAAACCCTCAAGACGAAGGAGTTGGCGATGCGCCGAGATTGGTTTGTTTTGGGGTGAACGTTGTGTTGTTGTTTATTCCATAAACCCTAGATACATATTTATAGTCCAGCGGACTTTCTAACGTGGGAATATCCCACCGTGTGCGATACAAACTCTAAATCTTGATCTAAGATATAACCTACTACAATTAAAGATACACGGGCAAACTAGCCCAAATTCTCCGTGCAAGGCCGCTTCAGAGATCTTCCACGTGTAGTCCTCTAAGCCCATCTCTCTTACGGCCCACCTCTGGATTTGTCCAAAATCTGGTGATAACACATGCCCCCTGGTTTTGGAAATAATTTTTCCAAAATCATTAAGCGTTCCTCCGTCGGGTCATGTCGTGGCAGACGAGCCTATTGCGATATCCGTTATCATTATGCCCTGTCTTCTCGGCTTCTCTGCAGAATTGATAGCTCTGGCGTCATCTCCTTGGAAACTGTGTGACGATGAAATTTCCACCAGGCTCCTCATTATGTAAGCTGTGCGATCGATTAGCTTTCTTCATCCCCTTCCTCTGTTCCAGCCATCGGCACCCAAAAAACCCTCTTCTCCCTCGGCAATGTCTTCCTCTTCCTCCTCCTTCTCAAACCTCTTCCCCCATTCTCACCGAAGAAGAACGAGGACAAACCTTCTTCCGAAGTGGACCCCCTCCCCTCCGATGATGAGAAGAAAGAAGAAAGTAACGAAGGCCAAGACCTTCCCCTCCGCCAAGCTCCCGAAGAAGCGCTCCCGCATGTGGGCGGACAGCGAGGATGAAGATGACGACGAAGAAGAAGAAGAGGAGGAGGAAGATGAATCTTCCTCTTCCGCGGGGTACCCGCCAACCAAGCGCTTCCGCTCTGGGCGGACAGCGGGGATGATGATGACGAGGAGGGCTCCGGCCATGGGCTGGGGTAGCAGCGACGAGGAGCTCCCCGGGAGCGCGCGACGACATCGGCGGCGGTGACGACGAGGACAGCGACGACTAGTAGAATAGGACTAGTAGTAGCAGTGCGCTAGGCACTAGATCCCTCTTTTGAGAGCCATCGGCTCTTTCTTGTAAAGCCGCTCCTATGAATTAATGAAATTGTTCTCTTGATTCATCCTTCAATTGCCCCAATTTCATTCCTTCCGCCTGTCATATCAAGACCGATAGCAATGTATCGATTTTTTCTTCTTTTGGACGCCCATGAAGCTGGATTCTCATGTCGATTAGCTCGTAGGCCAAGAACTTCTCAATTTCAGGCTGCGATTTGGTATCTGACCATATTTTCTTCGCAATCCCTTAGCCGATGACCACTCATCGGCTATTTTGAGAATCCAATCCCTTTGCAGCGACAGGACAGTCCAAAATCTGTAAAAGCCGACGGCCTCCCTTCCTGATTCCTCTCCATAGCTTCAGCAATCTTCTTTCGCGACCAGAACTGCTTCCAGAGAGGATCACGACGCAGGATCAACCGATGCAACTCCAATTGGTTTCTAAAGAACCAAATCTTCATGTAGTCCGTTGCCCCCCGAGTCTTCATCAAGGCGAGGACAATCGTGAGCCAACCACATGTGTCACCATCAGCCTCCGAATCGTGCGGAATCAGCCGATTCCATCAAAATCGGCTCTCTTAAGAACTTTCAGGGCGAGCTGCCCGAGCTTTCATCAAGGCAAGAATACGGCGAGGATGCATAAGTCGTTGATCAGCTTTCTTTCTACTGAACATCGACGTTGTGTAAACCTTGAGCACATAGCCGGTAGGTCTTGGTCTGTGCAACTGTACTAAAGTCGATGGCTGCGCATCGGCTTTGCTTCTGAAATTTTTTTTTTTTGCCGATTTTTCCTTAACCGCCCCAATGTTCTGCACGCATGTACGCACATGTTTATCTGCATATGTTCATCGACTATATGCCCCCAGAGAATCTGCTGAATGACGAGATATCGGCTTTCTTGAATAGTCGGGGCACGTACTTGCACGTCGGCTTCGCAGACTTATGCTGACTTTCATGCCGACGTGGCCACGCCCGGATCGTTGAACACAAACAGAATATGTGGAGAAGATAATTTTGGCCGATTGCTGGAATCGGCCTCCACCTTGCTCGTTCGATGAAGGTTTTGTAATGTCCCTCCATAAACTTTTGGGGCGATCACAAGGATCAGCCTCGCGGTTTGCTCATTGGTTTAATCTTGCTACTCGGTTAGGCTGGATAAAACCAACCCAACCTCGGACTTGATGCGCCTGCTGTCGTCCACCTTAAGTGCATCGTATAATCGTGGAACACTAAGCTCCGTCGGCAAGAGAAACACCATGTTTGTGCCAGCCGATGTTTCATCATCGGCTTTCTTTTGCTTGGGACGCCACTCCATTCTTCGTGGACGACCCTCTTCATCCAGGGCTCGCTGAACCTTTGCGGCCAGATCAGGCCGTGCCTTCCTTAGCGTATGCAGGTATAACCTTTCGGCTTCCTCCAGGCCGCGCAAACGTTGAACCCTGCGCTTTTGTGAACGGCTGAGTCCGTCGGCACCACCTTGGACGGTGGCACCTGTCTTCTTCTTCTTCTAGTCCTTCGTCTTCGGAATCCTCAAGATCTGCCCAACAGTGACTCAGCACGTTTGCTTGGTGGTGGGAGAGGCCCTAAGCGCTCAAACACGACACGTTGGCTGCCTCCTTCTTCTTCTTGTTGCATTAGGGCAATTGCGATTGTGGGCAATCGGCTCATTCCTGAATCCCAGTGATGAAGAAAGGGCAGTCAGTGTCTGGCGTTGTCATCTTGCTCCCTTGATGTGTCCGTGGCACGGCGCTCGTGCTCCTCCTCATAGCGATCCTGCCGACGATGTCTTGGCTTCTCTAGCCGGACGATCTCCTTCATCATCATAGTTGGACCGTCGGCGTTGGTCATACTGTCTCACATATTTGTTGAGGAGGTGATCAGAGAGAGGTCGTTGATATCTTATGTTCTTCACTTCTCCCTATGTAACGTAGCGCTTGCCATCATGATGGAGCCGATCGCGTGGAGCGGCCTCTTCTGTGTTGCTATGAGAGCAGCTGCCCTCATCTCCATCTTTGCCGAGTGGTTCCTAGGTCCTACCATGTTGATGCTGAACGTGGGACCTGGCGGGCAACCCTCGGGGTAGATGACTTCTACCATGTTAACGGCGGGGAAGGGCTGGGTGTCTACCTTCATGGCGTACTGGTTGAAAATTAAACGCCCCTTCTCTATCGCCGCTTGGATGTGCTGACGCCACACCCTGCATCGTTGGTGGCATGGGAAAGCGAGTTGTGGAACTTGCAGTATGGCTTTCCGTTTAGCTCTTGCGCCGTAGGGAACTTGAGACCTTCGGGAATCGTCAACTGTTTCTCCTTGAGCAGGAGGTCGAAGATTTGTTCAGTCTTGGTCACGTCAAAATCAAATCCCCTGGCGGCCCTGGTGGCTTTACCCATTTGCCGGACACGGGGGTTCCTCCCCGAGCCCATTCAGCCACTGCTACTTCTTGGTCTCCGCAGGCACTTCACCTTCCTCTGTATCGACCATGACTACGCACGCTTGAACTTGTCTTGGTACAGGTCTGGTGGCGCTGTTCATATGCTGATAGTTTCGAACCATGTGCGCCACGAGGGATAATCTGCAGGAGGCCATGTCCTTGAGCTGTGTTGCAAGGCCAGCTACTGCCAACTCGACTGCTTCCTTTTCGGTTATACGAACCGAATAACATCGGTTCCTAAGATTCCTGAAGCGCTGGATGTACTCTCACCGTTTCTCCGCGCTTCCGACGTAGTTGTGCTAGATCGGCAATGCTAGACTCGGAAGCTTCTGAATGGTATTGCGTATGGAGCTGTTCTTCCAATTGCTTCCAAGACTGGATGGAGTTTGCTGGCAAAGAGGTATACCATCCAAAAGCCGATCCTGTGAGTGTGAAAGAGCCTCACACGTAGCTGATCCGACTGAAGCCGGTCCTAGTTGCGCCAAATATCGGCCGATGTGCTCGATGGAGCTGGAGCCATCCGATCCACGAATTTGGAGAAGTCGGGAGCCGATATTTAGGTGGCAGCGGGATCATCTCGTACTCGTCGGGGTACGGCTTGGAATAGCCGATGCCCTCCTTTTCGGCATAATGCCGAACTGGTCTCTCAGTATGGTACGATCTGATCCGCCGTCTTGGGCTGCCGGAGATGCACTCGAAGATTCGCCGGGGTGGCGTACTTAGCCAGCCATGTTTGCTTTTCCAGCTCTGAGCCAAGGCAGGAGCTGGGCTCTGGAGTTCGTCGGGGTGGCGTACTTAGTTAGCCACGTACGCCTCAAGCTCGTCGGCCGCGTCCCTCCTGTCTGCGCCGGAGTCCCCGACGTTGTGGCCTGGTTTGAGAGTGCCCGGTTGCCACAGGCACAAACGTGCACGCGTATCCTTGAGGGATCTCCTTAGGTGCCTCAGCCAAGAACTGGTAGTCACTAGGGTCACCCGATCTTGTAGACGGCGAATGTAGCCGGCACTTCAGTGTGCTGCCAACGCATATGGCAGCGGTGGACGGAGGCGGGTGCAGCTCTCTTGGTGCGTCCCGAGAGCTGGTCCTGACGGCGAGTACTGGTGGCTCATGATCTCCTGGATCACGCGCGAGCGAGACGCTCCAACACGTTGACCAAGTTTTCAGAGTGGCGGTGTGAGTGAGCCACCAAGTAGTTGATCTCTGCCGCGGGGCCCTGGTGCGTTCCTCCGACGGGGCAGAGGGATCTATCCCATCGAGTGCTCCTTGTGGTGAGAACCCCTTCCATCGATGCCATGGGTACGGGTTCTGCGAAAAGAGCCGATGAGGTCGGCTTCGAGGGTGGCCTTGATCTCGTCATGTTTCTTCTTGAGCTCAGCGGCAGCTCCTCGTGGGTGACTGGCGTGCCGTCCGTCGCCATCTCAGATGTAGATGGCGATGTGGTTGATGTAGACGATTGTCCCACCGGGCGAGAATGTGTTGATCGCCAAAACCCACCGGCGGGCAGCGGCTGTCAACACGGTAGAGCCGGGAAGAGCCTAGAGCTGCGGCTGGCTGAGACCCCTCCCGACGACGGCCCGCAATGCTCTTGGTCACACGCGGCGATGCGAAGTGCAGGGCGTGCCACACCGCCTATACAGTCGGGAAGGTGATGGGGATGCCTCGCTTAGTTCTGCATGGCATACACGTAAACATTAAATACGAGCCTCGATCGGCTCTCGGGTTATCTGTGAATCGGCTCAAAGAGCCGATCCACCCATGATCCGGGGTGCACGAATACTTGGTGATCCTGCTTGATCAAGATGAAGCTAATTAGATCTACGACGATTTAGGGTTTTCACCGCATAATCGGATCATCCTACTCAGGTTGGGCCTCGCGGCCACGCACGGTGCTCATAAGCCGATCCTAAACAAGGCCAAAGAACCAACAATGAAGTTGATCCGCGGAACATCCTGTTTAGGACTTGCGAGACGCCACCCTACGTGCCACTGGATCCTCCCCTTTGTAAGGCCTAACTATTGCGGATATTAAACTAATCCTTGCATAACAAGGAGCAATCGTAACGGATCAGATCTACTAGATGATGAACAAGCGGTGCCGCCCCCGCGAGATAGGCGTGAGGCGGCTAGACATGCAAGGGTTGCACTACGTAAGCATGTTTATACGAAGAGCTATGCTAACCTAACACATCTATGATAACTCGTTGCCGCCATCAAAGGCGCTTGATCGGCAACGCATGAACGATGGAGCTTGTGCTGCCTAGATCGCAAGATGCGATCTATGTCGCTTACCTGGTTGAAACCCTCAAGACGAAGGAGTTAGCGTCTTGAGATTGGTTTGTTTTTGGGGTGAACGTTGTGTTGTTGTTTATTCCATAAACCTAGATACATATTTATAGTCCAACGGACTTTCTAACGTGGGAATATCCCACCGTGTGCGATACAAACTCTAAATCTTGATCTAAGATATAACCTACTACAATTAAAGATACACGGGCAAACTAGCCAAAATTCTCCGTGCAAGGCCGCTTCAGAGATCTTCCACGTGTAGTCCTCTAAGCCCATCTCTCTTACGGCCCACCTCTGGATTTGTCCAAAATCTGGTGATAACACGATGTCACATTTAGCAGGATCACCAAGGCCCCGAGTGTTCCAGGAAACGATACTGAAGTTAACATAGCCATTCATATGGAAACTAAAGGAGACAACGTGGCTACAGGGCAAACAAAAAACCCACTGCTGCAAGGACTACGGCTTAAGGACAGAGAGGGGGATATAAGGGGAAAAACAGGAAAAAGAAGGCACAAGCCAGAGCCACAGCACACGTCGCTGGGTCTTTGGCTGCAGCAGGAAAGCCCAGCTATGGGCTCGAAGGACGCCGGCAGGTCAGTGACCGCCACCAGGATGAATGGTGACGGAGGCGGGAGGGCGGCGACGGGGGCCTGTCCGATCATGCGGACAGGGGAGGCACCGCAGAGACGTCGTCGACGGCGTCAGGGTCGACGCCGCAGACCGTCGCGAGGGCGCGGAGACTCTGGACAGGGATTGGCCCTGGGTCAGAGGAACCGCCAAAACCAGCCGCCTCCGCGGCGGCCCGGAAGCGAGGAGTGCCACCAGACAGATCGTACTTGGAGGCTTTGGCAGCCTTTGCTTTGGAGAGCTTGGAGACGAAGGTTGGCGCCTCCTTGGCAGCGAGCCGCGCGCTGCGCCGCGCCATGAACGCGGAGTCAGCAGCTCGTTTGCTGCGAACCCTCTGCTTGCGGGCAGAGTCTTCATGGAGGAAGTCCGGCGCCACCGCCTCAGATCCCACGTCGATGAGGACGTCAAGGGGCTCCGTCGCCGCACTGGGAGGCAGACGCACCGGAGCAGCGGCAAGGCCGGACGGCACCACAGCCTCCTTGGCCGCAGCGGCCTCAGGTGAACCGAGCGTGTCGTACCACTGCAGACGAAGGAGGGGACGGTTTAGACAAGGACATTAGGAAGAGAGGGGGACCGGGGGAGGAACGGCAGCGCTAACCTTCTCAACACTGAGGCCGGCATTAGGGAACTGGGAGGCCAGCCTTTTGGCAAGCAGGCGATCCCAGACTTCACAGGGCGCGGCGTGCTCACGTGGGAGCGGGCAAGGGGAGTCCGCGGGAAGGCCATTGACGCCGTCCAAGGTGGCTGCCAGGGCATGGTTCGCCTGACGCCTGGTAATGATCCGCGCCCAGAGGTCGAGGACGGGAGCTGCAGGGGCTTGAGGGGCCGGGGGAGGAGACGGAGGAGTGCCGATGATGGAGCCTTTATCAATGTCACTGAGACGCGGTTGCTCACGCGCGGGCGAGCCGCCTGCACCATCGGTGTCGAAATGCAGGGAGGCAGCATCCCTGGCGTCCTCCTCGCCACTCCAAGCACGAACGAGACGCACCTCCACCTCGGTTGAGCATTCACCAAAGGCATCATGCACCAGCAGGGTGGCGGGGAAGGTCATCTCGCTGGGCATCTTGACGACGACGCGGACGGCGGAGAAGTCCTTCTCCAGGATGCAGGAGGGGTCTATGCAGCATAAACTCCCAATGGGGGCGAATGCGGCACGGATCCCTTGCGCATCCCAGTGCTCGTGCGGGAAGCCCGTGGCGGAGAGCATGGCGAAGCGCGTGGATGCCCAGGCCGCCCTGTTCGTCCCGTCCTCCGACCGCTCGAGGGAGACCAGGTGTCCAGCGAAGGAGAAGGGAAAGCGCGGTAGCACTTCCTCTCTAGCCTCCACCGAGGGGAAAACGAGGAGCATGGCTCCATAATCGCTTGCAGCGAGCACCACCGGAGGGTTGCCGGCGCGTTCCTCCAGGGCACGGCGGAGGATGAACCCAGGGGCGTCCGCTGGCGACTCAAGGATGGCGTAGGCGAACCGCCGCCCAAGCCCCTCATCAGCGACGCGCGGCATGTAGACTTCCGCGCGAGAGGGCGGGGCCGAGGCAGCCGTGGGCGGGAGGGGGGCAAATGTGGGCGGGCCACGGTGGCCCACCAGCGGCGCAGATGCGGTGCCTAGCAAGGAGACAGCCCCAGATCGGCTTGGCGACGAGGACGCAGGGGTGGGAGATGGAGATGCAGCGTGCTGGCCGCGGGGGTACGGCGTTGGAGGCCTCGTGTGCAGCCCGCGGCGCGGCAGGCCGCCGGCGGCGGCGTGGCTCAGGTTCGTCGAAACTTCCGCATGAGTCGAAGGCGAAGCGAGGCGGCGGCTGAAGTGCAACCTGGGAGATGGGGGAGGGCAAGAATCAGTCAGGGAGGAAAGGGAGGGTGCAGATCGGGAGAAGGGAAGACTGGGGAGCTCACATCCTAGACGCTTGTGGCCGAAACGGCCGCAGGCAGCACACCGAAGCGGACCTCTGCAAGCTCCAACGACGTGCTCAGGTGTGAGGCACCGGAAGCAGTGCCGACGATCTTTGCTCGGGGAGAAAAAGAGGCGGCGCGGGGGAGGGGTGCTGCTGGTGGGAGGAGGGGAGGACAACAACACCTCTTTAAAGGAGCGCGGCTAGGTGGAGCGAGGAGCTGACAGGGGATGGGCCGGAGATGCGGTCGCAGACGCGGTCGCATGCGGCGTGCGCGACTCCTCGGCGGGATTCCAGGTTCCCTCATCCTGAAATCCATGTCGAGGCGGGGAAAAAGAGGGTGTGGCGGAGAGGATAGCTCCTAAGCCGAGGCTAGGGAGCTCAGGAGCGCGCTCGGACTGCAGGTCCGAGGGGAGGGAGGCTGCAGAGGAGGGAGATAGGTGGTGGGGGAGGATAAGGCAGGGCAGGTCGGAGAGGGATGGGAAGGGGCGGAGTGGGCCGGCGCAGATGGGAAAGTGGGACAAAAACTGTCCAAAATAAACCCGCTGACCAAATGGCCTTGGGAGGGCCCACCATGACCGCCAGGAACCACGGACTCCGTCTCCGCTGACCGTTCAACGGCCACGGGGGCGCGCCCGTTAGGGTTTGGCCCAGCGGGACGACCGCCGCAGAGCGGAGGGGCGTAAAGGACGATATCGCTGCATGGCGGCCAGACCGGCAGGCGCGCAATGGCCGCCGCCGCAGCAGTCTGGTGCAGCTGGTAGACGGAGCCACCGAGACGGATCGTCCCGCTGGCGAGGATGAGGTCACGGACAGTCGGAGAAGACGCACAGGAGGAGAAAACCGCCCCACCGTGCGCGAGGACGAGGAAGGAATCCGGCGAGGCCGTGAAGCAGTAGTTGAGCGCGTTAGCAACACAGAACGAGTTATAGCGGGGGGGAGAGGCTCATCGGCGTAACCCAGAACAGAGCAAACCTGCTCTTCCTTCCGACCGAACTTGCGACCATGGTATGAAACATGAGCAGTATAGAGTTTAAGAATGCCGCACCTGGTGAGAGGCGCGGCGCGTCGGCGCCAACGGAACCACGGGGGAGCTTGCGTCGCGGAGCAACGTTGCCGGGCCCGCGGAGGGAGGAGGAGGCAGAGTCGCAGCTTGGAGGAGCAGGGTCGGCGTCGGGAGCTCCAGCCGTGAGGGCACCATCCGTCGAGATGACGGCGGTGTCCCGCGACTTTGCCGGCAGAGCAAGGGCAGCTGGAGGTGGGTGGAGGCTTGGAGAAGACTAAGGGGATGGGAACCTAGGGCTAGCACGGTGGAGGCTGGTGGGGAGACGAGCGGGGAGGTCGACGAGCCGTCGAGCGGCGGCGGGGCGCTCGGAGGAGCTCCGGGGCTCTCGCTCACCATCCTCTCGTCCAGATAGCAGTCATATTCTAGAGTATTATCTCTACTCGTGCATGTCAAATTTGAAACTTAAATGCAAAAGTATGTAACTTGTGAGGAAGAGACAAGGTATCCAAGTAACAATATAAGGACTTGATTTGTACTGTTTAAAGAATACAAAGTTCCGCATTCTCTGTTTTTTGTAGGTTAGATCCAATCGATTTTTCCCGTAAATTTGCACAAATGAGTATCAAGGTAATATGTAAAAGCGTGCATTGTTTAATTTTTTTTTGAAACATTGAAATAAAAAATAAAAATGAGTCAAAATTTTTCTTGGACATATCACGACATATAGAGAAGATAAAAGCAAGTTGCAAATAATGATTAGTGTCATCTCTTGGAGTTCATGTTTACATGAATTTAAAATAACATGATGATTGAAATTATTTTCAAAGGATTACACCTGGTACAATTAGGATAGTTGATTTACCTTTGGGATGAAAGGCATGATATCTTAGCTAGGAACAAATTCTTGCATATTTTGTTCAACCAAGTGGCTATCCGCTATGTGTGAAAAACAATAAATAATATGTCAAACCTTTTCGTATTGGTCTCAAAGTTGCATGTTGTATTTTTTAATCTAAATTTCGGATGCATTTTCACACAAGATTCTTAGATTCTTCCTTCAACTTTTTGGAAATATATAGCACCTGTGGTTTTTTTTTCACAAACCATAGAACTGCAACTGTATTTCATATGTTCCAAACTATATGACATATGAATTTAATCAAAAGTGAAAACTTACTAAGTTTGACCACACATATGAAATAAAATATCAAAATACCATTATCTATAATATATTTTTATTTTCATGTAGGTCGTTGACCACATGTGCCATGTGGTTAATATCTGCAATGTTTAATAAATACAATATTTTTTATGGTAGACATGTTGGTGCCTATTCTATATTGTAGATGTTCATATTTTTTGTATGCAAATTTCTAAAAGGTAGAGAGACAACTTTTTACTAAATTTATACACGTTGTATTTTTGAAGAGAGTTGTACTCCATAGTACCCAACAAAGTCGAGTAACATATTTTTTTTAGGGGGGGGGACAGTGAGTGTGCACTCAATTATTTTGCATTTTTGGTTTAGTTGATGTCAAAATTTGTACATGTTAACCAAATATTTACGAAAGCATATCAATAATATAAAATATATAGTTCTAGAATCACCATAAAGTATATTCCATATTATATCGCCATAAAATTTATGCAATTTAGATGACTTTTTACTAAATTGTACGCGTTATATTTTGAAGAGGGTAGTATTCCATAGTAGCCAGAAAATTCTTGTGGCAGATTCTTATTTTATTTTTGGGAAAAGACGTGTGATGTGTGTACTCAATTATTTTGCATTTTAGGTTTAGTTAAAGTCAAATTTTATACAATTTAACAATATAAAATCTATATTATCAGAATCCACATAAAGTACATTTCATATTGTGTGCGTTTGGTATTATGGTGCTTCTATGTTTTCCTATACTTTTTATGAAACTTAATAGTTTGACTAAACCTAGCTAGGGAACGAAGTAAATTAAGATGGAGGGAATAATTTGTCCTTTTTTCACAAGCAACATATGGATCATTACCCAATCATGACTCAATAAATGGTGCACCAACCACACGATCAGACATTACAATATTCACCAACACAGACGTTACGCGTCCGAGCGGTCGCAGCCTGAGGTGAGGTGAGCTTCGCTGTTGGCACTGGTTTACATTAGCAGCTTACAGTTGCAGTTGGCAACGATGCAGAGCCAGGTGCAACCGTGTTAACTGCCGAAGCACTGACAGTCCTGTACGACACAAGACACTCTCTTGAGACGGACAGGGGTCGAGCCGTCGAGGTCGCCTGTCGCATCGTGGGATGAGACGGCAAGAACGCGGGGCAGTCATGGCCGCCGTCGCGCTCCATGGGAAATCATCTGAATTAGCCTCGAGCTGAGCGGGGCCAGGTCGCGGATCTCCGTTTGGCAGCCAGCTCTACGCGGCTGCCGCCATGGCGTCTGATATATGTATCAACCAGTCGCATCGAATTTGACATGCGATAGTTTGGAGCGCCGATTTGTTGGTGACTGCGTCGTGTGTGCTTTCTATGAGCCGATGCAGTTGATAAACTGCAGGTCATTCCGACGAAATAGGAGGACTGGGAAAACACACCTCGCATTGTAACAGGCGTCGCAATCCCCACTTTGCGGTGATTCTATTCCTATGTGTAGCCATCGGTGGTTCTATCTCTACCTCTATGTAGCCATCATTTTTGGCCAGGGATTCCCTTCTGCCACCGCTAGTACACACCACACAATTATGGGGCTTTACCCAGTCATGGTTTCAAGAGTTTTTATGTGAAAATTAATCGGTACATGATTTAAGTACTCAAGTTGGTAAATTATACTCCCTCCGATCCGTTTCTAGATATAAGGTGTATAGTTTTTGGCATGGAAATTAAGAAACACATGTGGAGAGAAAACTACAAAATATTTTAGTGGGATTGATTTTGAAAAATTAACATGATAAAATAGAGGAGTTTTCAAATGATAACGAAATGCAAGAAAAACCCTAAAAAAATATCCACACCGGTTGTTCAACGCAATATACCTTATATTTTGGAGTTTTTTTTCTCAAAAAACTATACACCTTATATCTAGAAACGGAGGGACTATTAAGAAATTGTGAGAATTTTAATCCCGCTGAGAGGATATATTGGGAGCCGTCGAATTTCGTAGCGTAAGGTGGATGGCAATTGAAAAAAAAACTTTTCTTTTGCCTCAGTCGCGTTGCGGTGCGGCCGAGAGAATGTTTGTACGCCATTACCAATTACCATCCCTCAAATTTATCAGTTCTCATCTTTATTCCGATGACTACAATGGAAGGATCATGCCAGAAGTAACTTACCTTAAGCGGATTTATACTTAGAAACATATTAATTGTTTCTAAGTCAACATTTTGAATGAACCAATGAACTTCCTATGTTGACTAATATAATACGTTTCTATAAATCAGATTACTCCCTCCAATCCATAATAAGTATAAAAATTGCAGTGGGGTTTTCCCCACTGTACCCTCAAAAAAGAAAACCCATAATAAGTACCAGGGTCTTAGTTTAAATTTAACTTATGGGTCAAAGGGTGTAGTTTGCTCAAACATCTTGTATTCGCGAACAGAGGGTTCGTGCACGTAAAAGTCGAAATTTACCATGCATGGTGGCGGGATCTAAGCTTATTTCAGTTTGCTAAAACATCTCATATTACAGACCAGAGCGAGTAGCCATACTATGATTCGTGCACATAAAAGTAATGAAATTTACCATGCATGGTGGCGGGACCTAAGCCATTTCTTAATTTTATTAGCACATGCACAGTGATAAAATAACCGGAGAATATATGAAGAAAGAAGTATCTTATCTTCAAGGCCGTCGATGATGTCGCCAACGAGCAGCGGCCACTCTGTCCGGAGCCCTAAACGTCAATAACAAAGGGCCATGCAAAGTACAAGCACGAGGAGGGCGTAAGTACACCTGTGCTGAGGGTGTCGCCTCCGCGGATGCGTCGTCGGGAGCTCGATCGGGCCGCGACCGCGACGTACGTACATGCACCGTCATCGACAGTACGTGTCAACGATGGCCCCGATCCCAACTGCCGCCCAGGTCGAGCTGGTCCCGATTTGGAGGCACGTGCCATTGTCAATACTTTGCATCGTCTCAAATATGGCTTGATGGAATAATCTACAAAGATCCGGCTATGTACAGGTTTGTTGCGTGTCTAAAAGGTCGTGGACGACGATATGTATTGCTTTCGCATACGAGTTCTCTAGCTTCACAACTCACGAGCAGTCACTAGTCACTACTTGTCGCCTTGGTCCTAGTTCCTAACATCTTCAGAAACAACTAAGAAATTAAGAAATACTCCCTACGTCCCACAGTATCAGAAGTTTTCACAATCTGTTAGATCAAACCTTAAAAAAAAAAAACGGGAGCAAAAGCTTTACCCCAATCCATTAATTAAGAAAGATTGTTTGGACAAGATAGTCCTTAAAAAACAAGGTAAAACAAGACCTCACTCTCCCGGCATGATTTCACCCAAGCGTTTAGCACCCGCATACACCCACAAACGGGCTTCTTTCTTAATCTTATCTAGCAAAACTAAAGGGGAAGTATGCTTATTACGGAAGACACGCGCATTCCATTCATTCCAAATTTCCCAAGTGACAAGGAGTGTGAGGGAGGCAACGGCCTTGTGGTTTGGCGTTGATCCGCTAGTCATGGTAGTCCACCAATGCTTGACCGAGAGGCCCGCCCATTGGGATGGTTGAATGTCGGGTATGCCTAGCCATGTCCGTAAGGAGGTCTGAAGCCGTGCGGTTTATCGGCACTCCACAAAAAGATGACACACCAACTCCATTGTTTGCTTGCAAAGAGGGCACAAACCGCGATTGGGCCAACCCCATTTTTGTAGCCGGTCGGCGGTCCAAATCTGGTTTTGAATAAGAAGCTATGTAAAGAAATTTGCTTTAGGGGTGGCCCAAACCTTCCACACCGTCTTATGCATGATGGAGAGGGTGGAGCCAAGGAATTGCACTTCATAGACGGATATGGCCGAATAGAGCCCATTCTCCGTAAGCTTCCAAGAGATGGAGTCCTCCACCTGGTCGTCAAGGTGCACATCATGAAGCAAGGTCCAGAGCTCAACAAATTGGGAGAGATGACCCATAGTGAAGTTTTCATCCAAAGTGATTTTATGCACCCAAGCATTCTCTTTGAGAGCATGGCAAACCTTCCAATTCTTTCTCTTGGAGATATTGTATATGAGGGGAGTGATGTCAATAGGCTTCCGACCCCCAAGCCAAGGAGCATCCCAAAAAGGTGTCTTACACCTGTTGCCAAGAGTGATGGAGGTGGTGGGATAGAAGATGTCCATGTCGTTTGGTACAAGGGTTTGTGGCGCCCCTCCAAATTTAGTTGTTGTCGGTCCACTCAAGCCAAGGAAAACGGAGACAGAGTCGTGGCGAATTTATCCAAGTTAATGACTCCAAGGTCCCAAGCTTTTTTGGGCGACAAAACGTTTCCCAATTAACTTTGCATTTTGCACCGGTGGTGGTGTTTAAGGCCGACCAAAGGAAGGCCCTCTCAATCTTGTTGATGAACTTGAGCATGGCCGATGGCACGACAAGGGGAGTAAGGTAGTAGGTGGCTTGCGAAGAGATGACCGATCGAACGAGGGCGGTGCGCTCCGCTGTAGTAACAAGATTGCCATACCAAGAGGGAAGCTTTCCCGCACATTTTTCTTCAAGAGGTTGAAAATCCACCAGCTTTAGTTTCCTAACCGAGAGTGGTAGACCAAGATACTTCAAGGGGAAAATGGATCGCATGGTCGGGACGCCATGGAGGGTGTCGTCAAGGTTCAAACCACCACAACAAATTGGGACCACGGTGCTCTTTTGAAAGTTTGTGCGAAGGCCGGTGACTTCGCCAAAGCTCTCAAGGATCTTGCCCAAGTTTTGAATGTCATCTTTGATTGGGGCAATAAAAAATTCCGCGTCATCCGCATAAAGAGAGGTTCTAAGGATTGAACCACGTCCCTGTAGTTTGTGAAGCAACCCGTGAGTGGTGGCCCGGTCTAGAATTTGTGTGAGCGGGTCAATGGCTAGCACAAAAAGGAGGGGGATAGAGGGTCCCCTTGCCTAAGCCCCCGACCATGGGAAATGGGAGCACCGGCGATGCCATTGAGGAGCACATGGGACGAAGCGGTGGTGAGTAAGGAAGCGTTCCAATTCCCGAAACGTGGTGGGAAACCCCGACGTTGGAGAAGGTCAACAAATACTCCCAACAGATGGAATCAAAGGCCTTCCGGATGTCAAGATTGAAAAGTAGCGCCGGCGTCTTGCTTCTGTGGAATCTTTTTGCAAGGTTCTTGACCTAGAGAAAGTTGTCATGTATACTTCTTTTCTTTATGAAGGCACTTTGGGCATTGGAGACAAGGTCATTCATGTGCGGACTTATGCCGAGCGCAAGCACCTTGGCGATGATTTTCGCAATAGCATGTATTATATTAGGCTAATGGGCCTAAAATCCGAAACCTCCTCCGCACCATCCTTTTTAGGCAAGAGGGCGACAATGGCGGAGTTGAGCCAATGGAAATGCTCCACATGAAGGCTCTCGAAACGGTGCACAACCTCCATGACGTCATCCTTGATCGTGCCCCAACACCTCTTGAAGAACATACCGGTGAACCCATCCGGACCTTGTGCTTTGTCAATAGTCATTTGATCAATGGCGTTCTTAACTTCGTCCTCGGTGAAAGGATCCCCAAGCACATCAAGGGCCGGCTCGTCGAAGTGGATTTTATCCCAATTAAAATCTTCTTTCCTAGGTTCTCCGCGGCCGATGACCTCCTAGAAGTGACCATGAACGACTTCCTATTTGTCAATGTGATCCGTGACCCGTCCTTGGTTGTGCTTGAGGCGGTAAATGTGATTTTTCGTCGACGAGCGTTAACCTTCAAGTGGAAAAACTTTGTGTTGGTGTTGCCTTCCTTAATATTGGTGATGCGGGAGCATTGCTTCTTGCGAGCTCTCTCAAACATCATATGTTATGAAACAGAGGTACTAATTAAGATGTGTATATGTATGTATAATGCTTGAAGGGCCTTTGGCTGAACTTTGTTAAGTGATGACCCACAAGTATAGGGGGTGTATCGTAGTATCTTCGATAAGTAAGAATGTCGATCCCAACGAGGAGCAGAAGGTGTTGACAAGCAGTTTCGATGAAGGATTCACTGTAAATGCTCACAGACAGGTCAGGGGGGTTTGATGTAACGGTTGAATAATGTACGAGTATGTAAAGTGCGAGAGTAATAATTGCAGCAGTGGCCCAATCCTTTTTAGCACAAAGGACAAGCCGGTTTGTTTACTTATAAATGACCAAACGTTCTTGAGGACACACGGGATTTTAGTCTAGTGCTTTCGCTACATACGGCTAAATAATCTTCATTATTATGATAAGTGTTGTGTGGGTGAACCTATGCTAATGTACCGCCCTTCCTAGGACTAATACATACTTGTGATTATACCCCTTGCAAGCATCCGCAACTACAAGAAAGTAATTAAGAATAAATCTAACCACAGCCTTAAACTCGAGATCCTGCGATCCCTCCGCATCGATATACCAACGGGGTTTAGGTTTCTGTCACTCCGGCAACCCCGCAATTGAGTACAAGATGCATTCCCCTAGGCCCATAAATGGTGAAGTGTCATGTAGTCGACGTTCACATGACACCACTAGAAGAATAACACCACAACTTAAATATCACACCATTGAATATTACTCAACCATAATTCACTACTAACATTTAGACTTCACCCATGTCCTCAAGAACTAAACGAACTACTCACGAGACATCATATGGAACATGATCAGAGGTGATATGATGATGAATAACAATCTGAACATAAACTTGGTTCAATGGTTTCACTCAATAGCATCAACAACAAGTAGAAATCGATACCGGAAGAGTTTCCCTATCAAACAATCAAGATCAAACCCAAATTGCTACGGCGGTGACGGTGTCCAGCGGTGATCGGATGTTGATGGTGGAGATGATGATGATGGTGATGGCGATGATGTCCAGCTCGATGACGGTGGCGATGGCGTCGATTTCCCCCTCCCGGAGGAATTTCCCGGCGGATTCCGCCGCCGGAGGCTCTTTCTCTCTGGTGTTCTCCGCCCGCAGAGGCGGCTGTAACTCTTCGCGAGTACCCTCTGTGGCTTAGGTCTTCGGGACGAAGGGTTTGGCGAAGAAAAGGAGGCGAGGTCGTGGGCCCTCCACCACCACCGGCGCGGCCAGGGCTGGCGCCGCCTAGGGTGTGGGCCCACCCGGCTGCTCCCGGCTCCTCCTTCTGGCTTCCTTCGTCATCTTGAAAAATAGGATTTTTGTATAATTTCCTTCAGTTGATCTTCCGAAATATTGCGTTCGCGGTGCTTTTCAGCAGAATCCGCTCCGGTGTTCGATCCTCCAATAACGATGAAACATGCAAAATAGATGAAATAACATAAGTAATGTGTCCCAATATGAAATATATCAATGAATAACAGCAAATTATGATATAAAATAGTGATGCAAATTGGACGTATCAACTCCCCCAAGCTTAGACTTCGCTTGTCCCAAGCGAAACTGAACTCGATAGACATGACCACATGTTTATGGAGTGAAGAGTCGATAAATAAAATACGGACAAGAAGCATCATATTCATTCACACAGGACATTATAGTAAACAACCTCTTATAACTCATATTGAAACAAGTATAAGGTAATCACAAGTAAAGGTGCATGAGAAATCATGATTGGTGATGGCAAACTTCGTTCTTGGTCAGAGAACAATTAACAGATTATATTTATCTCATTGAGCAGCGCTCTCATGTTAAAGTTTATAAGGCACAACTTGCATACTCAATCGTAATGGTCTTCTCATAATCATTGATAACTTGCAAAGCTATATTCATTCAGATAAAACTTGTACTAAACAAGGAAGAATAAAAGACATGATGTAGCAAATCACAATATAATGGTTTGATCACAACTACTCAAATGCTTGCTTGAGATGGAGGGAAATAGGTTCTGACTCAACATAAAGTAAAAGACAGGCCCTTCGCAGAGGGGGTTAAATCATGTGCTAGAGCTTTTTCAGTTTGCAATCATATAAAGAGAATAAAAGTAACATTTTGAGAAGTGTTTGTTGTTGTCAGCGAATGGTAGCGGGTACTCTAACCTTGCCAGACAACCTCCTAAGAGCGGCTCCCATATTATTTTCATTTTGTGTGGCACTCCTTCCAACCTTTCTTTCACAAACCATGGCTAACCGAATCCTCGGGTGCACCAACAATCTCATACCATGAAGGAGTGCCTTTTTACTTTAGTTTTATTATGATGATGACACTCCCCCAACCTTTGCTTACACAAGCCATGGCTAACCGAATCCTTCGGTGCCGTCCATCAATCACATACCATGGAGGAGTGTCTATTTAGTTTAATTAATTTGGGGAATCCCATTGCCAGCTCTTTTTGCAAATTATTGGATAAGCGGATGTAGCCACTAGTCCATTGGTGAAAGTTGCCCAACAAGATTGAAAGATAAAACACCACATACTTCCTCATGAGCTATGAAACATTAACACAAATAAGAGATACTAAGTTTTGAATTGTTTAAAGGTAGCACATGAAGTATTTACTTGGAATGGCAGAAAATACCATGTAGTAGGTAGGTATGGTGGACACAAATGGCATAGGTTTGGGTTAAGGTTTGGATGCACGAGAAGTATTCCCTCTCGGTACAGGTCTTTGGCTAGCAAGGTTAATTAGCAAGCATAAGAGTCGAGGAAACAAACAAATATACATGTGATAGAAACAATCATGCATCTTCCTTGTAAGCACAAACAATTTTAACTTCAGAATAATAAGCTATGAGCTAACAAGAAAGACAATGAAACATCTACATGTATTTCTCTTTTCTATTTAAACCTCAAAGTGTTGTTGCTATTGACCAATGCTAAGTTTGCCAAAACCAAATAGATTTATTCAATGCTCCCAAAGTGATACCAATACTAACAACAAGGTGAATCATATAATAGAGATTGCAAACTAAAATAAGATGTGCAATATGTAAATGATAAGACTTCTCATTAATATTCCATAACGATAACTCACACCAAGGGATACATAGATAACCAACTAAAGGAGAGATACTTCAAACGCAACCCATCTTATATGATAACTTCCTACTCATGATATGATACTACTTGACAATAAAAGTAAAAGGTAGTGATAATGTGATACCGCGGCACTCCCCAAGCTTGGAACAAACCAAGGGGATGCCAATACCGATGAAATTACTCCCGCGGCGATGATGGTGATGAATTCGACAAGCTTCTCAATAAGCTCCTGAAGCTCGTCAATCCTGTATATGAGGTTGCGAATCATCTCGAGTTGTGCTCGACGCGGTTAAAGAGTCTGTCTGATGGCGAGTCCCAGCTCTTGGAGTTATTTCCCCACTCTTCACCTCAGGCTCCTTCTCTCTGCAGTGTTAGAACGATCTATATCCCACGCAATGCTGCCTTGGGAGTCCCTTCAATTTGATTATTGAAAATTAGATTGTGGAAGGGGTGATGAGTGCCTGATGGAGATGTTTTGGAGCTAGGTAATGACGTGGGACCGCTCCTCCAGTGCGAATTCTTGCGCTCTTGTTTGCACTAAAAGGGTTGTCCACCACCTTGATGCTTGCGATGGTAGCACGCGGGCGTGCGCGCGAGTCTTCCTCCACCTCTTCTTCATCTTCTTCCTTGACGTCCTTGTTCTTGGAGACCATGGTGCTTCTAAACCAAAACAGATCCTGGCAGAAACAGCTCGAAACAAAACACGTCGAGAAAACGATATACGGACCTCCAGGGGTCGGGGGATTATATAGCAAAAAATTTCGACAAAGGAAAGCACCAGATCGAACCAGAGTCGGAAAGGGGCGACGGCGGCCAAACCATAGGCGGCGCGGGCAGGTCAGGCCGCGCCTATGGTGGCACCCCTCGTGCGTCCTTTCCACTCCGTTTCGAACTCGTAATTTCTCTTATTTTCCAAAAACAGCGAAAATATTGTTCGGAAAGTAAATTGCGTACTTTTCATTACCAGTACCGTTACCTATTCAAAATCGAGTTCTGGCGGACTGTCAATTTGCCCTTTGATGAAATCTTCCGGTGTCTCCACTTGAATAATATCAACATCAACATTATAAGAATCACCGAGATATAATGCTTGAGTCTTTGTCCATTCACCACTTGCGTAGCATTGCCTTGGAGAGCTAATTTTGATTGCTCCTGAACGATACACCTCCTCGACAACATATGGTCCTTCCCATTTCGAGAGTAATTTCCCTGCAAAGAATCTGAGACAAGACCGATACAATAGGACTTTATCCCCAATATTAAATTCTCTTTTGATAATCCTCCTATCATGCCATTTTTTTAACTTTCTCTTTAAAGAGTTTAGCATTTTCATAAGCTTCACTTCTCCATTCATCTAGGGAACTCAATTGCAACAACCTCTTATCACCGGCAAGTTTAGGATCTTTATTTAATTCTCTAACAGCCCAATAAGCTTTGTGCTCTAGTTCTAGAGGTAAATGACAAGCTTTCCCATAAACCATTTTATAAGGTGACATTCCCATGGGATTTTTATAAGCAGTTCTATAAGCCCAAAGTGCATCCTTCAATTTACTAGCCCAATTCTTTCTAGTTTTATTAACGGTCTTTCCCAAAATAGATTTAATCTCTCTATTTGATAACTCTACTTGACCACTAGTTTGAGGATGATAAGCGAAGCAATTCTATGATTAATACCATACCTAGCAAGAGTTTTCTAAAACCTCCATGAATAAAATGAGAACCTCCATCAGTCATAATATATCTAGGTACTCCGAATCTAGGAAATATAATATCTAAAAGCATTCTTAAAGAGGTCTCACCATCAGCACTTTTTGTAGGTATAGCTTCCACCCATTTAGTAACATAATCAACGACAACGAGTATATGAGTGTTACCTTCGAAGACGGGAAAGGTCCCATAAAGTCAAATCCCCAACAATCAAACGGTTCAATAACAAGAGTATAATTCATTGGCATTTCATTACGCCTGGAGATATTACCAACCCTTTGGCATTCATCACAAGATAAAATAAACTTTCTCGCATCCTTGAAGAGAGTTGGCCAATAAAAACCTGATTGTAGAACCTTTTGCGCGGTTCTTTCTCCGGCGTGATGTCCTCCATAAGCACTACCATGACATTTACTCAATATCTCCTGTTGTTCATATTCGGGGACACATCTTCGCATAATACCATCCACTCCTTCTTTATATAAGTGTGGGTCATCCCAGAAATAATACCTCAAGTCATAAAAGAATTTCCTCCTTCTTGAGCTGAAAAGGTTGGAGGCAAGTACTTGGAAACAATAAAGTTAGCATAATCAGCATACCAAGGACTATCTCGCGAGCTCACCTTTATTACAGCCAATTGTTCATTTGGAAAACTATCATTAACAGGAACAGGATCATAAGCAATATTTTCCAATCTAGACAAATTATCGGAACAGGATTATCGGCACCTTTCCTATCTACAATATGTAAGTCAAATTCTTGCAACAGAAGTACCCATCTAATAAGCCTCGGCTTAGCATCTTTCTTTGTCATAAGGTATCTAATTGCGGCATGATCAGTATGAATAGTAACTTTTGAATCAACAATATAAGATCTAAATTTATCGCAAGCAAAGACTACAGCTAATAATTCCTTTTCAGTTGTAGCATAATTTCTTTGAGCAGCATCAAGAGTTTTACTAGCATAATGAATAACATTCAGTTTTTTATCTACTCGCTGTCCAAGAACAGCGCCTACAGCAAAATCACTAGCATCACACATAATTTCAAAGGGTAAATTCCAATCGGGGGTTCAACTATAGGAGCGGTTGTTAAGGCTTTCTTAAGAGTTTCAAACGCTTCCTTACAATCATCATCAAAAACAAATGGTACATCTTTTTGAAGAAGATTAGTAAGAGGCTTTGAAATCTTAGAAATCTTTAATAAATCTCCTATAAAACCCAGCATGACCAAGAACACTACGAATACCTTTAACATCCCTCGGATAAGGCATCTTCTCGATTGCTTCAACTTTAGCTCTATCAACTTCAATACCTCTCTCAGAAATTTTATGTCCCAATACAATTCCTTCATTAACCATAAAGTGGCATTTCTCCCAATTAAGAACAAGGTTAGTTTCTTCACATCTCTGCAAAACTTTATCAAGGTTTCGCAAGCAACTATCAAAAGAATTCCCATAGACGGAAAAATCATCCATGAATACCTCTACAATACTTTCACAAAAACCATGAAAAATAGCAGACATGCATCTTTGAAAAGTAGCGGGAGCATTACATAAACCAAAAGGCATGCGTCTATAAGCATAAGTTCCATAGGAAAGGTAAAAGTGGTTTTCTTGATCTTTAGCTTTAACAGCAATTTGTGAAAACCAGAATAACCATCAAGAAAGCAAAAATGAGTATTTTTAGATAATCTTTCTAGCATTTGATCAATAAAGGGTAAAGGGTAATGATCTTTTTTAGTAACTTTATTAACTTTTCGAAAATCAATGCACATTCTATACCCTACAACTACTCTTTGAGGAATGAGCTCATCATTATCATTAGGCACAACAGTCATACCTCCTTTCTTGGGAACACAGTGCACAGGACTAACCCATCTACTATCGCAATAGGATATATAATACCGCTTCAAGGAGTCGTAGTACCTCATTCCTTACCACTTCCTTCATCTTTGGAATTAGACGACGCTGAGGTTCAACAACAGGCTTTGCATCATCTTCCATATTAATAGCATGTTGGCAAATAGAAGGAGAAATCCCCTTCAAATCATCAAGAGTGTAGCCAATAGCGCCTCGATGCTTCTTCAATATTTCCAATAACCTTTCTTCCTCAATCTCTGAAAGCTTAGAACTAATAATAACGGGATATATTTTCTTATCATCAATATGAGCATATTTAAGATTATCAGGTAAAGGCTTTAAATCAAAAACAGGATCTTCCTTTGGTGGCGGTGTTGTACCCAAATCTTCCACGGTAAATCATGCTTGAGAATAGGTTGGCGAAGAAAAATTTCCTCAAGCTCATCTCTTTCTTTCCTAAAAATTTCGCTCTCGCTATCCTCCAAATGTTGCTGCAAAGGATTATTAGGAACAAGAACAATAGATGCACATTGCTCCATTTTAAAATCATTACTAGGCAAATCAGCTTTATAAGGAGTTTTAGTAAATTTAGAGAAGTTAAACTCATAAGATTCACCAGCGAATTTAGTCAAAATTTTCTCTTTCTTGCAATCTATAATAGCTCCACAAGTATTTAGAAAAGGTCTACCAAAAATAATAGGATAATAATCACTAGCAGCAGAACCAAGTACCAAAAAGTCAGCAGGATATTTAATCTTACCGCATAAAACTTCCACATCTCGAACAATACCAATTGGAGAAATAGTTTCTCTATTAGCCAAATGAATAACCACATCAATATCTTCAAGTTCACAAGAATCAATTTCGTGCATAATCTCCGTGTAAAGCTCATACGGAATAGCACTAACACTTGCACCAATATCACATAATCCATAATAACAATGATCACCAATTCTAACAGATAGCATAGGAACACTAGCTTGTTTGGGTTTATTAGGATGTGAAACAATATTAGAAGCATCTTCACAGAAAATAATATGACCATCCTCCACATTTTCAGTCACAAGATCTTTAACTATTGCAACAAGGTTCAACTTTTATTTGTTCTTCAGGTTCTACAGGTTTCTTTTCACTTTTATGAACCGCACTATTTATAACAGTACTCCTTCATTTTAGCAGGGAAAGGAGTTTTTCAATATAAACCTCAGGAATAACATGATCAGCAGTTTCAACTACAACACATTTATTAATAGATGAATCAATTTTATCTTTATATGGTTCATGATACTTATCAAAGTTCTTCTTTGGCAATTCATAATGAGAGGCAAAAGCTTTAAAAGATTTACACAACTTGAGAATCAAGACCATATGTAGCACTCATATTACGAAATTTATCAGTATCCATAAAAGCTTCAATGCATTTATAATCATAAATTATACGATTCTCGATCTTTGTCGTTCTCCCATCCTTCAGTATTTTCTTGGATTCGATCAAGAAGGTCCCTTTTAAACTCTTCTTTGTTGCGTGTAAATGATCCAGAACAAGAAGTATCCAGCAAGGTCTTGTCTTGAAAAGAAAGTCTTGCATAGAAATTATCAATAATAACATTACCAGGAAGCTCATGAATGGGGCATTTGAGCATTAAAGACTTCAATCTCCCCCAAGCTTGGGCGATGCTCTCTCCATCATGAGGCCAAAAATTATATATGCGATTCCGATCCTTATGAATTTCACTTGGAGGATAGAACTTAGAATAAAACCGGGGCACAATATCATTCCATTCAAGAGAATCCCCATTATCCAATAATTTATACCAATGCGCCGCTTTACCGGACAGCGACAAAGAGAATAGTTTCTTCCTCACTTCATCCATAGCAATACCTGCACATTTGAATAACCCGCATAATTCATGCAAAAACAGTAAATGATCACCGGGTGGACAGTTCCATCCCCTTCATAGCGGTTATCCATAACACGTTCAATAATTTTCATAGGTATTTTATATGGTATTACTTCCTCACCTGGCGCTTCATCCACTACCGTTGCAGTAGTAGTAGATTTCCCAAATAGAAATTGAGGAGAAGATCTCTCCATAATGACTTATAGCAGCAGGCAGAAATAAAATCAACAATAAAGGTTTTCCTTACCAATTCCACTTACCAATAGCGCTTCACTCCCGGCAACGGCGCCGGAAAATAGTCTTGATGACCCACAAGTATAGGGGTGTATCGTAGTATCTTCGATAAGTAAGAATGTCGATCCCAACGAGGAGAAGGTGTTGACAAGCGGTTTCGATGAAGGATTCAAATGCTCAGGACAATGTCGGGGGTTTGATGTAACAGTTGAATAATGTACGAGTATGTAAAGTGCGAGAGTAATAATTGCAGCGAGTGGCCCAATCCTTTTTAGCACAAAGGACAAGCCGGTTTGTTTACTTATAATGACCAAACGTTCTTGAGGACACACGGGATTTTAGTCTAGTGCTTTCGCTACATACGGCTAAATAATCTTCATTGTTATGATAAGTGTTGTGTGGGTGAACCTATGCTAATGTACCGCCCTTCCTAGGACTAATACATACTTGTGATTATACCCCTTGCAAGCATCCGCAACTACAAGAAAGTAATTAAGAATAAATCTAACCACAACCTTAAACTCGAGATCCTGCGATCCCTCCTGCATCGATATACCAACGGGGTTTAGGTTTGTCACTCGGCAACCCCGCAATTAGCAAACGAGTACAAGATGCATTCCCTAGGCCCATAAATGGTGAAGTGTCATGTAGTCGACGTTCACATGACACCACTAGAAGAATAACACCACAACTTAAATATCACACCATTGAATATTACTCAACCATAATTCACTACTAACATTTAGACTTCACCCATGTCCTCAAGAACTAAACGAACTACTCACGAGACATCATATGGAACATGATCAGAGGTGATATGATGATGAATAACAATCTGAACATAAACTTGGTTCAATGGTTTCACTCAATAGCATCAACAACAAGTAGAAATCGATACCGGGAGAGTTTCCCCTATCAAACAATCAAGATCAAACCCAAATTGCTACGGCGGTGACGGTGTCCAGCGGTGATGACGGCGATGTTGATGGTGGAGATGATGATGATGGTGATGGCGATGATGTCCAGCTCGATGACGGTGACGATGGCGTCGATTTCCCCCCGGGGTTTCGGGATTCCTGCCGCCGGAGAGCTCTTTCTCTGGTGTTCTCCGCCCCGCGCGAGCGGCTGTAACTCTTCGCGAGGTACCCTCGTGGCTTAGGTCTTCGGGACGAAGGGTTTGGCGAAGAAAAGGAGGCGAAAGAGGTCGTGGGCCCTCCACACCACAGGCCGGCGCGGCCAGGGCCTGGGCCGCGCCGCCTAGGGTGTGGGCCCACCCTGGCTGCTCCTGGCTCCTCCTTCTGGCTTCCTTCGTCATCTTGAAAAATAGGATTTTTGGTATAATTTCCTTCCAGAGTTGATCTTCCGAAATATTGCGTTCGACGGTGCTTTTTCCAGCAGAATCCTGGCTCCGGTGTTCGATCCTCCAATAACGATGAAACATGCAAAATAGATGAAATAACATAAGTAATGTGTCCCAATATGAAATATATCAATGAATAACAGCAAATTATGATATAAAATAGTGATGCAAATTGGACGTATCATTAAGATAGACAAGAAAGAGTTTTACAAGAAGGCCAGAACATGGCCAGCGTCGGCTGAGGTAGCCGAAGGCTAACAAAAATACAAAGGCTAAACAAAAACACCCACAACCATAGCAACACAGGGAGCCACCTCAAGGCAGAACGTCCCATGGTGTGAAACAAACCTAGAACTCCGTAATGCATCCATAAGCTCGCCATGAACGGATGTCTTCCATGATAAGCTCGAACAGGCGCTCGCCCGTGCTGCTCTCCTGCTGGAAAATGCGGGCGTTCCTTTCTTTCCAGATCTTCCATGTATGTGTAATGCTACATTTGCGCACGCGTAATGCAATATTTGCATGTCATACATCATACCCTGATAATTTATATTATTGACCTTATCAAGTCTTTTGTAGTCCTATATGACCTTACATGGATACCCAAATAAATTCATTAGAGTAAAATATCTCAAAAGATATAATACACACAACCAATTGGTTCAAAGCACAAGGGCCGATGAAGCTTCTTTTACACGTTAGGTTACAAGATGTTGGAACCAGCATACAGTGGAGACTAAACGCACGCACACCACACAAGCAAGATCATGACTACATATGAAGTGCAAAAGATTCAAGATGTAGGCCTGTAGAGAAACCTAGTTGCATAGCAAAATGCATGCTTGGATGAAAAAAGCATAAAAAAAGGCGAGACCCGATCTAATTTTTTTAATGTCAGTTCAGTGTTTAAGGCCACTATGTGGATTTCATGATGAACGGAATCGGGGGCGGACCCCTAAAAAGCATAATACGTTGTTAGAAATATTGCAAGAAAATCAACCCAACCATAGTACCAGCACGAGTTAGTAAAACCCTAACATTGTCGATTAGCATCATGAATGCATTATCATTGATAAATTTGCATTATCCGGTATAAAACTTTGGGTGGTGGGGATAGCATATCCAAGAGATCAAAGGAAGGGAAAGTATCTTTCGGAAACTAAATAGAAATTACCAACAACATAATCTAATCAAAATTAAAATCAAATTAAAATTTGACAAATAAATATCGCAAATATGAGTTGTGGCGCTCTAGCTCTTTTTTCTCGGAGTACGCCATGAAAAAATGCATCGTTTCCATAGAAGAATGGGGAAGCAGCCAGTCCAATGCCCATAGGCATTGTGGTCATCAGCAGATCTAGCGCCCCTAGTCAGCCCCTCCAGGCTTGCCAGGGTACCACACTCTATGTTATTTGACTTAGAGCATCTTCACCGGTAGCCCCTAAATAGGCGTCGGTAGGGGCGCCGGCACCTCTGTTTGAAAACACCGGCACAACATCCTCCATTTGGGGGAGCTGCTCCCACACCGGCGCCCCCAAACCGGCGGCCCCAATAGAAAATTTAAAATTGAAAACTAAAACACAAGCATAGAAATTTGAATAAGTTAACGAATATGAAGTTTAGGCGAACACACGGCCACCAAATTCGAATAGGTTTTCGAATAAGAGGTTTGGGCCAACACACGACCACCAGACCGCCGTCTCCGACGCAAAAAAAGGGCTTCCAAGCCAGATGATCACATGATGGAGGTCATGGACGGCTCAACCTCGACGACTTCCTCATCGGCGGCCGGCGGCAGCTCCGTCGCTGCAACAGGATCCACGGTCGGTGCCCGGGTAGACATGAACGCGGACGGTGCCGGGGGAGACGCCGACGCAGCTCGAGTCGCCATCACATCTTGGCCGATGCGCTCGCGGTACATCTCGTGCCACCCCCGCGCCAACGGGTCCATCTTGTCCATGTCGGCCATCAAGATCTTCGATTCTTGAGATATTTTGGCCAACGATAGCTGCGTCGCTTCTTTGGTGGCCTTCATGGCAGCGGCGTGGGCTTCCAGCTTCGCCGCCTCCACCTTCTCCCTCTCCAACGTGATCTTCATGTCTTGCTTGTCGAGGATTGCCTTCCACACGACGGCGGCTCTATCCGACGCTTCCTTGTTCTCAACCGAGAATGAGTTGATCATCTTCTTGAGGGAGGCATCCACGGGTGCCAATAACGGCGCCGCATTCCTCTCGGCCTTGGCCTTCTTGTTGCCAATGGGGCGCCCGATGGAGGCACCGTCTGGATCGACCGGCCCATCTTCCCCTTCTTTCAATAGAGTGTGGAGGAGGTCGTCCCATTTCTTGCAACCTTAGAGCTTGTTGTAACAATGCATTAAGGGGAAGTCTTTGTCCTCGTGTTGGTGCTTGTACATGTCAAGAGCTTGGAGCATCTAGCAATATGTAAGAACAAGGATCAACAATTCATATGTAACAATTAGGATCATCAATTCATATGTAACAATTAGGATCATCAATTCATATGTAACAATTAGGATCATCAATTCATATGTAAGAAGATAGGAGTAGATCATACCCAATCCACCATGGACTTGCCGCTCTCCTTCCGTGCCTTGATCTTCTCATAGTAGCCATGGCACTTGCTACACGACCCCTTGATCAAGTTCCAATGGTGAGAGAGGGCGCCCTCGTTCCGGTTCATCTCTATGGTGGCGTAATCACCATAGTTCTTCTTCTCGTTGAAGCAATCGAGAATGCGCTTGTAGTCCTTGCCCCCGGTTTGGTTTGCGCCGATGATGCGGCAAACGCTCACTTGCTTCCACGCCTCGATGAGGCATTCATCCTCCAAGGACCTCCACCTCGGACCACGAGTGCCGGCGGAACCCCTCGCGCCGGTCTCAGCGTCGATCAGCTCCTCTTGGACTTCCTCCTCACCTTCGTCCTCCTCGGCCTCTTCTTCGTACTCGTCGACCGGCGGTTCGTAGGCATGGCCGCGGATGATGCCGTTCAGGATCTCCTCCTCGACGGCAATCTACGCATAAATTTACAAACTTTCAGGCGCCGCTGGTGTCTACGATGCACAGAACACATAAAAAGTAAGGAAACACACCTCGTCCTGGCCCATGGACACGCCGGACGTGCTGCCGAACATCTGGTGGGTGTGCCTGCCGTCGTCGGGGAAGAGGTGGTGGGGAAGGCCGGTACCGTCCGTCATGTGGCCCTGGACCTCAGTGCGACGCAGGTCAGGCGAATCGTTCAGGTCGGGGAAGCGGAAGGCGCTACTTCCGCGAGCCGTTGAATCCGGCGAGAATGGCGCATTGTTGTCGACGGTCATGTCGCTGTCCCCGAACTCGGGGGAGTAGTGGGCGCGGCCGTCCATCTGCGACAGCCGCATCAGCGAGATCGACGGCGCATCCGCGGTGTACCCCGCGTAGTAACCCGGCGACGACGGGGAGCTCGAGATGCTGTTGAGGCCGCCGCCGCTTTCTTTGCGTCGATGGCGGCGCCTCCTGCGGTCGGCCGTCATGAGGGAGCGGCGATCTATCTCCTTCTCCCAATCCTCTTGCGACATGGTTGCCGGCTTCTCCTTCGGCGCGATGGTGCGCGTCTTCGGCGGTGCCTTCGTCGGTGGCTTCGCTGGCTTTCTCTTCGGTGCCATGGCGCGGTGGCGAGGGTTTTTCGGGTTGGAGGCTGGATGGAAGATGGAGCAGCTGGCGGGAGAAATGAGCGGCGGAGGGGACGGGGTTTTGGGGGAGAAGATGTATATTTGCTCGGCGTGTGGCTGATAGGCGGTTCCCACGCCCAAAAAATTTAGCCTCGAGAGGCGCCGGCGCGCCCGATTCGCGCCCTTGGCGAAGGAGCCGGCACGGGGTTGCCGGCGCTTCTATTGGGCTCGAAAAAACGCCGGCGCCATTTGGGGCGCGCCGGTGCGAGCCCATTTTCGCTCCTGGCCCCCAAATTGCTATCGGGGGCGCAGGTGGAGATGTACATTGTCTGTGCATGCTTTCAGGAAGATGGAGCAGGTGGCGAAAATTGACGTCTTAAATATGTCTGTGCATGCTTTCAGAAGCTTCTGGGTCTGGTGACGGTAGCTTCTCCCCTTTTACATAGTACTTAAGACGTCAATTCTCTTGTACAATTGGAAAGTTTGTTTGAATATGAATCTAATGGTATACTTTTTGTGGCATATATTCCATATTTTATTGATTAAATTAATGGTTAATATTTTTCTTAAATTTCGTAATAACCTAATAAACCGGTATGGAGGTAGTAACATGTAAAAATGTATATTAATGACCCGGTTTGTTCTGTGTTAACTTAGAATCAACTTAATTCTCGGTTGACCAACTATATATGTAGTTTATGTGCAGCCGGGGAAAAATATGTGTGGTTGCATATTCACGTGCAATTCTCTTGTGTATGAATCACGATGCGAATTTAACGGTTCCATAGTCGATCTAGAACTAAATAATTCTCGGTTGACATAGAACTAGCGGATGGGATAAGTTAACTAATCACATTTATGTTACTTTAAGTGTGAAATCGTTATTTCTATATCAGAAAAGTTGTCATTGTGAGGTCTAAATGGATACATTGCAGCTTGAAAAAAGGTCACCTGACTTAGAAAAGTGCATTCCCTTAACTAATGCATAGCAACATAAGTTGGACATATCACGGTGCATTGTATATAACTCCTAGATTCCCAAGCGACAAATCAAATCAAGGACAATAAGAGCACAAGTGATAATTTGTTTTTTCAAAAATGTGAGTCCTCCGGTCATACTGATGGTCTATTTGGCTTGCACGATTCCACAAATGCAGTAACACAAAATAAAACATGAATGCAATCTCCTACTTGTTTGAACTATACATTATTTTATTTGCACCAAAAGGAAACGAAATATTATTTGGATATGGTTTTTTTATTGAAATTTTATATGAAATCGCAGTTCAAAAGAATTCTTAGAAAACATCATGTAGGATTCAATTTTAGAGATCGAATACACCCCGTATACTATACCTTTGTTCTTGTATATAAAGCCACAAACTCATTTTTTTTTGTGACTCACAAACTCATATTTTAGGTATGAAGAAAACAAAGTCAACTAATAACTATCACGATTAATTATGTGAAATAAACCTATGTTGTTGGTTAATCATATATGTTGCATCTGATGTCTCCTCTATGGCTGCGTGCAACACTCACATTAATGAGCACTATCACCCTGATATAGAAATCTAATTAATTTTTTTTATTAGCGTTAGTGGCCTACATGAAAATTTTATTTTTGAATAGCGACCTTGTATTAAAAAAAGGGAGTACTAAAAATTTCTGAAGATTCAAATCCGCCAAAATTTCTAGAGAAGAATTATATTTCCATGTGAACAAGAAATATATCTAACGAGGTAGACCCATGGAGCTAACAACATTATACATTACAGATACAAAAAAAAAACTCTCACCCACGTCTGAAGAAAAACAGAAGGCGGAAAAAAAAAATGAAAGGTACACATCGTTCCATGATTAGAAAGCCCGAAAGCGACGTGATTCTTTCCCAAACTTACCTTAGTTGTTTGCTTCCCGGGCACCAGCTCATCGAGAGCGAACGCAGGCCATGGCGTCCCTCACGCGCGCTTCCCGCCCTATTCTTTGCCTGGTCTCCCCCTTATATAGCCGACTTCCTCGTGCATTTATGGACGAACTGGATGCGCGCCGCCGCCGGACACTCACACAGTCCCCCACTGACCCCCACCAACGCAGTCCTTCGATCGATAGCTGTTTATGTTTCATAGCGATTACTAACTACTTATAGTATAAGCTAGCTAGTGCAGCTAGCTAGCTAGAGCCGCCATTACCCTAGCTCGCTGATCGAACAATGTCGACGGGGAAGCACCCCTTCTACCGCGGCATCCGGAGCCGGTGCGGGAAGTGGGTCTCGGAGATCCGCGAACCTCGCAAGGCGCGCCGGATCTGGCTCGGGACCTTCCCGACGGCCGAGATGGCCGCCGTGGCCTACGACGTGGCCGCCCTCGCCCTCCGCGGGCCAGACGCCGCGCTCAACTTCCCGGTCATCGCCGCCACTCGCCCCGCTCCGGCGTCCACCTCCGCCGACGACATCCGCGCGGCGGCCGCCGCTGCTGCCACCTCGTTGCAGCACGATTGCTCTGCCGGCATTGGCATTGCTCCCGCGCAGCAGCAGTTCGGCGGGAGCAGCAGCGCCGCCGCATCGTCGGCGGGCGGCGGGGCGCAGCAGGACCAGGCGGGTATTGGGTTCGACCAGTACTTCCTGGATGAGGAGGCGCTGTTCGAGACGCCACAGTTCCTGCGCAACATGGCAGCTGGGATGATGATGAGCCCACCGAGGCTCAGCCCCGACTCCTCCGTTGGATCGCCCGACCCTTCCGATGCCGGGGAGAGCCTGAGCCTCTGGAGCTACCGTGACCCATAGCTCCATCATCGATCATCCTGCTGCCTTACTGCTACAACTGCTATTGCTGCGACAGGACTACTACTGAACTATGGAACCTAAATAATGAGGATTGAGGAGATAGGTAAGGAGGAGGCGCATACCGGTGTGGAGCCCCGTTTTTTCTCATCGGTGACGCATGGCAGATGTTCTACCTCTATCTCTCCTCTCCTATGTCTGTCTAATTTTTCCCCTTCTATTTGATGTGTTTTTGGACCTTCTGGTTTGATAAGAGCCAGAAGGGAGGTCTTGGGCTCTCTTTGCAGTATCCGACCATAGCAGCATATGAAGCTAGCTTCTGGGCGATACTTGCTTAAAATGTCAAGTAGGTCAGGGGGAGGTATGCACTGTTTATGTGGATATAGTCGTGTAAGTTTGTACTGAATGTTGAAATTGATATAGTAATATATATTCTGGGGGTGGATTGGCTATAGGATGTGCGCACAGTGCATCGCCTTTCCCCTTTTATAAACACTGGTTGTTGATGCCTATTTTTGTAGATTTAGTGTAGTGTGTGGATGACGCGTGGGCTTTCCACTTTTTGTGGTTGGTCATTGAAAAGGATGAAAACAACAACTACTTGGGTAGACGTATGGTTTGATGTTCTGGTAATCAGCAAAGTGCTACTATATGTAATTTTGACGGTTAAAAACTTACAAAAGTTACATGCCAAAATTAGCTAGCACTCTCATTGGATCTTCCGCTCTAATGATGTGCATACATTATAAAATAAATGCACATTATTATTTTAGCTCCTTAAAACATTGGCAGTACCTTAATAATTATTCGAGCCATCATAATTTATATGACAGAGACTATGATAGGTTTTAGCACCATAAACTAACAATTTTGCGGCGCACAATTCTTCATTGCTTGCCTGAACCGAACAAATAACTACCTTTTCTTCATAAAAAAACGTTTCCACAAATATCCAAAAAATAAAAACTTTATCCAAAAAATAAACTCTTCGACAAATATCGGTAAGATTCCCTCACAAAACAAAAATATTCTTAAAGATCAATACTTTTCTACAAGAAAATGAACGCAGGCCAGATGTCCATATCCTCCACTTTGCAATAGAATTTTCATGTGTTTATAACTAGAAAATCATTTGCTTTTACCGTACATAGCTATTTGTCCACATTACATGAATTTCATAGGATTTCACATTATTCTAATCCTAAGTTTTTTTTCTCCAAATTTAGATGCCTTTGTATCAAAGGAATGGTGTTGCCCCAGTTCTTATGTTTGGATTTTAAGATCTCGGTTTTATAGAAAATTTGAACACGCACCAAGGGAGTGTTAATTAAGACTCGGTTGTGTAGGGTCGGCATATTTTTCCTGCGTATTTTATGTTTGATTGAAACGACTATTCGCGTAGCCTTATGGTTCTCTTGCAATTATCTTTTTTTGTGTGCGATAAACCCACAAAAATGTTGTGTTTTTCATTTTCCTATGTTTATAAATCTTGCAATCCAATGAGCCTAGAAGGAG
This sequence comes from Lolium multiflorum, assembly GCA_030979885.1. Taxonomy (NCBI): domain Eukaryota; kingdom Viridiplantae; phylum Streptophyta; class Magnoliopsida; order Poales; family Poaceae; genus Lolium; species Lolium multiflorum. The sequence continues at coordinate 269,067,327 of CM061748.1, read as the reverse complement.
CGCAGACAGCACAGGGCTTGCTAGTAAGGAAAATCAATAGTTCATGTGCCATTTACACATTAGTAAATAGAAAAATTACGGCCAAAAATTACTACTACTCCGTATATCACAGCAAACACCGAGTTGCCCACCCCCCTGAAGCAACACGTGTCCTGCCCAGCTTGTAACAGGGTGTGGCAAACATGAGTGGAGTTCCGACGAGACGACAGCGTGACCCACCTCTATGCAGCAGCATGGGTTCTTCGGCAGGTGTAGCGGCTCGCCGGTGGCCCAAGCGCTGCCTGAGCTCCTGCGCGCGCACCAAAACCGGGAATCAGTTTCTCAGGCAACGGCCCTACGCGCGTACGGATCGCCTGGCGCGCCGGGATCCCATTGGATCGTCTTCTCCACGACTATATATGCAGCCGCAAGGCGACGCGCACGGCGGCGCTGGCCTGGGTTGGGACGAAATCATTTTGTCCCGCCCTACGATTCGTGTGCCCCGCCCAGCATCTGTCTCTGCTCAACTGCCGATCTGGGATGGGATCTCTAGGCTCCAATCCGATCATGGCACCCAAACCTTGAGACTAGTCGTCTAGCTTCCTTTCTTCTCAACGATCGAGGATAAACAAAATCTGTGCTCTATTCCATTGATTAAGATACAAGCTTTATAAGAAAAGCAACAGATCACAACTTGCTAAAGGTCTACGTACTCTGCCGGCATCAAACTACACATCCGCTTAGCGCCCGCCAACACCAAAGCCTCAACTCCTTCTTAATCTTTTATAAAATGACCGGAAGAGAGGCTTGCTTGTTTTTTTCTTTTTTTTGAAGATCCGCCCGTTTCTCTTATTCCAAATTCCTCAAGGGAAGAGGAGGGTAATGGAGGCCAAGTCCTTGTGCTTAGTCATGGTCTCCTACATTCTATGGATTGATACCGTTGGCCAAGCTTGGAGGTCGATGGAAGAGAAGGCCAAACCTTGGGAGGCCCCAAACAACTATCAGTCCAAAGCTATTTTTGGATGGTAAGCCACACAAAAAGCTTCATTTTGGGAGGGCCCCGGATCTTCCAAACCTTGGCACTAGCGGGCAAGAAATTAAGCCTTGTATGCGGATTTGGAGGAGTAGATGACTATGCGAGACTAGTCATCGCCGCCGTGAAATCGCTGCGCGCACGTACGCTCTTCCTTTCTATCTCTCTTACCTTATTGGATGAATCATTTTCCACGCCCGGAAGATAAATAAACTTTCCTTCACTACTAGTAGATCTGGAAACATCAAAGGACACGACTCAGCTTTAATATCATCTCAAAGACAATTGCTCGAGCTCACTTGGGTAATACGTCTCGTTTCTCTTTTGAACTATCCGGCTTACGTGACGATGGTTTTTATGAGGTGATCGCAAAAGAATGGAATGCTTATGTTAAGGGGCATGACCCAATAGAGAGTTGGCAAAATAAAATAAAACACATTTGGCGATTCGTAAGGGGATGAGCTCGAAATAGGAGCGGAGTCTATAAGAAGGAAAAAAAGAAAGATGGATATCCATCATTGGTAGGTTGGATATTACAGCTTAGTCGTGTCCTTTAATTACATCCGAACGGGATGAGCTTAAAAATGCGAACAAACGACTGTCAAAGCTTAGAAGAGATGGAGACTATAATTGGGCACAACGAGCAAAAGTATAGCATGTGCAAGAGGGGGGAACAATATGAAGTATTTTCACCTAATTGCAAATGGAAAGCACCGAAAAAGAAAATATTTCAGTTAGAGCAAGATGAGAGGACTATACTTGGTCAAGAAAGTCTGAAAGTTTATATTACCAAATTTTATAAGAAATTATTTGGGGAGCCGGCCAAAAATAATTTCTCTATGAGGCAGGACATCACATCTGATATACCACAAATTTCGGATATCGAGAATAATATACTCACGGCTGTCTTTAGTGAGAAGAAGTCTTTGATGCAATATCACAAATGGACCATAATAAAGCATCGGGACCATACGGGTTGCCAGCCGAATTTTACGAAACATTTTGGGAGATCATCAAGCGTGATTTAATGGCATTGTGTGTACAACTACAACAAGGGGAGTTGCAGTTGTATAAACATAATTTTGGGGTCATAACGATGCTTCCCAAAAAATAAAATGCGGTCCAAATCTAGCAATATCTACCTATTTGTTTGCTCCATTTGATTTACAAAAGCTTCACGAAAGTGGGAACGGACCGTATAACTGGAATTAATCCTGAAGAAATAGGACCTACTCAAACATCATTTATGTCGGGCCGTCATATTCTAGAGGTTGTAGTGGTTTTGCATGAAACTATCCATGAACTTCATAGAAATAAAATAGATGGTGTTTTGTTTAAGATCGATTTTGAGAAAGCCTCTGATAAAGTAAATTGGCATTTCCTTCAACAAACTATGCGGATGAAAGGCTTTGCACAAGAATGGTGTAAACTCATTGTAGATTTTGTTCAAGGAGGATCTGTCAGGGTTCGGGTCAATGATGACATTGGTCATTATTTTTAAACTAAAAAAGGTCTTAGACAAGGTGACCCTCTTTCTCCAGTGTTATTCAATATTGTGGCTGATATGTTGACTATCCTTATTGCATGAGGAAAGGAGGACGAGAAAGTAGGAGGTTTGGTTTCTCATTTAGTTGACGAGGGTATCTCAGTTTTGCAATATGCGGACGATACAATTCTATTCATGGAACACGACCTAGAGAAGGTTGTGAAAATGAAACTTATCTTGTGCATCTTTGAGCAACTCTTTGGGCTCAGAAACTTCTATAAGAGTGAAATATTCTATTTTGGTAAAGCCAAAGATGATAAGAAACAATACAAACAGATTTTCGGTTGCACGGTTGGTGCTCTTCCGTTTCTCTATCTTGGAATCCCAATACAATATAGAAAGCTTTTAAATAAAGAATGGAACCCAGTGGAAACCCGTTTCGAGAAAAGTCGGGATTTTGTTAGGGTAAGCTTCTCTCATACGGAGACATGCTTATACTCATTAACTCGGTTCTTACGAGTCTTCACATGTTCATGTTGTCTTTCTTAGAATTACCTATAGGGGTAACGAAAAGACTATTTTTTAGGTCACGCTTCTTCTAGCAAAGTGATCAATCGAAGCGAAGATATATATTGACGAGATGGAATATTATGTGTAGACCCCGATCAAGGTGGGTTAGGTGTTGAGGTACTATACATTAAAAATTAAGTGCCTAAAGCAAATGGTTGTCTAAATTGATGCACAAGGAAGGGGTTTGGCATGAACTTCTACATAATAATTACCTCAAAATATAACGTTGTCACAAGTGACGGCAAAAGCCTACTGATTCTCAACCCTAGAAGGGTCTAATGAAGGTCAAAAGCGACTATGCACCTATAACGGTAACTACAAGGCCTCTGATAATTCCAGTCTAGAAATTACTAAAGTAGAAATCCATCCCAAAATACACATCTCACCTCGTCGAGCCCACTGCGCCAGCCATAGACATAGAGAAGGCCCATGGCTCCTTTCCACCACCTTATACGACGCAAGCCATCAGGGACGCACGAGGAAATCGTCCGAGTGAGATAAAGGCTTGGCCCATGTACCTTTCGACAGTTAACTCTTTCCCTTTGTTTTCTTCGACTATTTATTCGTTATTGTTTGAAGTTCGAGGTGCTCAAAAAAAAATTCAATCTTTTTCAAAAACCGAACATTATAAAACCGAACAATTATCAAGAACATAATATTTTTTAAATTTGAAGATTTTGAAAAATCTCTGAACATTTTCAAAAATTTCAAACATTATTTAAATAAAAAATTCAAAATTCAAACATTTTTAAAATCTTAAGTATTTTAAAAATCTGAATGTTTTTTAAATGCGAACATTTTTCAGAATTGAACATAAAAAACAGTATTAAAATCAGACGTGTTTTAAATCATACATCATACGTTTTTAATCGAACATTTCTCGAAAACAGCATGAAACCGAGGAAACCCAGCTGAAACTGACGAAAACCGGGAGAAACCAGCGAAAACCAACAGGAGAACCCCAACTAAAAATAGAAAACCCAAAGTTCCACCTCCCTAATGGGCCGACCCATCAAATCTCGGCCCAAAAGAGCGTCAGCGGTGAAATAGGAACTACCGAGAAGGCCCCAAAGGCCTGCGCGTCACCATCGCTTCCATCCGTGCAGCCTCCAGCTGGTCTGACAGCCACCCCGCCCTTCACTTCACCCCGGCTGGCTCCTCGTGTCACACCGCGTTTGCAGCAGCGCAACGCACGCGTTCTTTCCCATCAAATGCATAGCTATATAAACCGCCGCCGGATATTTTTCCCTCCCAGACTCAGTAAACTCAAACCAAGTCAGACAACAAAGATAATCCATCTCGAACGGACTGATGGAGTGGGCGTACAGCGGCAGTGACCACTCCTCGTCGGGAACGCAGTCTCCGGTGGGCGGCGCCGGAGAACAGGACTCATCCTCGTACATGACGGTGTCGTCGTCACCGCCGAAGCGGCGGATCGGGAGGAGGCACCCGGTGTACAAGGGGGCCGGTGCGCAGCAGGAACCCCGGGCGCTGGGTCTGCGAGGTGCGCGAGCCGCACGGCAAGCAGAAGATATAGCTCGGCACCTTCGACACCGCCGACATGGCGGCGCGCGCGCACGACTTTGCCGCCCTGGCGCTGCGCGGCCGCGGCGCGTGCCTCAACTTCTCCGACTCGCTGCGCAGGCTCCGGCGCCGCCGCAGGTGCCCAGCCACGACGAGATACGCCGCGCCGGCACGCCGCGGTGGAAGCGGCTGAGCGTTGTTCCGTCCGGGGCCGTCCGTGCAGCGCAATGCGGCTAGCGAGGCGGCGGTTGTTTCGCCGGTGGACTCGTGGGGCGAAGAGCTCGTCGCCAGCTGCCCTTACTTCCCCATGGTCATGGGCGGATTGGAATTCGAAATGCAGGGGTATCTTGACATGGCGCAGGGCATGCTCATCCAGCCACCGCCGTCGGCGTGGGTCGAAGAGGAGTACGCCTACGACTGGACGACGGACGTCAGCCTGTGGATCTACTGATCGCGCGGGTCAAAGGACGACCTGGCTCCGCCGCGCATATACATAAGACTTATTATTATATGGTCCTCTTGGCCATTGCATGCATCATGCATGCTTAAACAACAGAAAATAATAAAATGCTTAAAATTGGGTTAGTGATTTAATTCCCGTCTTCAGTCTCGGCTTTGTCTCGATGAGATCTTGGAAACTTGGGTACAGTGAGTAGGTTTCATAAAGATGTCACAGTATTTGTCTACGGTCACCATGCGACAACTTCTTACAAAATAGGATTTTAACTTACATGTTATTATCTACTAACAAAATATACTATCAATACAAAATGTAGTAGCTTTTTATAGAAACATACCCACATAATCTAGTTTTGAAATCCTCATCCATACAAAACAACTCTAAAGAAGAGCTATCAATCGAGCAAACGGTTGAATCGCAAAAAAAAAAAAATCGAGCAAACGGTTTGCGCTCTGTAACTTCTCTTTTTGTCTCAAAAATCATATTTCAATATGTCTTCTGGATGTACCAAACTTTGTTCTTCCTATGTGTACTCTCATGTGTGCTTAGCAAATACCATACCTAGCCATGGGCAGCCTGGCCCGAGGCTAGGCCCAAAATTCCCGAGCTTGGGCCTAAAAATGTTGGCTCGATGGCTGGACAGTCCTAGGTATTCAAAACCGTGGAAATGGGAAGCGGCCCAGGCAAATCCTATACACCGACCTGGTCGGTGTATACGGATCGCCGCACACCCTCTCCGAGCATGGGCCAGGCCCATATAGCACGTTGGTTTTTCCGTTAGCTGCGGGTTTTTTCGTTTTTTCAAGTTTTTGCTGGTTTTGTTCGGTTTTTCTTTTCGGTTTCCTTTTTCCTTTTCTGTTTTCTTTTTCTGTGTTTATTTTTTTATCGTTTTATTTTTCTGTTCAAAAATAATTTTTGAAAATTTTCAAATTTTAAAAATGTTCTAGTTTGAAAATTGTTCATATTCAAAAGTTGAACAAATTTCGAAATTAAAAAATTGTAATTTGAACAAATTTTGAAGTTTGAACAAATTCTGAGTTTTGAACGAATTTCGAAATTTGAACAAATTCAAAAATCGTTCAATTTTCAAAATTTGTTCAAATTCGAAAATCGTTCGATTTCAAAATTTGGTCAAATTCGAAAAATCGTTCGATTTCAAAAAAAATTCAAATTCAAAAAATCGTTCAATTTTCGAAATTTGTTCAAATTCGAAAATCGTTCAATTTTAAAATTTGTTCAAATTCGAAAAATCGTTCAATTTTTGAAATTTGTTCAAATTCGAAAATCGTTCAATTCGAATTTTGTTCAAATTTGAAACTGTTCAGATTTAAAACAGAGAAAACATGAGAAAAGAAAAAAAGAAAAACAAACTTGGGCCGGCCCGTCCGCACCGAATCCACAGCAAACTGTCTCAGCAAATCATGGGCCGGCCCAACAAAGGGGTGGTCGGTGGCTGCTATACACCGACCAGGTCGGTGTAAAGCAGCTCCCAGCGGCCCAGCCCGTCAGCTAGATGGGTTTTCGGACTTTTTGGCTAGGTCGGACCTAGATTTTGAGCATCGGATTTTCTTGGCCTGGCCTGGCCCAAATGACGCCCGTTATGACAAATACTTGTTCCAGTCATGTGTATGCATGCATACAATTTTCTTGTGAAGCAGCACGTATACATCTACAACTAACAAGATGTCGATGGTGGTTGGTGGACCAACACTCGAGCAAATTGGTTATAATTTTCGAAGAAAAGCACAACTTCTTGCAACTAGCATAATATGAATGTGTTTTTGCAACACCAACGAATAACTAGAAGTAGCAGTCGGTCGACCCAAGGTAAATGGAAAAATTGCATGGCCTACTACTCAATCTTTGCAGCGAACATTGTAAAGAATAATAGAACATGTACAAAAATCAACCACACAAACCACACCAAACAAACAAATACCTAACGGAAAACTTCGACATGTGCTAAGGAGCGCCTCCTCCAAATCAATAATATCAAACCGCATTCATCGAAAATCTGAGAAGTTGTCTCATGCAAATGGTTCAAGTTACCTTTCAAATTTCGTGAAGATCACAATTCATGACATATCCACTCATTAAATCGTAAAAATTCTATTGTAGAAGTGATATGTCCAATTAAGTACAAAAGTGCAAACATAGTGTGGCTACACGTGGCATAGAGCTTTGTCCGGATTTGAACTTGAGCTTTGGCCATGTCTCTTGAACAATTTCAGTACATACTACTACGTATTTCATAAGAAGATTCTATATTTATCGAGGTAGTAATGGGATCAAGTGTTTTGACGTCTCATCATAGTATCTGGCTTGGCTTGATTCGTGATCGTTAAACACCAATACTTGCTGGCACATGACTTACTCTAAGATCTTTTGATTTTGGACGTGACTAATTCTTGATCGGCCGAGTATCAAGTTAATCCTCGGCTAGTTGACTCCATCAAGTTTAATGTGTAATTGAGAAATTGTGGCTGCAATTGCAACACTACAAGCAATTGTTAGGTTGACGACGCAAATTTAGCGATCACAGCAGCCGAGAGTTATAAAATTGGTGGTTATTTTTACAATGTGTTCGTTTCTTAATTACTGGGTAGGTCCCTATGATGGTGAGGCAACGACAAAAGTGAGGACTGGAGCTTGAAGGTTCACCGAGAAAGTTATAGAGTTCGCAAGGGCTACACAACAGGCGTCATCCCCTCATGTGGCGATGCTGATGATCGAAGGACCTTAGAGTTTGTCATATAAGTTGTTCGTTTTGCTGTTCCTAAGTTATGTTGATCGGAATTTTTGTAGTGAGCTTAAGTGTCTGTGGGTTTTTGTCCGTAGTGAGTTCTCGATATCGAGTTCCTATCGGCGGGTTTCCTACGTATGGAAGGGCGACCTCTTTCTGGTCCCCTTGTGTTTTTCTTGTTAGGCAATGTTATAAACTTTGTATTTCCGTGATCACAAGTAGTGAAAGTGGGTAGCTCGTTTTGAAAGAAAAGAAAAAACGGACTCAGACGAGAGTTCAAGATCTAACGTGGCCTACCTAGAACTAGCCAAAACAGTTCAATTGTTCGGAACACTTTGAACTCGATTTTAAAGGAAGGAGACGCTCTAGGACCGAGTTGTTAGCATAAAACCACCACATTCGTAGGTAAATCTTCATTTTGGTACCACTTTATATTCTGGAAGCAGAAAACCACCACATTTTGCCAAGGTTTTCTCAAAAAACACTAAACCGCCCCTAAACGTGAATTGACAGCGATTCTGACCAAGTGGTCCTACTTGTCAGGACTAATTTGTTGAGGTGGACATGGTCCCACATATCATCCCAATTAAAAAAATGAAATTTCCGAATTTAGCAAATTAAAATATCTGGACCGTGGCATGTTGAAACAATCCTTACAGCTCCGGTCAACTCACCCACGCGCCGCCGGAGCTCCACCCACGCACCGCCGGAGCGCCACTGGGAGGCCGCGGTGGCGGCCCGCGCCGGATGGCCCTCCTACACACCTCCTCGTTGCACTGCCCCGTGGCTGCCCTGGACGGAGCTCTCCCGCAGCCGCCCCATGGTCGGAGTCGTGAGCTCACCTGGGCACCGCCGCCGCCTGGAAACCGCTGCCGCGCCCGCGCCATGGCCTTGCCCGCCGCAACGCCTGGCCGTCCCTCCTCCAAGCCTCTTCCCGGCGTCGCGCCATGGCCCTCCTCCACCGCCGGCAAGCAATTGTTGCCGGTGGAGTCCATCCCTAGCCCGGCGACGCGCCGGAGATAGAGGAGAGGGCCCAGGGATGCGCCATGGCCGAGTGCTCGCGGAGCACGCGCTCGAGGCAGCGCCTGCCGTGCTCCGCTCGTCCGTGGCCTCCTTCATCGGGCGCGGCCCGATGGGGCGGCTTGGCGACCCGAACCTCCCGTGGGCGGCGGCGGCGAGGTGGGTGGCCGACGGCGAGGACCCGCGCTGGTGGCGAGTACGGCGGCGGCCTGGACGGCGGCGAGGAACCGAGCCGCGCCGGCCGTGTCGTGAGGAAGCAGTTTAAAACTATTTTTTGTTGTTTTTATTTATTTTTTTGTGTTGTTTGACTTTTTTAACTGGACTGACAAATGGGCTCTAGTCCACCTCAGCAAATTGGGCCTGCCAACTGGGCCCCACAGGTCAGAAACGGTGTCAATTTGTTATCATTTCAGGATTAGTGCTATTTGAGAAAACCTCGTTAAAATCTGGTGGTTTTTTGCGTCCGAAACACAAAGTGGTACCAAAATGAAGATTTAGCTGCGAATGTGGTGGTTCTATGCTAACAACTCCTCTAGGACCATAAAATCCACCCTCAGACCTAGGGTTAGCATTCCGATACAGTTCCATTGCGGAACCGAATCGAGCCAAGAAAGGATCCTCGGGGCGAGGCCGTCGGATGCCGGTCCCGGCCACCACCGCCACGCGCGGTGCGCGGCCACCCATCCCGGCCACCACCCGTACCTACCGCTTCGTACGTTTCGTCCCCGGGCCTCGCGAGCCGCAGATCTCCATGACCCGCGCGCCGCTTCGGCCGCACGCGAGCGCCGCCGGCCACGTAGAGCGGTGGAGCGATCGGACGACGGGACGAGGCAGCTAGCGGATTTTTGAACCCCACGGTTTCTCCGATGGACGGGACGAGGTCTAAAACAATTCGGCCGCCACATGAAGCCAGCTAGGCCCGGCACGGAGCTCCACTCCCATGCGCCCGCTGCGCTTTGCGTACGCAGGGAGGCGCCAGCCTGCCATGGCGAATTCAAATCTCACTTCGAAGTTGCATGGATAGACGCAGGTGGTCCAGTCCCGACTCAAGCTATATGGTTGAGATTTTGGAAGAGTCCTTGGCTCAATTTCGTTGCCTTGATTTATGTTCTCCAACCAAGAAAAGTGCGTCTCACCGGTGGAGGTGTGCATTCCCATCAACAACTTTTCTTTTGTTCCTCGCTTAGCTCCTCCGATGCGTTTTGTCGTATTCTCCAAAAAGTTGTACTCTTAGTTCCTCGCAGGAGTATACTATTAGGAGTAACAACTGCCCAGTCAAGTTTTTTTTTCTCATTCTCGAAGAGATACACCGTGGGCACCGGTATTACCGGTTATGGGAAATACATGTCCAAATACCGTTCGAGATTTTTCAAACAAAATTGTAAATACATGTAGAATTTACCAAAACTCTTCAAATTTGAGTATATTACAAAAAATTATGTAAATACCGGAAGGTAATCTCTTATACCGGTGGTTACCGAGAAAACCAGTTACCGGCGAGATCTCAAAAATATCGGCTGAGAAAAAAAACCTAGTCAAGCATAAATTGGCCTCCTGAAAAAAAACCTGTCCCCCTTTGAGTGCTCTCGTGGGCGATGGGGAGGGAACCCTAGCCGCCGCCCACCCTCGCCGCCTCGTCTCCTCCTTGTCCTTGCTGCCTCCAGCCAACCGATAGCGGCGGCGCGGCTCTTTTTTTCCTCTTTGCTTGGAGATCTAGGTATGGGCCAAGGTAGCCGGCTTGGGCACCATGCTGGGTGAGGGGAGGCTACTTCGGTGCCGGCATGGCGGCTTTGTGGCGTGATCGAGATGGGGGCGGCAACCCTAGACGCGACAAATGTTTCACATGAGGCGCGGGTGGCGCCGACTGATGTCTACGCACGCTTCTATTCCTGTAGACAGCGTTGGGCCTCCAAGAGCAGAGGTTTGTAGAACAGCAGCAAGTTTCCTTAAGTGAATCACCCAAGGTTTATCGAACTCAGGGAGGTAGAGGTCAAAGATATCCCTCTCAAGCAACCCTGCAATTAAGATACAAGAAGTCTCTTGTGTCCCCAACACACCTAATACACTTGTCAGATGTATAGGTGCACTAGTTCGGCGAAGAGATAGTGAAATACAAGTAATATGGATGATTATAAGTAGTAATTGCAATCTGAAATAAAAATGGCAGCAAGCGAACATGTAGCAGCACTTGTTAGAAACGGTGTTTCAATGCTTAGAAACAAGACCTAGGGATCATACTTTCACTAGTGGACACTCTCAACAATGATCACCTAATTGAACAATTAGATAACTTCTCTTCACTTGTGCTACTCTGAATTACTCTCCTATTGGAATCACTAATCATCACGTAGTGGCTACAAAAGCTCCACTCAAAGTTCATCAAGTACTTGACAAACACCACTCATAGGGATATCCTCATCAAATCATAATCCAATATAATACCGTTGCAATTTAGACCGAGTACTAACATAGCATACACACTGTCAACAATAGCTATGAAAGGGGAATAGATCACATCAATACTATCATAGTAATAGTTAACTTCATAATCCACAAGAGATTACAATCATAACATACGTCAAGTACTACATGATGCACACGCTGTCCACTCTACATCATTGAGGAGGAATAGACTACTTTAATAACATCACTAGAGTAGCACATAGATTAATAGTGATACAGAGTTCATGATCACATAAAGATCACACCATGGGAGAGAGAGATGAACCACATAGCTACCGCAGAGCCCTCAGCCTGGGAGAACTACTCCTCCTTATCATGGGAGACAGTAATGGCGATGAAGATGGCGATGGAGTCGATGCCCGGCGGCGTGCCGGAACAGAGACTTCTGTCCCCCGAACTTGGCTTCGCGATGGCGGCGGCTACGGAACTCTTCGTGGAATATGACTTCTTGTTTTAGGGTTTTCGAAGTCGGAGGAATATATAGGCGAAGAGGCAGCGTCGGGGGAGCCAGGGGGTGGCCTCCCCATACCTGGGCGCGCCTGGAGGTCGGGCCGCGCCTATGGGGTGGCCCCCTGCTGGCCGCCTCCGACTCTTTTTCGATGTTCTTGAATCCTCCATGGAAAATAGGGCCGTGGGCTTTTGTTTCGTCCAATTCCGAAAATATTTCCTATGTAGGATTTCTGAAACCAAAACAGCAGAAAACAGGAACTGGTGCTTCGGCATCTTGTTAATAGGTTAGTGCCATAAAATGCATAAAAATGATATAAAGTATGAATAAAACATGTAGGTATTGTCATAAAACTAGCATGGAACATAAGAAATTATAGATACGTTGGAGACGTATCAAGCATCCCCAAGCTTAGTTCCTACTCGCCTTGAGTAGGTAAACGATAAAAAATAATTTCTGAAGTGACATGCTACCAACATAATCTTGATCAATAATATTGTAAAGCATATGAGATGAATGAAGTGACTCAAAGCAATGGTCTATAGTTTGCTAACAAAAAGATAATGACTAAACAATGAATCATATAGCAAAAACTTTTCATGAATAGTACTTTCAAGACAAGCATCAAAAAGTTTTGCATCAGAGTTAACTCATAAAGCAATAGATTCTTAATAGAAGGTTTTGAAGCAACACAAAGGAAGATTTAAGTTTCAGCAATTGCTTTCAACTTCAACATGTATATCTCATGGATAATTGTCAACACAAATTAATATGATGAGTGCAAATAAGCAAGTATGTAAGAATCAATGCAGACAGTTGACACAAGTGTTTGCTTCTAAGATAGAAAGAAGTAGGTAAACCGACTCAACATAAAGTAAAAGAAAGGCCCTTCGCAGAGGGAAGCAGGGATTACTCATGTGCTAGAGCTTTTTATTTTGAAAACATGGAAACAATTTTGTCAACGGTAGTAATAATTCATATGTGTTATGCATAAAACCTCCTATAAGTTGCAAGCCTCATGCATCGAATACTAATAGTGCCCGCCTTGTCCTAATTAGCTCGGATTTCCATGGATTATCATTGCATTACATATGTTTCAACCAAGTGTCACAAAGGGGTACCTCTATGCCACCTGTACAAAGGTCCAAGGAGATAGATCGCATTTGATCTCTCAATTTTGATAGATCTCAACTTGAGGACATCCATACCGGGACAACATAGAAAACAGATAATGGACTCCTCTTTTATGCTTTAAGCATTCAACAACAGATAATATTCTCATAAGAGATTTGAGGATTAATGTCCAAGCTGAAACTTCCACCATGATACATGGCTTTGGTTGGCGGTCCAATGTTCTTCTCTAACAATATGCATACTCAAACCATTTAACTCATGGCAAATCTCCCTTACTTCAGACAACATGCATAGCAACTCACATGATATTCAACAAAGGTGTGACAGGTTGATGGCGTCCCTAGATAACATGGTTGCCGCTCAACAAGCAACTTATAAGAACTAAGATACATAAGCGACATATTCTTTACTACAATAGTTTTTTAGGCTCCTTTCCCATGAGCTATGTATTGCAAAGACAAGGAATGAATTTTTTAAAGGTAGCATGCAAGCAATTTACTTTGGAATGGCAGAAAAATACCACATAGTAGGTAGTTATGATGGACACAAATGGCACAAGTTTTGGCTCAAGGTTTTGGATGCACGAGAAGCATTTCCTCTCAGTACAAGGCTTTGGCTAGCAAGGTTGTTTGAAGCAAACACAAGTATGAACCGCTACAACAAACTTACATAAGAACATATTGCAAGCATTATAAGACTCTACACCGTCTTCCTTGTTGTTCAAACACTTTTACCAAAAATATCTAGACTTTAGAGAGACCAATCATGCAAACCAAATTTCAACAAGCTCTACGATAGTTCTCCACTAATAGGTTTAAACCACATGATGCAAGAGCTTAAACATGATCTACTTGAGAGCTCAAAACAATTGCCAAGTATCAAATTATTCAAGACAATATATCAATTACCACATGAAGCATTTTCTGTTTCCAACCAAATAGCAATAAATGAAGCGGGTTTCAACTTTCGCCATGAACATTAAAAGTAAAACTAAGAACACCAGTGTTCAATATGAAAAAGCGGAGAGTGTCTCTCTCCCACACAAGGATGTTAGGATCCGATTTATTCAGAGAATGAAAATAACAAAACGAAAATAAAAGCACACAGACGCTTCAAGTAAAGCACATAAGATGTGACGGAATTAAAATATAGTTTCACTAGAGGTGACCTGATAAGTTGTTGATGAAGAAGGGGATGCCTTGGGCATCCCCAAGCTTGGACGCTTGAGTCTTCTTGAAATATACAGGGATGAACCACGGGGGCATCCCCAAGCTTAGACTTTTCACTCTTCTTGATCATATTATATCATCCTCCTCTCTTGATCCTTGAAAACTTCCTTCACACCAAACTCAAAGCAATCTCATTAGAGGGTTAGTGCGTCATCAAAAATTCACATGTTCAGCAAGGACACAATCATTCCCAACACTTCTGGACATTACCCAAGGTTACCGAAATTTGAGCAAAGAAACCCACTCAAACACAAAAAAGAGGCAATGTGAAATAAAAAGGCAGAATCTGTCAAAACAGAATAGTCCGTAAAGACAAAAAATTTCGAGGCACTTAACATGCTCAGATGGAAAAGCTCCAGTTGAATGAAAGTTGCGTACATATCTGAGGATTACTCATGAATTTTTTTCAAGATTTTACGATTTTTCTACAGAGAGAACAACTCAAATTCGTGATAGCTAAAAATCTGTTCCTGCGCAGAAATCCAAATCTAGTATCAACTTTCTATCAAAGACTTTACTTGGCACAAAAATGCAAGAAAGTAAAGATACAAAGGTATTGCTACAGTAGTAACAAGCACCTTGACTCAAAAATAAAACAAAAATTGCAGAAATAAAATAATGGGTTGTCTCCCAAGAGCGCTTTTCTTTAAAGCCATTAATATGGGCTCAGTAATTTTAATGATGCTCTCGCAAGAAATAAGAGTTGAAGCAAAGAGAGCATCAAAAGCAAATAAGAAACACTTTTAAGTCTAACCCACTTCCTATGAAAAGGAATCTTGTAAATAAACAAGTCATTTAAGCACAATGCAATAAGCATAGGAAAACAAGACAACCGCAACTTCAAGATTTTCAGCAAAAAGAGAGGTGTTTTAGTAACATGAAAATCCCTACAACCATATTGTCCTCTCTCATAAATATTTTCAGTAGCATCATGAACAAACTCAACAATATAACCGCTTATCATGAGCTACATGCATAAAATTATTACTCTCCACATAAGCATAGTCATTACTATTAATTGTAGTGGGAGCAAATTCAATAAAATAGCTATCATTATTATTCTCATCACCATAATCATCATATATAGGAGGCATATTATAATCATAATTAATTTTCTCCTCAATAGTAGGTGGACTGAAAATATGATAGTCATCATTGTAATCATCATATATAGGAGGTAAAGTATCATCAAAGTAAATTTTCTCCTCCATGCTTGGGGGACTAAAAATATCATGCTCATCAAAACCTGCTTCCCCAAGCTTAGAATTTTCCATAGCATTAGCAACAATGGTGTTCAAAGCATTCATACTAATAACATTGCCATTAGCATGCATATAAAGTTTCATAGGTTTTTTAATTTTCTCTTCAAACAACTCATGTCCTAACTCAAGATAAATACTATAAATATCTCTAATATTTTTGTTGTTTTCCATTAAGCCTAACTAGTGAAATAAAAACAGGAAACAAAAAGATATAATTGCATGATCTAAAGGAAATAGCTTCGAGCACTCACACACCGGCAACAGTGCTAGGAAATAGCTTAGTAGTCGGAGGATGTGAATACCTTTACCTTACCTCCCCGGCAAAAATAGCTTGATGTCTATGCACGCTTCTATTCCCGTAGACAATGTTGGGCCTCCAAGAGCAGAGGTTTGTAGAACAGCAGCAAGTTTCCCTTAAGTGAATCACCCAAGGTTTATCGAACTCAGGAGGTAGAGGTCAAAGATATCACTCTCAAGCAACCCTGCAATTAAGATACAAGAAGTCTCTTGTGTCCCCAACACACCTAATAAACTTGTTAGATGTATAGGTGCACTAGTTCGGCGAAGAGATAGTGAAATACAAGTAATATGGATGATTATAAGTAGTAATTGCAATCTGAAATAAAAATGGCAGCAAGCGAACATGTAGCAGAACTTGTTGGAAACGGTGTTTCAATGCTTAGAAACAAGGCCTAGGGATCATACTTTCACTAGTGGACACTCTCAACAATGATCACCTAATTGAACAATTCGATAACTTCTCTTCACTTGTCCTACTTGATACGTCTCAAACGTATCTATAATTTCTTATGTTCCATGCTACTTTATTGATGATACTCACATGTTTTATGCACACTTTATGTCATATTTATGCATTTTCCGGCACTAACCTATTGACGAGATGCCGAAGAGCTAGTTGCTGTTTCTTTTTTTTTTTTAAATCCTAGTAAGGAAATATTTTCAATTGGACGAAATCAACGCCCGGGGTCTTATTTTTCATGAAGCTTCCAGAAGACCGAAGGAGTCACGGTCGAGGCGCCGCCACGAGGGGGCGGCGGCCCTGGGACCGCGCCTGGCATGTGGGGCCCTCGTGTCGCCCCTAAACCTACCCTTCCGCCTACTTAAAGCCTTCGTCGCGAAACCCCGTACGAGAGCCACGATACGGAAAACCTTCCGAGACGCCGCCGCCAATCCCATCTCGGGGATTCAGAGATCGCCGGCACCCCGAGAGGGGAATCATCTCCCGGAGGACTCTTCATCGCTATGATTGCCTCCGGATTGATGTGTGAGTAGTTCACCCCTGGACTATGGGTCCATAGCAGTAGCTAGATGGTTGTCTTCTCCTCATTGTGCTATCATTGTAGATCTTGTGAGCTGCCTAACATGATCAAGATCATCTATTTGTAATGCTACATGTTGCGTTTGTTGGGATCCGATGAATATGGAATACTATGTTATGTTGATTATCAATCTATCATCTATGTGTTGTTTATGATCTTGCATGCTCTCCGTTGCTAGTAGAGACTCTGGTCAAGTTGATACTTGTAACTCCAAGAGGGAGTATTTATGCTCGATAGTGGGTTCATGCCTCCATTTAATCTGGGACGGTGACAGAAAGTTCTAAGGTTGTGGATGTGATGTTGCCACTAGGGATAAAACATCAATGCTTTGTCTAAGGATATTTGTGTTGATTACATTACGCACCATACTTAATGCAATTGCCTGTTGTTTGCAACTTAATACTGGAAGGGGTTCGGATGATAACCTGAAGGTGGACTTTTTAGGCATAGATGCATGCTCGGATAGCGGTCTATGTACTTTGTCGTAATGCCCAATTGAATTCCACATTACTCATCATGATATGTATGTGCATTGTCATGCCCTCTTTATTTGTCAATTTCCCAACTGTAATTTGTTCACCCAACATGCTATTTCTTATTGGAGAGACACCACTAGTGAACTGTGGACCCGGTCCATTCTTTTATATCGAATACAATCTACTGCAATATTTGTTCTTACTGTTCTTTGCAAACATCATCTTCCACACTATACATTTAATTCTTTGTTACAGCAAGCCGGTGAGATTGACAACCTCACTGTTACGGTGGGGCAAAGTACTTGGATTGTGTTGTGCGTTCCACGTTGGCGCCGGAATCCCTGGTGTTCGCCGCACTACACTGCCGCCATCAACCTTCAACGTGCTTCTTGGCTCCTACGGTTCGATAACCTTGGTTTTTACTGAGGAAAACTTCTGTCGTACGCATCACACCTTCCTCTTGGGGTTCCCAACGGACGTGTGTCTTACACGCCATCAAGCATTTTTTCCGCGCCGTTGCCGGGAGATCAAGACACGCTGCAAGGGAGTCTCCTTCCAATCTCTTTACTTTGTTTTTGTCTTGCTTTACTTTACTTTATTTACTGCTTTGTTTGCTTTCTTATATCAAAATACAAAAAAATTAGTTACTTGCTTTACTTTATTTACTATCTTGTTTGCGTTCTCCATATTAAAAACATAAAAAAATTAGTTACTTGCATTTACCTTATTTTATTATCGTGACTAGTCCTGTAGTTGTTACTCTATCACCTGAGGAATCGATTTTCACTTTTAAACAAGGAGGTGAAGAGAGTTTTAAAGAAGCTTGGTCTAGAATTTTTGATTCTTATAGTAAAACTGAACCTAAAATGACGCTAAATTTGCTTCTTAGTAATTTTTATTTTGGGCTTATTCTTCGTTATAGATATGCCTTAGATGCTGTAGTGGGAGGAGATTTCCTTCACTGTGATGGGGATCAAGCTTTTAATGCCATAAAAAAATTGGTTACATCATCTAGCTCCGCTAATAATTTTGATCCCTCTCTTGTTAGTATTTATAATAGATTGAACACTCTTGAGACAAGTGTATCTTGCTTAAAAGAAGGGTATGGTCAAATTCATGAGCATTTTGATTATGTCCCAATAAACTCTGAACCTTCAATGTGGGATCCTACTATTAAAGTTACTATTGATGGTAAAAAATTTAATGCCCGTTGTGATATTATGACTGAATTTTGCCTTATGCCTGAAAGTATTTATGAATCTTTGACACTTGGGGACTTACTGAAGGTGGAGAAGGAATAACTCTTAGGATAACTCTGTTATAATCCCTAAGGGAATAGCTGAAGGAGTATTCACAACCCTTCTTGGAAGAACGGTATCCACTGATTATCTCGTTATTGAATGTGTAGGGACAGGACAAATCACACTTGGAAGATCCCTGCTGAAACTCTTGGGAGCAACCATAGATGTGGGGAAAGGCACTCTAAATTCCTCTATACTAGGATGTGGTCATATATTCCCTAAACCAAAGAGTAAGAATAAGAGTAAGAAGGGTAGGCGCAAAGCCCCTGGTAAGAATGCTAATGCTTTATCTCTTGATAATACTTGATACACACTTTCTGCGCCTAGCTGAAAGGCGTTAAAGAAAAGCACTTATGGGAGACAACCTCTTATTTTACTTCTGCACTTTTGTTTTATATTTGAGTCTTGGAAGTTGTTACTACTGTAGCAACCTCTCCTTATCTTTATTTTATTTCATTGTTGTGCCAAGTAAAGTCTTTGATGGTAAAGTTCATACTAGATTTGGATTACTGCGCAGAAACAGTTTTCTTGCTGTCACGAAATTGAGTCGCCCCGTCTGTAGGTAACTCAGAAAAATAAGCCAATTTACGTGCGTGATCCTCAGATATGTACGCAACTTTCATTAAATTTGAGCATTTTCATCTGAGCAAGTTAAGTGCCTCATAAAAATTCGTCTTTACGTACTGTTCTGTTTTGACAGATTCTGCCTTTTATTTCGCATTGCCTGTTTTGCTATGTTTGATGGATTTCTTTGTTCCATTAACTTTCAGTAGTTTTGTGCAATGTCCAGAAGTGTTAAGAATGATTATGTCACCTATGAACATGTGAATTTTTGATTATGCACTAACCCTCTAATGAGTTTGTTTCGAGTTTGGTGTGGAGGAAGTTTTCAAGGATCAAGAGAGGAGGATGATACAATATGATCAAGGAGAGTGAAAGTTCTAAGCTTGGGGATGCCCCCGTGGTTCATCCCTGCATATTTCAAGAAGACTCAAGCATCTAAGCTTGGGATGCCCAAGGCATCCCCTTCTTCATCGACAACATTATCAGGTCACCTCTAGTGAAACTATATTTTTATTCCATCACATCTTATGTGCTTTACTTGGAGCGTCTTTATGTTTTTATTTTTATTTTGTTTAAATAAAGTTGGATCCTAGCATTCATTGTGTGGGAGAGAGACACGCTCCGCTGTTGCATATGAACACATATGTTCTTAGCTTTCATTCTTAATGTTCATGGCGAAGGTTGAAACTGCTTCGTTCATTGTTATTTGGTTGGTTAAGGAAATGTTGCATGTGGTAGTGGTATAATGAAATACTTGCATAATCTTGTAGATCATTGAGCTTTGATAACTTGATTCTTTGCAAACATTTTGAGGTATTTAGATGGTAAGGCTTGCTGGATAAATAAGTTAAAATTAGTAGTGGATTGTTGTCTTTAAGCTTGTGCCGTACTACAAACTCTATTTAAATAGTTGAAGGTGTAGTTGGACTTGATAGCTTTCCATGTCTAAGAGTTCATCGTAATAACTAAGTTGTGCTGAAGGTCGAGGGAGCTAGCGGGGTACTTGTGCCGCCGTGAACGGCCCTCCTTGGAGTAAATTTTAATCATGCTCTTAATGTTGAACCTGCTAGTTGTTTGCAATAAGCTTGTGAGTTCTTTTTGACTAATGTTAAGCTACGGTTTTTGGCACTTCCACCATCCAAATTTGCTAGCCTCTTCGGTACTGTGCATTGCCTTTTGCTCACATTGAGAATTGTGCATACTTCGCAAGTACATCCAAACCCGTGGGAGGACTTTCTCTTGTTATCCTACACATAAGCCCATACATCTCCTCAAAACAGCCACCAACCTACCTACCACAGCATTTCCATAACTGTTCCGAGATATATTGCCATGCAACTTCCATTTTACATTACATTACATGTTGTCATTTATCATTTATATATTGCTTTGCATGATTCTATACAGCTGATGTGTGGTTTACCCACGTTACGCTAGATCATTGCACATCCTGCTACACTGGCAGAGGCATACAATTTTATACATCATGTTTCATTATGAGTTATTTGTACCGAAAAGTGTGTTGTCATATTAGGATGTTGCCCCTAAAAGTGAAAAGAGTCATGGAGGCCATCAAAAAGAGAAAGAAAAAGAAAAATAGAAAAGAAAAAGAAAAAAAAAAGAATAAAGAAAAAGGGGGCAGCATTACTATCCTTTATCCACACTTGTGCTCATGTTTTAGCACCGCATTATTCATAGTCATCATTTGTGCTCATGTTTAGCACCTACACTTCATATGAGAGAGTTTTCATGATTTACTAGTATAACTATGTGGGGAATTTACACTATAGAACTTGGGTTGTATATTCCAATGATGAGCTTCCTCAAAAGTGCTCTAGGTCTTCGTGAGCAACCAAGTTGGATGCACCCCCACTAGTTCCATTGGAGAGCTTTCATACACATATAGCTCTATGTGCATCCGTTGTATGGCATTCACTACTCCTTGCATAGCTTCGATCATAAGACTTCCTCTTGTCTAATGATCACTTATAGCTTTGTAAGACTTTCTTCCATTTGGCCTTCCAACCCCCCATTAACGTTCTTTATGCCATAAAATCCTGGTGCTAATACCAAATGCTTGCGCTCACCGGTTGAGTAGACTTCGAAACAGTTGATTCATGACGTTCATGTTTATTTTTACTTGACTGAATCCCTCTATGTTGTGAAAATTTACTTAATGCTTGGAATGAAGGATAGAACTTCTATGTTGGATACTTAAAACATCTTTAATGAACTTTGTACGGTTTCATGTCTTTAAAGAAATAGTTCATGAAAACTTTTAGCTTGTCCTCTTGCATTATCATCTCTTATATCAATATAGACATTTGCTTTGAGTGATTTGATCTCAGTTCATATGCTTTACATCATTATTTGATCAAGATTATGTTAGTAGCATGTCACTTCAGAAATTATCTTTGTTATCGTTTACCTACTCGAGGACGAGTAGGAACTAAGCTTGGAGATGCTTGATACGTCTCAAACGTATCTATAATTTCTTATGTTCCATGCTACTTTATTGATGATACTCACATGTTTTATGCACTTTATGTCATATTTATGCATTTTCCGGCACTAACCTATTGACGAGATGCCGAAGAGCTAGTTCTTGTTCATTGCTTTTTGGTTTCGAAATCCTAGTAAGGAAATTTTCTCGGAATTGGACGAAATCAACGCCCAGGGTCTTATTTTTCCACGAAGCTTCCAGAAGACCGAAGGAGTCATGAAGTGGGGCCACGAGGACCCGCCACAGTAGGGCCGCACGGCCAGGGCTGGGGCCGCGCCGCCCTGGCATGTGGGGCCCTCGTGTCGCCCCTAAACCTACCCTTCCGCCTACTTAAAGCCTTCGTCGCGAAAACCCCGGATCGAGAGCCACGATACGGAAAACCTTCCGAGACGCCGCCGCCAATCCCATCTCGGGGATTCAGGAGATCACCTCCGGACCCTGCCGAGAGGGGAATCATCTCCCAGGACTCTTCATCGCCATGATCGCCGGATTGATGTGTGAGTAGTTCACCCCTGGACTATGGGTCCATAGCAAGTAGCTAGATGGTTGTCTTCTCCTCATTGTGCTATCATTGTAGATCTTGTGAGCTGCCTAACATGATCAAGATCATCTATTTGTAATGCTACATGTTGCGTTTGTTGGGATCCGATGAATATGGAATACTATGTTATATTGATTATCGATCTATCATCTATGTGTTGTTTATGATCTTGCATGCTCTCCGTTGCTAGTAGAGGCTCTGGCCAAGTTGATACTTGTAACTCCAAGAGGGAGTATTTATGCTCGATAGTGGGTTCATGCCTCCATTTAATCTGGGACAGTGAAAAAGTTCTAAGGTTGTGGATGTCTTGCCACTAGGATAAAACATCAATGCTTTGTCTAAGGATATTTGTGTTGATTACATTACGCTCCATACTTAATGCAATTGTCTATTGTTTGCAACTTAATACTGGAAGGGGTTCGGATGATAACCTGAAGGTGGACTTTTTAGGCATAGATGCATGCTGGATAGCGGTCTATGTACTTTGTCATAATGCCCAATTGAATTCCACATTACTCATCATGATATGTATGTGCATTGTCATGCCCTCTTTATTTATCAATTGCCCAACTGTAATTTGTTCACCCAACATGCTATTTCTTATTGGAGAGACACCACTAGTGTGTGGACCCCGGTCCATTCTTTTATCGAATACATACAATCTGCAATATTTGTTCTTACTTTCTTTGCAAACATCATCTTCCACACTATACATTTAATCCTTTGTTACAGCAGCCGGTGAGATTGACAACCTCACTCGTTGGGGCAAAGTACTTGGATTGTGTTGTGCGGGTTCCACGTTGGCGGAATGGTGTTGCGCCGCACTACACTCCGCCGCCATCAACCTTCAACGTGCTTCTTGGCTCCTCTTTGGTTCGATAACCTTGGTTTCTTACTGAGGGAAAACTTGCTGCTGTACGCATCACACCTTCCTCTTGGGGTTCCCAACGGACGTGTGTCTTACACGCCATCACTACTCTGAATTACTCTCCTATTGGAATCACTAATCATCACGTAGTGGCTACAAAAGCTCCACTCAAAGTTCATCAAGTACTTGACAAACACCACTCGTAGGGATATCCTCATCAAATCATAATCCAAGATAATACCGTTGCAATTTAGCCGAGTACTAACATAGCATACACACTGTCAATAATAGCTATGAAAGGGGGAATAGATCACATCAATACTATCATAGTAATAGTTAACTTCATAATCTACAAGAGATTACAATCATAACATACGCCAAGTACTACATGATGCACACGCTGTTCACTTTACATCATGGAGGAGGAATAGACTACTTTAATAACATTACTAGAGTAGCACATAGATTAATAGTGATACAAAGCTCATGATCACATAAAGATCACACCATGGGAGAGAGATGAACCACATAGCTATCGGTAGAGCCCTCGCAGGGAGAATGATGACCCACAAGTATAGGGGATCGCACGTCGCGGGTAGTATTACCCAATTTATTGATTCGACACAAGGGAGACAAAGAATACTTGGAAGCCTTAACAGCGGAGTTGTCAATTCAGCACCTGAAAACACTTGCTCGCAAGAGTTTATCGGTAGTAACAGTTTTATAGCGATGGCAGAGGAAATAACGGCGAGTAGCGAAACAAGAGTAGTAATTATAGTAAACAGCAGGATTAAAATACTGTAGGCACAGGGATGGATAACGGGCGTTGCATGGATGAGAGAAACTCATGTAACAATCATAGGGCATTTGCAGATAATAATAAAATGGTGTCGAAGTACAAAGCAATCAATAGGCATGTGTTCCAATTATAGTCGTACGTGCTCGCAATGAGAAACTTGCACAACATCTTTTGTCCTACCAGCCCAAGCCTCAAGGGAATCTACTGGATATTAAGGTACTCCTTTAATAGAGCACCGGAGCAAAGCATTAACACTCCGTGAACACATGTGATCCTCACGTCACTACCATCCCCTCCGGGTTGTCCCGATTCCACTTCGGGGCCATTGGTTCCGGACAGCACATGTGTATACAACTTGCAGTAAGACCATAAACAATGAATATCATGATGAAACAATAACATGTTCAGATCTGAGATCATGGCACTCGGGCCCTAGTGACAAGCATTAAGCATAACAAGTTGCAACAATATCATCAAAGTACCAATTACGGACACTAGGCACTATGCCCTAACAATCTAATGCTATTACATGACCAATCTCATCCAATCCCTACCATCCCCTTCAGCCTACAGCGGGGAATTACTCACACATGGATGGGGAAACATTGCTGGTTGATGGTGATGGCTCCAATTCCCAATTCCCCGTCTCCACCCCTCTGCCCCGCTGCCCCGTGGGGTTCGCGAGGGTTTCGCGGCGACTTCTCCCGTCGTTTTTAGTCGAGGCCGATAAATAGTCCGAGGCGCGTCCGAGGCCGGCCGAGGGGCCACGCACCCCCGGGGCCGCCCGCCCCGCCGCTGTGGGGCCCTCGGCTCCGCCGCCTCCACTGGGTATTCCCATCCGGGGGCCGCAAAAATTCGAGGATTTTCCCGAAAGTTGGATTTCTGCACAAAACGAGACACCGACAGTCTGCTGAAAACAGCGTTAGTCCGTGTTAGTTGCATCCAAAATACACAAATTAGAGGCAAAACAATAGCAAAGTGTTCGGGAAAGTAGATACGTTTTGGACGTATCAACTCCCCCAAGCTTATTGCTTGTCCTCAAGCAATTCAGTTAACAACTGAGCGATAAAAGAACTTTCACGAACACATTTGCTCATATGATGTATATATTCTCATGCTATGGCTAATACTTAAGCAGTTCATAATAAGATACATGCAAAAAAATCATCTAACAGCTATGTCAATCATGGAGAGGTACCAACAATTAATAATAAGCATCATGAATCATGTATATAAGCAGGATTGCAATGTTCATAAGAAAATATGATAAAGTGGTATCTCGCTTGCCTGTATTTGAACAGCAAAACATAAATGCTCAGGCACCTCTGAAGTTCATAGAAAGACTAGAAATAGAGATTGTCAAAGATAAAAGCATCAAAGTTATACCACAATCAATAATATTTTGAGACAAGCATATTATACTAAGAATGACAGTTGTGCTCTCAAGAAAGTGCTCAAAGAAAGGATGGAGACACAACATAAACGTAAAAGATTGACCCTTCGCTGAGGGAAGCAGGGATTAACATGCGCTAGAGCTTTTCATTTTTGAAATCAGAAGTAAAATTATTTTGAGAGGTGTTTGTTGTTGTCAACGAATGGTAATGGGTACACCAACTACCTCGCCAACCGGACTTTCAAGAGCGGCTCCCATGAATTATTTGCATGTTTATGTGGCACTCCTTCCAACCTTTCTTACACAAACCATGGCTAACCGAATCCTCGTGCCTGCCAACAATCACATATCATGAAGGAGTGCCTTTTTATTTTAGTTTTATTATGATGATGACACTCCCCCAACCTTTGCTTACACAAGCCATGGCTAACCGAATCCTTCGGGTGCCGTCCATCAATCACAAACCATGGAGGAGTGTCTATTTAAGTTAATTAATTTGGGAATCCCATTGCCGCTCTTTTTGCAAAATTATTGGATAAGCGGATGTGCCACTAGTCCATATGAGAGTCCGTCAAAAGTAAATGACAAGGTTGAAAGCTAAACACCACATACTTCCTCATGAGCTATGAAACATAAACACAAATTGAGAAGCATTTTGAAGGTTTTAAAGGTAGCGCATGAGAATTTACTTGGAATGGTTTGAAATGCCATGCATAGGTATTTATGGTGGACACTTTGGAACAACTTGGTTTTCAGGTGTTTGGAAGCACGAGCAGCGTTCCCGCTCAGTACAAGTGAAGGCTAGCAATAGACTAGGGAGCGACAAATCAAGAGAGCAGTAACTCTCATAATCATGCTTGCGGCAAAATAAATTAACGGAGGCATAAAAATGATACAAGAACTCTGAAGTAAATTAAATCATCGAGGCTTAATTGACTTTTGTTCAGTCATATGCATGCGTGAGCACGTGCCAAGTCGATATAAATGAATTATTCAGAGGAGGATACCACAATGCCATACCTACTTATGAATAAAACAATGCAAACAAACATCCATGACATGCTGCTCATATTAATAGATTGGAGCTAAACATGAGAGATCATGAACTACTAGACTTTCTCAAATGACATATACCTCACATGAACCAACTAAGTATGCTCACATGGATGAGTATATGTACAAAAATGAAAACAAATAGAGTTCATACCAGCCCTCACCACAATCCAATTGTCGTAGATCGTCATTATTGCCTTTCACTTGTGTAGCTTGGATAATATGAAATGAAAACCACGCTCCAGCCACCGAAGACCATTGAACTCATAATGAACTTTACAAACCAAAGAAGAACAACAAATATTTTTGGTGTTTTCGAATTGGAAACAAGCACAAGAGGAAACAAGCAAACAAAGTAAAATCTTTTTGGGTTTTCTTATAGCAAACTAGTAATAGCAAATAAAGCGAAATAAATGCAAGAAACAAAAACAAACAAATGGTGAAGAGAAACAACAGAAATATTTTTGGTCTTTTTGTGTTTTAGGAAAGAAACAAAGCAAAAACAAGAAATGGCAAAGTAGAAGAGTCACATAAACACCAAGCAGCAGAAATTCGTCAAACTTGACAGCAGTACAGTAATCGATTTTTACAAAATTCTTCCTCTGCTCAAATCGAAAAGTGTTCAACTAATGAAAGTTAGATAACAACCTGGGGAACATGCACAAAAATTGGCTTCGCAAAATACTGTTCTGGCTGTTTTTGAGAATTTTTATGGTGACAGCCCAGAATCTGTTTTCAATCAGCACTTCCCCAAATATCATCTCCCTCTCATTAGAAAATCACTCAAAGAAGCAAAACAAGTATATACAAGTATCCAGCAATCATAATATGCAAAGAATGAGTGATGCCGGTATACCTCCCCCAAGCTTAGGCTTTTGGCCTAAGTGGAGATCAATCCCATGGTGCCCATGAAGTAGCACCTCCGTAGTACGACGAAGATGGATCATATTCCGGGTATGTGCTGGAAAAAGCACCCGGATACGTGACGGTGTAGTCGTAGGAGGGCTCGGCGTCCTCGCTGCTGGTGGAAGTCTTGTATCTTCATATGTTCCTCCACCTCCTCCTTAGTGCGCGACCATGGTTGCCTGTCAATACTAAACAAACCAGGCTGGGGAAGAGGAATTTCCTTCTCATCCCCGTCAGCAAACAACATTCTATAGACAATATTATCCAAAGTGGAATCAACGGTAACAAAATGATGGCTTTTCATAGCAGCAATATCTAGTCTCCTAGGAGTTAATGGCACATCATTAGAATCAAGAGGAAGCCTTAGATGTGTTAAAATGCGCAATGCAATGATTCCTCCAAAAATAGGCCCCCTGCTAGACAGGCGGCGAGCAATAAGAGAACCAAGATGATATGGTGTCTCTCCAGTAAGTGCAGCAATTAAAAAGCAAGATGGTAACTAGAAATATTACTAGTGTTCTCCCTACCAAGAATGCTAGTAGCAATGTAATAGGCAAAATACTTAATGGCGGGAGTTGGATATTTCTTATCTTGCCACGCTGAATGGTGCGGCAATCATCATTGGTGATCCCTCGGTAGAGCTCCAATAAGACCCGGGGGTTGTCCTCAATCTTCCTTGATGTACCTACAGGGGCAATACCCAATGCAACACAAAATTCTTCCAATTCCATAGTAATAGGATTACCATAGATCTTGAATGCAACTGTCGGCCATATTGCTTGTTGTGGAACTTGAAGCTCTCGACGAAGATTTTGGTGAGCATGTAGTATTGCTCCCTTTCATCTCCTAAGTAGGTGGCTAAGCCCGCCCTGTTGACGAGGGTGAAGAAATCATCCAACAACCCTGCATTTCTCAGAAAATCATAACACGGGAAAGACGAAGCATTAGGAGCCCCATTGTCTTCCTCGGGCGCGAAGCTTGGTGCGATGATATCCTCATTGTAGGATCGCCTAAGTTGGGTGGCGGTCCTAGATGGCCTTCCGGTGCTGGTTGTCCCTCTCTTGAACAACTCTCCAAAGTTGAAGTTCTTCATCCTTTTTCTGAAATTTTTCAACCATCATATAAAATTTGATTTGGTGACATATAATCAAGGGGAACTACTATAGGAACTTGCTAGAGTACTAATCATGCATCAAAACTAGTTTATTCAACTTAGAACAAGCATGCAAGCTCACCATACATGTTACCTACAGCAGCAAAATAATCAAGATATACTCAACCAAACGAAATTCTACTTGGATCATTGGAGGAGTCACATACCAAGGAGCAAATGTGCCAAATTTCAGCAAAAAATCTGGGCTGAGCAAGGAGATCGAAAAATCCTGAGCTCTTGAGCAAAAACGCGAGTGAGAGAAAGATGGTTCGAGTTTTTTCGGGAGAGAGAAGATTCTGGGAGAAAGAGATGACAAAATGGGGCGAGGAGGGGCCCACACCACAGGGTGGCGCGCCCCCCTCCTTGGCCGCGCCGGTGGCCCCCTGGGGTGCCCCACTGGTCATCCCCAGGTGCTCCCAGGTGCTTCGTTGAAAAATAGGACCAACGGTATAATTTTTGTGAATTTTTGAAAACTTTGAAAAATGCACATTTCTGGGTATTAAGTTTATTATTACTGGCCAGGAAATTTTTTGAAATCTCTAATTAACTAAGGATCTTTGCAAATAAAAAGTGCTACAGCAAATAGAACAAGTGGAGGAAGAAAGAGATGTTGTTTACCCCTCTATGCATATAAAAAGTATTTGTTAACAAGGTTGATCAAGTCTTGCCACCAAATAAATTTTACATAACATATGAAGAAATAAACCTCAAATCAATCATGTTACCTTGTATTGAATTGATATGGATCCAATCATAAGAGTTTGATATTCTTCTTTAGGCTCATATATAGGACAATCAATAGTTCCAACTTTGATAGTTCTCACATTAGAGATAGTATTAACTCCACATATTTTATCAATCCTCTTGGGGAAATAGACGTATGCTCCTTATCATCAACATTGAAAGTAACCTTCCCTTTGTTGCAATCAATAACAGCCCCTGCGGTGTTAAGAAAGGTCTCCCAAGAATAATAGACATATTATCATCTTCGAGCATTTCCAACACAACAAAATCAGTTAATATCAAGCAGTTAGTAGTAACTTGAACAGGAACATCCTCACATATACCAACAGGAATAGCAGTAGATTTATCAGCCATTTGCAAAGATATATCAGTAGGTATCTGTTATCACCAGAATTTGACCGAGCCAGAGGTGGGCCGCGATCAAGGTGGAATTGAGGAATATACATGGAAGAATTACGTGAATCGGCCTGTTATGCTGAGTTTGAGCTAGTCTGCCTTTGTATCTGTAACATATTAGGATACGTGTCGGTTAGTTGGAATTTTACCCGTGCACGGTTAGGTGCACGTCTACGTTAGAAAGTCCCCTGGACTATAAATATGTATCTAGGGTTTATGGAATAAACAACAACCAACGTTCAACCAACAAATCAATCTCGGCGCATCGCCAACTCCTTCGTCTCGAGGGTTTCTACCGGTAAGCAACATGCTGCCTAGATCGCAAGATGCGATCTAGGCAGCATGCCCATGTTCATGCGCTGCTCGAAGCCTTGTTGATGGCGAGCAACGTAGTTATCATAGATGTGTTAGGGTTAGCATAGTTCTTCGTGTAACATGCTATCGTAGTGCAACCCTTGCATGTCTAGCCGCCCTTACACCTATCTTAGGTGTAGGCGGCACCCCGCTTGATCTTTATTTAGTAGATCTGATCCGTTATTGCTCCTTGTTCATCAAGGATTAGTTTAATATCTGCAATAGTTAGGCCTTACAAGGGGTGGAGGATCCAGCGGCACGTAGGGTGTCGTTTGCTAGTCCTAGACAGGATGTTCCGGGATCAACCTCGTGTTGGTTTTTAGGCCTTGTCTAGGATCTCTACGATCACCGTGCGTGGCGCGAGGCCCAATCCCGAGTAGGATGATCCGATTATGCGGTGAAAACCCTAAATCGTCGTAGATCTCATTAGCTTTATCTTGATCAGCAGGACCACCATATATTCGTGCACCTCGTACGAATCATGGGTGGATCGGCTCTGAGCCGATTCACAGGATAACCCGAGAGCCGATCGAGGCTCGTATTTAATGTTTAAGTGTATGCCATGCAGGAAACTAAGCGAGGCATCTCCATCACCTTCCCGATCAGGTATAGGTCGGGTGGCACGCCCTTGCATCAGCATTGGACGTGTGACCGAAGGCTTTGCGGGCCGTCGCTCGGAGGGACCTCGGCCAGCCGCAGCCCTAGGTTGTTTCCGCTCTACGGTGTTGCCGTCGCTGCCGCCGGTGGGTTTCGACGACAACACATTCTGGCACGCCGTGGGACAAGCTTCGGCATCAACCACATCGCCATCTACATCCGAGATGGCGGACGGCACCCCTCACGTATGAGGATCTGACCGACGAGCTCAAGAAGAAGTATGACGAGATCAAAGTCATCCTCGAAGCCGACCTCATCGGCTCTTTCCACAGGACCCGTTCACATGGCATCGTGGAAGGGGTTCTCGCCTAACGGTGCACTAGATGGGATAGACCTCTCGTCGGAGGAACGCACCAGGTCCCCGCGGCAGGAGATCAACTACTTGGTGGCTCACTCGCTACACCCACTCTGAAAACCTGGTAAACACGTTGGAGCGTGTCGCTCTTCGCGTGATCCGGAGATCATGAGGCACCAGTACTCGCCGTCGGGACCAGCTCTCGGGACACATCAAGGAGAGTTGCCACTCCAGTCCCGTCCACCGCGCCATTTGCGTTGGCAGCACGGGAGTGCCGGCTTCACCGGCATTCGTCGTCTACAAGATCGGTGGTGACCCTAGTGACTACCGGTTCTTGCGAGGCGCCTAAGGAGATCCCTCACGGGTACACATGCACGTATGTGCGATTGGGGTGGGCACTCACAAACCAGGCCACAACATCGGGGACTTCTGGGAAAACAGGAGGGACGTCGCCGCAGAGCTTGAGAAGCGACGTGGCTAACTAAGTACGCCACCCGACGAACCTCCAGCGCAGCTCCTGCAGTTGGCTCGAGCTGGAAAAGCAAACATGGCTGGCTAAGTACGCCACCCCGGCGAATCTTCGAGTTCAACTCCTGCAGGCCGACAAAGATCGATCGCACCATACGAGAGACCAGTTCGGTATGGTGCCGAAAAGAAGGACCATCGGCTATTCCAAGCCGTACCGACGACTACGAGATGATCCCGCTGCCACCTAAATATCGGCTCCTGATTTCTCCAAATTCAAGTGGATCGAGATGGTTCCGGCTCCATCGAGCACGTAGGCCGATATTTGGCACAACTAGGACCGGCTTTGTCGGATCAACTACGCGTGAGGCTCTTCTCACAGTCCCTCACGGGATCGGCTTTCGGATGGTACACCTCGTTGCCACGGACTCCATCCGGACTTGGAAGCGATTGGAAGAGAAGCCATATGCGGTACCATTCAGAAGCTTAAGTCCGGCATTGCCGATCTAGCACAATTACGTCGAAGCGTGGAGAAACAAGTGATGAATACATCCAGCGCTTCAGGATCTTAGGAACCGATGTTATTCGGTTCGTATAATGAAAAAGAAGCAATCGAGTTGGTAGCAGGCCTTGCAACACCGCTCAAGGACATGGCCTCCCAATTATCCCTCATTGGCGCACATGGTTCAAAAACGGCATATGAACAGCGCCACCGGACTGCACAGACAAATTCAAGCGTGCGTAGTCCCGGTCGATGCAGAGGAAGACAAAGTTTCGGGAGATCAAGAGGTAGCGGAATGGACTCGGGGAGGAACCCCGTGTCTGCAAATGGGTAAAGCCACCAGCCCGCCGGGGTTTGATTTTGACGTGACCAAGATGAACAAATCTTCGACACTACTAAAGGAGAAGCAGTTGAAGATACCCGAAGGTCTCAAATTCCCCACGGTACGGGAGCTGAATGGAAAGCCATACTGCAAATGGCATAACTCGCTCTCCCATGCCACCAACGACTGCAGGGTGTGGCGTCAGCAGATCCAAATGGCGATAGAACAAGGACGTATGATTTTTAACCAGTACGCCATGAAGGTCGACACTCACCCCTTCCCCGCCGTTAACATGGTGGGATACACTTATCCTGAAGGTTGCCAGCCAGGATCCTCGTTCAGCATCAACATGGTAGGACCTGGGCACCACTCCAAGGAGGAGACGAGGGGGTGCTCTCGTAGCAAGGACAGAGGAAGCCGCTCCACGCGATCGGCTCGTCATGATGGCAAGCGCTACGTCACGAGAGGGAGAAGTGAAGAACATAAGATATCGGCGACCCCTCTCTGATCACCTCCTCAACAAGTATGTGAGTCAGTATGACCAACGCCGACGATCCAGCGATGAAGATGAAAGAGATCATCTGGCTAGAGAAGCCAGAAGACAGCGTCGGCATGATCGCGATGAGGAGAAGTACGAGCGCCGTGCCAAAGAAGAATCAAGGGAGCAAGAC
Organism: Lolium multiflorum; assembly: GCA_030979885.1. Taxonomy (NCBI): domain Eukaryota; kingdom Viridiplantae; phylum Streptophyta; class Magnoliopsida; order Poales; family Poaceae; genus Lolium; species Lolium multiflorum. Next base: position 269,034,673 of record CM061748.1, on the reverse strand, counting down.
GACAACATTAGGCACTGGACTGCCCCTTTTCGGACACTGATTCAGAATGAGCCGATTGCCTACAATCGGCAATTGCCCAATGCAACCAGAGAAGAAGGAGGCCAACGTGTCGTGTTCCAACGCGTAGGGCCTCTCCGCCGAGCAACGTCTGAGTCCCCTCGATTGGAAGATCTCAAGGATTCGAAGACGAGGGAGAAGAAGAAGAAGACAGTACCACCATCCAAGGTGGTGCCAATGATGGATCTAGCCAGGTTTCAGCGATTGCGGCTTGGAGGAAGCCGAAAGGGTATACTTGCATACGCTAAGGAAGGCGCGACCTGATCTGGCTGCAAAAGTTCAGCGAACCCTAGATGAAGAGGGTCGACCACAGAAAATGGAGTGGCGCCCCAAGCAAAGGAAAGCCGATGATGAAACATCGGCGGCACAAACATGGTGTTCATCCTCCCTTCGGAGTTCGGTGCTCCGGATTAGACGAGGCACCTGTGGCACAACTTGACTGCGGCCCACGGCCGGTTATCTTTGAGAAACCACGAGAGAGGAGCTACGACATCTGAAGGCCTGTACTTGCGAGTTATATCGATGGGAGGCACAGTAAATAAGATCTTTGGTAGACACCGAGCGGCAATCAACATCATGCCGTACTCTATGCTACGTCGGCTGGGACGCTCTAGCTCAGATCTAATCAAGACCAACGTGACATTGAGCGATTTCAACGGCCAAGCGTCGACGCACAAGGTGTTCAACGTGGATCCGACCGTAGGAAGGAAAACTATCCCTACAACGTTCTTCATTGTCGATAGCACGAGCACTTATGTTGTTCTGCTAGGAAGAGATTGGATCCACGCTAACTGGCATTCCCTCCACGATGCACCAATGCATAATACGGTGGGATGGAGATGAGGTAGAAGTCGTCCAGGCCGATGACTCAGCCGAAATTTCAACGGCTGGCATGAACGCATGGGAAGCAGCAGGCCAAGAACCCCTCTCAGGTATCAATTTGGACGACTGCGAGCGTATCGACGTGACGAAGGGAAGGGTTAAACTGGTTTTATCCACTGGCTGACCATGTAGCTGAAGCGAAGATAAGCAAATGGGGCGAGGCTGATCCTGTGATCGGCCCCAAAAATTATGAAGGAGCATTACAACCTTCGATCAGCGCTTCAATGGATATGGAGGCCGATTCCAGCGATCGGCCAAAATTATCCTCACCATGTTCGCTTGTGTTCGTCCTTGGTCCTATCGGGAGCCGACGTGCAAATGAGCCGATATCTGCCATTCCCCGACAGATTCGGCTCGGGGCACCCTAAACACGATGAACATGGGAACAGATGCAGGAGGACATGTGTGCGGTGAAATATTGGGGCCGATAGGAGAAAATCGGCCAGTAAAAAAAAATTTTTTAGACAGCCGATGCAAGGGCATCGACTTTAGAATTGAGAAGCAGCCGATGCGCAGCCATCGACTCTAGTGCAATTATGCGCAGCCACCAAATCCAGGCCAGCTGTGGTGCCTTCTGCTTCTTCGCGGGAGTAAAACAATGGGAATTTCTTCAGCTGCTTCGAGCCGATCCGGGTTCCTGAACCTTCTTGTCAAGGATTTCCAACCTTTGGTGCTAGTTCAGCCGTGTTGACAGAAGGGGTTATCAGCTTTCTAAGGAGGAAAGGTGATCGGATTTGGTGCATCCTCTCTAACATTCTCGCCTCGAGTAAGGCTCGGGGGGCAGCAGGCCTGGTGGATGCTCTGTTGAAGAGCCGATTGGGGTACCATCGGCTGATCTTTCGTCGCAACCTTCTTCACAAGATGATGAGTGTTAAAAGGTCCATTAGGTTTGGTTGGAAGAATTCAAAGGCTTCCCTGAAGATTCTACATTATCAACCAGATTTCAAAATCATCAGTTGAAGGATGGAAGGGTAAATTTTAAAGGACCGATGCATTGCTATCGGCTCATTACGCATTGGCAAGGGGACAAATCGGCAAGGTCAGTAGAAGAGGAAATCGGCTAAATTAAGCTCAGAGGAAATCGGCAAAATCAAATTGGGAAAAGTTCTTCATTGATAGGCGAGATTTCTTACATAAAGAGCTGATTGCTATCAAAAGGAAGTACTAGGGGATATATTGCCCCATCTACTGCTACTGGCCCTGTACTAGAGGTCCTATCTACGGGCCGTCGCTGCCCTCGTCGTCGCGTCGCCGCTTCGCTGCTGCCTCGGCTCGTCGTCGCTCCAATGGCCCACGGCGGGCTCTGTCCTCGTCGCTGCGTGGCTGCCGCGCCGGTCGCCGAGGTTGCCCGACCAGGGCAGAACCGCTGGCCGGCGGCTCGTCGGAGAAGGTGTCGTCCTCCTCCTCCTCCTCTTCTTCCTCCTCCTCCTCCTCGGGGGAGGAGAAACCGGAAGCGATCGTCGCTCTCCTCCTCTGTTTCCCCGTCGGCGAGGAAGCAGGGTCGCTCTCCCGACGGTCGTGGACTGGTCGTCCTCCGACCAGATGGAGAAGTCATGGCTAGACCTCCCCGGCCTCAATGGCGCGGCGGGTGTTGGCTGCGTGGACCTCCGCCGGGTTCGGCTCGGCTCGCGAGAGGAAGAGGACTGGGTGGAAAGATCCGATGAAGCGAGGAGAGGAAGAAGACATGGTGGCACGAGGGTGTTGGAGTGCTAATGCGAAGAAGATGCGGAAATAAACTGGCGGAGCGGTTAAATAAAAGGGGATATAGTGGAAATTCAATGCCACAGCAGGTTTCCGAGGAAGTGGTGCCTAAAAAACTGCCAGTCACGCGGAGAAGTTGAGAAGGCAAGGCATCATGATGACGGATACTGCGACGGTTCTGCCACGACATGACCCGACGAAGGAAAAGAGTGATTTTGGAATTACCAATTCCAAAACCAGGCATGTGTTATCACCAGAATTTGACCGAGCCAGAGGTGGGCCGCGATCAAGGTGGAATTGAGGAATATACATGGAAGATTACGTGAATCGGCCTGTTATGCTGAGTTTGGGCTAGTCTGCCTTTGTATCTGTAACATATTAGGATACGTGTCGGTTAGTTGGAATTTTACCCGTGCACGGTTAGGTGCACGTCTACGTTAGAAAGTCCCCTGGACTATAAATATGTATCTAGGGTTTATGGAATAAACAACAACCAACGTTCAACCAACAAATCAATCTCGGCGCATCGCCAACTCCTTCGTCTCGAGGGTTTCTACCGTCATGCTGCCTAGATCGCATCTTGCGATCTAGGCAGCACAAGCTCCACGTTGTTCATGCGTTGCTCGTCTGAAGCCTTGTTGATGGCGAGCAACGTAGTTATCATAGATGTGTTAGGGTTAGCATAGTTCTTCGTGTAACATGCTATCGTAGTGCAACCCTTGCATGTCTAGCCGTCCTTACACCTATCTTAGGTGTAGGGGCGGCACCCCGCTTGATCTTTATTTAGTAGATCTGATCCGTTACGGTTGCTCCTTGTTCATCAAGGATTAGTTTAATATCTGCAATAGTTAGGCCTTACAAGGGGCTGGAGGATCCAGCGGCACGTAGGGTGTCGTTTGCTAGTCCTAGACAGGATGTTCCGGGGATCAACCTCGTGTTAGTTTTTAGGCCTTGTCTAGGATCGGCTTACGATCACCGTGCGTGGCGCGAGGCCCAATCCTGAGTAGGATGATCCGATTATGCGGTGAAAACCCTAAATCGTCGTAGATCTCATTAGCTTTATCTTGATCAAGCCACCATATATTCGTGCACCTCGTACGAATCATGGGTGGATCGGCTCCTCGAGCCGATTCACGATAACCCGAGAGCCGATCGAGGCTCGTATTTAATGTTTAAGTGTATGCCATGCAGAAACTAAGCGAGGCATCTCCATCACCTTCCCGACTGTAGGTCAGGTGGCACGCCCTTGCATCAGCATCGGACGTGTGACCGGAAGGCTTTGCGGGCCGTCGCTCGGAGGGACCTCGGCCCCGCAGCCCTAGGTTGTTCCCGGCTCTACGGTGTTGCCCGTCGCTGCCCGCCGGTGGGTTTCTGACGACAACAGTATCAACTTATCTAAATAAAGTCTCTTATAGAGAGAAAAAGGCATAACACTAACACCGGCTCCCAAGTCACATAGAGCAGTTTTAACATAATTATTCTTAATAGAACAAGGAATAGTAGGTATACCCGGGTCGCCCAACTTCTTTGGAACTTTGCCATTGAAAGAGTAATTAGCAAGCATGGTGGAAATTTCCTCATTGGGGATTTTCCTTTTGTTAGTAACAATATCTTTCATATACTTTGAATAAGGAGGCAATTTAATAGCATCAGTCAAAGGGATTTGCAAGAATAAAGGTTTCATCCAATCACATAATTTATTATAGTGTTCTTCTTCCTTTGATTTTAGTTTCTTAGCAGGAAAAGGCATTTGCTTTTGCACCCAAGGTTCTCTTTCATTACCATGTTTCTTAGCAATAAAATCTTCTTTAGTATACTTTTTATTTTTAGCATGCTTTTCAGGTTCATCTTCAACTTCTTCTTTATCAGAAGCGTCATTCTTATTATTATCTTTATTATTATCATGTTCACTACCACTTTCAGTTTCAGCATCAGAAATAGAAATACTATTAGGATCATTAACAGGTTCAGAGGATTCTACAACATTTTTATGTTTCTTCTTCTTTTTCTTAGAAGGAGCACTAGGTTCAATTCGTTGAGAATCTTGTTCAATTCTTTTGGGATGCCCTTCAGGATATAGAGGATCCTGGGTAGAGACACCGCCTCTAGTTGTTACCTCATAAGCATGTTTCTCTTTAGAATTATTTTTTAACAAGTCATTTTGCACTTTAGTGAGTTGATCAATTTGAGTTTGAACCATTTGAAAATGTTTAACAAGCATCTTAACATCATTGGAGGTTCTCTCCACAATATCATGCAAATTGCTAATAGCTTGAGAATTTTCCATTAGATGATTCTCTACTCTCATATTAAAATTTTCTTGCTTAACAATATAATTATCAAACTCATCTAAGCATTGAGCAGGAGGTTTTGAATACGGAATATCTTCCCTAGTAAAGCGTTGAAGGGAGTTTACCTCGATCATGGATGAAGGGGGAATTGTCTCACATATATCTTCTATAGGAGGTAGATTCTTCACATCTTCGGATTTAATACCTTTCTCCTTGAGAGACTTCTTAGCTTCCCTCATATCTTCATCATTCAATTCAATTAAACCCCTCTTCTTCAATATTGGCGTTGGAGTTGGTTCAGGTATATTCCAATCATCATAATTCCGGCTTATTCTAGCCAATAATTCTTCAGCTTCGTCTGGAGTTCTTTTCCTGAAAACACAATCAGCACAACTATCCAAATATTCTCTAGATTCAATGGTTAGTCCACTATAAAATATATCAAGTAGATCATTCTTTTCTAAATCATATCCAGGTCGAGCTCTGATAAGAGAACAAAATCTTGTCCAAGCCTCAGGCAATTTCTCTTCATCTCCCTGGTCAAACCTATAAATTTTCTGTAAAGCAATATGTTGAGCGCTAGCAGGAAAGTATTTTCGAAAGAAAACATCACGCAAATCAGTTGGACTTTTAATAGAACCAGGAGGCAAATTATTATACCAAGTTTTAGCATCATCCTTTAATGAGAAAGGAAAAATTTTAGCAACAAAGTAAGTACGCATCTTGACATCATCGAGAAATAAGCTACTCATAGAAGAAAGCTCAATCATGTGTTCTACAGCACTTTCTTTTTCAGTACCACAAAAGGGTGTTTTCTCTACAATAGCTATATGAGATAGATTAAGAGAAAAATCATAATCTTTATCCTTAATGCATATAGGAGATGTGGCAAATTCAGGATCAGGAGACAACTTATGTCTAACAGTATATTGTGCGAGAAACTTTTTAATTTTTCTTGCATCAGTAGTAGCATTGCATCTATTAATAAAATCATCATTAAGCTCCACATAATCCTCATCAGGATCATCACTAGAATAATCAACAGACTCAGGTGAACTAACAGGTGTAGTAGCATTAGGAGTTTCAACATTTTCAATTTGTCTAGACCTAGCAATTGTAGCATCTAGAAAGGATCCCAATGAACCACTATCATCAAGCACAGCAGAAACATTATCAATATTATGAGAGTTTTCAGATTCAGCAGAAGTACCAGCAAGTGAAGCTTGTGGCGGTGAAATAAGTTGACTTATCACAGATGGTGAATCAAGTGTAGCAGAGGTACTCAGAGTTGTACCTTTTCTTGTAGTGGATGGTAATATGGCGACTTTAGGATCGCGAGTTTTACCCATGATGGAGAATTTGCAGCGAATAATATCAATCCAAGTGAACTTCCAAATAAAGCTATGCTCCCCGGCAACGGCGCCAAAACAGTCTTGATGACCCACAAGTATAGGGGATCGCAGCAGTCTTCGCGGGTAGTATTACCCAATTTATTGATTCGACACAAGGGAGACAAAGAATACTTGGAAGCCATAACAGGAGTTGTCAATTCAGCTGCACAAAAGACTTGCTCGCAAGAGTTTATCGTAGTAACAGTTTTATAGCAAGCAAAGTGAAATAACAGCAGAGTAGCAGAAACAGCAGTAGTAATTATAGTAAACAGCAGGATTAAAATACTGTAGGCACATGGATGGATAACGGGCGTTGCATGGATGAGAGAAACTCATGTAACAATCATAGTGATACGGCGTGTGACCGAAAACGACGCCGCGGAGATTTATCTTATCTTTACGGTACAAAATAATCAACCGGCAATTGTAGTTCAAAACCTTCCAGCAGGTCTTCGGTGTAAACCAGAACGGAACAGCAAATATTCAATCTCCAGGTTAGCTCGCAGGTGTAGTACCAGTACCGATTCCTTCCTGGCCTAGTCTCACGTGAAATAGCAGCAGTAGTAATTTTCAAGGTACAAGATCAAGCGACCAAAATAGCAGAAACAGATCTCTACCAAAAACTGGCTTACACGCTAGATGCAAATCAGATTAAACAACAAGCAAACCCCAGGCCTGCGTGGGAATTACTTGGACGATTCAAACGGGAATCACGTACGAACTGAAGTGGCTCTCCAATTCAACGCACAACAGGAACAACCCACGATGGGTTTCAACACACGAACAGAGAACTTGGCCGCCGCAACATCCTGGCGTTTTCTGGTTTATCTTAAAACAAAACGAGTCTGCCCTAGTACATGACCGGATGGTCCTTTAAATAGTGCACGCAGGCACGAGACTTGCTGGACTCCTGTAACCTGGTTCGGCACAAATACGAGCTGAATCGGCCCTTTTTAGTAAAGTCAAACCTAGACACTTTAAAACAAAAACACCACACCACACGTATAGCTAGATAGAAAGACCAGAACTAGGAAACTACTAGAAACGTGATTGTTGCTCAGATTTTAATAGCAATCTGACCCACCATGATATATTTGCATGGAGTTCTGAAAGTAGGCCTTACTTCTTCTGGTGGTGCAATCTTCGGTGCCATACCAATATTAGTATGCACAAGAATAGCATGTGCTCTCTTCATTTCACGTCGAGCTGGAACTATATATTTTGCCATATCTCGTTGACTGACTATTCCAACACGAGTTTGTTTTTCAGTCGCATGCAAAGCTGTAGTATTGCTCGACAGTGCCTCATCATCCTCCCTCCCTTGAAGGGAAACCGTCCTCGGTTTCAGCTTACGCCGTGCAGCCTTTTTCTTGAACACCTCAATAGTGCAGTTTATATCCTTGTCTTCTTTGGGAAGCAAAGTATAGAATTCACCCTTATGCATAAACGTGTACCTGTTCGTGCGCCCATGATGAAGTGCATTGACATCATGTTGCCACGGGCGTCCCAATAACAGATGGCAAACATGTAATGGAAGAACATCGCACTCCACTTTATCAGTATATCCATCAACAACAAAAGGAACTTTCACTCTATGGGTGACTTTCAACTTGCCAACACCGTTGATCCATTGCATATAGTATGGTTTCGGATGCTCCCATGTAGACAAAGAAAGAGACTCCACAACGTCCTTGCTAATCATATTGCTTGCACTTCCACCATCAACAATTAATTTGCAAACTTCTCCCTTGATGGTACATGCAGTTTGAAAAATACTACGCCGCTGTCCGGCCTCAACAATGACCTTATCATCACGCTGGACCTTATGCGCCATCAAACTCGGAACAGTAAGTGCAGGCCAAGCATCCAAGGCAGTGCCATCATCATTTTTAGTATCATCCTCTAGTGGAGGCATCTCATCTTCAGATTCTGAAATATATGCATCGTCAACAAGCAAAATCGTCTTTCGATTCGGACACTCACGAATTATGTGCCCTCGCCCCCCACACTTATGACATATAATGTTGCTATGATGAGACGTGCTTGATGCTGATTGAGAAACCTCCTTTGGTGCAGCAGCAATCTTGCCATGTTCATTGCTTACCGATTTATAAGATGCAGCTGACCTTGAATTAAAACCAACATTGTCACTATGAGAAGAATGACGCTTCCCACTACTGTAACTTGGACGAATCTCTGCAGTTTGCTTCTCCAAAACCCAACGTTCAGCACGCCCCGCTTGATGAAGTAACTCATGTATATCGTTATACTGCATCAAATCAACACGGTCGCGGATCTTTTCTTCCAGCCCCTCAAAGAACCGAACCATGGTCGCCTCCGGGGACTCGCGTACGGCTGTACGGATCATCAATATTTGCATCTCTTTATAGTACTCATCAACTGATTTTGTACCTTGCACAAGACGACGCAGCTTGCTATGAAGTTGTCGAGTGTAGTAGGCGGGCACAAATACCTCCCTCATGACACGCTTCATATCAACCCATGTTGCCGGTCTCTCTCCTGTACGGTTTTTATTATCCCACCATACAAGAGCATATTCAGTAAACTCCATGGACGCAACACGGATCTTCTTTTCTTCAGAGTAGTTATGGCCATCAAAAATTTGGTTCACGCGCATCTCCCACTCCAAGTACTTCTCCGGATCAGAACGTCCCGCGAACTCCGGTATAGTCACCTTTATGCGACCAAGACCACCGTCCTCCTGAGCAGCCTCACCATGATGGTTGTGCCGCTGGCCAGCTGCATGGCGAACCTCAACACCTCGTCGCGGTTGGCGTCGATGGCCTCCACGAGCATCAGAAACATCAGAAAAATCATCACCCGACTGGCCTTGCCTGCGTTGCGGTGACTGGGATTGCCGAGGTGCCGCAGCCCTTGCCTCTAGACGCTGAACAACTGCAGTCAACCGATTAAGACTCTCTGTCACCACTCGCAAACTGTCATCACGCTCGCGATCACTAGTCGTCAAACGCACATTAAGCCTGTCCTCGACACCTGCAATATGTGTAGACAAATCCACAACCTTTTTGCGAAGGTTTTTATTGGTGTCTTTGATCGACGTCAAGTGGATACGCAGATCTTCAGTTACTTCTGGGCCCCAAGGAATATCATCTCCGTCCTGATCAGAATCCTCATGAAGCGACATCTCGAAAACGGAACAAGATCAAACTAGAAACAGCCGCGAAAAAAAAATTGCACCGTGAACAACCTTGCTCTGAGTACCAAGATGATACGGCGTGTGACCGAAAACGACGCCGCGGAGATTTATCTTATCTTTACGGTACAAAATAATCAACCGGCAATTGTAGTTCAAAACCTTCCAGCAGGTCTTCGGTGTAAACCAGAACGGAACAGCAAATATTCAATCTCCAGGTTAGCTCGCAGGTGTAGTACCAGTACCGATTCCTTCCTGGCCTAGTCTCACGTGAAATAGCAGCAGTAGTAATTTTCAAGGTACAAGATCAAGCGACCAAAATAGCAGAAACAGATCTCTACCAAAAACTGGCTTACACGCTAGATGCAAATCAGATTAAACAACAAGCAAACCCCAGGCCTGCGTGGGAATTACTTGGACGATTCAAACGGGAATCACGTACGAACTGAAGTGGCTCTCCAATTCAACGCACAACAGGAACAACCCACGATGGGTTTCAACACACGAACAGAGAACTTGGCCGCCGCAACATCCTGGCGTTTTCTGGTTTATCTTAAAACAAAACGAGTCTGCCCTAGTACATGACCGGATGGTCCTTTAAATAGGGAAAATGATTGTCCTCCCCCGGGGGATCGGCGCGGCGCAACCTCCGGGTGCGTGGCCGTTAGATGGGACGGATCGCACGGACGCGAACTCCCAGCGACAGCTTCACGTGCGTGGACCCCACCCACGTTTTCATCGTCCCCAACCTTATCTCGTCCCCAAATCGCAGGGAGGCAGAGCCACCGGCTACCGCCGCGCCGCCGTCTCCGGCCGCATCCGCCACAGCTTGCGCGCCGCCGTCTCCCTCCACGTCGAGCTCCGCCTCTCTGCGCCCGGCCGCCGCATCCCTTGCCCTCCTCTTGCGCCGTCGCGTCCTCGATGGCGCCCACGCTGTGCTGGGCCTTCCCTGCAACTTGTGCGCCTTCGTCGCCCCACCTCCAAGCTCCGCCCCCTGCGCGGGTTCGCCGCCTCCCCTGACCTCCTCCTTCTGCAGTCGCGCCGCCGCGTCCTCGTCGGCACCCACGCGGAGCACGGCCTCCCCAACAGCTCGTGCGCCTTCGTCGCACACCACGCCGAGATCCGCCTCCCTGCGCGCGGCCGCCCACCTCCCCTGCATGTGGCTGCCTCCTCCCTCGACCTCCTCCTCTTGCAACCACCGCGTCACGGCCAGGGACGTCAACAAACGCGCCCCCTGGAAGAGCACGGTGGCCATGGCTTTTCATTGATGACGACGAGTCCATCTCTTTTTCTTTTTCATGTGATGCTACGTACGAAGACTGGCGGTGCTACCCTAGGTCGACGGCGGTGCTACTATAGGTTGGCGATGATGCTACATTGGTCGACGGTGTGGGGTGCTTCAAACGACACATGGCGATGCTACCAACCATGGTCGGGGTTGCTTCCAATGGTGTTATGTGTTGCTACGTGCGGGATTGTGTTTTCGGGATTTTGCGGCCATATGTTTCGTGGATTTGCAACATAGGAATTATTATTTTTGCTATGTTGCTACAATTGCAAAATATTTTTGCTACTAGCAGCTTTGTGGCGTTGCTGTCCTGGACGGACGGAGTTGCTGCAACCTCGGGCGGCGTTGCTACCGGCTGCAGGCGATGTCTCCGTTGATGTCTTAGAGGATTTGCAGCATATGAATAAAAAAATTGCTACAATTTATTTGCGGTTTTGCTACATCTGCGTAATATGTTTGCTACGTGGTCTCCGGCGAGGTCTCCGAGCCCAGCCTTTTTATTTTCTTTTCTGAACGAACCGTTTTTTGCTTCAGTCATTTGCTGCCGGGGTGATTTTTTTGCTGCCGGAGATGTTTTTTTGCTACATGCAAATCTAACCGTCAAAATGGTTGATCCGACGGCTGGGGACCCGGGGGCTGGGGAATCAGATCCCCCGGGGGACGCCCAGCAGTTTCCTTTAAATAGTGCACGCAGGCACGAGACTTGCTGGACTCCTGTAACCTGGTTCGGCACAAATACGAGCTGAATCGGCCCTTTTTAGTAAAGCCAAACCTAGACACTTTAAAACAAAAACACCACACCACACGTATAGCTAGATAGAAAGACCAGAACTAGGAAACTACTAGAAACGTGATTGTTGCTCAGATTTTAATAGCAATCTGACCCACCATGATATATTTGCATGGAGTTCTGAAAGTAGGCCTTACTTCTTCTGGTGGTGCAATCTTCGGTGCCATACCAATATTAGTATGCACAAGAATAGCATGTGCTCTCTTCATTTCACGTCGAGCTGGAACTATATATTTTGCCATATCTCGTTGACTGACTATTCCAACACGAGTTTGTTTTTCAGTCGCATGCAAAGCTGTAGTATTGCTCGACAGTGCCTCATCACATAGCAGGGCATTTGCAGATAATAATAAAACGGTGTCGAAGTACAAAGCAATCAATAGGCATGTGTTCCAATTATAGTCGTACGTGCTCGCAATGAGAAACTTGCATAACATCTTTTGTCCTACCAGCCGGTGGCAGCCTCAAGGGAATCTACCTGATATAAGGTACTCCTTTTAATAGAGACCGAGCAAAGCATTAACACTCCGTGAACACATGTGAGCCTCACGTCACTACCATCCCCTCCGGTTGTCCCGATTGTCACTTCGGGGCCATTGGTTCCGGACAGCGACATATGTATACAACTTGCAGGTAAGACCATAAACAATGAATATCATGATGAAACAATAACATGTTCAGATCTGAGATCATGGCACTCGGGCCCTAGTGACAAGCATTAAGCATAACAAGTTGCAACAATATCATCAAAGTACCAATTACGGACACTAGGCACTATGCCCTAACAATCTAATGCTATTACATGACCAATCTCATCCAATCCCTACCATCCCCTTCACCCTACAGCGGGGGAATTACTCACACATGGATGGGGGAAACATTGCTGGTTGATGGAGAGGCGTCGGTGGTGATGGCGGTGATGATCTCCTCCAATTCCCCGTCCGGGAGTGCCGGAACGGAGACTTCTGCCTCGCGACGGAGTTTCGATGTGGCGGCGTTCGGAGGGTTTCCGGCGACTTCGACTTCTCCCGTGCGTTTTTAGGTCGAGGCCGATAAATAGTCCGAAGGAGGGCGTCGGAGGCCGATCGGGGCCACACCATGGCCGCGCGGGCCCCCCGGGCCGCGCCGCCTCATGGTGTGGGGCCCTCGGGCCTCCACCCGAATGTCCTTCTCGGCTCGTCGGTTCTGGGAAAATAGGGCCTTCGCATAAATTCCGAGGATTTTTCCGAAAGTTGGATTTGCACAAAAACGAGACAGAACAGTTCTGAAAACAGCGTTAGTCCGTGTTAGTTGCATCCAAAATACACAAATTAGAGGCAAAACAATAGCAAAAGTGTTCGGGAAAGTAGATACGTTTTGGACGTAGAACTACTCCTCCTCATCATGGGAGACAGCAACGGCGATGAAGATGGCGATGGAGTCGATGGAGATGGATTCCGGGCACTTCCCCGGTGGCGTCCCGAACGAGACTTCCCCCGAACTTGGCTTCGCGATGGCGGCGGCTACAAAACTCTTCGTGGAATATGACTTCTTGTTTTAGGGTTTTCGAAGACGGAGGAATATATAGGCGAAGAGGCAGCGTCGGGGGAGCCAGGGGGTGGCCTCCCCATACCTGGCGCGCCTGGAGGTGGGGCCGCGCCGCCTATGGGGTGCCCCCTGCTGGCCGCCTCCGACTCTTCTTCGATGTTCTGAATCCTCCGTGGAAAATAGAGCCGTGGGCTTTTGTTTCGTCCAATTCCGAATATTTCGTGTAGGATTTCTGAAACCAAAAACAGAGAAAACAGGAACTGCGCTTCGGCATCTTCTTAATAGGTTAGTGCCGGAAAATGCATAAAAATGATATAAAGTATGAATAAAACATGTAGGTATTGTCATAAAACTAGCATGAAACATAAGAAATTATAGATACGTTGGAGACGTATCACCGACCATGTTTGGATGGGCCGGAGATTTCGTCCAGGTAATGTTCTGGTGTGTGTTCGGTGAATCCTCAAGGAGATGGTGGTGGTGAGGTTAGGGTTGGCTCCGTCCTTAGATTGCGGCAGGTGGTGCTGGCTAGCGATGGCACAGGCCTTGGGCCATACCTAGGCCCGATCTAGGCGGGGCAGGGCCCTGCTGTTCCAGTGGTTTCCAGTTGTTTCTGGGATTTCTAGTGCACATGGGAATCCCACAAACACGCCTATATTCGGTGACTGCTTGGCCGTCTTGTTTCGGGCATTGTGGCCGCGCATGTGGGTGATTGCATGCTCGTCATACCTTGCTGCCTGATGGTTGATTGGTTGGACTTGACTTCATCTGTCTGCTCTGGTTGTCTTGTCTTGTTCATGCTTCCACTAAGCGGACCTTAGATCTTAGATATCGGGTTGGCGACCTCGAAAGGTGGACTAAGCGAGTGACTCTACGATGAGTGCCATGGCAATTGTGATGGTTTCTGTCCTTGGCAATGTTGATGCTGAAGAGTGGGAAGCGAGGGATCCTGTTGTTGGCGGTGCTTTGGAAAAGACAACTCATAGACTACAGTCCGGAGGCTTGGTTCAAGAACAGTGGGCGGTCCAAATTCCGAAGGCCTGGCACTAACGACGACGATGCATGCGGGTGTCGTAGCCCTCTGGGGAGGGGGTCGTTGTGGGTACCTTCTTCACGCTAGTGCTCCAGGTGAAAACCCTTGAGCGTATCGGCCTCGAAAACGGTGGCGTATTGTGTGGTCACCCTCTTGGGGGTGTCGCCATGGAGCTTCGGACTTAGGTACCCCTCGGTCAGTCGGTCTCGTTCCAGTGTTTGTCTTTGATGGCAAGTTTAGCCCTCCTTGTTTTCTTTTTCTATATTTAAGTTGCTTTGTAGAGATTTTTCACGTCACTTTTATAACAGTTAATTTTATAACTTTATTTATAAAGCGGGTCGAAAGTTTGTCTCAAGAACAAAGAACTATGCAGTCGAGTATCTACTCACAAAGTGACAACTGTGCTGTTTCGCCGACAGTGGCCTACGGACAAACTACATGTTTAATATGCACGGTTATTTAATCCAAATTGCTCACATAAGCTCTTGCTAAACCCAGTCAAACACGACAAACAATTCTTGAAAACGGCATGAGCATCCAATGTACTAGGCAGATTTAGCTGCAACCCTCCCTAAACCCATGCGCACGCTTCTGAATCCCAGCCTGCAAAGTGCAAACATCCTCTGCATCTCTGACGTAGTGACGTGGCTCAGCTCCAGCTTCCAAACAAAAATTTACAATTACGTGCCTACGTACCACCCAAAGCACTCCACTCTGACTACCTCGTGCGTGTCACAATCCGACAGATTTACAAGATTACTACATGTAGTGTCTTCGTCTCCTCTGCTTTATGTTCAGTGTTCACCCGTCACCACCCGCTCGAAAGGTCGCACAGTTCCCGTCTCCTCTGCTTCTCCGGGGCACAGGCTAGCAGAACATCACATTCTTATCGCGGTGCAGCTCAGTTGGGCAGCCGTGCAAGAAAGCGCAAGTACCAGCCATGGAGCTGGAGGCGAGGCCGACGCCGGCGCTGATGCTGAAGGAGTGGCTCGAGCTGGAGTTCATCGCCGAGCTCTCCCGCGACGGCTTCGGGTGCTACCCGCGCCACCTGGTGGCCACACGGAGCAACGGCGACGTCATCTCGAGGGTATCCGCCGCAGTGAGGGCCGCTCTGTTCCGGCTGCCGTCGGGAAGGGAGGGGGAGGTCTCCGGGAATTCCCCGAGGAGGCCGCGAATGGGCTTTTGGAAGAAGCCGATGAGAGACGAGGTGGTGGACAGGAGGTCGCGCAGCTGCTCGGCTTCGACTACCTCGAGCGGAAGGAGGGATAGCCGGGCGTCGGCAAAGTCATCGCGGCGACGGAGCTGGGAGCGTGTCCTGTCGGGTGGCGCCGGCCGTCGTAACCATGAAACAGAGGTAAGATTGCACTCTTTTCTTGAGAATTCAGTCAATTCACCCCACGTACGTCTCGATCGCCTCCACAGAAGCTTTTCTAGTTTTCTGCCTGGCCTTAGCTCATCCTGTTTTGCAACTGATCGCGCGATTCCTCTTTCGGCGATCGACAACAACAGGTTGCGAAGATCAAGGCAACGCGCCACCTGGATCAGGAGCAAGAACGGAAGCAGCGTCTGAGCCCAGTTTCCGTGATGGACTTCCTCAGCCAGGACGAAGACGACGGCGACGAAGACGGCGGCGGCGGCGGCGGCGGCGAGGACGACGACGGCAGAGAGGACGAGACCGCGTCGCCGACGTTCCAGCGAAGCATAGCCAGCATTCGAAGTAAGGCTTTAACTCATTTCGCTTCGTTCTGAAGTGAATTCTCTGTTGACTTAACCCAGTTAGTGCATGCTACGTTAACTAACTACCTGCTGCAAGTTGCAAAGCACCCTCGCTCCTGAATTTTTCAGTAATCATCAACACCGCTTGTAGATGACTCGATCGCGCACTACCATCACTTGTAAATCTTTTTAGATACCATCCCCCGACAGGCAAAACGCAAGCAGGCTCGCTGGCTGATATTGTTAACAGAGTTTTTTTTTTCTGCCACGATGTCTCCGTCCTCCTGCGTGTAACAGTACGAGCTGTAGCCATCTCCGTAATTGCTTTTGGTTCGTACTTACCACTAAAGTCTAAACACCACGGGCTAATTAAAGCATTTTTGGGGGCACAAATGATATGGTGACAAATATAGTAGAGCAAGTACAGTTTGATTGACCTAATTAATCGATGTATGCACACGATGTATTGGCGTATTGGCCGCACGCTACGAATATATAGCCGGTGACCCATTCCTGTCCCGTATCCTATCAACACAGGGACATTGCGTCTGTACAAACCATTTGGATACTAGTGTAAGTAAGGATCAGGGTACAGGGGGGAAAGAAAAGGAGCAGAGGGGAACGACGACGTTGATGGCCAAGCGGCAACGCATAATAGTTGCGTGGGGAATTGTATATGAGCACATTAAACAAGTGCTAGCTTGGGAGCCAACTTGATTCTCGATCGCAAGCATGCACTATCTGGAAAGTACAAAGCATGTCGTATTCTAATGCAATTTGAAAAGCGAGAGAGGGAAAAGAGATACCGTATGATTATCGCCTTAACAACTGAATAGCGGCTGGCCAGTGGATGTGATCATGTAAGGTGTACCATCCATCTGGTGCTCATCCAGAGTAATCTTGCTTTAGCTTTGCGTACATGTACTTTAGTAGTATTCCGTAATTCAAAAAGAGACATATGCTATATAATTCAGTAGCATTAAGGACTTCCAATGTATGATGCCGTGCTAATTAACTTATTGGGTTCTAAAATCAAATCAAAAGAAATGCCATTTATAATGTGTCACCCCTGCGGCCCTACCTGTTACTGGTTGACCGTATGATGCACTAGTTTTTTTCCAAGCGACCCACCCTCAGGGGATCGATTTTCATTATTAGGAGATAACGAAAACATCAGTAGTTCACAATACAGGAAAAGAAGAAAAAAGGGGAGCGCCGCCTAATGCTAACGTTTAAAGAGTTATTATAGAACCAGTCGATGGAATCGATAGAATTCAAAAACAAGCTGCTATCTAAGCATAGGCACAACAGAAAGCATCAGGATTTCCAGCAACAAGGGAATTTATCCAATTCTGGTAGCATCGTCAGTCTCCATGTCATCTCCTCCACGTTCATCTGGAATAGTATCCATGATCGCTAGGGTTCCTCGACCAGTCCTTCCTCCAGCAGATGAGGACGCGACAGTAGCAGCAGTAGCTAGCCGAAGTAGATTGTCAGCTCCGTTTTCGATGTTTCTTTCATCAGCAACGTTGTGAAGACCTGCCCAGTGAACTAATCAGTTTATCTGTTGTGTATGATGCACTAGTTATTGGGTTCCAAAGCTAGAAGTGATGACGTTTATAATGTATCGGTTGAATGGATGGTGTATTAACTTATTGGGTTCTATAAGTAAAAGTTTACAGTGTATCGCCCTAGGTGTTTACCGGTTGTCAGTGTACTCTTTTTTTTTTTGCCGGGAAGTCATCATTGTGTTCTTTTTTTTTTTTCTGAGAATGGGTCATTGTGTTCTTTTGATTAGTATATATACTTGGAATTTCCCGCAAAAAAAATGCTTCGAATTAACAATTTAAACTGGCTATTAAAGTGTCACATGTAGTATGAAGATGAGCATAAATAGATCATAGCCATTTCCTAATGAGCAACTCACTATGTTATGGACAAAGTCTGGCCCTAGTTAGAACTTTACTATGCTTGATCCTTTACCGCTCACATTACATATTCTCAAGCTCACGTAAAATATTATCAAGCTCTAGCAGGTCAAAATCATCCTGCACCATAAAACCTAGTATCACCAATGTAATGTAACACTGCTAACCACCATGCACAAAATCTTCGACCATTTAATTAATACACATTATTGAAAAAAACAATTGAAATATCTATAGCAACATTGAAAAGAATGTAGCAGTGGGTCTCCATGTCTGAAACCTTTACCGGCTGAAAAAAAAGGTCCATTTGGTTGTTTAATTTTAGTGCCACCATGCCACTCTCAATCCTTTACCATTTCTTACCTTTCATTTGTAACACGGACTTCAGAAAATTCCAATTTATTTTAGCATATGTGTTTTTCAAAATCAACCTTAAATAAAA
The DNA here is from genome assembly GCA_030979885.1 of Lolium multiflorum. Taxonomy (NCBI): domain Eukaryota; kingdom Viridiplantae; phylum Streptophyta; class Magnoliopsida; order Poales; family Poaceae; genus Lolium; species Lolium multiflorum. Next base: position 269,016,452 of record CM061748.1, on the reverse strand, counting down.
GAGCCCTCCTTTTATGTCTATGCACCACATGTAGAATTTAATGCAAAATAACCTGAGTGTGGCATTTTGTAGCTCGAGCTACATGGAGCTCGTTTTTTCAAAAATTGGAAAATCGTATTTAATAGTTTGAAAAAAAATATGAACAAAAAATCTTGAGGTAGACAATGATGTACTCTACCACTGTAAAAAAAGCAATTCGAAAGAGTGAGTATTTTGGGCTGTACAAAATTCACAAATCTGTGGATCTGAGAAAGTGAACCGTGCAGATTTTGAAACTCCCAACACTTGTCAGAATTTATCATTTTTCTGTAGCCTCGAATATAATGTATTTCATCTTCAGATTTTGCAGTGGTAGAGTACATCATTGGCTACAACTAGATTTTTTTTAGAATTTTTTGAAACTATATATTATTGGATTCAAAATTTGCATAAAAACAGGACCTGTGTAGCTCGGGCTACAATTGGGGTTTCCGCTCCATTTACACCTTTAATAAAATCAATTAGTAATTCTGAAATTTCTTTATCTGCTACCACAATAGCCATGTTAATTTAGTCAAAGTTGTAAATAAAACGTAAGACAAACAAATGTGCCTATACCGTTGGATTTTATCCACTTCTTTAGATTTTGGCAGCAAAGTGAGAACACCATAACCAAATCTAGAAATAATTCCCTTCCAGAAAATATCTAAACAACATGAACTACTAATCACGCCATAAATTCTAGATTTTTATAATACATGCTAATTTTGCAGCTCATTCTACTTGGCTGATTAAATACTTCTATTATGCAGGAGCAAGTAATCAATTGCTTCAGAAAATCCGGCAGTTTGAACAGCTAGCCGAACTAGACATATCCGATGTGGATGACGCTACCACGACCACTGAGGACATAAATTGCCACGTGGACATAGAATCTACGGATGACTCTGAAGGTGCGCCTACACAAAGCCTACTAGACCTCCTAGAAGAAAGCTCCTCGGGGTCTACCCGCTGCGTCAAGAAGCTTCTGATAGATTTCTTCCATGATGAGAAAAAACCGAATGGTGCAAGTCAACAAAAGTCGGTGTTGGAGACAGCACAAGCATGGTTGGATGGGCAAAGTTATTCTCTAAAACCAATCTGGACAGTGGTGAAGACGGAGATTAAGTCACTCGAGCAATGGAGATGCTTAAGAGAAGATGAACAAAAGCGACTAACTATTGATTTGGAGCGTGAGATCTTCTCATCCTTGGTTGAAGAATTAGCTGACGAGTTACTTCACCTCTGACAATGAGAAGGTGACTTCTGAAATCTAATTGGAACATGGAAATAATTGGTAGCAGCTTCGACTTTTAACATTGTTTTGACTTGTATCATTGAAGATGAAGCCCATCACCTATTGTAGACATGTTTAACTGTACAAGAATCTCATAACAGAATGTGCCAGATACAGCGATGACGGTAGTGTAATATACAACGACATTCATGGTGTTCAAGCTTTGTATATTTGGGAGTGTATGCAGTAGAAAGTAACATGTTGCATTGGATATGGATCTTGTGGTATATAAGGGAATGGAGAAGTTTGACAAAATCATGTTCTAGTTGTAGAAAATTGTGAGAATGTATATATTCTTATACAACCCATGAAGCCACTTACATTTCAATCATTGTTTTCTTCTTTTTCACATATCAAATTGCCACAAACAAATTTTAACTGTAACAATTAGCACTGGACTGCGATATATGCACAAACTTACAGCGTACTGCTCACCAAAACCTAGGTCCAAGCAGAGAACATGAGGAGAAAATACAGGGAATATAGAGTAGTTATGTTCACGCCCTTTAACGAATTTGTAAAATATCTCTCTCTCTCTCTCTCTCTCTCTCACACTTAATTTCTTGGAACCATTTAGTGACATTGGGTCATTGGCAATTGCACGGTTCAAGCTCACATTGTTTCATCTAATAATGTAGGATATGACCTTTTTGGACCAAAGCCAGAAGCTGCCAAGTGGTCGACCCTCGATAACTAACTAATTGACCAAGAGCTGAGAGTAAATATAATTAAACCCAGAAGTATCTATCCAGAGAGATGGACTCGAGCATAACACAAGTGGCAGCTTGTGTCAGTAGTAGCAGTTGTTTGGTGGTTCTTGGATCTCAATCTAATTCTTATTATGTTTAGAATACTTTATACTTCTGAAGAACCTTTATAATATATCCTGATTCTATTCAAAAAAAATCCCAATTACTCCGTAGGAAATTCCTTCCCAGGTGGGTTCAAATGTAAACAACACGCCTAGCCAGTGTGACCCCCATGTCGCCATATGCATCCCCTCACCACTTCCCACAACACTGACAATTGCAAAGCACCACACTTAATTCTGTCAAATAGCACAGCCGACCTCCCAATTGCAAAGCAGAGCACTCAATTTCTGAAATTTTCAAATCAAAGTCTAGAATCAGCGGACTAAATTGCATCACGCTAAAGATCAATCTAAAATTTAATCAAGTAAATACGAGTAACCTTACCGGAAAACCAAAACTGATCCCGGGTGCATATGCACCCTATATGTATAAAACATATTTTAAAAACGTAAAAAATTTAGGAAAAAATTTAACATGTAGAGAGACATGTTCTATGTCTGCGCGTCAAGTTTCACATAAAACCGACAATTTTTGTATCCTGTGTAAAAAAGACAAACAATGCTTCGAGAAATAGACTATTTTAGCACCAAAAATTTATCTTTTTTGCACAGGGCACAAAACATATCGGTTTTTGCTGAAACAACTTTATAAGCATGTATCATGTCAAGGTATACGCGAGGCATTTTTATTTGTATTTTTTGACATTTGTAAATATATTTAATATGTATTTTAAATAAAGGGTGCATATGCACCCGGGTGCAGAAACACCATGTCCCCTTACCTTACTGACTATGATTATACACCCAAGCAATTCCAATAGCCACAAAGCGTGTGATCCATTGGTATTTGACAATATGCCAAGGAGAAAATATGCAGAGAACACGATGTGTGCCATTCTTACCTCAATCGGATTTCTTTCAGAAAATTTTCTTTTACAATATCAGAGGCGGTGATTGGGAGAACGAGTAACCAAGTTGAGCACCCATATACTATCTGCAGCAACGTTCAAGGTGCGAAGACGATATCATCGTTAACAAGCAAACAGCAGGGTATCATCGGTAGCAAGCAACAGGGTATCTAACTGAAGATCTGTATAATTTGCGCTAAAAACGGGTCATTACCTCAGCGGCGTGGCGCGGGATGGTGGAGGAGCGCGTTTCTGCAGCGGCGGCCCTCCCCGCTCCTCTCTGTCAGGACCCTTATGACTAGTTCAGTCATGTCACTCCCCTCCCGCGACGGCTCCGCCACACCCTGTACTCTACCGCCCCGCAGCTCCTCTTCCTCTCCGATGGGCGGGTCCATGCCCGCCCTCGCAGAAAACTGCCAAGGAAGCTTTTTTCCATTGTGTCATATTGACCGTTGGATACATATTGGATGGAGATGAGAATGCTAAAGTTGCAACTTGACTTCGCCAAGTGAAGCTCCTCCGGTTACCCCGCCGCCAAAGCAGCCACTGGCCCCGCCGGCTACCTGGCGGCGATTGAGCTCCTCCTCGTCGGCGTCTGTCTCCCCTCCGCTAACCCGGCTTGGAGTGAAGATCCATCCAGACGAGATTCCGTTTGTTGGTAAGGAAGCCCTAGCTTGATTGCTTGTATTGCTCTGGCTTTTCCTTCTCCGTGAACAGTCGACTGAACCGGATCTGTCTTCTTCATGCTTAGAGCATCTCCAGTTTGTTGTTATAAAAGCGACAAGCAAATAACGAAGAACGAAACAAGAACACACGCAGGGGACACAAGATTTAACGTGGAAAACCCCTTCCAACACAAAGGGAAAAACCACGTAACCAAAAAACTACTATATCGAGGTGTTTACAAACATGTTATCTTATAATCGATAAAAGCCGCGCTTACAAGATGTATATATCCAAGCCTCCGGCGACGGGCCTCGCTCCGCTCGTCAGAAGTTAGCCTCCCTTTAGTATATGAATTTGGATCACAATACAACATTTGTTAGTTTCTTTTGGTCAGGTAATTGGCATATTGGGATCGAATTACTAAAATTGCCTGACATAATCTTATTCGGATACGGATATATCCATTTTTATATTCATATTTGCTTTAAAATTCAATACCATATTTGTATTTGTCTTTTATAAAACGGATCCAGATATTTACCATATCCATTTCCACATACGTCTGGATTTAGATATTACAACTTCCATTTTAATTTCTCGAATACGAATATTGGATAATATGGACTATCCACTACCAGTTTCCACACCTACACATGTCTGTGCTGCTGCGCTATTATTGTTTTTGTGTAAGCCTAATTTTGTGGTTTCTGACATGATGAAGTTTAAAAAATAATAATTTAGACGTAAAAGAGATACATGTAGTATTTATTTGACAATCACATACCTGTGCTGCTGCACTATTATTGTTTTTGTGTAGGCCTAATTATGTGGTTTGTGAAGTTAAAAAAATAGTTTAGACATTTCTGTTAGTTTATCTTATTGTAGAATCTCCCCCTATTCTTCAGGAACTAAAATAATCAAATAATCACATTTTGTTACTATAATGACTCAACTATCGAGTAAAAGAGTAATGAACGTTCACAGGGCAGAATTTTACCATCACCATTTGATGGCAGGAACGCTGCTTTGACCATCGATGGCCTCCCCCCCGGCAAGCACGTGAGGGCACTCAATACCCAGTTTGCAAGGTTGGACAGTTCTTTATCTGCTAGCTTGCATTGTGTCATATCATTTACACAATCTGAATTGTGGTGCTCTTGCATAAACATTGTGCTATCATGTTTATTATTTCTCCTCTAGTTTAAGGATTTTCTGAATATCTAGTCCTTGATAGAAAGTTACAGCATATTCCTTCTGGTGAGACATGAGGAACACTCATCTACATGTTTATTTTGAGCTGATAGGTACAATTAAAGTTGCAAAACCATCCAGCTGAACTTTGCGAGGATGCCATTAAATATTGCATATCCAATGCTTTTGAAATCATGGTAAGTTTTACAGGCATGCAAGGTATACTTTTTAACAGTGCATAATTAGAGATCTAATATTTTCCTGTCGCCGCTGATAAAATGTTCCACTATCACCTCAACATTGTTTTCTGCATGATGTGCATGTGTAGTGGATTTATTGCGGCTAGGATTCCAGTATGCATAATACACTTTACTTTTTGAGTTGCTACGATTGGTTAAATTATTAAGAATTTTTAAACCCATAAAATCAACAGCGTTCACAATCAGACAACAATGTGAACATGAACCGTGTGGTTACTGGAATTGAAGTATGTATATCAAACTTCCATATGCCCTTATTTTCATTTGGATTTGTAGGATCTACTAAGTTTTCAGGTTGACTGTGAAACTAAACCGAAAATGTCTCAAGTCAAACTTTGACCACCTATATTATTTAAAATATTTTGATTGGAAACTTCAATATCATAACTTAGATTTTTGTCAATAAATATTTTCGTAATACTATAATTTTTTTGAGCCTTGGCGCAGTGGTAAAAGCTGCTGCCTTGTGCGGGTTCAAGTCGTGGAAACAGCCTCTTGCAAAAATTCCAAGGAAAGGCTGCGTACAATGACCCAATGTGATCCAACCTCTCCCCGGACCCGAGCAAAGCGGGAGCTTCATGCACCAGGTTTCCCTTGCCCTTTTTATAATTTTCTTGGTCGTTATAATTACAGATAAATTGCAGTACAAACTACTGGTCAAAGTAACACATTAAATTATTAGTCGGCACCTTGCCGTATCAATATCCAGAACATCATTTTTTTTGTGAACTGAAGGGAGTTTTGTTTAGTCAGCAACTCAGCACATACCAGTTTCGAAAACCCATCATCTATTGGGTATCGTTAAGGTGGTATTTGGGTTTTTTTTTTCTATGTCAGCAGTTTGTCAGTCAGATTTCTAGTTTTTTTTTTTTTTTGAACTGGGTGAGCTTTATTAATTAGGCAACAGTGGCATTACACTCATGCAAAAGGGAGTCCAACGCGCAGGGAGGAACGGCCTTATGCAACACACCACACTCACGCTTACCTAATTGCGCTAAATCATGCGCCACCTTGTTACTCACCCTAGAAACCTTACACACTTTCACTACTGGCAACAAGTCCAGCAAAGCCTTTGCCTCCAACAGCAAACTCCAGTTGGTTGATCGGTCCTTCTCTGTAGAGGTTAACACATCAATGATCCTTGCGCAATCCGTCTCAAGCACTCCAGGACACTGCGGGTGTGCAGCCAGGTAGCGAATTCCTTCTAGGCATGCAAGTATTTCAGCCTCCTCCGCACTAGCACATGGTGGCAACGTTTTCCATTCAGAGAATAACACCGAGCCAGTCGAGTCTCTCACCACCATGCCAGCCCCGCCTGCAGTATAAGACGTATTCCATCCAGCATCCACATTGACTTTGATCCATCCAGCCTCTGGTGCCTGCCAGTTCGATGGCGCCACAGTCACCAGTTCAGCTGCCGGTGCTAGGAGTAGCATCGCAGCTTTCTTGCCTTTTCGATCAGGTTCTGGCACATTTGGATGGATTGAGGCCATATAGTTCTGAAGAAACGGAACGGACGCAGCAATACTCGAGCGCATGCAGAAACAGGGGTGGGGGTGTGGACTTTTCCATTACATTTGTTTTTCTCTTCCTTATCCGGATGTTTGGTTATTTTCATTAAAGTGTGTTCTTTCATCCGCAGTCCCCACGCTGTACTCACTCTCTTCTCAAAGCTTTATCCATCCACTTCAGTACTTAAACCTACTCTTGTTTGAATGATAAGATCCAGAAGCTGAGAAAATGACAAGCTTCGAAAAACTCATCATCTTTCCTGCTCATATATAGTAATCCAAGTTCAACTTCTCAATTCGTGGCGGTATTTTTTTTTTCCATTGCAAGTCAAACCTGGATATAATTTTGCAAAATATTCCACTTCTGAAATTCTTCTTAAATGGTGTGTTTCCTGAACTACCCTGTTTCTATAAAGTTAGACCAGACTCATTTATCTTGGGTTTCGTACAGTGTTTAGTACCGTAGACAAAAATTTCATTAACATTTCTTTCATTGTGGATGCAATTGTGTGAAATCTCCCCTTGCCCTCTCTTATTATCTGTTATACTGCTGTAGGATTATTTCTGGTCACGAACAAGATACTAACGATTGACTTCTGGTAGCAGGTCGGAAAGCTTCTTGTGAATGCTCTGATCTACAAGGGGATAAAAATGAATGTTCAAAATAACACGGTTGCTGGGTTCAGCATCGTGTACCTTTTTCGCCGTAGAAGGCGTTATTAATTTAACGTTGGGCCTGCTGGCCTTTTATCTAAAAAAAAATAACACGGTTGCCTTAATTTTTCGTAGTTAAGTACTTTGGTTTATCCCTCTCCCATATGTGCAGCATATGTCTCACCCAGTGTGACTCTGATTAGTGCTGGATGTGCATTCGAGTGAATCAGCTGGTGCAAACATTATAACTCGACTGTACGTGTTCCGATCGAAAAATGAAGAGGCCGCTACAGAGTTGTCAGCAATAATCAAATAGAATGCGTCGCTGTCCTGATTCTTTATGGCTTATATTATTGTCTTGAACGTTTGCTTTTGGGAGTAGTGGTAATATTTAGATGTGCTTCACAACATCCTGCTATGGGCCAAAAGATGCCTTGCAGATTTCTTTTGCTCATGAGCACCTAAGAAGCACACAGAGATAAAATTTTGTGTTGCTTGAAAGTATAGCTTGCCATGTGTTGCCTTTTTCTTCCCTGATTGTATCATCAGTTGACCCTAGTTTTACTATAACAAAAAAATCAGTTGGCACTACTGAGGTTATTAAACACGTGAAGGTCATTTTCTTATTAATGTCACCTGAGTGGGGCAGCAACATTTTATGACAATTTCGGAAATCACATGTTTGAAAACTCCCACACATCAGAACAGCAAGTTATCACTCTAAAAATGAGTCGCAAGTTATCATGCAATTTCTATACATTTGAGAATTTGTTGCAGTCCCTTCCTCTATATCAATATGATTTCTATATTTTCCGTAAAGAAGCTTTCAGGTTTTTTTTTTTTGTTTTGAAAAGAGGGCAAAAATCCTTGCCCTATTCCATTAATTAAGAGGAGAGTTTACAAGCAAATAAAGGTAACCAATACAAAGGTCAAAAGACTACTCTCGCGGCATCAAATGAATTAGCACCCGCTAAAGCCCACAACCTAGTCTCGTTTTTAACTTTCTCAAAGATCACCATAGGGAGCGCATGCTTGTTCTTGAAAACTCTAGCATTCCTCTCATTCCATATTTTTCAAGACACAAGGAGAGCGATGGAGGCCATGCCCTTGTGCTTGGTCACGAAATTCCACCAATCCAAGAAGGGGAGAGTATTCCAAGCATTGGGTGAGAGGCGATGTAGCCCAAGCCAATCCTTGACAAGCGTCCAAAGCCTAATGGAATATCGGCAATAGACGAAGAGATGCTCAACCGACTCCATGACCCTATTGCAAAGAGGACAATTCCCACATTTTTTCCAGTTCCGCCTCTCCAACCGATGGCTTGTCCAAATCCTATTTTGGACAAAGAGCCACGCGAAGAACTTGATCTTGGGCGGAGCCCAAATTTTCCACACCGAGGAACCAATAGGAGCCGAGATGGAGCCATAGAATTGAGCCTTATAAGCGGACTTGGACGAGTATGTTCCATTTTCCGTGAGATTCCAAGAGATCTCATCCAAAGTCCCCGGGTGCAAAGCAACCCCGCCAAGCCTATTCCAAAGGGTCAAATATTGTTGCACATGCTCTACGGAAAAGGTCGCATCCATGTCAATCTTGGTGATCCAAGCGTTATTGAGCAAGGCACTCTTGACGTTCCACCGCTTTCTAGAGGAGATGTGGAAAATGAGAGGGGCAATATCCTTAGGTTTGTCTCCCTCAAGCCAAGGTGCCTCCTAAAAGGAGTCTTCTCCCCATTGCCAACATGGATGGTGGTGGCGGCGTAGAATAGGTTCATGTCGATGTTGTTGCACGGGTTGCCCAAGCCCACCCAAATCTTATCCGGGTCCTTCCACTCAAGTCAAGACCAACGCAAGCGGAGAGCACGGGGCGAAGAAGACGGTGTTAAGAACCCCTAGCCCTCCCTAACCCTGAGGTGTTATTGTTCCTTGCGCTTGCAGTTGCAGGAGGACGAAAAGATAGAATCTACTAATTTTTTAGACGGAAGGCTCAAGACGAGCCCGGCTTTAAATTAATGAAGCCACAACGGCAGAGTACACACATCACAAGACGGACAACACACACAAACAAGACATGCTCCAACCGGAGCAACACAACGACATCACAAATGAAAGGAGTCGCCCCAACGAGACCTCCCGATGTGCACAACGAACTAGTTCAACAAAGGGAAGGAAATAAGAAAAGTAGACTAGCTCGACACGGTCCGCCGACGTAGATCCTCACGCCGGGTGGTCCCGGATGTTGGCATGGAGCGAGCGAAGTCTCCCGATCGCCAACTCCAACGCCTCGCGGTCCTGCCGCCTAGCCACTGGCTTCCACACCTGTAAGTACATCAACATTTTGTATAAGGCGTCAGCAGGTTGCGAAGGGAAAATCCCATCAATGGTAAACTTGTTCCTAATGTTCCAAAGCCCCCAACATTGGGCCGCACAACAAATCCACAAAACCCGTTTCGTTTGGCCAACGAGATCGTCAAGGAGCCTATATAGCTCCGCAAAATAGGTAGGGTTCCAGGAGCAACCGAGCAGTTCCCGAACTGCACTCCACACGAATCTCGCCAGAGGGAAGAGGAAGAAGATGTGGGCGGTGTCTTCCAAGTCCGAGCACAGGGCACATCGCCCCGATGATGGGCCCCTTCTCCGGTGGATGTTATCATTCGAAGGAAGGCGGTTTCGAAGAAGTTGCCAGAGAAAGATGCGGATTTTCATGGGCACCGCAATCTTCCAGATGTCGCTGAAATGTTTACGCGGCGTCCCCTGGCAGAGCTTCCTATATAAGGACTTGACGGAGAACTTTCCCGAGGGCTCCAAGGCCCAGGAGATAATGTCCTGTCCATCGGATAGCTGCGTCCCTGCAGTACCCGTCAAAAGGAGCTGAAGGTCATTGCGTTCACGGGTTCCCAAACCACGACGAAAAACTGGGATCCCTCCCATCGCGCGAAATCATCTGGACACCGTGATCAGCGGGTCAGCAGCGATGGAGAAGAGTGCGGGGAACCGGGAGCATAAAGGTCCCGACCCTTGCCACCAGTCACTCCAGAAGAGAGTGGAGGAGCCACTACGCACCTGGTGTCGCGCACCCAAGCGAAACACCGATTTGATTTTTTGGATTGCGTTCCAGAATTGGGAGCTAGCCTGGTGAGCGTCCACCAGGAGGTCCTTCGATCTAAGGTACTTGTTTCTGAGGATCTCAACCCAAAGCCCTTGCTCCCCAGCATAAAGCTTCCGAGAAAACGCGGGTCTCCCCCTCCGCACCCATCAGGTTGCGGTAGAAGGAGTATATGTGGTCCTGAAGGGCACGTGGCTCCGAGATGACCCCGGCGTCGGAGACAAGCCTCGAGATCATGCATTTCCTCCTCCGGCCGTTTGCCGTCGCGTGGAAGAAGGCTGTGTTGGCGTCCCCCTTAAGCAGCCTGTTCAGGTGACTCCGCTGCCTCCAGTATTCCTCCTGGGTACGCGCAAGGTGGGTGAGCTCGCCCTCCAGGTGATAGCGAAGGGCCCAGCCTTCGTCATCAAGGCCCGAGGTGTCGGCCAACGTATCCAAGCGCTGGATTTGGGCCAGGAGGGAGTCCTTGAGGTCGTGGCCCTCTTTCCCAAGGTTGGCTCCCCAACCCCTCAGGAACTGACGAATCCCCGTGAAGATCTGCTGCCAGGCATCAGTAGGGTCGAGGGGTGCGCCCAAGGTCCCTTCCAGGGCGCGCCACTTGACGGAAACCAGCTCCACAAAGTCTGGTCTTTCCAGCCAGGCTTGCTCAAAGAAGAAGCGAGGGCTGCGCTTCTTGAGTTCCTCCCCGGAGCTCAAGATCAGGGGGGCATGGTCGGAACCAATGATGGTCTCCACCATGAGGGAGCAAAGAGGGAAGAGAACCTCCCAATCTGGGGAGATGAAAACCCGGTCGAGGACACATCGGACGGGGTTCAGCTGTTTGTTAGTCCAGGTGTAGCGAGCACTGCCCCTACGGATTTCGCGCAAGGCAAGATTGGCGATGCAGTCGTTGAAACAGTGCACCCTAGGCCAGTAGATGTTGCATGTGTTCTTATCCTCCGCCCCACGGATGAGGTTGAAGTCCCCGCCGACCACCAGGGGAAGGTCGCAGGCTTCAACCGCGAGTGTGAGTTCCCCCAAGAACTCAAGCGTGCGCCGATGGTCAGCAGGACCATAGACGACAAAGAAGGTCCACTTAACATTGCTGTCGAGCTGATGCACATCTACTCGGATGAAGAAGGTCCCCTTAGTCCACCCGAGGACCTCAAAGGAGTCTTCGTTAACACCCAGGAGCATCCCTCCTGAGCGCCCCGTAGCCGGAACATCGCACCATGCGAAACGGCCTCGCGGATCGATACCCAGTAGATCCGCGGTGATGAATTGGGCTTTGATCGTCTCCTGGAACCCCGCAAAGTCGAGGTGCTCGCGATTAAGAAACTCACGGATCTGGGATTTCCGCCCAGGGGCGCCAAAGCCCCGCAGGTTCCAGATGCCCGCCCGCATCAAGGGACCTGCGAAGACCTCCGTCCACGACGGGATGCCACCGAGCTGTTGGCCGGCCTTCGCCTAGTGGTCATGGGTGAAGGCACAGCAGGAGGGGCCCCCGCCCCACCTGGCACCGGAGCCGAAGTAGCCTCTGCTACCGTCGGCGTCGCGGCGAGCAAAACCTCAGCCGCACGGGCCGAGGCCCGGTCTCTGCAGAAAGCGGCGTGGGCCAGCGTGGGTCGAGCAGGAGAACCAGGAGCTGGCGGGTCGAGCAGGAGAACCGGGAGCTGGCGTGAGCGAGAGGGTTTCTACGGTCGAGCCCGACTCGAGGGTAAACTCAAGACCAGCGTCATGGGCCACTGTCTCAAGGTGGGAGTCCGACAGAGCAGGCAGAACCGAGAATCTACTAATCCAATGTGCTTACTCGAGGCAGCCATGGTTCCGATGCCTCAATCTATTGAACCTTCCTGCTTTCACTACATCGCCTTCTGATACGTTGTCGGACTGGTGGAGCTCCTCCCAATCTCGCCTGCTGCCTGATAAACGTGAAGGGTTTGATTCGGTGGTCATTTCGGCCTGCTGGAATCCGTCGAAGCACTAGAAATACAGGGTTTTCATTAACATCAACCAAAACAGTCAGGAGGCAACCTTAGCTGCCTTATTCGTGATGAGTCGCGGGACTAGGCGAGAGCGGGAGCGGTAGGGATTGACAAGTCGAGAGTATGTATAGTTAGTGTTTGCTGTTTTCTGTTGCTTTCCCCCTCTTTTTTGCACTAGTTATTTCAGCGAGGAGGCAAGGACGGTTACACTATTTAGACTGGGGTACGTGTGACTGTACTGCCATTGGTAATTTGGCATGCTGCCGTAAGGGCATCTCCAACGGACCGACGCATTTTGGACGTTCGAAATGTCTGTTTGCGTCGGCCCACGGACGCCGTGTGGCCCAGGGCGACTGTTTACGTCGGGTACCTCCAGTGATGCAGACACATTTTTTAGCGAAGACAGCGTCAAGCTCGTTAATGGCATTTTACGTCCCGTCGAGGACTGCTTACGTGGGCATTACCCTTCGGGTAACCGATATTGCCCTATCCTGTATTGACTAATTGGAGGCCCATGAAGACACCTGGAGGCAAGATGGGCCACATGGACGGTGCGCAGAGGAATCCTTGACGGACAGGACAAGGAGGCAGCCGAACAAGGAAAGATTAGATCTAAAACTACTGTAAATCTAGTCGTACTCGGTTAGACCTCTTGAGACCTGGCCTCCTATATAAATGCCAGGAGAGGGGCTGCCGAGGGACAGAACCAATCGTAGCAATACTAGCCACCAGAAAGTTCAAAGCTAGGTCATCATAGCACTTAGCCTCTCGACGAGATCTCAGCCGAACTATTCGACACCCCATTGTAACCCATTATCATCATAATCAAGAACAGACAGGCGTAAGGGTTTTACCTCATCGAGGGCCCCGAACCTGGGTAAATCGCTCTCTCCGTTTGTCTGTGAACCGATGTTTCGAGTCAGCTTACAGGATTCCGCTAACCCTAAGCCCCATATGGAGGGCATTGCCGAGGAGTACCCTCGACAATTGGCGCCGTCTGTGGGAAACCTGTCAGCACCAGACAATTCATCGGCAGTACCAGTCACATCCGCAGCGTTCGTACTCAAGTCGCCAACGCCAGTGGAATCAAGGGATCCAATCCGCTGCGGATCTTTCGAATTCGTGCCACGCCACGAAGCGCCTCACTTGATCCCTGCAGAATCGACTGGCGATATGGACGCTACTTTCGGTGGTGTTCACTTCATCATCGACTCTGGAGGTTTCCTTCGCCTCCCCGAGGCCAGCGTATCCGGTCTAAAGGCCGCAGTCCCAGAAAGCATCCCTCCGGTGGCAACCCTAAGGATTCCATCCAGGAACATACAAGAGAACCAACAAGGGGGCTTCGACGTCACAGCAGGGCGAAGGAAAAGACGAAGGGACTCGAACCATGGGGAGGAAGGACGAACAATACCTCACCTTCGGTAGGTCGAGCAAGGATACCACGATACATTATCAATCAAGGGACGCACCCGTTCGCCGTATCTATCGGCTACAGAGCAGCTCGAGGCACCATGTTCCCTCCATTCTTATATCGATCCGAAAGACGGTCGAGAGAAGTCTAGCCACCTACTAAGGAACTGTCGACATTTTCTGGAGATTCGGCAGTTCTGCGACGATCTCAGGACCGAGGCCATATCAAGAGTTCATGCGATGGAGAGAAGGGCAAGATCTTACAGTTATGCGCCGGAGCCGTACGTACCAGAGCCATACGTACCAGCAGGAGAAGATGAGCTTTGGGACGAACGTACAGCAGAGGTGTTCCCGGAACCATGCGGGCAAGTCAATATGATCCACAAAACCAGCTTTTCGAAGAGAGAGATCAAGAAATTCTCCCGAGAAGTAAAGTACGCAGAGGTCGCCATGGTCGACACACCTGACTTCATCGACTGGTCAGATCAGAGTATTTCCTTCAGCAGGACGGATCACCCGAAAGCCGTTCCGAGGCCTGGCCATGCAGCACTTGTTCTCGAAGCACAGATCAGAGGATACAATATAAGCAAAGTATTCATGGATGGAGGAAGCGGCCTGAACTTATTGTTCGCCAGCACCATGAGAGCAATGGGTTTGACAGTCGATATGCTAAGAGAATCCGATACAGGTTTTCACGGCATTATACCGACTCGACCCGCTTATTCCCTTGGAAAAACTTCATTGGACGTGGTCTTCGGCACACCTGGCAATTTCAGGAAAGAGAAGATCGAGTTCGAAGTAGTCGACTGGGAGTCTCAGTATCACGCCATCCTCGGCAGGCCGCGTTTGCCAAATTCATGGCCGTACCCCACTATGCATACCTCAAGCTGAAGATGCCAGGGAACAACGGGACCCCAATAAATGTCCATGGAAGCTTTGCGCGATCGGACAACTGCGACCGGGAGTTCCAGAAGATAGCCTCGAAGTTCGGTGTCAGGGAAGAGCTCAACGCAATCGACACCATTACAGATCACACGCAACCACCAGCCGACAATCGAAACGAGAGATCCGATGAGTTTGACGCCGCAAAGGAAGTTAAGAAGCTACAGGTGCCCCCTACGGACCCGAAGAAAACGGTCAACACGTCGGCTGACCTTACTGTCGCATAGGAAGGCGCGCTCATCGAGTTCCTCCGTGAGCGCTGGGAGATATTTGCATGGGAACCATCCGACATGCCAGGTATCCCCAGGGAACTCGCTGAGCACGCCCTTAACGTTGACCCGATAGCCAAACCAGTGCAGCAGTCAATGCGCCGGTTTTCCGAACCAAAGAGAAGAGCAATTGGAAATCAGTCTTCCGTAAAGCAGGATTCATTCGGGAGCTCAAGGACGCCAAATGGGTAGCTAACCCCGTCATGGTACCTAATAAGGACACCACCGCTCTACGCATGTGCATCGACTACACCGGCCTTAATAAGCACTGCCCAAAAGACCATTTCCCACTGCCTCGCATTGAACAGATAGTCGATTCTACAGCTGGATGCGATCGCCTCTCCTTCCTTGACGCATACTCCGGGTATAATCAGTTCAAACTGAAGAAAGAAGACCAGGAGCTAACCGCGTTCATCACCCCGCACGGCGTTTTCTGTTACAACGTCATGACCTTCGGGTTGAAAAACGCGGAGCAACGTATCAACGTTGCATGTAGGCTTACCTTGGGGAGCAGATTGGGAGGAACATCGAGGTTTATATCGATGACATTGTGGTGAAAACGAAGCATGCCACCACCCTAATCGATGATTTACGGGAAACCTTCGACAACTTGGACAAATACAAAATTAAGCTGAATCCCAAGAAATGTTTCTTCGGAGTGCCAGGGGGACAAGTGCTGGGGTACTTCATTTCGGCCAGGGGGATTGAAGCTAACCCTTTGAAGATCAAAGCTATTCTCGATATGGAGCCGCCAAAGAATCTGCACCAAGTGCAGTTGGACGAGTGGCGCGGGATCGCTGGGGAAAAGCTTTGCCTTTCTATAACCTGATGAAAAAATCAGAAAAGTTCGAGTGGACCAAAGAAGCGCAAGAGTCCTTCGACAACTTGAAGAAAATCCTGTCGACATCCCCAGTCCTCGTCACCCCGCACGAAAGGGAAAAGCTGCTTATGTACATAGCCGCAACAGCACAAGTCTTTAGCAGTGTTTTGGTTGTGGAACGGGAAGAGGCAGGACATGTCCACGGTGTTCAAAGGCCCGTCTACTACCTCAGTGAAGTACTCACACCCGCAAAACAGAGATATCCTCATCACCAGAAGCTGGCGTATGCAGTTTGGAAGTCGGCTCGTAAGCTGCGTCATTATTTCACGGAGCACCCGATCGTCGTCGTAAGTGAAACGCCGTTGAAGAACATAATGAATAACCCAGAAGCCACGGGTCGGGTGTCCCAATGGGCCATCGAGATAGCGTCGCACGACATAACTTACGTCAACCGAACGGCGATAAATTCCCAAATCCTCCCAGATTTTGTGGCAGATTGGATCCAGTCACAGACGCCAGCAGCACCCGACATGTCGGGATCGTGGACAATGTACTTTGACGGGTCAAAGCGGAGCACATGCGCGGGAGCAGGAGTGATATTGATATCACCGCAGGGAGATAAGATGAAATACATACTACGTATGGACTTCCCCTGCCAACGAACAATGAAGCAGAATATGAAGCATTGCTACACGGTATGAGGATGGCGAAAGCATGCGGGGCAACTCGCCTAGAAATCTATGGAGATTCAAACTTAGTGGTGCAGCAGTCAATGAACTTATGTGACGCGGTCAGCGACAACATGATCGCTTATCGACAGTCGTACCAAAATATGGAAGCCAAGTTTGAAGGATGCGAGCTCAAGCATATCGGCAGAGCCAGCAACGAAGAAGCCGATACTCTAGCAAACATAGGGTCCACGTGCTCCCCCATTCCAGAAGGAGTTTTTTACGAAGTCATTACCCATCGATCGATAAAGGAAAAAGCTTCAGCACCTCCAAAACCATTGGCCGACGAACCAACGGCGAGCCAGCAGCAAACTGTCGAAGAACCTTCACCATCATCAGTAGAGCAAGTCCTCCTCCTTGAGCCGCTTTGGAACAAACCTTTACTAGCATACCTAACGAAGCAAGAGCTGCCAGAGGATTCTGTGGAAGCAAGGCGGATCGTCAGGCGGTCAAAAGCCTTCACCGTGATAAATGACGAGCTTTACAAGCGTAGCATCTCGGGTGTCCTCCAAAGGTGTATAGCCATTGACGATGGAAAGGCACTACTGCGCGAGATACACGAAGGAACCTGCGGACACCATGCAGGAAGCAGGGCCCTCGTAGCAAAAGCCTTCAGGGCAGGATTTTACTGGCCAACAGCAGCATCGGATGCTCGAGACCTAGTCATGAAATGTGGCCCCTGCCAGCGCTTTTCCACAAAACCGCACTCCCCCGCAACAGATCTAATGACAATACCTCTAGCCTGGCCCTTTGCTCAGTGGGGACTCGACCAAGTTGGACCACTGCCGAGGTCGTCGCCTGGGGGGCACACGTATTTACTGGTCACAGTCGACAAGTTCACCAAGTGGATTGAGGCAGTGCCCATTCGAAACCAAAAGGCCGAAACAGCCGTTCAGTTTTTCAGAGGAATAACTTGTCGGTTTGGTATGCCCCACAACATAGTCACGGACAACGGATCTAACTTCGATTCCAAAGAGTTTCGGAAGTTCTGCGATGACGGAGGAATCAAACTGAAGTTTGCATCAGTTAGCCACCCTCAGACCAATGGGCAGGTGGAAAGGATCAACGGTTTAATAGGGGATGGCCTCAAGAAACGACTTACAGGCGCGGCTGGAGCCAGGGAAGAGGAGCTACCATATGTGCTATGGAGCTTGCGCACTACGCCTAACAGGTCAACTCAGTACACCCCGTTTTTCTTGGTGCACGGAGCCGAAGCAGTCCTACCAGCCGACGTTCGGTTCGAAGCTCCTCGGGTGACAACATACACAGAATCCTCTTCAAACATCGCGCTGCAGGACCCTGTGGACCTTCTCGACGAAGCACGAGACATCGCCTTAGCAAGAACGACGGTGTACCAACAGGCGTTGAGGAACTATCACAGCCGACGAATACGTAGCCGAAGCTTCAATGTTGGAGATATGGTGCTTCGGCTGAAGCAAGAAAGACCCCTGAAACTTGAATCCCCGTGGGAAGGACCATATATCGTCACTGAAGTGATACCAGGAGGAGCATACCGGCTTAAAAATTCTGCTTCGGGAAAAGACGCTGGGAATCCATGGAACTTCGCACAGTTGCGACGGTTCTACATATAGGAAGCAATCGTTTTTACTCATTCAATAGCCTTTAAGGTTACTTTTGCATTATGAATAAAGTTCTAATCAGGTTTTCTACCTTTTTTCTTAATTCAGGCCCCATCACCCGACCACATCGTTTGGGGCCCTAAACAATCGGCTCTTACTCCCATCGGGAGCGTTGGCCTGAAGAATACGCTTACACAGCGTCATTGATTAAATACTCTCAACGAGAGCTAAGATTAATGACGCACCAAAACAACCAATCCAGGCCTCGAAAAACCTTCGAGTGCTGCAGTCGATGGTTATATTATCACAAAATGAGGCTCAAACCGGTGCACCGTGTGACGAAGCCAAGCGTCTAATTCCCTCGACTAAGTCGATGGGTCTCGCTCTTACAAAAACTTACATATCGGCTTCGTAATAACATTGCAAAAATTCAACGAAGTCGTCGAGAGAGCAGGTTGAACTGATCACTCAGCCGCCCTCGACAATAAATTATCAACCCAACCAGTATAGCGTGTAACGCACGCAGTAAACTTGTACAAAAACAATTTCATGCAGATACAAGGATGTTGCATTCAAGGCTAGGCTCCCTGGCTTCCTTGACCCCGCGTTTCCTTTTCAAGACAAGACTCCATTCGAGAGACAATGGTATATGCGGGGCCTCTAGCAATATCATAATATTGGCCCAAACTCCTATCAGTGTTAGCTACGGCCCTTAAATCTAAGGATGAGTGACACGCCAATACCGAAGCAAAGGCAAGTTCAGCACCGGCTAGAAGCTCCTTCCGCACCAACTGCCGAATCCTTTTCGACGACTTGAATCGTGTGAACAGAGCAGATAAGGTTTCGGGAGTCTCATCCAGAGGAAACAAAGTACCCCAGACCATCTTGAGATGAGCATGGAACTTATCAAAGTAGTAATGTGCTCTCTCCACGCGGTACTCGAACTTCGCCATGACAACGGCCTTCGGATGATGCAGCCACAGATCGTGCTTCGGGTGAGCAGCGTCAGTCATCGTCTCGACCTTCTCGTGAATCCTCCTGTCTTCCTCGGATTTATCTGAAGATACAACTGGAAAGGAACGAAAATCAGTTAAAAAGAGCATCCAAGCTACGCCAGGAGTCAGGAGATAGGGAAAACACTCACATCCCAAACTTTCGGTGGCAACTTGAAGACCATCGAGAGCATACTGCTCGATAACAGTTGCTATTTCCCCTTTTTTTCTTCACCAACGCTGCCATGGCCCGAATAGAAGCAATGTCTTTATTTAAACGAGACACTTGGTCACGTAAGCGACGAACAAGGTCTGATTCATCGTTAGCCGAAGGATTCGAGAAAAGTTCGGCACGAGAAGAAGACGAAGGAATCTGCAGCACAATCTTCGATTCAGAAAGACGATTAACATAAAACTCCCATCGGGAGCGCCGGCGTTTATATTACATCCAAAAGGCTGTTTGAAATCGGCAACAGAGCCGAAATAAATAGGACTAAGTCAAGCAACAATTAGCCTTGTTTACAAACTAGCAAAGCAACAGAATCAAGGAGGCGCTGAAGATGAGCAAGGGGCAGCTTCAGGGGTGGGCTTGGCTTGTGCTTCGTCTACCAACTTCAGCAGTTGATTGGCACAAGTCACTGCCGATCTTTTAAAAGGTTCAAGGTCGACTAAGTGGTTGTCATCATCCACAGGCAATTCCTTAGACAACTTCTCCAAGTCAGACCCCAGCCCATGACCCATTAGCAGCTGGAAAGTAAGAACAACCCCGAATAATCGAGAACTGCGTTTCAATACCTCCACTGGCTCTGAGGAGTCGACAAGAAAAGCATCCGCCATCTCGCCAAGGGTCTTGTCCTGCTTCACCTTCGGGAAGATCATCGAGTACAACCTCGATAGTGCTCCTTTGGTCTTTTGCAGAAGGCCAAGGACTTGGACGTTTGACTCAGCGGCAAGCGATAAGGCATCGGATGTGTAGTCCTCCCGGAGCTGGTCGCGTCGAGTAACGGTTATATTGGCGGCCTCTGAAAGAAAGATGGGTCAGCAGCCTGTAAAGGAATACTAAGGAAAAAAAGAGATTATGTGTCGAGAATCTTACCCAATAAGTCTTGAATGGACTCGCGGAGGATGCCTTCTTTCTTGTCGACTGCAACCGCTGCCCCACGCCTGGCCTCCTGTTCATCCTTCATCTGCTGCTTCAGCTTCGACAACTCCCTCTTCAGTGAGACGTTTTCGTTCTTGGCATCATTAGCAAGCCTGTTGGCCTCCAGCACCTGATCAGCCGAAGACTTGACGGTCTTACGAAGCTGGGCATTTTCAGCCTCCAGTCGGGTAAACTGTTCGGCGAAATCTGCCACAGCGTCGACTGTGGCATAAATCGGCTGCGGCAAGCAAGGCAGGGAGATTCGGTTGATAAGAAGAGAATTCAGCAAAACAAGGCAACATGAAGACTTACGTGATCACGAGAAGCCGACGATGTAGAGGCATCGCCAGAAGGAATAGCCCTCGACACCGGAACCTTCTCCACGACCGTCCTGGTAGAAGGCGTTTGCTTGGCAGAGGAAGGCATAGGCTCTATGGTCAATGATGTTTTTTCGGCAATCAATTTAGCCCTTTTTGAGAGAGGGACGAGGTCTTCCTCAGAGCTACTTCAGGAAATAAAAAGATTAGCATACAAAAAGGAAATGAAAATCCAATCATAAAGGAGTGAAAGTGCTCACAGTTCCAAGTCGTCCTCGGCAGCAAAAAAGCCTGATGGCCCCTTGTCAACAGGAAAAGGCGGAGGAGTTCCAACGGCATCATTATCTTGGTCGCTGGGACTAGATTCAGCCGTCGTGATGAAATCATCGTCTATCTGCAAGCGGCGCTTGCTCCTGGTGAAAGCAGCATCCTCGGCAGTGTTGCCCTCTTGAACATCGCTGTCTTCGAGGGCCTGCTGGGCGACTTCAGTTCCTTCAGAATCATCGTCATCATCTTTCGGTTCCACACCACTTTCTGGTGTAGGAGGATAGCATCGAACGATGACGGGGGCCTGTCAAAAAAAAGGGGTAAAGAGGTTTGTAAAGCACGACGAAGCAAAAAGAGGTGAAAGCAAACGAGGAGCGGTAAAATTACCTCAGTCGGGAGGTGGTCGAGATCGTAGGGAGGACGAGCCGATGTCAAGACGATGGTGTCCTTCGCACTGAGGCATGTCAGGCGACGAACCTCATCCCGGAGCTCGTCTGCCGACAGGTCGGCAGAGTTGATCCTTGACTTGTCGCCTTTGCCAGTATAGAGCCATAACTGGTGAGGGCGAGACATTAGCGGTTGCACTCGACGTTGCAGGAACACTGAAACTACTTCAGTGCCACACATCGTCAGGCCTCCTGTATTCTTCAAAGCGACTATCTGCTCAAACAGTTCGTCGGTTGTCGCCTTTTCTTCGGGAGAAAGGGCGTTTTGCCAAGACTTCTCTTCTAAGACACCAAGACGTCGTCAAAGGGAGGGAGATTCGAACGTCGCCCAGGAACGGCGGGATCTCGCAGGTAGAACCACTTGTTGCGCCAGCCCTGGACGGATTCCTTCATTGGGTAGTCGAAGTAGTCGACCTCCTTTCTGACGACGAAGCCAACGCCACCGACGACCGGGGGGGCATTGCTGTCGTTGTGACGCTTCATGTAGAAGATCTTCCTCCAAAGGCCCCAGTGAGGCTCAATGCCGAGGAAGGCCTCGCAGACGGTAATAAAAATGGAGAGGTGAAGGATGGAATTTGGGGTCAGCTGCCAGAGCTGAATCCCGTAGAAGAAAAGGAGGGAGCGAAGGAACTCGTGCGCCGGGAGAGAGAGGCCACGAAACAAGAAGGCAGCAAACATGACAGTGAAGCCCTTCGGGGGCCTTGGGCGAGAAACCGAACCTGGAAGACGAATGTCCTCCTCAAATGCGGAGATGAAGCCAAGAGCGCAAAGCTTATTGATGTCGCGGTTGGAAATGGCGGAGGCGCTCCAATCACGGCTAACTTTGGCCGCCTCCGAAGTACTGCCGCTCTTCTTCTTGCCCATGGTGAACGGAGTTTCTGACGAAGGGGCAGAGGAACAGAAAGGCTTGGGAGAGAAGATGAGCAGTAGACGGGGTGAAAGATAAAAAAGAGAGGAAGCCCCCTATTTATGCTGTAAGAATTTATGCCAAATCGTGGCCATAACTCCACAGGTGTCGTGGGAGGTGGAGCAGATCTGACTGTACACGTGGCACTTGAAAAAGGAATGGAACCGGCGGCCCATTATTCCCACGTTGAGCGAAAATCGAGGAGACACCTCGATCGCCACGCGTGTGTTGGTCAAGCCCTAAAAACTGCCCGCGCAGGGTTAGGGTGGGCCCCTCAGGTCAAGTCCTGTCAATCAGCCTACAGCAGTTACACGTCAACAGTGACGTTATAAAAAAAACTTGAGGTACTCGAAGTAATAAAAAAGGAAAACCTGTCGGATGGTGGACTTGAATCTAAGCACATATTACAAAGCATCTGCGCTTAGACTCGGGGGTTCTATCGGAGGCGACCGCGCACCCGATATGATTAAGGACTCGAACAAAAAAAAAGAAGAAGGGGTTGTTTAACTCGAGTGCACCCGTTGCAAGCACCGTGCCTGCACTCGGGGCTACTCCCATCGGGAGCGCTGGAAGCGCACCCGATAAAAATTTCGCACTCCAGGATCATGCCTGGGGACTTGATTCTATTTAGAGTAACGTTGTTTTACCATCGGTAGTTAACCAACAAAAGTTGGGCACATTACTCATTATCCCTTGCAAGTGGAAGAAATATCGGATGACCTATGAAGACCTGCGGAAAACTTCGGCAGAGAAGAATATTCGAGTAGTACAACTTGAGTCTACGCACGGATTACAAGCATCCGTACCTAGACTCGGGGGCTACTCACATCGGGAGCGCTGACGCGCACCCGATAAAAAGGTTGAAGATGATTTAAGATGAACAAGGACAATCAAGGAGAAGAACATCAATAGAAGACATGCTTCAGTCTCTACCCGAACAATGTTCGGCTAGACACTCGGGGGCTACTGACGTGGGCATTACCTTTCGGGTAACCGATATTGCCCTATACTGTATAATTGGAGGCCCATGAAGACACCCGGAGGCAAGATGGGCCACATGGACGGTGCGCCAGAGGAATCCTTGACGGGCAAGACAAGGAGGCAGCCGAACAAGGAAAGATTAGATCTAAAACTACTGTAAACCTAGTCGTACTCGGTTAGACCTCTTGAGACCTGGCCACCTATATAAATGCCAGGAGAGGGGCTGAGGGACAACCAATCGTAGCAATACTAGCCACCAGAAAGTTCAAAGCTAGGTCATCATAGCACTTAGCCTCTCGACGAGATCTCAGCCGAACTATTCGACACCCCATTGTAACCCATTATCATCATAATCAAGAACAGACAGGCAGGACGTAAGAGTTTTACCTCATCGAGGGCCCCGAACCTGGTAAATCGCTCTCCCCGCTTGTCTGTGAACCGATGTTTCGAGTCAGCTTACAGGATTCCGCTAACCCTAAGCCCCATACGGAGGGCATTGCCGAGGAGTACCCTCGACAACTGCCGCCGGCGATTAACTGTTCCCGCGACGACGGTCGTTCCCGCGCGCGCCCAATACATTCGCAAGTTTCGCCGGCGTTTCGCGCGCAGGGGAAACGACCTGCGCGGCAACGCCGTTTCCTGCCCCGCCGTGGCTATATATGGTGAACACCGGCGGGGGTGACGGGCACACCTCAAGCTATAGCATCCATCATGGCTGACCACAACCGTAGTTGGGAACACGTTGTTCAGATGTGCCGCCACCTCCACCCGGATGAGGACGAGGAGGTAGTCGCCGCCGGCGTTGAGGCCGAGCAGCTGGACCGGAGGCGGCGGAGGCGGCAGAGCGCGAGGGCGCCGCGCGACCGGGGCGGAGATCGCCAACGCCATGGCCGATCTCGCCGACGCGGGCGGAGCTCGCGGAGGCACGAGCGCGCGGCGGCCCTCCGGCGGACGCCGTCATCCACGACATCGCGGACGACGACCCCCGTGCTCGGCCGCTCGAGTGAGCCGCGACCGTTCGTCTGGTCGCGTCCTTCGAGACCCCGGCTGGGATGCCCTGCGCCGCCAGGCTTGGTTGGTGGAGGAGGAAGCCCACAGCTATGCGATCGCCATGGCTCGGGGGTTAATGTGTTCCGATCTGGACTCGCTCCAGCGGAGGGGCCTTTCTCCCGCGCGGGTCGAGCAGGAGAACCGGGAGCTGGCGGGCGCCATCGCTGCCAGGGACGAAGCGGTGGCGGAGGCGGCTAGGGATAGGGCCCGCTTCCTTGCCCACCTGGCGGGGTTGCAGGCGGCGGCCCATGCGAAGGAGGAGGCGGAGGCGGCGGCCCAGGCGGCAGCGGAGGAGGCGGCGGCCCAGGCGGTGGTGGCGGAGGCGGCTCTATGGCCAGGGTAGTCCTGTGGGACTCCTCTCTGGCCGAGGCCCTCGAACACCGCAGGCGTCACGAGGAGATGTCCGTTCGCCGCTGTGCGCGACGCTTGGAGTGCGCGAAGAGCTCCCGCTTCGACGACGGCGCCGTACCCTCCGGCGGCCGAGTAGGCCGCGCGACCGGTAACCGAGGCCGGTGGACGCGACAGCAGGTACGGCCGTTGTAGTTTTAGGTTAACTCGACTAACCATCTCTGTAAAGATGGTCCTTTTGGTCAATCAATAGTAATAAACAAATATTATGGTTACCTAGTCACTGCCGATCGGACCCGGATGCAACACCGCGACCACGCAGCGTCCACGGAGACGCAAACCTGGCACATATTTGGGTCAGGTTTGCGTCGCCGCGAACAGCCCGGTCACTATGTGTCATCCCGCTGGAGGAGGGTTTAGACGCACTTTCGATCACGGCGGTCGCAAACGGTCGCTGGCGTGCGCCGGTGGAGATGGCCTAACTATACGGAGTATACGCGGTGCACGTGTGTTGGTGCGTCGTTCTCTTTCTATCCTTCCCGAGCGTGTAGAAACATTTCTTCCAGCCATTAGATTTCCACAGAGAGTGTTGTACGGCTTCTCGCCATTCCAAAATTTGATAGAAAGAAATCACAAGTACGAGTACTTGTTTGTTTTTTTTGGACCGAGTCAAGTTGGTGGTGCGTCGTTATCTGGTGGATCGGAAATTCTCTGAAGAAAACACACATATGCTCATCCGTCTTCAGGAAACTGGCGTCCCTGACATTTTTTTCCCTCCCGTCTTAAAACCATAGAGGGGTCCTGGGAAGCTTTGTTCGGTGAGAATGTACTCTCGGTTTGGAGGAAAGAAGCTGTTGAGCGAACAGAAATGAAGAAGGTGTGACCTTGCTGCGATTTCAAGGTTTGGTTCAACAGTGATGATCATTTATGCTGTGCGGTCCTTTCGACCTGTCTATCTACCGAGGAGTACTTCTTGTTTTCAGAATTATATTATGGCTGGACTGGCTAATAAAAAAAGAGTGATCTCTAGAAGGAACTAGCTAGTGATCATTTTAATTATCCTGGTCCTGGACTGGCTAATTATGTTGGTTTTTTGCTTCGGATTTAGGTTTTGGAATTATGCAGAGATGGATGACTATGATATCCGGGAGGATGCTTGCCACACCGTGTGCGTGCCTATCTATGATCTATCTGGGACATACGTGTAGGCTGCTAGATTTGGATATGCTCTGATCCATCTAGCTTGCCACAGGGCATCACTTCACCGCACACGTCCCTCTCGAGAAACCCTCGGCAGCGGGTATACGAGGCTGCTCTATGCTGACTGGCCGGGGAGGCCGGCCTCGCCGAAGAGAAGACACGGCGGTCACCACCCCCGGTCGCCGTCCACGCACGCTGCCCGCCATACCTTCATGGGAAGTCTGTGTCCAGCGTAGATTGGATTTCCGGTGCCGACTAGAAGCAGAGCTTGGAAGCGATCGAGCGATGCTGAGACGATCACAGCAGGAAACGACCTACAGGGGAGACGGGGAGAAGCGGTGAAACGAGGCAGCAAACGGCATCATTTAGGTGAACAGTTGCTGTAGCTGCATGTGTCCTGAGGCGAGCGTGCACATTGGGCGCATCTAGAGCTAGCAGGTGACGTTTTTGCCGGGACCGTCACGCACTGTGGGGTCGCCCCGTACGAGGCGGGAAGAACCTACACCCAACGTCCCGAATCTTAGTGGCACTGCTTAGGGACACATGAGTGGCTGGCATCTGCTTATACTTTGGAATGAAGCAAAGGAAATAGTTCTGCTAATCATTGTCATCCCGATGCCAATGTCTAAATAAAACCGGAAACATGTACTTGTCTACAGTGTAGAACACTGCTTGAAGTGGGCAAATCTGGTCGCTTTAGGTGAAGAAGGACATTGCCACAAAATGAAGGCTTTTAAGGAACAATTCAAGCTGACTAAGGGCAAAGCAGACGGGTTCAAGTGGAGTCTGGTCGCTGTGTATGGTGCCGCTCAGGATGCTTTTAAGGCTGACTTTTTACGTGAATTGGTAAATCTTACAAAAGATAATCCCTATCCGATTTTAATCGGAGGCGATTTTAATTTGTTGAGATTTCCTCACGAGAAAAGTAAAGGCCACTTTGATGGACATTGGCCTTTTCTATTCAATGCGACAGTCTTGATTTAGGGAGGTGTTTATGTCTGGTCGACAGTTTACTTGGGCCAACAGCTTGCCTGAACCCACTTACGAGAAACTAGATCGCGTGTTGATGGACACCGATTGGGAAAATAAATACCCTATGATGTCTGTCCGTGCACTAGAACGTATTGTAAATCTGTCTGACCATGCCCCCATCCTTCTAACCACTGGGGATCCTCGTCCTGTGTGTAAGCGGCCGTTCAAATTTGAACTTGGTTGGCTAAATCGGGAGGGTTTTCATGATATGGTTAAGAAGGTTTGGGAGAGACCGGTCAGAGGAAGCTCTCCAATTCTGAGATGGAACAATAAGATGCGGTCATTGCGCAAACATCTCTGTGGTTGGGCTGCCCATACGGCTGGTATTCTTAAAAAAGAGAAGGCTCGCTTATCAAAGGTTATTGATGAGCTTGAGGCTTTTGCGGAGGTTAGACCGTTGTCGATGCAGGAGATTGAACTCAAAAATCAATCAAATGCGCAGATGGCGAGTCTTCTTCGTGAGGAGGAACTCAAATGGTACCAACGATCCAAAGCCCAGTTCATTTTAGAGGGAGATTCAAATACGCGATATTTCCATGCTTTAGCCAATGGGAGACATCGGAAAAAACGTATTCATTCTCTTACTCAAGATGAAGGGGTGATTGAAGGCCATGAGCAGCTCAAATCGTACATTACTAATTATTATAAAGGCTTGTTTGGTCCTCCGGAGGAAAGTACTTTCTCTCTTAATGAGGATTTAACGGCCGATATACCCCAAGTTTCCGTTGAGGAAAATGGTCTACTAACCGCACCTTATACGAGGAAGAGGTTCAGAAGGCAGTTTTTCAAATGGAATGCAACAAAGCACCGGGTCCTGATGGTTTCCAGTGAGTTTTATCAAACTTTCTGGGACACGATTAAATCAGACCTTCTAGATTTGTTCAGGACCTTCACTGGATAACTAGAATTATTTCGTCTAAATTTTGGTGAAGTAATCTTGTTACCGAAAGTTAATGAGGAAAGGATTCAACAATATAGACCTATCTGCCTATTAAATGTAAGTTTCAAGATTTTCACGAAAGTGGCCACCATTAGACTTAATACGGTTGCGGATCATGTTGTCCAGCCATCACAGACGGCCTTTATGCAAGGAAGAAACATCCTTGATGGAGTGGCGGTCTTGCATGAGACGGTACATGAGATGCATTCTAAGAAATTAAATGGGGTTATTCTAAAACTAGATTTTGAAAAGGCGTATGATAAAGTTAAGTGGTCGTTTCTTCAGCAAACACTCAGGATGAAAGGTTTTTCTCCAGAGTGGCGCGCTCTGATAAATGATTTTGTGTATGGAGGTAGTGTCGCAATCCGGGTCAACGATGACACCGGTCACTATTTCCAAACACGAAAAGGGTTACGCCAAGGGGATCCGTTATCACCGATGTTATTTAACATTGTAGCGGATATTCTGGCTATACTTATAGAGCGGGCTAAGGCTGATGGCCAGATTGAAGGAGTGATTCCACATCTAGTTGATGGTGGCTTATCTATACTTCAATACGCCGATGATACAATTCTATTTATGGATCATGATCTTGAAAAAGCTCAAAACTTGAAATTAATCTTGGCGGCCTTTGAGCAATTGTCAGGATTGAAAATCAATTTCCATAAGAGTGAATTGTTCTGCTTCGGTGATGCCCAAAATGATGTGACTCGTACAGTTTGGTTGTGGGCAAGGCCAATTTCCGATTCGTTATTTGGGTATTCCGATTCATTATCGGAGACTTACAATCGCGAATGGAAATTAGTGGAAGAAAGACTACAAAAACGCCTTAGTAGCTGGAAAGGCAAGTTGTTGTCCCTAGGTGGAAGATTGGTACTCATTAATTCGGTACTCACAAACATGGTACTGTATATGTTATCATTTTTCATCCTACCAAAAGGAATTCTGCATAAACTCGATTATTATCGATCCAGATTCTTTTGGCAAGGGGACAAGAAAAAGAAATATCGACTGGTTAAGTGGAGTATAGTTTGTAGTCCCAAAGACCAAGGTGGGCTTGGAGTTCATGATTTGGAAGTCAAGAATTCGGCCCTATTGGGAAAATGGCTGTTTAAGCTCCTCACTGAGGATGGGACTTGGCAGACTATCCTTCGGCGAAAGTATATCGGTTCGAAGACATTATCCCAAATGGTTTGGAAACCAGGGGATTCTCACTTCTGGGCTAATGGCGACTAAAAATGAATTTTTTCGCCATGGCACTTTCTCAATCAGAAATGGAGCACAAATACGTTTCTGGGAAGATGCTTGGCTTGACAATGCACCCCTAAGTGAACAGTATCCAGCTCTTTATAGGATTGCTCGTCGTCAAGGTGATACCATTGCTACCGTAATGGCTACCTCACCCCCGAATGTGACGTTCAGACGGGTTTTACTTGGACAAAGACTTGCGGCATGGAATACCTTAATTCAACGGCTCGGGGATATTCAATTATCGGACGAACCACGAATTTAGATGGAACCTTCATGCCAACGGTGCTTTCTCTGTGAAATCTTTCTACAACGCGATCCTTCTTTCTGATCTACCAGTTGATAATAATAAAAAGGTTTGGAAGATGAAGATACCATTAAAAATTAAAATTTTTGGATGGTATCTTCGGGGTAATCCTCACCAAAGACAATCTTGTTAAGCGTAATTGGCATGGGAGTACTCGATGTGTTTTTTGTCACCAGGACGAAACAATCAAGCACTTGTTCTTCCAGTGCGAGATCTATATGGTCGGTCATCCAAGTAGCGTCTACCCTGTATCCTCCGACTAGTGTTGCCAATGTCTTTGGTAATTGGCTCCATGGTGTTGATTCAAGGTTTAAGTTGCTTCTTAGGGTGGGGCGCTAGCAGTTATCTGGGTGCTTTGGCTATGTAGAAATGACAAGATTTTTAATGATATGAATTGCTCTTTGTTGCAGGTTATCTACAGATGTACAGTATTCTCCGTTCGTGGTTACCTCTTCAGCGAGTGGAGAACCGAGACCTGTTTACGGAGGTCCGTACACGGTTGGAGGCTACGACGAGGGATACTTTTTCCCAACATGGGTGGCTGCATAGTCTACGGATAGATGCCCCACCTACTTCTTAGGCGTTATATGTTTCATCTTGATGTGTATCTCGCCTAGTTTTTTGTTTTTATCTTTTTCGAACCTGAGACAACATAAACGGCTGCGTGCATCCTGGTTATGCAGAGGCTGGATGTAATTGCTTTTAAAAGTAATGAAAGCATCCTTTATCGAAAAAAGCTGACTAAGGGCATGTACACCGGCAGAGAAGTCACGTCTTCTCTTAGCTCGTCACATAATCTATATAAGATAATAAATGCAAGTTGATACAATACGCTGTCTTTTATTTTCATCCTTACTAATTATGAAGAATTAATTGAATTTTATTATAAAATTATTTTTCTAAAGAAATACATATGATAAAATGCAGAACATAACTTTACCTTATTTTCTAAAGATCATCTCTTATTAAAAAATGTAATCTTCTCTTTATCCATTCTTTCTTTGCCAACCGCGTCAACCCAAACCATCCAACCTGTCGCAGGATACCAAATAAATGGCGCGCCGCCTCCCCACCACTTACTCTGTGCTTGGCTGGAACGGACGCTCATCAGTGACAGCGCCGCAGCCAAAGCCGCAGCCACAGAACGAGCCCATGGCCCCGGCACAGCCCGATGACGAGGCAGAGCTGTCGTACTTCTACTTCGACGGCTCCTCTGACGGCTCTGAGTTCGATGAGTGGAACGAGGTGTTCGTCGCAGACGCGAAGGCCGAGGAGACGGAGGAGGGGCGCAGTGGGCGCCGAGGAGCGGTTCCAGGGTGAACCGGAGCAGAACAAGCGGTGATCCTAGATTCCTTTAACGCGCATCGCTAAGAGAGGATCTGGGAGCATGTACTCAAGGAGACCAATGATGCCAACTTAGGGCATGTCGTGTAGATCTCGCGCAAGCGAACGGCCATGGATGAGGCATGCCGCCTCCTCATGGTGGTCGAGCGGCATAGGCTGCTTGAGCTCAACGCTCAGCACCAAACCGAGGCAACTGCCCGTGAGGAAGCGAGGCTCGCCCTGAATGCGGAGGCCGAGGTGGCTATTATGCACCGGCAGCAGCTGCGCGAAGTAAAGGCGGAACGGTGGGCAAGGATTCATGCGTCAAATGGGAAGAACAACGACGAGACAGGCCCAATCCGCACCCTAACCGACGGCTAGTAGACTAGGGTTACTTTAAGTTTTACTGATGTTTAGTTTAAATTCCCCCTAAGTATGAATACTTTCATCAATTTTTGTTTGAAGTCACCTAAATTCGCCTTGTTGTGCTTATTCCATCAAATTTTGAATTTGCTTGGATGGGGAGGGGGCGACGGGAAACCATAGACCCCCCATGTAATTCTGCCCGCCGCCACTCCCCATAAAGCCAGCAAAATGGCTCCGCCGAATGGGAGGACGAGTGGAGATGCTCTAAGCAAGCTAACTAAAAATCCGATGTGTCAGCTACAAAAGAAAGCTGATGTCACCATATATTGTACATGTACATGCCCTAAAGAATTATGACGCAGAATCTTTCCAGAAATGATTAATTCTATAGGATAGCTGGAAGAAAATCTTACCTATTAAAAATGGACCATTAATCATTTTTTATCACTCTCACAAACGGCCACTGAGCATTAAATCACTGCCACAATTGGCATGCCGTACTTAGAAGCTAACCACCACTACACTAATCAGCATTGCCCTGGCCCCGCGCTCTCGCACGGTCGCCTCCACGTTTACCAAACCGCCACAAAAGTCCGGCACGCCCAAAACCACCATGGCCGTGTGCCGTGCCGTGCCACGTTATAAACCCCTCTGCCCCGCCCCACAAAAAAGCTCCCCAAAATCAGGTAACCTCCCTCTGCCCCAGACGGAAACGGTCACGTTCACGTTCACAAGGTCCGTGCGCTCCCATGGCAGCGCCCGCGACGAACCTCCGGCGCTCGGAGCTGTGCGCAGCGGCGGTGTCGGCCGCCGACGCGGCGTCATGGTGGTGCGCGGTGGCGCTCGTCGCGCTCGTGCTGGTGAGCGCGCTCAGCGCCGAGATTGCGGACGACGGCGAGGTGTTCCGTGGCCCGCGGCTCGGCGGCGGCGCGGCGCGGCCGTGCGACGAGGTGTACCTGGTCGGGGAAGACGAGACGCTGCACAGCATCAGCGACAAGTGCGGCGACCCGTTCATCGTGGAGCGGAACCCGCACGTGCACGACCCCGACGACGTCTTCCCGGGGCTCGTCCTCGCGCTCAGGCCTACCAAGAACACCTAGCTTCTAGCCGTCTGGTCCGGCGCGCGTGGATGAGCAAGAACTCGAAGAGTTCTATTCTCCCTGCTTCTTTTCGTTGGTTGGTCTAGTTTGCTCCTTGTCAACTGCTCATGTCGATGTTTTTTCTTTGTGAAAAGGAGAAATGGTAAGTTGTATATACTGATCATAAAAAAGAACCAATCGAAGCATAGTTCAGTGAGCCGGCTCTAGTTCCTCTAATTTCATATTGTCGATCGCACATCTTTTGTTCTTCCTTTTGGTATATATCCTCATGTCTTGCTTGGACGTGGTATTTCCGTTCGTTTATCAGGATACTTCCCGTGCTTAGTAAGCTGCAACAGAAAGGAATTCACAGAAGATAGTTCCAGTGTTTGAAAATCGTATGTTCCTGGGGAAAGGCTCCACCTTAATTCATTACTCCCTCTGTTCCATTCTATAGTGCCTATTGTTTTTTGGCACGGAAATTAGCGCGAGAGTATTTATTACACAAGACCCCTAGCTGAACGATTTGAGATCAACGTAAAATTTGGGAAATCCATATCTTTCTAACTTACCATAACAATTTTGGGAGCTGAACGATTTGGGAGCCGAACGGGGAGAGGGTAATTGAAAAAATGCTAAGTTACAACCTTATATTCTGAAACAAATGCCAAAAATCTATAGACACTATAGAAAGAAACGGAGGGAGTACTTTGAAAATGTCACCAGATTAGGCTCTTGCATCCTTTTCAAGAGTACATCGATCATGGTACATAGGTTGTAACCTACGATACTTGGTCACAATAAAGGAAATATAAAGGAGGGGAGAGGGAGAGAAGTGTCCATGAAGAAGCACTACCCAGATGGAAGAGTTCATCGCAGAGCTCCATCATTTGTGGTGTAATGCTCTGTGGCGTTCTTAGGAGCCACATAGTGGCGCGAGGCACCTCGCCTTGTGAACGTGAACGTGACCGTTTCCGTCTGGGGCAGAGGGAGGTTGCCTAAAATTGTTTGCTAACTTTTGGTTGCCGCGTCCAAGGACGCCACATAGTGGCGCGAGGCACCTCGCCTTGTGCGAGGGCTCGAGAAGGATTCTATGGACCGTTGTGGTCATCATAGTGTCACCGCACCGATCCGAGGAATATTAGCACCCCGTCTGGGTGTGAGTTTTGAGATACATCATTGTCTCCATTGTATAATTATCACTAAACCTTCACTTAATTGTATTACTAGCTATTTATCTTTTGCATCTTGTGCAGCTAGTTGTATCTTGTCATATAAGTTGCTCATCTAGTTGCATGATCTAGGATACGTTTGGTTCATGCCCCGTCTTGCCCTACCAATTCGCGGGCGTGACCAAATTTTTGGCGAACGAATCGGCCGCCCTCATCTCGCCTAGGATTTGGCTGAAAAATGAACTGCAAGGCACACTTCGGCATGGGCTAGCCAACATATTAGAAGCCAACCAAACAGGACTAGTAGACTATGGGCTTGCCAATTTTTTGGTAAGGCTGTCGTCACCTATTCTCAGGTGGGATCCAACTTGAAGGTGATTGTTGCGTAACAGGATGGTGTTAATGCCAGTAAAAGGCGTCGACCCTAGGTCTTGATAGTGTTGACGATGCTAGTAGTGTTAACATAATTGGTAAGAAATTTCTCTATTTTTCTCTTTGTGCACTACAACAACAAGCTAACAGTTCGAAAACGTGCCTTGCAACTTGCAAGGGTTGTTTGCCACAACCCGTTCAATGATCTTAGGTTCCCATCTATTGGCCATGTTGTTCATTCCACTCTTCAAAGCATTTGTTAGTATATCTTGGGCCATACAGCGACTTCGTATTTATGCAAGTTAATTTCTACAAAATGATTACTGCTCTGAACAATTAATAGACAAGGTCATTGTGCAAAAAGTGACAAAGACCGAGAGAAAAGAAAAAGAGAAAACAAGGCCTCTCCCATCAGGACCATAGCACATTTTCAGTGGCACTCTCTCCTCAGCGGAGACATGGAGTCCCGCTAAGTAGAGCATGGTGTCGAGGGAGCTCCTCGGCAATGCCCATCATGATGGGCTTAGCGTTGACAAAATCCTGCAGGCTAGCACGAGACATCGGATACCAAACAAACGGGAAGAGAGATTTACCCAGGTTCGAGGCTCTCGATGAGGTAAAACCATTACTTACTGCTTGTCTGATCTTAATTTATCGAGTAATACGGGTTACAATGGGGTAGCCGATAGACTACTATAGTCGACTCACCGGGAGGCAAAGATTCTATGGTTTGTGCTAAGTTGCGGTGGTTCTACATTCTGTTGTTCTTCTTCTGAGTTCGGCAGGCCATCTCCTGGCCTTTATATAGTAGGTCGGGTCTCAAGAGTTCTGTCCGAACTTGACTAAGTTATATTGAAGTCTAATCTATCCTTTCCTTATTCGACGTCTTCCTGCCTTGTTCATCAAGAGTTCATCTTCTGATAGGTCTTCTTTATTGCAACCGTCGTACGAGCTCACCTTTTTGTTGGGTAAACTTTGTGGGCCCCTAGTTAGATCAAGGGAGGTAGACTAATGTCGGATACCCGAAGGGTAATGCCCACATCACATGGGCCCCTCTTACGAAAAAGTAGAGCATGAACACAACAGGCATTTTAGATGGTAGTTTTGAAAATCATGTGTACTCCTTCCATTCCTAAAAATTTGCTCGACTTTCTTTTTGATAAACACAGTACAAACGCAGACGCTCACATACACGTGCATACACTCATCCCTACGAACGCGCACACACACCCTACCCTATGAGTACCTCCAGAAGACTGAGCCGGCGGATCAAATCTTGAAATTGACGAAGTCACCACATGCGCCTCGCTGTCGACGGGAACGTCACCTCCCAATGAAAGAATATTCCGCCTTTATAAGACACACAGATGTCAAACCTGGGGTTTGAACTCTGGTAGGTTGAGGATACAACCATCTTTCTAACCACCCAACCTCAGGTTGATTCTCAAAATTTGCTCGACTTTATCTAGATAAAGAGGTATAAACATGTTTTAATTATCTAGAAAAAATTGAGCAGCTTTTTTTTGGGACGGAGGAAGTATTTTATTTTCAGCAAAAGTACACACGTTAGTCATCAAGGCGGATGAAAGCTGATCGATCAAGACGAAGGCATGTACAGTGGTTTGTATAACAAGTCTTGCAGTTCTGGTTGGAGTACAAGTGCTTTTTGCATGACCAAATGTCTCTTATTAGGTTACTAGCCCACGACAAGAAAGTGAAACTCCAAAGCAAGAGGCACATCAAGTGTAACGTATGTTATGCACCAACTAATCTTCTCTCCTGGCGATGGCAAACTAGCTTTTTTAAAATAAAAAACGAAAACACTCTTTAGTGCTCCATAAAGAAAATACACAAAAAACCGGAATAACAAAAACAAACACCAAATTAAGGCTATTATTTGACAAATTTGAAAACTTCATAAAGATTATTTAAAGCAAACATCTCTCACTCGTCGTTCACATCTTGAAATTTCTACCTATTGTGGCGGTGAAACCACATAGGCGTAGACATTCACAAGGTGACAAAGCTTGTAGGGTTTTGCGGATCCGTATGAATCCTTGCAATAAAGACGTGAAAACCTCATGTTTGCTAATTAATGCAGTGCGGTAAGAGACACAAGACATGCTATCAACATGTCGCTCTATAGCAAAAGCAACGATGAAGAAGACCGATATCACGGAAGCACAAACAATGAGAACAATGAGCTGCACATAGTAGATCACGACGCCAACTCAATGATAGGATGGGGGTATTGGATGGAAGCGGGGGGCATTGATCCATGATTTCGTTGGTCTTTTGTCACTGAAATAACCGCCAGAGAGGAGGAGGACCGACTGTCTGGCGCTCATCATCTATGTGTTTTTATGTTCATAGAGTCGCATGTTGTAGTAATATAGAATTGTTGTACCGTTTGAAAAAGAAAGCAGTTTCGAGAAGGAAAAAAAGAGATGGGCTACAACTGTTCTTTTTTTGAACTGAAGATGGGCTAGAGCTAAGAGTATAGAAAGAAATGGGCTTTAAAATGCAAACCAGTGGTAATTTTGAAGAAACGGGATGGGCTTAAAGCAATGCAGCCCACACGCGGCAGAGGTAACTGGGCCACGCCGACTTGGTGAACACGGATCGCGGCAAAGAAATGGTTTGGACCGCTCAAGAAAAATGGCCCACAACCTGTGTTCCAGGCCGCACGGGACGGGTCACGCGTGCGTGCGGTGTGGTTGGCAATCGGGGAGCGCTGCGCACGGCGACGTACGGCGGCGATGCCGTGACCACCAGCAGGCCCTGACCACCAGTGCCGTGCGCCGGCAAGATCGAGGCAACGGCGACCGAAGGATGCCCGGTTCGTGTTACACGACGCGTATGCGAGTATGAAACGTCGCCGTCCGACAGCCCAAAACGCCACCCACCGCTGCAAAAAGGAACAAATTTTTGATCGACGACCGTGCACGAGATCTCGTGGCTACTGGCTGCTCGTCGCCGGGTCCAAAACTAGGGCTTGATTATTGCGATCGACCCGTCGTCGTCCTCCTGTGACCCCAGCGACACATGCTGCAACCTGTCCGAGAACAGTGCGCTTCGCTATGAAAGAAACTTGGAACGGACGAAAAACGGAGAGCGATAGGCCGGCGATGGTCACCGGGCACCGTTGCATTCGCTCGTACTCGATCGAGAGGTAGTATTTTTGTCTTGTTAGGTCCCCTTTGTCGCGCGCTCATGCCTCTGCGCGTGCGTGCACGAGTCGGTAGCTGGAGGACCAACTGAGTACAGTAACGGTATTTCGCTTTGAGACGTCGGTTTCTATGGAACGAGTGACGGAGGTTAGGACGAAGGTGGTTGCAGGAACTCACCGGAGAAGAGGAAGAACCATGGAAGGGCAGCGCTAATGTCGATCGAGAGCTAGCTTGAGCGTGGTTCTCGGTCACCCAAGACCTATACGCGTCCAAAGAAAATGCACACTACCCAGCGGCCAGCAAGTAGTTCTAGCAACGGAGAGCTTGAAACCAAAAAAAAAAAAAGGTAAGGTTTGAGGCGAGATCGCTACGGCTTTGTCATTAGACATTCACAACGAGGAGAAACAGGTTCTGGAAGGAGTACACCATACCAGTGAAGTATATAAGAGAAAACATAAAATTGTACCTAAAGTGGTGCGTAGAAGTGTGAGGTTACATAAGAAAGTCTGATTGCTTTGGTAAAACATGAAAGGTGGTTTCTGGAATAGTGATGGTTTTAAAGATCCGGCAAAACATATATTTGTTCGCGAGACTTTCAAACAATATAAACTTGATGTTTTTTGCCATTTTTGAGACCCGGTAGAGATAATTTTGCAGGGCCTTTTCTGAGTAATTTATCCGGAGGTCAGGATATCCAATGGTACTGTGTGCCGCCAATAGGGTGTCCGGGAGGGATTCTTGTCGGTATTAAAATCTCCTCTCTAACTATTCAGCAAGTAAGTAGTCACTGGTGAGAGATGTGTTAAGTAATAAGTGACTTCTAGATCGGATAATTTCAGGTGGGTTTTAGTTGCGGTCTATGGTGCTGCTCAAGATGAGAAAAAACCAGAGTTTCTAGCGCAATTAGTACGAATATGTGAGGATGAGCCTCTCCCAATGCTTGTTGGCGGAGATTTTAATATAATAAGGCGTAAAGAGGAAAAGAACAATGAAAACTTTAATGCATATTGGCCCTCTGTTTTCAATGCTATCATCTAGAGTCTGAACTTGAGAGAAATAGCTCTCCCAGGAAGACACCCTTGAGCAAATAGACAAGACACTCCGACTTATGAAAAAAAATAGATAGAATTCTGGCCACCGCTGAATGAGAGCAAAAATTTCCGCTAGTGTCGATGTGGCCTCTTACTAGGTCTGGTTCTGATCATACGCCTCTTGTTATCGACTCTAGGGAACAATCTTTCATGGGTAATAAGTTTCATTTTTCCTGTGAGCTAGCTTGGTTAAAACAAGAGGGGTTCTTTCAAATGGTGGCTAGGGAGTGGACTTCGGTTTCTGTAGAAGATAACCCAATGGAAGTGTGGCAAAATAAAATTCGCCATGTCAGTCAATATCTACAAGGATGGGCAAAGAACCTAAGCAACACATATATCATTGGCTTATTATTATTAATGTCCTTGATAGGAAGGCCGAGGTTACTCCTCTAGATGAGGATAAGAGAAACGAGATGAGTAATGCCCTTCATGCGGTTGCTAAGTTACGCGGGATGAAAAATCTAAATGGGCTCAAAGGTCTAAGGTTAAATATTATTCAAGAAGGGGGTGATAATATCGCAAATGATAAACATAGAAGAAAGAAAATATTTCATCTAGAACAAGATGAAGGGATGATCATAGGTCAAGAGAACCTTAAAAACTACATCTCTGAATATTATAAACAATTATTTGGTCCATCGGCTATGTCTTCTTGCGCGATGGATAAGTCGATAATTCATGATATCTAACAAATTTCAGCTGATGAAAACATCATCTTAACTGCGGATTTTACCAAAAAAAGTTTTCAAGGCAATCTCACAAATGAAAAAAAAATGAAGCGCCCGGCCCGGATGGGTTTCGAGTTGAATTTTACTAACACTTCTGGAAAATCATTAAAGGGGATCTCATGGCAATGTTTCAAAATTTTCAAACAAGAGATTTGCCTCTATTTCACCTAAATTTTGGCACCATCATTTTATTGCCAAAAAGAAAACGTGATTCAGATTCAACAATATTGTCCAATATGTCTCCTAAATGTTAGTTTTAAGGCCTTCAGTAAGTTTGGGACTAATAGAGTGACATGCATAGCTGAGAACGTGATTCAACCCACACAAACGGCCTTATGCATGGCAAGCATATACTTGAAGGGGTAGTGATACTCCACGAGACCATTCATGAACTTCACCGAAAGAAAATAGATGTTGTTCTCTTTAAATAGATTTTGAAAAATCTTATGATAAAGTAAATTGGTCTTTCTTGCAATAAGCTATGCCTATGAAGGGCTTTGATCCAAATGATGTGAGTGGGTCCAGCGGCATATCGAAAAAGGATAGTATCGTCATTAGAGTGAATGACGACATAGGCCATTATTTTCAAACAAAGAAAGGTTTGCGACAGGGATCCTCTATCTCCCATTCTGTTTCATATTGTTGCTGACATGTGAAACAATTGGGCTGCTCGATGGCACGCCTCCTCTCCCTCTGTCTCTATTTATATGCACAAGGACTTGAAGTACACGTCAAGTTTACAAGTATTGTTACACAAGAAATATCCCTAACTAATCTTGGTTAGCCGTACGGGAGGATGTCTCCCTAACACGCCCCCGCAGTCTGAACTCGGCGCTTCGCCGATGTGAAGACTGGACCGAAACTCATGAAATAAGGAAGACGGTAGTCCCTTAGTGAAGATATCAGCAAACTGGGAACTGGAGGGTACATGTAGCACTCGCAGAGCCCCAAGAGCCACCTTCTCACGCACAAAATGTATATCAAGTTCGATGTGCTTGATACGCCGATGCTGGACTGGGTAAACAGCGCTCATGTTATCATAGTAGACAATCGTGGCACTGTCAAGAGGACGCCGGAGCTCCTGCAGAAGATTACGGAGCCAACAAGTCTCGGCAGCGGCAGTAGCAACAGCACGGTATTCAGCCTCAGCACTGGAGCGTGACACGGTGGGATGTCGGCGAGATGACCAAGAAACCAAATTGTCACCCAAGAACACACAGTACCCTGACGTAGACCGGCGAGTATCTTGACATCCTGCCCAATCAGCATCCGAGTAGGCAATGAGAGAGTGAGAGGTGGAGGAGTGAAGAGTAAGACTGTGATCGAGAGTCCCTTTGAGGTAGCGAAGGATTCGTATGACAATGAGGAGGTGAGGTTCACGGGGATCGTGCATGTGAAGACAAACTTGTTGAACAGCATAGGAGATTTCAGACCGAGTTAGAGTCATGTATTGAAGAGCGCCGGCTAGACTGCGGTAGAGAAAGGGATCGGCCACAGGAGGACCGGTAGAAGTTTTGCTTTGGTATCAACAGGTGTGGCGGACGGATGGCAGTCACTCATTCCGGCACGATGGAGGATGTCAAGGATATATTGTCGTTGAGAGAGGTGAAGAGAATGGGGGTGGCGAGTGACAGAGATGCCGAGAAAATGATGAAGAGGTCCAAGGTCTTTCATGGCAAACTCGCGACTGAAAGTGTGAATGATAGAATGGAGAAAGGAAGTGGTGGATGTGGTAAGAACGATGTCATCAACATAGAGAAGTAGGTAAGCGATGTCAGAACCGCGATGGAGAGTGAAAAGAGAGTTATCAGATTTGGATTCAAGGAAACCAATGGAACGAGCAAAGGTAGCAAATCGTTGAAACCAAGCCCGAGGGGCCTGTTTAAGACCGTAGAGTGATTTGAGGAGACGATAAACATGAGTGGGACGAGAGGGATCGATGAACCCCGAGGGTTGTTGGCTGTAGACTTCTTCGGAAAGATTGCCGTGAAGAAGGCGTTTTTGACGTCGAGTTGATGGATAGGCCAATTTTGAGACACGACGAGAGAGAGAGAACAACACAGATGGTGGCTGGTTTGACGACGGGGCTGAAAGTCTCATCGAAATCAATGCCAGGTTGTTGTGTGAAACCACGAACGACCCAACGTGCCTTGTGACGAGCAAGAGATCCATCGGAATTGAATTTGTGACGGAAAATCCATTTTCCACTTACGATGTTGGCACCGGGAGGGGGAGAGACGAGAGTCCAGGTTTGGTTTTGGAGAAGAGCATCATATTCTTCCTGCATGGCTTGGCGCCAAGAAGGATCACGAAGGGCAACTAGATAATTCTGAGGAATAGGGGAAGAGACGGTGGCGGAGGAGAGATTTAGTTTATCGACGGGAGGTGGGAGTTTACCGGTGGTGCTACGAGTGCGATGAATAATGGGTGGTGGTAAAGAAGTAGAGGGTGGTGGCACCAAAGGGCGGCGAGTGTACACATGAGTAAAGCTAGGCCGCTGCGCTGCCACGGTAGGAGACAGAGCGGTGGCAGGCTGCCGTGGAGGCGAGGCAGGAGAAAGAGCTGCCACATCATGAGAAGGGGCTGCCGCGGCAGGAGAAGTGGTGGCGGCAGGCTGGCGTGGGCTCGCGGCAGCATAATTCTCTGCCGCGGCAGGGGGTGGAGTGGGAGGGGGTGGTGCCGACGTGGGTATGGTGGGAGGGATTGGTAGGAAGTGGGGGTCTATGGGGTCGATGGTGGCAGGTTGTGTAGATGTTTGTGTGGTGGATGCGTAAGGAAATGTATGTTCATCGAACGTAACATGACGTGAGATTAGGACGCGTCGGGAGGACAAGTCGAGACACCTATAGCCTTTGTGGCGGGATGGATAGCCGAGAAAAACACATTTGGTGGCGCGTGGGGCTAGTTTGTTGGGACTAGTGGAGGAGACATTGACATAGCAGAGACAACCGAACACGCGTAGGTGATCATAGGATGGATGTGTACCGTACAGGGTGAAGTGTGGGGTTTGTCTATGGAGGTGTGGGACAAAGGTTGAGAAGATGAGTGGCGGTGTGGAGAGCCTCGGCCCAAAAATTGGGAGGCATGGAGGCTTGGAAGAGAAGGGTGCGGATAACATCATTGATGGTGTGAATGGCTCGTTCGGCTTTGCCGTTTTGTTGAGAAGTGTAGGGGCATGAAAAACGAAAAAGGGTTCCATGGGATTGAAAGAATGAGTTTAGTTTAATGTTGTCGAATTCTTTTCCATTGTCGCATTGGATAGTTAGAATAGGGAGATTGAAGTGAGTGGTGACAAAGGCATGAAAGGTAACGAATGTGGCAAAGACATCGGATTTCTTACGAATAGGAAAGCTCCAAAAGTAATGAGAGAAATCATCGATAATGACTAGATAATAAGCAAAACCAGACATGCTGAGGACTAGGGAGGTCCATAGATCACAATGTAAAAGTTCAAACGGTCGAGTAGTAGACGATTGCGACAAAGAAAATGGTAACCTAACATGTTTTCCTAATTGACATGCATGACACAGGGAAGATCCTGTTTTATTCGGCGAGCTGGTGGGTAGGGATGACGTGGAGCTGTGGCCGGGGTGTCCAAGGCGGCGATGCCAGAGGTCGTGGGAGATGGTGGCGAGGAATGCGGCAGCGTAGGCAGGTGGGTTGACGGTGTAGAGAGGACTTGGACTGTTACATCGGAGAATCACGATCCCGCTGGGAAGAGCCTTCACAGAAAAACCAAAACAATCAAATTCAATGGTGCAGGGAATATCGATGCAGAATTGACGAACAGATATGAGATTTTTGATGATTTGTGGAACTAGGAGTATGTTGTGAAGATAAAGGGGTTTGGTGAGAGTATTAAGAGTTTGGGAACCGACATGAGTGACAGGAAGAGTTGCACCGTTTCCGACGGTGACAAATTGTGATGAAGATGGAAGGAGGGAGTGAAGATTACCGGGATCGGATGCCATGTGAGAGGATGCACCAGTGTCCATGTGTCAGTCGCCACTGGGGAGCTGCAGGTTGTTGAGGGCAGCGA
The DNA here is from genome assembly GCA_030979885.1 of Lolium multiflorum. Taxonomy (NCBI): domain Eukaryota; kingdom Viridiplantae; phylum Streptophyta; class Magnoliopsida; order Poales; family Poaceae; genus Lolium; species Lolium multiflorum. The sequence continues at coordinate 268,973,805 of CM061748.1, read as the reverse complement.
GGAGAGCCGGGTCGATCTGCGGTTGCTGGTTGGCGGTGGGGACGTAGGGGCCCTGGGCGGTGTACGCATGTGGTGTCATGCTGGGGCGCGGGCCGAGAAGGCCTGGAGATGGCGCCCGCCATTCCGTCGGCGAGCGAGGCTGCCACGGTGTTGATGGAGGTGGCTGCCACGGGGCCTGCTGTAGCTGGGCGCGAGTAGGGGCCCCCGTCCAGGGATTGAACTGCCAGGGGTTGTCGCGGCCGCGCCCACGTCCTCGTCCGCTGCCTCGTACACGGCCTCCGCCGCGGAAGTTGTTGGTGAAGTAGTTGGTGCCGCGGCCGCCGGCGCGATCGCCCCCGAAGGGAGCAGGCGATGAGCGATCGCCAGAAGGGGGGGCGCGGGCGCCCCCGTTGTTGTGCAGTAGACTCTGGCCCATGGCCCAGAGTGCGGTGGAGGCGGCGTTGCGGGCGTCGGTGCGCCGCTGAGTTTCTTCCAGGATGAGGGTGGAGCGTGTCTGAAGAAACGAGGGGAACGGTACCTGAAAGGGGAGAAACGAACGCAGATGGGCCTAAGTGTCATTAAGGCCTCGGAGGAGCGTCAGAACCAGCGTTTTGTCGCTGATGGGCTGGCCGACGTCAGTGAGGGTGACGTGGGCATTATCCTTCGGGTAACCGATATTGCCTTATCCCGTTCGACCCAACTGGAGGCCCATGAAGATACTCGATGGCAAGGCGGGCCACTAGGACGGTGCTGGAGAAGATTCCTTGAAAAACAAGACATAGAAGAGCCGAACAAGGAAAGTTTAGAGCTAGGTCTCTTGTAAACCTAGTCGTACCCGGACAGACCTCTTGAGACCTAGCCTCCTATATAAAGGCCAGGAGAGGGGCTGCCGAGGGACACGATCAATCTTAGCAACTTTAGCCACCAGAAGTCTAGAGCTAGGTCGCCGCAGCACTTAGCCTCTCGACGAGATCCCAGCCGAAACCTTCGGCACCCCATTGTAACCAAATATTCTCATAATCAAGATCAAACAGGCAAGACGTAAGGGTTTTACCTCATCGAGGGCCCCGAACCTGGGTAAATTTCTCTCCCCGCTTGTCTGTTCACCGATGTCTCGTGTTAGCCTACAGGATTCCATCAACCCTAAGCCCCAATCGGAGGGCATTGCCGAGGAGTACCCTCGACAATTGGCGCCGTCTGTGGGAAATCTGTCGGCACAAGACCCGACATCGGCTGCTCCAGTCATGTCGTCGACAGCTTCGTAGACACCATCATCCCCATCATCACCATCATCGCCAAGACTAGGAAGCCCGATTCGATTCGGTTCCTAAGAGTTCACCCCGCCCAGCGACTCCTCGCGCTCAACTTTCTCATATCTGCAAGGAAACATGGAGATGACGTTTAGCAGTGTCCACTACAACATCAACGCGGAAGGAGTCCTTCGACTGCTAGGGCCACACGCCCCCAGGTCGGCAAGGAGATCGCCATCACCAGCCGCAGGGCCAAGCTTATCACCATCAGTCGATCTATCGGCTGGTCCGACGGACTCGACGAACTCGTCTCCGCCATCAACTCCTCGTTCGACGTTTTCAATGTCGGTTGCATCCGATAATCCCGCATCTTCGGAGATGACCTCATACTACTGCTTGAACTGCGATACCAGGCACGGGCTGGGATCAAGCGACACACCGTTCATCTGCAACATCCAGTATTCATCGGGAGAGGATAGCGTCGACAGCATCGTCCGAGGTGCCACCTGGAAAGCGGCACACCACCAAGTTTATGCCGCCAATAACACAGGAAACACAAGGAACATGGGAGATGGAGATCACACCCCACGCTCCAGCAGACAGACAAGTTTTGAAAACAGCGCCAGTAACAACAACAACGAGTACACCATCGCAGAGGAAGAGTGGGCAGCAGCCAGGGCAGCCGTGGTTAACAACACACCGCTCCCTCCAGGAACCTCGGTTGGAACCCTCAACGCTTATCGCTCTATATTGGAGAAAAACCGGGAGCGCCTATCAAAAGAGCAAGCCACCCTCGAGAGACGCCTATCTGCTGCAGACCAATCTAGTGAACGACGGAGGGGCTCGCGAGGAAGAGCCTCTCGAAGCACTCAAGGAGCAGGCAAGAACCGATCGAGGTTATCCAGACTTTCGGAAGATGACGCCAGAGAAATCACGTCGAATCTGACCAAGTCCTTCATGACCACGGACACCGTGGGCTTGCTACGGCCAAATACCGTCGAGGGAGCAACTGCCAATCTCGCAGCATACCTCATCAATCCGCGCCCTGAAGTCTCTATGGCCCAAGCCCATCGGGGTGCCCTAGAAAGTCTTGCAATATTAGGAGACAACCTGGTCCCGCGGAAGGAAAAGACCACGTTACAGGCCAGCGGCTCAAAGCATCGTGCGAGAGATGCTCGAGATGAAATCACCCAGAGTAGAATCGATAAAGCAAGACGACGACGCGCCGCTAGGGAGGAATATGATAGTGACTCCTCGGATGAAAACCAGGAGAACGACGTCGAGTTAAGGGGGGCCGATTGCTTAAGCTACAAAATCCGCGAGGAGATGCCGCCCAAAAAGTTCAAGCCCACCCCTACTGACACCGCCAAATACGATGGACAGCAGGAGCCGAGGTCCTGGATAGACGACTACTTGCAGACTGTGATTCTACACAAGGGAAATCAGATAGCAGCGATGCAATCCTTGCAGCTTTACCTGAAGGATTCAGCACGAGCTTGGTTAAGAGGCCTACCGAAGGGTTCCATCAAATCATGGGACGACCTAGTAGACGCTTTCGTTGCCAATTTCCAAGCAACATACAAAAGGCCCGTCGGAATTGAGGAATTACGACACTGCCAACAAAAGCAGAAGGAATCGATGCGTGCATACATCGGGAGATTCACCAAGCTCCTAAACGCCTGAAAGATGTCTCTGTCGACAGAGCAATCGATGCTTTCAGCGATGGCATCTGACGTGAAACCTACATAGAGGAACTTGGGCGCAAAAAGCCGAAAACTATAACCAAGTTATTGGAAATCGCCAACAGCTGGGCTGATGGCGAGGACAACGTACGAAGGCCACGACAGCGCAGTGACGACAAAGACGACGACCAGCCGAAGCATGACTCGGGGGGACGGAGGGATCATCGTAAGAAAAGGAAAGACCACAGATACGACAACAGTAACCTGGTAGCTGCGGGATACTCCGATCGGCAGGACGATCGGTACGACGACAGACGAGACGATCGGCAGGACGGCAACCGGAACAACTCTGGAAATCGTGGCAACTACAAACCACGACCATAGAGGACTCCCAAGCTACCCTTCGCTGAACAGATAAACGCTCCCTGCTACTTGCACTCGTACGTCGACTCTAAGGACAACAAAACGAAGTCAAGTCACCTGCTCAGAGATTGTAGGCAGTTCATTGAAATGCAGAAGCTCATCCAGCAGCAGCAACAACCTCCACCACCACCACCCCCACTGCAGCACCAGGTCTAGCAGGCTCAGCCTCATAAACCCAACGAAGCGTTCCCACCACCACGTGGGCAGATGAGCATAATCCACAGGACAGGTGTTTCGAGAAGAGAAATGAACAAGCTCACCAGAGAAATCAATCTGGCGGAAAGCATCATGGCCAACATTCCCGAGTATGTCGAGTGGTCATCTCAGAACATTACGTTCAGTAGGGAGGACCACCCGATGACAATCTCGAAACCAGGACACGTTGCCTTAGTAGTTGAGGCGCAAATTGGAGGGTTCAAGATGAGCAAAGTCTTCATGGATGGCGGAAGTGGACTCAATCTGATATTCGTCGACACAATCAAAAGTATGGGGATCACTATGACGATGCTAGAAGAGACAGCTTTCCACGGGATTCTCCCCACTTCACCTACTCCCTTGTGTTTAGAATGTCGTCTTTGGCAAACCCGACAACTTCAGGAAGGAAAAAATCGAGTTTCAAGTCATGAACTGGGAATCGCAGTACCACGCTATACTCGGAAGACCAGCTTATGTCAAGTTCATGGCTGTGCCACATTACGCATACCTCAAACTGAAAATGCCTAGGAGCAATGGGACAAATATCACAGTCTATGGAAGTTTCTCACGCTCGGATAATTGTGATCGCGATTTTCAGAGGATCGCTGCGAAATTTGGGCTAAAACAGGAAATCATCGATCTCCCTTCCAAGTCATCGGCATGCGATAATAAGGAAGAAACACACGTCAGGGAGATGAAGAAAAAGCCAGCCGACCTTGCTCCAGAAGTTTCGGCAGTAAAAGCTTCGGCAGCTGGTGGCGCAGCAGTCATAGAAGAAAGCAAGAAACTGGCAATCACCACCGAGACCCCCGGTGAAATCAACAACACTACCAAAATCGCTGACGCGGTGGACAAGCCAGAAGATAAGAAGAATCCTCCCCTTGCCTAAGCGGATGGATAGTATTTAGTTTTTCCCTTCCTTTTCAATAGGGCTTTCCCCTCTCTCGCCCCTTAGTTCCATACTTACTTTATTAATGAGAACTTAAGTTTTGATTCCTTCAAAAGCATTGCAGTAATTCGGAGCACCCGAACCGCATCATCATAAACCTTGCTTGCGCCCCTCGGCGAACGATGGTGCGACGAAGTACGCGGTAAAAGATTGTGCTCCGAAAAAGCCTCTGAAACTATGAGTGCTAAAGGATGCAAAACAAACAAGGACACTGACCCTTCCCTCTGCTATAGATGCCTCTAAGAGTGCCGTAAATAGCAAGAGTCTGGAAGTACATATATAAAACGACCCACGTTCGATACTTCACCTATGGAAGCATCAAAGAACGACGGAGTCATCGGCAGAGCTAGTGCTCCCGACATGTTCGGGAGCTGCTGTCTGGACATACATCGGTTGAAAGCAAAGTTGCACATACAACGGGTCTAGCAAGACCCGCAACCCGAGCTGATCACTCAAATAATTTGCTGACCAACGAACACACATACGCTTAGACGAGTAATTAAGATTTGCTCCTCCCAAAATTTGCCAACGGCATTAACATGGTAAAAGGTGCATACACATGCACCTACCAAATAGCTTAAATTTCACAACCCAATACCGTGGATGAAATAGTTAAATTATCCATTTACAGTCAGAGCATGATCCTGAATTACTCTTGCAGAGTTTCTTCTTCTTCAGGTGCCTTCGAATCTTTTTCAAGCCTGTCGACAATTATATTGGCAGACAATACTACCTTCGGGTACAGCAGCTCCAAATCACCAACCGCATTAGCAATGCTCACCAGGCTTGCCAAAGGATGACGTGCAAGGACGAGGGAAAGTGTAAATCTGGCTCCTGCAAAAACTTGAGCTCGCACCAAGTCTCGAATCTTCTTGGTGTTTCTAAATTCAGACATCAGAGTCAACGGTGTAGGAGGGAACGCGTTCAAAGGGAACATCGTCCTCCAAATTACTCTTAGACCTTTGTAGCACTTGTCGAAGAAGTGGTGGACTTGCTGGACCCGATCTTGGAACTATGCGATAGCCGAAGCTTTCGAGTGCTCCCTCCAGAAAATCTCATCAGCTGATGATAGCTGGGTCAATGCGTTCACGCGCTCGTGAATCCGCTTGTTCTCTTCAGCACGGTTCAGAGCTATGACTAGCAAAGGAATCAACGGAAGATCAGACGATGCATTTTTGACGAAGACAATGAGCACAAGGACCAGGGAACTTACAGTTCAAACTTTCGGTGGCCTTATGCAGTTCAGTAAGAGCATAGCGCTCTACGTCGGCTGCAATCTCGCTCTTCTTCTTGATAATGGCGGCCAAGGCATAGGTATTGCGCAAATCCTTTTCCATCTGCGCGATCCGATCCTTCATACGCTGGATTCGATCACCTTCAGAAACAGCACCCGAAGAATCATCGACAAACGCAGGCACGGGGAAAAACTGCAAAAACAGCGTCAAAGGGTATGACGGATCGCATCGCTTCAGCATTGGGAGTTACTCCCATCGGGAGAGTGTGATGACCCACAAGTATAGGGGATCGCAACAGTCTTCGAGGGAAGTAAAACCCAATTTATTGATTCGACACAAGGGGAGACAAAGAACACTTGGAAGCCTTAACAATGAGTTGTCAATTCACCGCACTGAAACAGACTTGCTCGAAGAGTTTATCGTAGTAACAGCTTTATAGCAGAGTAGTGGAATAACAGCAGAGTAACAAAGACAGCAGAGTGATTTTAGTAAACAACAGGATTAAAATCAGAGGCACGGGACGGATGACGGCGTGCATGGATGAGAGAAACTCATGTAACAATCATAGCAGGGCATTTGCAGATAATAATAAAACGGTGTCCAAGTACAAAGCAATCAATAGGCATGTGTTCCATATATAGTCGTGCGTGCTCGCAATGAGAAACTTGCACAACATCTTTTGTCCTACCACCGGTGGCAGCCGGGCCTCAAGGGAATCTATCGATATTAAGGTACTCCTTTTAATAGAGTACCGGAGCAAAGCATTAACACTCCGTGAACACATGTGATCCTCACGTCACTACCATCCCCTCCGGTCCCACTTCGGGGCCATTGGTTCCTGACAACATGTGTATACAACTTGCAAGACCATAAACAATGAATATCATGATGAAATAATAACATGTTCAGATCTGAGATCATGGCACTCGGGCCCTAGTGACAAGCATTAAGCATAACAAGTTGCAACAATATCATCAAAGTACCAATTACGGACACTAGGCACTATGCCCTAACAATCTTATGCTATTACATGACCAATCTCATCCAATCCCTACCATCCCCTTCAGCCTACAGCGGGGAATTACTCACACATGGATGGGGGAAACATTGCTGGTTGATGGAGAGTTGGCGGTGATGGCGGTGATGATTCTCCTCCAATTCCCCGTCCCGGCGGAGTGCCAGAACGGAGACTTCGGCTCGACGGAGTTTCGCGATGTGGCGGCGTCGGAGGGTTTCGGCGACTTCGACTTCTCTCCGTGCGTTTAGGTCGAGAATAAGTAGTCCGAAGGAGGGCGTCGGAGGCCGGCCGAGGGGGCCACACCACAGGGCCGCGCGGCCCCCCCGGGCGCGCCGCCCTATGGTGTGGGCCCCGGGCCTCCACCTCAATTGTCCTTCTGCTCGTTAGTTTCTGGGAAAATAGGGCCTTCGCATAAATTCCGAGGATTTTCCCGAAAGTTGGATTTCTGCACAAAAACGAGATACCAGAGCAGTTCTTAAAAACAGCGTTAGTCCGTGTTAGTTGCATCCAAAATACACAAATTAGAGGCAAAACAATAGCAAAAGTGTTCGGGAAAGTAGATACGTTTTGGACGTATCAACTCCCAAGCTTAGCTTATTGCTTGTCCTCAAGCAATTCAGTTAACAACTGAGCGATAAAAGAACTTTAACGAACACATTTGCTCATATGATGTATATATTCTCATGCTATGGCTAATACTTAAGCAATTCATAATGGGATACATGCAAATAAGATCATCTAACAGCCATGTCAATCATGGAGAGGTACCAACAATTAATAATAAGCATCATGAATCATGTATATAAGCAGGATTGCAATGTTCATAAGAGAGTATGATAAAGTGGTATCTCGCTTGCCTGTATTTGATTGGCAAAACATAAATGCCCGGGCACCTCTGGAGTTCATAGAAAGACTAGAAGTAGTGATTGTCAAAAGATAAATGCATCAAAGTTATACCACAATCAATCATATTTTGAGACAAGCATATTATACTAAGAATGACAGTTGTGCTCTCAAGATAGTGCTCAAAGAAATAATGGAGACACAACATAAAAGTAAAAGATTGACCCTTCGCAGAGGGAAGCAGTGATTAACATGCGCTAGAGCTTTTCATTTTTATAAAGACAGGAGTAAAATTATTTTGAGAGGTGTTTGTTGTTGTCAACGAATGGCAATGGGTACACTAACTACCTCGCAACCGACTTTCAAGAGCGGCTCCCATGAATTATTGCATATTTTATTTGGCACTCCTTCCAACCTTTCTTTCACAAACCATGGCTAACCGAATCCTCGGTGCCAACAATCTCATACCATGAAGGAGTGCCTTTTATTTTAGTTTTATTATGATGATGACACTCCCCCAACCCTTGCTTACACAAGCCATGGCTAACCGAATCCTTCCGTCCATCAATCACAAACCATGGAGGAGTGTCTATTTAAGTTAATTAATTGGACTGGGAATCCCATTGCCAGCTCTTTTTGCAAAATTATTGGATAAGCGGATGTGCCACTAGTCCATATGAGAGTCCGTCAAAAGTAAATGACAAGGTTGAAAGCTAAACACCACATACTTCCTCATGAGCTATGAAACATAAACACAAATTGAGAAGCATTTTGAAGGTTTTAAAGGTAGCGCATGAGAATTTACTTGGAATGGTTTGAAATGCCATGCATAGGTATTTATGGTGGACACTTTGGAACAACTTGGTTTTCAGGTGTTTGGAAGCACGAGCAGCGTTCCCGCTCAGTACAAGTGAAGGCTAGCAATGGACTAGGGAGCGACAAATCAAGAGAGCAAAGAATGTCATAATCATGCTTGCGGCAAAATAAATTAACTGAGGCATAAAAGTGATACAAGAACTCTGAAGCAATATAGATCATCGAGGCTTAATTGAATTTTTGTTCAGTCATATGCATGCGTGAGCATGTGCCAAGTCGATATAAATGAATTATTCAGAGGAGGATACCACAATGCCATACTTACTTATGAATAAAACAATGCAAGCAAACATCCATGACATGCTACTCATATTAATAAATTGGTGCTAAACATGAGAGATCATGAACTACTAGACTTTCTCAAATAACATATACCTCACATGAACCAACTAAGCATGCTCACATGGATGAGTATATGTACAAAAATGAAAACAAATAGAGTTCATACCAGCCTCTCACCACAATCCAATTGTTGTAGATCGTCATTATTGCCTTTTCACTTGTGTAGCTTGGATAATATGAAATGAAAACCACGCTCCAGCCACCGAAGACCATTGAACTCATAAAGAACATTACAAACCAAAGAAGAACAGCAAATTTTTTTGGTGTTTTCGAATTTGAGAATAAGAACAAGAGGAAACAAACAAACCAAACAAAATCTTTTTGGGTTTTCTTATAGCAAACTAGCAATAGCAAATAAAGTGAAACAAATGCAAGAAACCAAAGCAAACAAATGGTGAAGAAAAACAACAGAAATATTTTTGGTCTTTTTGTGTTTTGGGAAGGAAACAAAGCAAAAACAAGAAATAGCAAACTAAAAGAAACACATAACAGCAGGATGACAGAAATCGATTTTTACAAAAATCTTACGTTGCTCAGATCGAAAAGTGTTCAACTAATGAAAGTTAGATAACAACCTGGGGAACCTGCACAAAAATTGGCAGCTCAAAATGACGCTCTGGCTATTTTTGAGAATTTGTACGGTAACGTTCCAGAATCTGTTTTCAGGCAGCACTTCCCCAAATATCATCTTCCTCTCATTAGAAAACCACTCAAACAAACTAAACAAGTATATACAAGTATCCAGCAATCATAATATGCAAAGAATGAGTGATGCCGGTGTACCTCCCCCCAAGCTTAGGCTTTTGGCTCTTCTTGATCATATTATATCACTCTTCTCTCTTGACCTTTGAAAACTTCTGCCACACCAAACTTCTCATAAACTTCATTAGAGGGGTTAGTACTCAAAAACCTTAATACACTTTAGTCCTGTAGTGACACATTGCAAGAAATCAATTAAACATTAGCTACAGCTCTCCACGTCTAGAAAGCCTTACTTAAAGTCTACACGAGACAATGCAAAAAACAGAGACAGAATCTGCCAAAACAGGACAGCCAGTAAAGACGAATTTTTTCGAGGTACTTCCGTTGCTCAAATCAGAAAACTCAAAACTAATGAAAGTTGCGTACATATCTGAGGATCACTCACGTAAATTGGCATAATTTTCTGAGTTACCTACAGAGAATTAGACCCAAATTCGTGACAGCAAAGAAAACTGTTTCTGCGCAGTAATCCAAATCTAGTATCATCCTTCTATTAGAGACTTTACTTGGCACAATGATACAATAAAGTAAAGATACAAAGGTATTGCTACAGTAAGTAAAACAAGTGAAATAAGAAAGAAATGTTGTTTAGTTCCTCTATGCATATAAAATGAATTTGTTAACAAGGTTGATCAAGTCTTGCCACCAAATAAATTTTACATAACATATGAAGAAATAAACCTCAAATCAATCATGTTACCTTGTATTGTATTGATATGGACCGAATCATAAGAGTTTGATATTCTTCTTTAGGCTCATATATTGGACAATCAATAGTTCCAACTTTGATAGTTCTCACATTAGAGATAGTATTAACTCCACATGCTTTCTCAATCCTCTTGGGAAAATAAACGGTATGTTCCTTATCATCAACATTAAAAGTAACCTTCCTTTGTTGCAATCAATAACAGCCCCTGCGGTGTTAAGAAAAGGTCTCCAAGAATAATAGACATATTATCATCTTCCGGCATTTCTAACACAACAAAATCAGTTAATATCAAGCAGTTGGTAGTAACTTGAACAGAACATCCTCACATATACCAACAGGAATAGCAGTAGATTTATCAGCCATTTGTAAAGATATATCAGTGGGTATCAACTTATCTAAATAAAGTCTCTTATAAAGAGAAAAAGGCATAACACTAACACCGGCTCCCAAGTCACATAGAGCAGTTTTAACATAATTATTCTTAATAGAACAAGGAATAGTAGGTATACCTCGCCCAACTTCTTTGGAACTTTGCCATTGAAAGAGTAATTAGCAAGAATAGTGGAAATTTCCTCATTGGGGATTTTCCTTTTGTTAGTAACAATATCTTTCATATACTTTGAATAAGGAGGCAATTTAATAGCATCAGTCAAAGGGATTTGCAAGAATAAAGGTTTCATCCAATCACAGAATTTATTATAGTGTTCTTCTTCCTTTGATTTTAGTTTCTTAGCAGGAAAAGGCATTTGCCTTTGCACCCAAGGTTCTCTTTCATTACCATGTTTCTCAGCAATAAAATCTTCTTTAGTATACTTTTTATTTTTAGCATGCTTTTCAGGTTCTTCTTCTACCTCTTCTTTATCAGGAGTATCATTCTTATCATTATCTTTATCATGTTCATTGCCACTTTCAGTTTCAGCATCAGAAATAGAAATACTATTAGGATCATTAACATGTTCAGAGGATTCTACAACATTTTTATGTTTCTTTCTTCTTTTTCTTCCTAGAATGAGCACTAGGTTCAATGCGTTGAGAATCTTGTTCAATTCTTTTGGGATGCCCTTCAGATATAGAGGATCCTGGGTAGAGACACCACCTCTAGTTGTTACTTCATAAGCATGTTTCTCTTTAGAATTATTCCCTAACAAGTCATTTTGCACTTTAGTGAGTTGATCAATTTGAGTTTGAATCATATGAAAATGTTTAACAAGCATCTTAACATCATTGGAGGTTCTCTCTACAATACCATGCAATTCACTAATAGCTCGAGAATTTTCCATTAAATGATTCTCTACTCTCATATTAAAATTTTCTTGCTTAACAATATAATTATCAAACTCATCTAAGCATTGTGCAGGAGGTTTTGAATACGGAATATCTTCCCTAGTAAAGCGTTGAAGGGAGTTTACCTCAATCATGGATGAAGGGGAATTATCTCACATATATCTTCTATAGGAGGTAGATTCTTCACATCTTCGATTTAATACCTTTCTCCTTGAGAGACTTCTTGGCTTCCCTCATATCTTCATCATTCAATTTAATTAAACCCCTCTTCTTCAATATTGGTGTTGGAGTTGGTTCAGCGTAGTCCAATCATCATGATTCCGGCTTATTTTAGCCAATAATTCTTCAACATCGTCGGAGTTCTTTTCCCGAAACACAACCAGCACAACTATTCAGGTATGCCCTAGACTCAATGGTTAGTCCACTATAAAATATATCAAGTAAATCATGCTTTTCCAAATCATGCCAGGCCGAGCTCTAATAAGAGAGCAAAATCTCACCAAGCCTCAGGCAATTTCTCTTCATCTCCCCGGTCAAAATTATAGATTCTCTCAAAGCAATATGTTGAGCACTAGCAGGAAAGTATTTACGGAAGAAAGTATCAAGCAATTCTTTTGACTTTTAATAGAATTAGGTGGAAAATTATTATACCAAGTTTTAGCGTCATCCTTTAATGAGAATGGAAAGATTTTAGCAACAAAGTAAGTACGCATCTTGACATCATCGAAAATAAGCTACTAAGAGTAGATAACTCACCATGTGTTCAACACACTTTCTTTTTCAGTACCACAAAAGGTGTTTTCTCAACAATAGCTATATGAGATAGATCAAGAGAAAAATCATAATCTTTATCCCTAATGTTTATAGGAGATGTGGCAAATTTAGGATCAGGAGACAGTTTATATCTAACAGCATGTTCTGCAAGCAACTTTTTAATTTTTCTTGCATCGTAGTAGCATTGCATTTTTCAATAAAATCATCATTAAGCTCCACATAATCTTCATCAGATCATCACTAAAATAATCAAGTTCAGGTGAATTAACAGTGTAGTAGCATTAGAGTTTCAGCATTTTCTATTTGTCTAGACCTAGCAATCGTAGCATCTAGAAAGATCCCAATGAACCACTATCATCAAGCACAGCAAGAAACATTATCAATATTATAAGAGTTTTCAGATTCAGCAGAAGTACCAGCAAGTGAAGCTTGCTGCGGTGAAACAAGTTGACTTATCACAGATGGTGAATCAAGTGTAGCGGAGGTACTCAGAGTTGTACCTTTTCTTGTAGTGGATGGTAATATGGCGACTTTAGGATCGCGAGTTTTACCCATGATGGAGAATTTGCAGCTTAACAATATCAATCCAAGTGAACTTCCAAATAAAGCTATGCTCCCCGCAACGGCGCCTAAAATAGTCTTGATGACCCACAAGTATAGGGGATCGCAACAGTCTTAGGAAGTAAAACCCAATTTATTGATTCGACACAAGGGAGACAAAGAACACTTGGAAGCCTTAAGCGAGTTGTCAATTCAGCTGCACTGGAAACAGACTTGCTCGCAAGAGTTTATCAAGTAGTAACAGCTTTATAGAGTAAGAGTGAAATAACAGAAGCAGAGTAACAAAGACAGCAGTAGTGATTTTTTGTAAACAGCAGATTAAAATACTGTAGGCACGGGGACGGATGACGGCGTTGCATGGATGAGAGAAACTCATGTAACAATCATAGCAGGGCATTTGCAGATAATAATAAACGGTGTCCAAGTACAAAGCAATCAATAGGCATGTGTTCCATATATAGTCGTATGTGCTCAATGAGAAACTTGCACAACATCTTTTGTCCTACCAGCTTATGGCAGCCGGGCCTCAAGGGAATCTACTGGATATTAAGGTACTCCTTTTAATAGAGTACCGAGCAAAGCATTAACACTCCGTGAACACATGTGATCCTCACGTCACTACCATCCCCTCCGGTTGTCCCGATTTTACTACTAGCTATTGGTTCCGGACAGCGACATGTGTATACAACTTGCAGGTGTAAGACCATAAACAATGAATATCATGATGAAATAATAACATGTTCAGATCTGAGATCATGGCACTCGGGCCCTAGTGACAAGCATTAAGCATAACAAGTTGCAACAATATCATCAAAGTACCAATTACGGACACTAGGCACTATGCCCTAACAATCTTATGCTATTACATGACCAATCTCATCCAATCCCTACCATCCCCTTCAGCCTACAGTGGGGAATTACTCACACATGGATGGGGAAACATTGCTGGTTGATGGAGAGGCGGGGTGATGGCGGTGATGATTCTCCTCCAATTCCCTGGTCCGGCGGTGCCGGAGACTTCTCGGCTCCCGCGACGGAGTTTCGCGATGTGGCGGCGTTCGAGGGTTCGGCGACTTCGACTTCTCTCCGTGCGTTTAGGTCGAGGCGAACAAGTAGTCCGAAGGAGGGCGCCGGAGGCCGGCCGAGGGGGCCACCACGTGGCCGCGCGGGCCCCCCCGGGCCGCGCCGCCCTATGGTGTGGGGCCCCGGGCCTCCACCTCAATTGTCCTTCTGGCCCGTTAGTTTCCTGGGAAAATAGGGCCTTCGCATAAATTCCGAGGATTTTCCCGAAAGTTGGATTTCTGCACAAAAACGAGACACTGAGAGTTCTGCTGAAAAACAGCGTTAGTCCGTGTTAGTTGCATCCAAAATACACAAATTAGAGGCAAAACAATAGCAAAAGTGTCCGGGAAAGTAGATACGTTTTGGACGTATCAGAGTGCAAGTAAAAAATGTCATAACAAGAGTGCACTAGCAACATTGCTATCATGGAATTTATTACAACCACAAGTTTTATGACAGGACATTGTTTAAAATCAATCTAAAAACAAGTCTGCTACAAGAATCAAGGAGCTTGGGTCTGGGTCGATAAACTTGGGCCAGCCGATGTTTTCTTTGACGAAACTAGCTCAAGGAACTAGCGTGCACACTTAAGAGCTGAAGCTTTGAGGACTTCCAAGTCGACGAACTGCCCATCCTGCTCTTTCGGCAACTCCCTAGACATTTCTTCGATATCGGCCTTGAAGCCATGACCCATCATGAGTTGGAAGGCTAGAAGGGCACCATAGGTACGTGAAGTACATTTGAATACCTCGATAACCTCCTTGGTATTGATTGCGAAAGCATCGATCAACTGCCCCAGAGTCCTGTCTTGACTAATCTTGGGGAAGATCATCGAGTGCATCCGCGCCATGGCACCTTTGCCCTTTTCAAGGAGCTCCCGTGTAAGCTGGTGTGAGGCAAGAGTCATCGACACACCGTTTGCTGGAGAATTGTTTGGAAGTTTATCCAAGGCATCGGCAGGGATGTCAGCGGCCCCTGCAAGAGGATGAAATGGGAAAGATTACTAACAAAGAATCAGATTCGCAAAATAATAATTGACAGGGAAGCATAAAAGGAATTACTAAGCAAAGCCAAGGAAGACTGGCGAAGAAGATCATCTTTTTCGGCCGCCCAAGCTTCAGCGACCACCCTAGACGCTTCTTCGTCCTTCAGCTTTTCCTTCAGCCTACCGAGTTCCTCCTTCAGGGAGTCGACTTCTTGGCGGGCTTCGGCGGCTATTTTGATTGCACCTTCTAATTTCGAGGAAGAAGATTTAACTTCCTTCTGCAGCCGAACCTTGTCTGCTTCCAGGGAAGTGAATTGGGAGGCGAAGGCCTCCAAAGAAGATATAACGGCTCGCGGATCCTTAAGAAAAGTAAAAAAAAGATATTTGCCGAAGGATTATCAATTAAAGCACCTTCAGGAAAATTCACGTTGCAATCAAGGAAGACTTACAGGTTTTCCTGAAGGAGGAGTCGTGGCAGCAGCAGTCGAAGGAATATCTTTCCCCCTAGAAAGGGAGGAAGCAGTCGATACTTGGGCCACGGGGGCTGCAGTAGGAGCCGAAGCTTCGGAAGCTGCAACAGTCGGCGGAGTGGCACCAGATCTGGCCTTCTTAGAAGGAGGCTCGATGAATCCTTCATTACTACAAGGAAGAAATTTGATAAGGATTAAAGAAAGAAACACGAATGGTAAAAGCGAAACACGAATCCTGGGCCAAGAAGTAAGCACTTACAGATCGAAGAGATCGTCTTCATCGGCAAAGCCGCCGATCGAGCTATTCACCGGCGAAACTCTGGCCGCCTCCACAGCTGCATTAACAAAGGTATCATGATCAGCTCCTTCATCATGCACTGACCCCGCTGTGTCGCAAGTATCGTTGGCTGGGGGAGGAGGATTGGTAAAGGCAGCTTCAGAGTCCATCGGATCGTCATGCTCGTCCTTTGGGATTGTGTCTTCAACTGTATGAAATTTGTCAAGGGTTGAGGAATCTCCCCCTTCGAAAGTATCATCCGGTAGGTCATGCAAGTTTCCAGAAGCTATGGGGGCCTACCGAGGAAACAAAAACAAGTAAGAAAAATAATAGTTGTGTCAATCAAGCGGAATAGAGTAATAAGAATATAAGAAGGAAACTTTACCTCCATCGACGGATGATCGACATCAAGAGGTGGATAAGAAGATATCAACGGGATTGAGTCTTCCTGGCTAAGGAGAGTGAGGCGTCGAACTTCGTCAAGCAGCTCCTTTTCCGATAGTTCAGCAACGTTTATCCTGGTCTCATCCTTCGGACCCGAATATAACCACATCGGATGAACCCTGGCCATGACTGGTTGGACCCGACGTTTTAAGAACACGGCAGCTACCTCTGTGCCGATCATGGTCTGGCCATCGGCTTCTTTGATCCGAAGAAATTTGACAAATAACTCATCGGCTGCTGTCCTTTCGTCGGGAGAAAGGATGTTCTTCCAAGAATGCTTAGGTTTGGCTTCGAGAACGTCGGCAAAGCGAGGAAGCTGGGACTCGGTTGTTGAGGAATCCTTAACATAGAACCATTTCAGTCTCCATCCTTGCATGGATTCTCTCATTGGAAAGCTGAAATAATTGACTTCTGAACGGACAATGAACCCCACTCCCCTAATTACAAAGGGTCCATTACTACTGCTGTATCTCTTTACGAAGAAGATTTTCTTCCACAACCCAAAATGAGGCTCGATGCCCAAAAATGCTTCGCAAAGGGTGATGAACATAGCAAGGTGAAGGATTGAGTTGGGGGTAAGTTGCCACAGTTGGATTTCGTAAGTCCGCAGAAGGTGATGAAGGAACTCGTGGGCAGGAAGCGAGAGACCTCGATACAAAAACGACAAGAATATCACGGTAAAACCAGCAGGAGGATTGGGCCGAGAGATCGCACCTGGGAGAATTACATTCCCCTCGTCGGAGGAGACTAGACCAAGGCTTTGGGCCCTCTTTTCATCACGCTTCGTGATGGAGGACGCTAGCCAATCTCCGGGATTGGTCACAGCTACAGAGCTTGGTGGTGCTGGCGGCGCCGGAGCTGGGGGAGGAGCATCTGGCGCGCTTCTCTTCGGAAGATTTGAGGAGGCCTTGGCGGTGGCGCCGCCGCGCACGGAACTGGCGGCGGCAGCGAGGTTCTTCTTCTTCACCATCGTTGGATCTGGAGAAGATCTAAAAATGGTGGTGGTGGCGCAGCGGTTTTGAGAGAAGAAGGTGGAAGAAGGAAAGGAGGATGCTACGATGATGTGAGAGAATACTAAGGATTTTGCTCTGAGAGATTTTAAGTAGGGGAAAACTTGAGGATTGCGTGGCCACGTGTCGTTGCTTTCAGTTCATTAAGAGGACCCTCTCTTCATCGTTGATTGCGGAAATCGAGGAGGCGCCTTGGTAACCGTACGAGAAAGGCGGATATTACTTAAAAACAAAGCCAGGCAGAAGTAGGATGGGCCCAACGGGTCGTGTCTTGTCAGTCAAAATCAGAGTGTTAGTAACGTCATCAATGACATCATGAAGATCGTCGGAAGCATTCGAAGAAATACAAAAGGTATCGGATGGTCGATTCGAGTCTATGCACGAAATGCAGGCATCTGCGCCTAGACTCGGGGGCTACTCCCATCGGGAGCGCTGGACGCGCATCCGATAAAACATCCTATAAGGAAATATTTGAAGAAAAGGATGGAATGCTTAGCTCGAGCCTGCACCCGTCGCGAGCACCTGCCCGCATCGGGTTCTCCATCGGGAGCGGCTGAACGCGCACCCGATAAAACTATTTTACACTCCAGGATCATACCCGTGGACTTGATTCTGTGTAGGGTAACGTTGTTTTGCCACCGACAGTTAATCAGCAAAGCTGGGCGCGTTACTCATTATCCCTTGCGTGTTGAAAACTTGTTGAAGAACACGAGCCCCGATGCAAATGTATCGGATGACCCATGAAGACTTGCGGAAAACTTCGGCAGAAGAAGATATCGAGTGGTACAACTTGAGTCTACGCACGGATTGCAAGCATCCGTACTAGACTCGGGGCTAACATCGGGAGCTGGACGCGCACCCGATAAGAGAAGATCATGCTGTTACAAGATGGACAAAAACAATCAAGAAGAAGATCATTAGATGAAGGCATGCTTTAGTCTCTACCCGAAATATCTTTGGCTAGACACTCGGGACTACTGACGTGGGCATTATCCTTCGTGTAACCGATATTGCCTTATCCGTTCGACCCAACCGGAGGCCCATGAAGATACTCGATGGCAAGGCGGGCCACTAGGACGGCTACTGAGATTCCTTGAAAAACAGGACATAGAAGAGCCGAACAAGGAAAGTTTAGAGCTAGGTCTCTTGTAAACCTAGTCGTACCCGGAGACCTCTTGAGACCCGGGCCTCCTATATAAAGGCCAGAGAGGGGCTGCCGAGGGACACGCTCAATCTTAGCAACTTTAGCCACCAGAAGTCTAGAGCTAGGTCGTCGCAGCACTTAGCCTCTCGACGAGATCACAGCCGAAACCTTCGGCACCCCATTGTAACCCAATATTCTCATAATCAAAATCAGACAGGCGTAACGTAAGGGCCCACAGAGGGCCCCGAACGGGATGTCTCGTCGTCAGACAGTCTCCATCAACCATAAGCCAGTGCAATCGGGAGGGACTTCAGTTTGGGAGCAGTAGTCTTGATGGAGAGATCGCCCTGTGGCGTGTTGCGGAAGTCGGCCTCGAGCTGGATGGCGGTGCTTCTTGTTGTCACGGAAGAGATTCTCGATGGCGTCCCAGATGGTGAGCGCGGTGGAGCCGGGATGCATGACGATGCCGAGGAGGTCGGTGTCGATGGAGCCGTAGATCCAGGAGAGCACGGTGTAGTCATAACGGCCCCAAGAAGAGGTAGGAGACGTGTCGGAGGGAGTGGCCTCGCCGGTGACGTGGGCGGTGAGACAGTAGCGGCCGAGAGCGACGAGGAAGAGCTCCCTCCAGTTTGTGTAGTTGCCTTCAGTGAGGCTGAGGGTGATCGGCATGTGGAGCTTGATTGAGGTGGCATAGGTGGAGGGACTGGTGGTGGTGGGTTCGGTTGGGTTAGGGTTTGGGGAAGGGTTTTGGCCAGCCGGAAGGGAGACGGCGGTGGCGTTGGTGGTGGCGATGATCTGCTGGTTGAGGGAGGCTTCGCGGTCATCTAGGGCTTTGGCACGAGCCTCGAGCTCGCGCTCCTTGGCTGCGATTTCTTCGGGAGTCATGGTGGGAGAGAGGAGGAAGGTTGGCGGCTAGGGTTAGGGTTAGGGTTTTGGAGAGGGAGGGGTTTAGGCGGCGGCGGGGTGGATGACCCGCTCTGATACCATGAAACAATTGGGCTGCTCGATGGCATGCCTCCTCTCCCTCTGTCTCTATTTATATGCACAAGGACTTGAAGTACATGTCAAGTTTACAAGTATTGTTACGCAAGAAATATCCCTAACTAATCTTGGTTAGCCATACGGGAGGATGTCTCCCTAACAACATGTTTGCAATCATTATTGCAATGGCTAAAGAAGAAGGGCAACTGGGCGTTTTGATTCCTAATATAGTTGATGGGGGGCTATCGATCCTACAATATGATGATGATACTATCCTATTTGTAGAGCATGTTTTTGATAAAGCACTTAATATGAAGTTAGTTATATGTATTTTCGAGCTGCTCTCTGGTCTCAAGATACATTTTCATAAGAGTGAGATTTTATGTTTTGGGAAAGCGAAAGAATTCGAGGGCTAATACAAAAATCTTTTTGGCTACGATATAGGTTCGCTTCCTTTTAGATATCTTGGAATTCCAATCCACTTTCCAAAAATAAATATGGTGAATGGAAACCAGTGGAAGATAGATTTGAAAAGAAACTTAGTGGTTGGTGTTGGAATTTTGGCCCATATTGGACCAGCACAATAAATATTCCATAAATTCCTAATAAATCCTAGAGGCCCACTTTTCCCATTCATGCATGGCAGGGGTGTGACAAAAGTTTTGTTCCACATTGCTAGTTGAAAAAGAGTTGGAGCAGCTTATAAGGAGAGCTCTTCATATCATTTGTAAGAGAGAAATAATAGGAGGAAATAGGAGCTGACCACGCGCTCCTCCGATGACGATGCCGCCGCTCGCTCGCCTCGTCACGATAGTCGTGCCGCGGGTTGCGGGAATGCCTCGAACCGAGAGCCTCTCTTTCTCTTTCTTTTTGCCACTCATGAATGAGTATATGAAGAGACGCAAGAATCTGAAACGTTTTTTCAGTGGGTTTTGAATACGAAGGTTGTTCAGCTTCGGCTGCTGCCTGTTCGGTTCACCTCCCTGACCCTTCATTTTATGTCCTCGCGTGGCTTGTTCGGCTCCTGTCTCTATGCCTATAAAAGAGGTCGCTCCTCTCTAGAGACACACTACGAGACACAGCACCATATGCGCCTACCACTTAGTTCCAGAGCTTTGCGCCGCCGCTCGAGACTTCTCCATCCCGTCTACCGGCGTGCACCGCTGGACGGGGCAGCAGGCCTCCGGAGCCCCGTCTCTTGTGATCCTGTACGGGCGAGAGGCGATAAGGTTTTTGGGGAGCGCTCTAGCTCTACTGCTGGCATCAACATCGACACGGAGGCCGACGACTACTTCCCCAATGATGACTTCTTCCCCGACATTAGCAACCTCTTCAACGACATGGCTCTCAACAGCGACAACGTCAACGTTGGCTCCTCTTCTGGACCGTATGTGTTCTTGCCTTCTTTTTATGAGATCATGATGCTCTTCCTTCTCCTAGCAACATGTTCAGGCTCATTGTCACGAAACATACTGCTCTTATCAATCAGTTTAGACTTGTTGCTCCTTTACTCTATGGTGATTTGCATGACTAGTTTAATCTCAAACTTTTTACTCATGTTTTATCTATTGTTTTCTTTGATTAAATCATGTGGAAAATTGCTAATATATTCAACAATCCAAAAAACTTATAGGCATTATTCCCCAGTTAGCTTTGCTTCATCTCTTAAGCCTCTTCCTTTTGAGGGCGTGAATTACAAGAGGTGGCGTGCGAGAGCTATTCTCTGGCTTACAACCATGAGATGCTTTGATGCCACTAATGGCAAGCCTGAAGGAGAGCTTACTCCCCTCGAGGAGAAATCTTTTGAGGATGCCGACACCCTTCTGAGGGGTGCTATCATCAGCGTTCTTGGCAAGAACATTGTTGACTCATATTTCTCCATCTCTACTGGCAAGGATATGTGGGACGCAATCGAGGCCAAGTTTGGGGTCTCGGATGCGGGCAATGAACAGTATATCATGGAACAATTTTATGACTTCAAGATGACTAATGAGCGCTCCATCGTTGAGTAGGCTCATGAGATACAGTCCATTGCTAAGGAATTTGAGCAGTTTACTGATATGTCCATTTTGCATCACTATTTTATATCATAATTTACTGTTATTCATTGATATATTTCATATTTAGAGATGATACTTATGTTATTTCATCTATTTTGCATGTTTCATGATTATTGGAGAATCGCACCGAGTCGGGATTCTGCTGAAAAAGCACCGTCAGAATGCAATATTTCGGAAGATCAACAATTGACGGAAATTATATAGAAAATCCTATTTTTCCAGAAGACGGAGATAGCCAAAAGGAGGAGCCGAGGGGTCCGCCATGGCTCCCTATAGGCCGGCGCGCCTAGGCCTGGCCGCGCGCCGCCTTGTGGGGAGGGGGGCCCACAGCCCCTCCTCTCCTCCCTTTTCTTCGTCCCGAAAACCTAAGCTCCAGGAGGATAGCCGCCAAGAGTCACACCGCCTCGCGGGGCGAAAAACACCGAGAGAAAAGATCTCCCTACAGAAATCTCGGGAAATTCCTCGAGGGGGAAATCGACGCCATCGTCACCGCCATCGAGTTGACATCATTGGGATCATCATCACCATCATCTCCATCATCATCACCGCCATCTCCACCGCTGCACCTGTCACCGCTGTAACAATTAGGGTTGGATCTTGATTGTTTGATAGGGGAAACTCTCCCGGTGTTGATTTCTACTTGTTATTGATGCTATTGAGTGAAACCATTGAACCAAGGTTTATGTTCAGATTGTTATTCATCATCATATCACCTCCGATCATGTTCCATATGATGTCTCGTGAGTAGTTCGTTTAGTTCTTGAGGACATGGGTGAAGTCTAAATGTTAGTAGTGAATTATGTTGGGTAATATTCAATGTTATGATATTTAAGTTGTGGTGTTATTCTTCTAGTGGTGTCATGTGAACATCGACTACATGATACTTCACCTTTATGGGCCTAGGGGAATACATCTTGTATTCGTTTGCCAATTGCGGGGTGAGTGACAAAACCTAAACCCCGTTGGTATATCGATGTAGGAGGGATAGCAGGATCTCAGAGTTTAAGGCTGTGGTTAGATTTATCTTAATTACTTTCTTGTAGTTGTGGATGCTTGCAAGGGGTATAATCACAAGTATGTATTAGTCCTAGGAAGGGCGGTGCATTAGCATAGGTTCACCCACACAACACTTATCAAAACAATGAAGATTAATCAGCTATATGAAGCGAAAGCACTAGACTAAATTCCCGTGTGTCCTCAAGAACGCTTGGTCATTATAAGTAAACAAACCGCTTGTCCTTTGTGCTAAAAAGGATTGGGCCACTCTTGCAATTATTTCTCTCGTATTTTACTTACTTGTACTTTATTCATCTCTATATCAAAAACCCCGAATACTTGTCTGTGAGCATTTACAGTAAATCCTTCATCGAAACTGCTTGTCAACACCTTCTGCTCCTCGTTGGGTTCGACACTCTTATTTGTCTAAAATACTACGTGTTATCACCCGAATTTGACCAAGTCAGAGGTGGGCCGCGATCAAGATGGGCTTGAAGATTATACATTGAAGAATATACGTGAATCGGCCTTGAATAACGAGTTTGGGCTAAGTTTGCCCTTGTATCTGTAATATAGTAGGATACGTGTCGGTTAGTTAGAGTTGGTCCTGCCCGGTTGGGATTATTCCCACGATTAGAAAGTCTACGGACTATAAATATGTATCTAGGGTTTACGAAATAAAACAACAACCAACGTTCACCACAAACCAATCTCGGCGCATCGCCAACTCCCCCGACTCGAGGGTTTCTTCCGGGTAAGCATCATGCTGCCTAGATCGCTTCTTGCGATCTAGGCATAAGTTTATTCGATACCCATGAGTTGCTCGTGCTGAAGCCTTTTTGATGGCGAGCAACGTAGTTATCTTAGACGTGTTAGGGTTAGCATTGTTCTTCATATCATATGCTATCGTCGTGCAGCCCTGAGACGTCTAGCCGCCCTTACACCTATCTTAGGTGTAGGGGCGGCACCCCGCTTGATCGTTATTCAGTAGATGCGATCCGTTATGATTGCTCCTTGTTCTGCAAGGATTAGTTTGATATCTGCATAGTTAGGCCTTACAAACGGGTTGAAGGATCCAGTGGCGCGTAGGGTGTAGTTTGCTAGCCCTAGATAGGATGTTCCGAGGATCAACCTCGTGTTGGTTTTAGGCCTTGTCTAGGGTCGGCTTACGACCACCGTGCGTGGCCGCGAGGCTCAATCACGAGTAGGATGTTCCGATTATGCGGTGAAAACCCTAAATTGTAGTAGGTCGTTTTAGCTTTATTTCGATCAAGCAGGACCACCATATATTCGTGCACCTCGTACGAATCATGGGTGTATCGGCTCTTTGAGCCGATTCACAGATAACCCGAGAGCCGATCGAGGCTCGTATTTAATGTTTACGTATGCAGAGAAACTAAGCGAGGCATCATCCATCACCCACTGACCAGGTATAAGGTCAGGTGGCACGCCCTTGCACCAGCATCGGCGTGCGTACCTAAGCCTTGCGGGCCGTCGTCGGAGGGACCAGGGCCACCGCAGCCTAGGTTGTTCCCGCTCTACCGTGTTGCTCGTCGCTGCTCGCCGGTGGGTTTCTCGACGCCAACACATTCTCGCACGCCCGGTGGGACAATCTTCGACATCAACCCCATCGCCATCTACATCCGAGATGGCGGAAGGCACGCCGTCACGTACGACGACCTGACCGAGGATCTCAAGAAGAAGTACGACGAGGTCAAAGCACTCCGCCAAGCCGACCTTTTCATAGAACCCGCTCGCACGGCATCAGGTGGAAAGGGTTCAACCCTGAAGGCGCGCTCGATGGAGTGGACCTGTCCGCCCGTCAGAAGAACGCACCAGGTCCCTGCGTCAGGAGATTAACTTCATGGTAGCTCACTCGCTGCACCGCCATTCTGAGAGCCTGGTGAACACTTTGGAGCGTGTCGCTCTTCGGGTGATCCAGGAAATCATGAGGCATCAATACTCTCCGTCAGGACCAGCTCTCGGGACTCACCAAGGAGAGATACCACTGTCCCGTCCACACCTGCCATTTGCGGCTGCAGCGGAGTGCCGGATTCACCGGCATACGTCGTCTACAAGATCGGTGGTGACCCTAGTGACTACCAATTCTTGCATGAGGCGCCTAAGGAGATCCCTCACGGATACACGTGCACATACGTGCCGCACGCAGAACGGGCACTCACAAACCAGACTGCAACAAGGGACTTCTGGAACAATAGGAGGAGCTTCGGGGACAGATCTTGAGAAGCAGACGTGGCTAGCTAAGTATGCCACTCCGACAAACCTCCCGAGCCCAGCTCAGTTGGCTCGAGCTGGAAAAGCAAGCATGGCTGGCTAAGTATGCCACTCCGGCGAATCTTCAGAGTGCTGCAGCCAGACCGCGGATCAAATCGGTACCATCTGAGAGACCAGTTCGGCATGGTGCCAAAAGGAGGACAATAGGCTATTCCAAGCCGTACCCCAACGCGTATTTGTTGATCCCGCTACCACCCAAATATCGGCTCCTGATTTCTCCAAGTTTAATGGATCGGATGGTTCCAGCTCCATCGAGCATGTGAGCCGATATTTGGCACACTGGGCACGATCTCAGATCGATGAGCTGCGTGTGAGGTTCTTCGCACACCACGGATCGGCTTTGTGGTACACGTCGCCACCTGACTCAATCCGGACTTGGAAGCAGTTGGAAGAGCAGTTCCACACGCAATATCACTCAGACGCTTCCGAGGATGGCATTGCCGATTTAGCGCAAGTACGTCAGAAGCGTGGAGAAACAGTATCAGAATACGTCCAGCGCTTCAGACCGTTAGGAACCGATGCTATTCGGCTCGTGTGACTGAAAAAGAAGCAGTCGAATTGGCGGTGGTGGGTCTCGCATCATCGATCAAGGACGTGGCCTCCCAAGCGAACTACCCTTCACCGGCTCACATGGTGCGAAGGCGTCGGCATATCAACAGCGCCACCGATGTATACCAGGACAAATTCAAGCGCGGTGGTCCTGGTTGAGGCAGATGAAGACGAAGGCTGCGGGAGATCGGGAGGTAGCAGTGGCTGAATGGACTCGGGGGCAAGCCCCGTGTCCTGCAAGTGGGTTAAGCCACAAGGTCCTCCCAGGAGGATTTGACTTCGACGTTACCAAAGCTGAGCAGATTTTCGACCTCTACTTAAGGAGAAGCAGCTAAAGGTACCCGAAGGCCACAAGATCCCCACGGTGCAGGAGCTGAACGGGAAGCCATACTGCAAATGGCATAACACGTTCACCCATCCCACCAACGACTGCAGGGTGTGGCGTCAGCAGATTCAAATGGCGATAGAACAAGGGCGTTTAATTTTCAGCCAGTACGCCATGAAAGTCGACACACACCCCTTCCCGCCGTTAACATGGTGGAGTGCACTTACCCAGGAGGGTGCCAGCCAGGATTCTCGTTCAGTATCAACATGGTAAGACCTGGACACCACTGGTAAGGACGGAGACGAGGGCACTGCTCTCGTAGCAAGGACACAGAGGAAGCCGCTCAAGCTATCGGCTCCGGCATGATGGCAAGCGCTACGTCACAGAGGAGAAGTGAAGAATATACGATACCAACGACCTCTCTCTGATCACCTCCTCAACAAATACGTGAGTCAATACGACCAACGCAGACGATACAGCGACGATGATGAAAGGGATTGTCTGGCTAGGGACACCAGGAGGCATCGTCGGCGGGAGTACGACGAGGAGAGATATGAGCGCCACGCCAAGGAAAAGGCAAGAGAGCAAGACGACGTGGATAGGCAGACCGTCCTTCTTCGAACTGCGGGATTCGGGAATGAGCCGTATTGCCTACAATCGGCAACCGCCTGAATGTAGACAGAAGAAGAAGGATGCAGCTAACGTGTCCGTGTTCGAGCGTCTAGGGCCTCTCCCGCCTCGGAACAAGAACGCTGAGTCCTCTCGAGAGGAAGATCTCGAGGAATGGGAAGACAATGATGAAGAAGAAGATAAGTACCACCGGCCAAGGTGGTGCCCTGACGGTCTCAGCCGTTCCCAAAAGCGTAGGGTTCAGCGACTACGTGGTCTGGAGGAAGCCGAAAGGTTATACCTGCACACGTTGAGGAAGGCGCGGCCTGATCTGGCCGCTAAAATTCAGCGAACCCTGGACGAAGAAGGTCGGCCACAAAAGAAAGAGTGGCGTCCCAAACAAAAGAAAGCCGATGATGAAACATCGGCGGCACAAACATGGTGTTCATCCTTCCGACGGAGTTTAGCGCTCTAGGATTAGACGAAGCACCTGTGGCACAACTTGACTGCGGCCCACGGCCGGTTATCTTTGAGAAACCACGAGAAAGAAGCTACAGGCATGTGAAGGCCCTATACTTGCGAGGTTATATCGATGGGCAGCCTGTCAACAAGATGCTGGTGGACACCGGAGCGGCAGTCAACATAATGCCATACTCCATGCTACGTCGGTTGGGACGCTCTAGCTTGGATCTGATCAAGACCAATGTGACATTGAGCGATTTCAACGGCCAAGCGTCGACGCACAAGGTGTTCGAACGTGGATCTGACCGTAGGAAGGAAAACCATCCCTACGACATTCTTTATCGTCGATAGCAAGAGCACCTATGCTGTCCTGCTAGGAAGAGATTGGAACCACGCCAACTGTTGCATCCCATCCACGATGCACCAATGCGTAATACAGTGGGATGGAGATGAAGTAGAGGTCGTCCATGCAGATGACTCAGCCGAGATTTCAACGGCTGACATGAATGTTTGGGAGGCAGCAGGCCAAGAGCCACTCTTAGGTATCAATTTGGACGACTGCGACCGCATCGACGTCACGAAGGACGGGGTTAGGCTGGTCTTAGCCACCGGCCTGACAATATAGCAAGAGCAAGCCTGTGAACAAACGTGGCGAGGCCGATCCTTGGGATCGGCCCCAAGGATCTATGGAGGAACATTGCAAGCCTTCATTGAGCGGTTCAATCAACATGGAGGCCGATTCCAGTAATCGGCCAAAATTATCTTCACCACACGTTCTGCTTGTGTCCAACGTCGACCTAATGGGCAGCGGTTTTACGTCGGCTGATGAGAGTAAACATTTCCTAACGGAGCCGACGTTCAAAGACAGTGCCTTGGCTAACTACAGAGCCGATATCCGCAGTAACCTGGCAGATTCGGCTCGGGGGGCACCTAATCGGATGAACATGTGCGATACATGCGCAGTGAGATATTGGGGGCCGATAGAAAATCGGCCCGTAAAAAAAAGAACTAAGGAACAAAGCCGATACACAGTCATCGACTCTAGCACAGATTACACAGGGTCTACCTGCCGCGGGTTCACCAAGTTGGTCTTCAGTTCATCCTCAAAGCCCTTTGCTTCCTTTTCTTCGATGAGCCGTTCTTGGTGCCCAAACCTTCTCTTCGAGGATTTCCAACACCTTTTGCAAGATCGCCAGTTCAGCAGTACATGTTGTTCTTTGCTCATTAAGCCGTCAGTGATTCATCTATGATATCGGCTTTTGACGGAAGAAGAGACGATCGGTGGGGGCAAGCTTGGCTGGCTCGGCATGGTGGATGATCTGAACGTCTTCACCTTTATCCTCGCCTTGACTGAGGCTCGGGGGGCAGCTAATCTGGTAGACACTCTGTTTTGGGAGCCGATTGGAGGGTCATCGGCTGGCCCTGCATCATAACCTTCTTCAAAGGCGGCGGATTGTTATAGGAGAAGACCATCAGAGCTGCTGGAAGGAATCTGAAAGGGGATCCATCATCATTGACCCTTTGTACATCAGATCTCAAAGTCGTCAGTTGGGAGGATGAAGGATGGATTGTGAGGGACCGGTGCGTTATCATCGGCTCATTGAGCAGGTTAGCAGATCATTC
Source organism: Lolium multiflorum (assembly GCA_030979885.1). Taxonomy (NCBI): domain Eukaryota; kingdom Viridiplantae; phylum Streptophyta; class Magnoliopsida; order Poales; family Poaceae; genus Lolium; species Lolium multiflorum. Next base: position 268,945,631 of record CM061748.1, on the reverse strand, counting down.
CCAAGCTAGGACCCATGGCATTTGAGATGATTCTCTCGTTGGGTTTCTCGAATCTGTACGTTTGAAATTCGAAGATGGCGTGGACACAGATGAGACCTGTTTGACCGTGTGAATGGGCGATTATCGCAAGCCAATGCCCTGCCATCGGCTCTTTGTACAGCGACTTCGTTTGACAATCGGCAAAATTAACAAGAAAGCAAAGTTAATAGGGAAATATTTCTTCATTGATAAGAGGGTTTCTTACAAGGACAGAGCTGATTGCTCAAGGGAGGAAGAACAAAAGGAAAGGCCTATTGGCCGATTTACTACCACTGCTAGGCCTATGCTACTAGGCCCTATTCTACGGGCTATCGCTGCCCTCATTGTCGGAGCTCTCGTCGGCGTTGCTGCCGGCGAGCTCCTCGTCGCTGCTGCCGCGGGCCGCCAGCAGGGCCCTCGTCGTCCTCGTCCTCCTCGCCGCCGCCGTCGGCTGTCGGTCGCGAGGTTCCCGGCCAGGGGCAAAAGCGCTTGGCCGGCGGTTCGTCGGAGGAGGCGTCGTCCTCCTCCTCTTCCTCCCCCTCCTCCTCTTCCTCGGAAGGGGTGTAATCGTCCCAGGAGAACGAGTCATCCTCGCTCTCCGGCTCCAGCTCCCCATCAGCAAGGAACTGGAGGTCTTCATCTCCGCTGGTCAAGGACTTGTCGTCCTCAGACCAAACGGAGGAGGCGTGGTCCTCCTGATCCCACTTGTCCGGGGCGTGTATGTCCTCCGGTGTTTCGCGGGAAGGGGAAGACCGGTAGGAAAGTCCGGAGGAAGAAGATGAGGAAGACATTGCTTTGGATTGGGATTTTTTGGGTGCCGATGGCCAGAACAGAGCAAGGGGATGAAGAGGCGGACTGTTCGGTACGGTTAAAAAAAGGGGATATAGCGGAGGTTTAATGCCACAGCAATTTCCGAGGAAGTAGTGCCAAAGAATTGTCAAATCAAGCAGGGAAGCTGAGAAGGATGCTGCAACGGTTCTGCTCTGCCATGACATGACCCGACGAAGAAAAGCAGAGTGATTTTGGAATTATCAATTCCAAAACCAGGGGGCATGTGTTATCACCCGAATTTGACCAAGTCAGAGGTGGGCCGCGATCAAGATGGGCTTGAAGATTATACATTGAAGAATATACGTGAATCGGCCTTGAATAACGAGTTTGGGCTAAGTTTGCCCTTGTATCTGTAATATAGTAGGATACGTGTCGGTTAGTTAGAGTTTGGCCCGTGCCCGGTTGGGATTATTCCCACGATTAGAAAGTCTACGGACTATAAATATGTATCTAGCGTTTACGAAATAAAACAACAACCAACGTTCACCACAAACCAATCTCGGCGCATCGCCAACTCCCGACTCGAGGGTTTCTTCCGGGTAAGCATCATGCTGCCTAGATCGCTTCTTGCGATCTAGGCGTACAAGTTTATTCGATACCCATGCGTTGCTCGTCTGAAGCCTTTTTGATGGCGAGCAACGTAGTTATCTTAGACGTGTTAGGGTTAGCATTGTTCTTCATATCATATGCTATCGTCAGTAACCCGAGACATCTAGCCGCCTCATACACCTATCTCAGTGTGGGCGGCACCCGCTGATCATTATTCGTAGATCCGATCCGTTATGATTGCTCCTTGTTAAGGATTAGTTTGATATCTGCATAGTTAGGCCTTACAAACGGGTTGAAGGATCCAGTGGTGCGTAGGGTGTAGTTTGCTAGCCCTAGACAGATGTTCCGAGGATCAACCTCGTGTTGGTTTTTAGGCCTTGTCTAGGGTGGCTTACGACCACCGTGCGTGGCCAGCTCAATCACGAGTAGGATGTTCCGATTATGCGGTGAAAACCCTAAATTGTAGTAGGTCGTTTTAGCTTTATTTCGATCAAGCAGGACCACCATATATTCGTGCACCTCGTACGAATCATGGGTGTATCGGCTCTTTGAGCCGATTCACAGGATAACCTGAGAGCCGATCGAGGCTCGTATTTAATGTTTACGTGTATGCCATGCGGGAAACTAAGCGAGGCATCATCCATCACCTTCCTGACCGGTATAAGGTCGTGGCACGCCACCACCAGCATCGGCGCGTGCGTACCAGAAGCCTTGCGGGCCGTCGCTCGGAGGGACCAGGGCCAGCCGCAGCCCTAGGTTGTTCCCGGCTCTACTGTGTTGCCCGTCGCTGCTCGCCGGTGGGTTTCTGACGCCAACACTACGATACACCCCTATACTTGTGGGTCATCATTTACTTGTGTGTTACCGGACAAGTTTATTGCCGGAGGGATCATTGCCAAGCTTCCTCCTTCATGGAGGAATTTTGCTACCTCTCTGAAGCACAAGAGAAAAGAGTTCTCCACTACAGATCTCATTGGGTCTCTTGACGTGGATGAAAAGGCAAGGGCAAAAGACACACGTGATCGAGGTGTTGAGGGTGGTTCTAGTGCCAACTTGGTACAGAAGAAGAACTTCCAATCCTACAAGTCCAAGAACAAGTATGATGGCAAAGGAAAATTTGATGGGAAGAACAAGGCCTCACAGTCTACCAATTTCAAAAGGAAGACCGATAAGAAGAAAGGAGTATGCCACGTCTGTGGTGATTCTAATCATTGGGCTCCCAATTGCCCAAACCGCTTTGACAAGCGTCAGCAAGGAAAGGGCAGCAAGACTGCCAATGTTGTCATTGGAGACACTGAGATGAAGGATGATGGGTATGGTATCTTTCCTATTGTCCTTTCAATATATCATTCTCCTGAATGGTGGATTGACACACGTGCCAATGTACATGTTTGTGCTCATATCTCCATGTTTTCTTCTTATTAGGTCCCTTCTATCAATAAAAATCTTGTTAGCGGACCGCTTATGTGTCGCGACAGCTACAAGATTGTGTTTGAATCCAATAAATTTGTTGTGTCAAAATTTGGAACCTTTGTTGGTAAAGGCTATGAGTGCGGATGCTTGTTCCGTCTATCCCTGTTAGACGTTTGTAATAAAGTTGTTAATCATATTTGCACCAATATTGAGACAAATGTTTGGCATTCACGTCTTTTTCATGTTAATTTTGGTTGTATGACGCAGCTAGCTAAACTGAATTTAATCCCGAGTTTCACTAATGTAAAGGGTTCTAAGTGTCAAGTGTGTGTTCAAGCTAAGCAACCTCGCAAGTCTCATACGACTGCGGAGGTAAGAAATTTGGCACCTCTAGAACTCATACATTCAGATATTTGCGAGATGAATGGTGTGTTGACGAAAGGTGGAAAGAAATACTTCATGATGTTCATTGATGACTCAACTAGATATTGTTATGTGTATCTTCTGAAATCAAAAGATGAGGCGTTAAGTTTTTTCAAAATCTATAAAGCTGAAACAGAAAATTAACTTGAACGAAAGATCAAGCGGCTTAGGTTTGATCGTGGTGGAGAGTATTTCTCCAATGAATTAACTCATTTTGTGCGGAACATGGTATAATCCATGAAAGGACGCCTCCCTACTCACCTCAGTCAAATGGGGTGGCGAAAGAAAGAACCACACTCTAACTGATTTGGTTAAGGCCATGTTAGACACATCGGGTCTCTCCAAGGCATGGTGGGGGGAGGCGATATTGACTGCGTGTCATGTCCTAAACCGAGTTCCCACAGAATAAGGAAATAACTCCATTCGAGGAATGGGATAAGAAAAGATTAAAACTCTATTAGCTACGGACATGGGGATGTTTGGCTAAAGTCAATGTGCCAATTCCCAAGAAGCGCAAGCTTGGACCAAAAACTGTTGATTGTGTTTTTCTGGGCTATACTTTTCATAGCATTGGCTATAGATTCTTGATAGTAAAGTCTGAGGTATCCAACATGCATGTTGGTACAATCATGGAGTTGAATGATGCGACTTTCTTTGAGGATATATTTCCCAAGAAGGATATGCCTAGCTCATCGAATCAGGGGATGCCTAGTACATCTATCCAGGAATTCGTTACAATTCCTGAATCCACCATTTCAATAGAACACCTTGAGAATCCCGAGGAGGATAACAATGAAGCTCCTAAAAGGAGTAAGAGACAGAGGACTGCGAAATCCTTTGGTAATGATTTCATTGTGTATCTCGTGGATGACACTCACACTTCTATTTCAGAAGCCTATGCATCTCCAGATGCTGACTACTGGAAGGAAGCTATCTGAAGTGAGATGGATTCCATTTTAGCTAATGGAACTTGGGAGATTACTGATCGTCCTTATGGGTGCAAACCCATAGGATGTAAATGGGTGTTTAAGAAGAAGCTTAGGCCTGATGGTACAATTGAAAAGTACAAGGCACGGCTTGTGGCCAAGGGTTATACCCAAAAGGAAGGTGAAGACTTCCTTGATACTTACTCATCTGTAGCAAGATTGACTGCCATTAGAGTACTACTATCACTGGCTCCCTCATACGGTCGTCTTATACATCAAATGGACGTTAAGACAGCTTTCCTAAATGGAGAGTTGGATGAGGAAATCTACATGGACCAGGCAGATGGATTTGTAGTAAATGGTCAAGAAGGAAAGGTGTGCAAATTGTTGAAGTATTTATATGGTCTCAAGCAAGCACCTAAGAAGTGGCATGAGAAGTTCGAAAGAATTTTAACTGCTGAAGGCTTTGTTGTAAATGAAGCTGATAAATGTGTGTACTATCGCCATGGTGGGGGCGAAGGAGTCATTCTTTGCTTGTACGTCGATGACATACTAATTTTCGGAACCAACCTGAATATCATCAAGAAGACCAAGGATTTCTTATCTCGTTGTTTTGAGATGAAGGATCTTGGGGTAGCTGATGTAATCTTAAACATCAAGTTGTTGAAGGATGACAATGGTGGGGTTACACTGCTTCAATCTCACTATGTGGAAAAGATCTTGAGTCGTTTTGGGTATAGCGATTACAAGTCTTGTTCAACGCCTTATGATCCTAGTGTGCTACTTAGGAAGAATAAAATGACTGCTAGAGATCAACTGAGATATTCTCAGATTATTGGCTCGCTTATGTATTTGGCTAGTGCTACGAGGCCTGACATCGCCTTTGATGTGAGCAAACTTAGCCGATTTGTCTCAAATCCTGGCGATGATCATTGGCATGCTCTTGAAAGAGTGATGCACTATCTAAAAGGCATTACGAGTTATGGCATTCACTATACTGGGTATCCGAGGGTACTAGAGGGTTATAGTGACTCAAACTGGCACTAGTGGAAAAAGGGCTAACTGTGGCGCACGTTTTTCGGATTCTGTGGCGCATATAACCTTCGCCACAGTTGCCACGCGACTAGTATTTGGATTCTATGGTGCGCCACAGAAAGTTTGGAATTCTGTGGCGCATGTCGCCTTATGCGCCACAGAAAGTGGACAGTTCTGTGGCGCGTCTGCTGACATGCGCCACAGAATTTGTCACCAGTTTCTGTGGCGCATTTCCTGTGGATGCGCCACAGACAGTTCACCATATTTTATGGCGCATTTCCCGTACATGCACCACAGAATTTTTTTTTTTTTTCGAAATTTTTCCATTTCTGCAGTATATACTGGAATTACACAGGAAATATACATGTATATACATGAAATACATAGCACTATCCAGAAATAACATGAATACTCACAAATGACACACAAATGACATGATACACACAAATCTTCCTCATTACATCATTTAGATCCAAATTATTACACAAGTACAAATGTGTTCATGGTCACATACTCATGCATGTCTTAGTCACCGGCCACCCTAGACTAAAGTAAAGTAGAGTACAACCGCGGTGGCGGTGAGTAAGAGGGGGACCAAGAACTTCAGCCGGTTCTTCTTCTTCCCCACGTGTGCCCTCCACTGTGCTACCGCCTCCTCTCTAGTCGTGTATCCCTTGTAGCTGATCCATCTGAACTTATGCACCTGTTCGAGACAGTCCTGCCACTCCTCGTAGACACCTAGAACCCGACCCTTGTACACAACGTACGTCGGCATCTCTATTGACAAGGCATATTAGTATATCATATTAATACATCATGCATATATGTTGATAAATATTAGAGCAAAGCATATGAACACGGCAACAATAAGTTTGCGATGCGCGCACACACACAAGACGACGTCCATCGATACACATAAACCGATGAACATAGTACTAAGAGTTTACGACCCACACACAAGACGACGTCCATCGATATATACAAACTAACCAATGAAGATAGTACTTAGAGTTTATGATCACCCACACACACTAAGTCAAGGAGCAGGGGCCTTGCAGGGCTCCGGGAACAGCTTGTACAAATCTTCCGTATTCCACATCCTCCTATCACCCTGCGCTTTGAGGCGATTTTCAATGCCTCTCTTGCATAACACTCTACCCTGGTGTAAGAGCCCTCCCCCTGTGATGACGTCTTCAAGGATGGTATGGGATCACTTGACCTGGATAGCATGGAAGTCTTCTCCGAGGTCATCATCGTTGATCCGCGCCAACTTTTCGGCCTATCCTCGGAGAGCAGATGGCAGCAATAAGTTCTGGCTATCCCGGACAAACCCTTTTAGGTGATGCATGACATAGAAGGCCTCCAGAATGCTGTTTCCCGGCTGCTTGACACAGGGGAACTCGAACACATGCTTGAACTTGTGTTTGCCATCATCCCTGAAACATTCCGCCTTTTCTTTGAAGGCGCCTCCCTTTTGAAGTAGCCCTCGAGAGCATCATCTAGCACACCCCTTATTCTGGCGTAGTTCTTCTTTTTCGCACTCCCCGAGTCGAAATAGGTGGCAAGCGAATACTTCGGGGCGATGGAGATGAGTGTGCAGTACATGTCTCTGCGCAACACAAAATTGGAACAAGATCGATGTTGGAAAAGAGCAATGGAAAAGAAATATATTACAGGGCTAGCGGATGTGTACTTACTCGGGAAAGTAAGCCAAAAGGATGTTGTCCTTCCTCTTGTTGTCCAAGAAGACCTTCTGTAGGTAGAACGACGCCCGGGCCCGTACCGCTGATAAGGCCATCTGGCTTTCATGCATGTAATAAGGATCAGGTATCGCGACGTCTGGGGTACTCTCTCTCTTGATCTTCATCGCCAGATTGAGCGCGAATAGGCGGACCAAGTTATAGTCCAGCCTTCTCGAGTGGAATAGCTTGAAGATGTCCTCGTATGCTATAAAGAATATATCCGCGGGGGAATCAGTGACGAAGCCGACATCTCTTGGCACCCTGATCGTGAAGACCAGGTAATTCGGATCTTTGTCCTTAAGAAGGAATTTCTCTAGGTGAAGGATACTGTCATGCAGACGCAGCATAGCTCTGGAAGCGAGGTGGCGCAGCTCCGAACCCATTATTGGTTTGCCAGCTTCATGCATTCTGGTCAAGCCACCCTTGCTAGGAGGTACAATGGAGTCCTGATGACGGATCGTCAGAGGTGGCTGGCTCGCAGCCTTCTCCTTGTTGTTCTTAGTAGGTCTTTTCCGGGGCTTCTTCGGACCACCGGACCCTGACGCTTCAAACTTCTCGTTGACCTTCTTGATTAGCGTATTAGGGCTGAAGATGTTTGCGGCGGATGGATCTTGTGTATCGGCGGCCGGAGGTGTCTCTTCAGAGAAGCCGCCAAACACCAGGCGATGTTTGGTTGCCTTGGGCAGGCGAGCTTATTCGTCGCGAGCGCGGAATGGTTCTTAATCCGCGCCCGGCATGTACAAATCGTCCATGTTGGCGCCGGTGTTGAGGTAGGCATCGATGTCGACCGGTCCATCATCATCGATGTCATTATCCTGGGGTGGTGGGATGGGCGATAGCGGTGCAGTGGCCTTGCCTTTAGGCGCCGCCGGTGGCGGTTGAGGTGTAGACGCTCCCAACAGCTTCTTGTGGCGGCTTGTTGTGGCGGCGATGACGGGAGGAGCTGGCCTCTGAGGCGGCGGCCAGATGATCGAGGTGGCGCCGGTGGAGCGACCCCCAAGACGGATCTGGGTCTTTGGCCATACCATGGTATAGCCATGGCATTTTTCAAGTGTAAGGTGCTCGTCGGCTCCCTGAGGTTGTATTGGGGGATCGATGTCTTCGCACCCCGGCAACACCCGACCCAAAGTCACCTTCATCACGTTAGCGTCCATAGCCACGGTGTGCAACGTGGTGCTCTTCTGTTGTATGATCATTCCCGTGGCAACATCCTTCAACTCGCGACCGGGCGCGCAATGAAGGAGCACGCAAGGAGTATCCCGAGTAATGTTGGGCATCATTAATTAGATCTTTAGATATCAAAATGCATGAAGGAGATGGCATGGAATAACTAATTAGTTAACTACCTTGGTGATGGCGTTGAGATGTGAAAATGTCGAGACAGGGGCGGTGGCGGCCGGCCGATCAATCTTCTCCGGCTCGGGTGCTTATGAAGCACCATCGTCGCCGGCTGCGCCTTGGTAGCCTCGGCAGGAGGGGGAACCAGTTCATCCAACTCCATCGGCTGCGCCACGGCGATGGTGGGCTGCGGGGTAACCAGATCCGAAGATGGCGACACGTGGAAGCTCGAGTTGCTGCCCCCGACGCTAGGCACTTCTATCGGCCCCACCTGACTGGCCGCATTCCACTTAGCTATCCCCTCGAGGAGCTGAGGGGGTAGGAAATCGCGGAGCTTCTGCTCGAACAGCTTGTTCACCTCTTCTTTATCCATCGAGGTTGCCTGTTTTGCCTCCAGCATGGAGACCTTCTGCCTCAGCTCTTCCACCTCGGCTTTATCCTGTGACGACATTGCGCTCCTCCTCTCCCTTCTCTTCTTGGCGTCCTCTTTGTAGTACTTGCAAAACTTAACGCTTGTACCAAAGCCGCAGACACGGCCAGCCGACGTCGGCGGCTCGGACAATGGCCTCTTCTTGTAGGCGTTCAACGCCCTGTTGAAAGTCGTGTCCCACGGCTCCGTCAAGCCCTGGGACGACGATTCCTCGGGGCGATCAGCCGCCACCAACTGCTCGTTCTGCAGACAAGGAAAGGTGAACGCATTTAGGGCATTGCCTTCACCTCATATATGTAATATGAACGTAATGGACCGCGCGGGTAAATTCCTTACCAGCTTTTCCTCGAAGTCCTTCACATCCCTATCCTCGGTAACGAATTCCATGGTCTTCTGGTCCAGATAGTAGCGGGCTCGGACAAAGTACCTCACCTGCAAGTTGGTCATTTTCAACCATGGGTTCAGTTTCCAAGCACGTGCAAGCTCTTCGTCCTCCTTTTCCCAAACGGGAATCTTTCCTCTATAACCGCCGCTTCCGAGGCGGTGTTTACCTAAGTTGAGCTCATGCATTTGCTTACCCCACTCTGTCCATTCTTTGGCATCGTCGCTTTCCACTCCCGCCTTGAATATCTGGAACTCTGCTTCATCGAGCATCGGCTCACCCTTCTTAATACTCTCCCAGCTTTCACCGTTGTCGATCTTGGCCTTCACCCGGCTTTTCCAGCTGCTCAGGGTGTTGCTCATCTTCGTGATGGCCAATCTATTCACCTTTTTGGATGTTGACAAGGTATTGTATGGCGGCGGGAACGTGTACCGTCGGTGAAGCTTCCAAAGGCAGAGCTCGACCAAATTCTCATTTCCTTCACCTCGGAGTTTCTTCGTGTTGATCGACATGCTTTCCCGGACAATGCACCCGAGTTGCATGCCGTACCCAGCGGCAACATCTGCAGACTCCAAGGGAAGCCCACTTTCTGAGGCCTGAGTAATCTTGGTGGTGGTGTTGGCGAGCACTGTCGGCTTCCGATCCTTTCGCGGCTTCTTCTTCTTAGCAGCCGGGTTACCACTGCCGTCATCCTCTATGCGGGCGGCAAACTCAGTGGAGTCACCCCCGTGTGGTCGCCACCATCGGTGGTGGTGGGTTCATACTCCTCCTCCCCGGCTTCACTCATCCGCCGGTCACCTCCGACTTCCTCCGCCGCCAAGTCCAGCTCCTCCTCTTCTCGGCGGGAGTGGACTTCCCATAACCCGGCGTTTGCCGCTCTGGCTTCCTCTTCGAGGCTCATGGCGGCCTTAGAAGTGTCGGCCACGTTATCGTTGGCCGACATGTTTGCACTTTCTATAAAGAAGAGGATGAAATTTATTGGTACAATTGTTCCGCCGGAAAATTCGGCATGACCTTTGCTAATTTTTGGACATAGGAGCCCCATTTCTCAACCGAAACGGAAGTGAATCAACGTTTCGGGAGAAATGGGCAGCTCATTTGAAATCCCTGCAAAAATTCACATAAAAAATGCATGTTTCACACAACACCACACCACATACACCACCAGGTCCATCACCAACAACAACACACCAACACACCACCAGCACCAACATACACCAGCACCAATTCACACAGCACTACCTCACCCTCCAGCATATATACTCTTGCAAGCATCATATATATAAGCTCCACTATACCATATTGTCAATATACAACATTAAGCCAGTAAAGCTACACACAGAAGTCACTGGATGAATAAGTAGCAGTAAAGCTCCAGTATAGCAAGTTGTAGTACTGTAGGATTTTACAAATCAAAGTAGCAGTACTTGAAATAGCACTAAAGCTCCAGTAGCAACAATAAGTCTTCTCTGACTTAGGTGCAGTATAACCCTTCCAATCTCTTCTTTATTGAAATAAAAGGTGTATCAGAAATGGTGTACCTAACAGATGTGTAAATTAAGGTGCAGTAGTACTTTTGTGTTCTCTCCAACAGAACTTCCAGTAAATATTAGAGAGATAGTGATTGAAATAGGATGAACAAACAGGACAATCACTAGTGCAATGAACAAACAGGACAATGACACCTTTTGAATATCAAAAAATACTAGTTATGAAACCTGGGAACGGTGAAAATTACTCAAATATGATATACAGCAATGCACAGCTAACTACGCATTAAATTAGGCTGATTGACGAGCAGAAATATCAAAGTTAGGCAAATTGACGAGCAGAAATGTTGAAAGTTAACATGTAACCTGCGACTAAACCAGAATTATCTAATTCTACAGCAACAGTAAGCAAATCAGAACCAAACCAGTACACAAGTTCATCATATTTTTGGGGAGGGGGAGAGAAGGGACAGGGGAGGGGGAGAGAGGGGAGAGGGAGAAGCTCACCAGGGGCGAGGGCGCGGTGGTCGACGGCGAGGCGAGGGCGTGGTGGTCATCGACGAGGCGAGGGCGCGGGCGGCGCTCCTCCTGCTCCTCCGGGCGCGGGCGGCGGGCGGCGAGGCGAGGCGAGTGGTGAGGCGGCGCGGCTAGGCGAGCGTGGCGTGGTTGAGCAGGGCCGCGGCGAGGCGAGGCAAGTGGTGAGGCGAGCGCAGCGGCGGTTGGGGAAGAAGATCGCTAGGGTTAGGGAAGAAAGACAGGGGAGGCTCGGGGCGAACCGCTAAATGGCTAAGTCACGGAATTCTGTGGCGCACCGAACCTAACATGCACCACAGAATTTCAAGTTTCTGTGGCGCATGTTGGATTTGGTGCGCCACAGAAGTTTCGTCCCATAGACTAGGGCTCAAAGTGGCCAAACGCTGGAATGTCCACGGAAACTGCTAAGTCAGGAAATTCTGTGGTGCACCAAACCAAACATGCGCGACAGAATCTCAAAATTCCCTGACTTAGCAGTTTACGTGGTTCACTCCTCCTTGTGTGCCAACCACTTCTTCATTTGATAAAACACAATCAGCTTCTCACACATATACATACTGACAATTAATACTGACAATTAGCTTCTCACACATATACATATGCATGTTAATTAATATAGATAATTCAAAAAAATCACCTCACACACATGCATGAATGCTTGTGTCATACACACATATACACACATATACACACATGCATGGATGCTTGTGCATTAGAGTACACACAAAAAAAGCCACAATGAACTTCTCGGTTCCGATCGTTGGCTAGCTAGCGTTTCTTGACAATGTTCTTGCCCTTCTTCATCGCGGTTTTTGAATACTTTAGCCCGGCCACCATGAGATTTCTTCTCGTGTACGGGCAACCTTTAGTCGGTAGGGTGTTCTTCCTTCTTACTTTCGAATAAGTAGTACGCTTGTCGAAGTACTTGTCGAATTCCTCTTTGATCTTTGGATCGCCGTTCTTGTCGATGTCTTGCTTATCGGCGTCTCCTTCCATTCCGATGATGCTCCTCTTGCCCCTCCTCACGACCACACGGATGGGCTTTGACGGGTCGGTAATGAAGAAGCATTGGTCAACTTGGCTAGCGAGCACCCATGGCTCATTTTTCGCGGAGGGGGTCTTCGATTTGGCATCGGGTATAACCATGGTGGTGAAATACCGTCCATCTTTTTCGACGCTCTTGTCCCATCTCACACGGAACATCGGCATCGTCTCTCCAATGTAGTCGAGTTCCCAAATCTCCTCGATCCTTCCATAGAATCTTTCCTTGACATCAGTCTTGTCATTGGTGTAGGATAGCATAGTTACTCTCGAGTTTTGATATTCGCTATTCTTGTCCTTCTCCTCGGTGTAGAATCTATAGCCGTTGATGTCGTACGACTGATAGGTCCTTACGTTGTGCCCGGGTCCCTCTGAAAGGGAGAATATGAGTTTCTGCTCTTCAGTAGAAGGCGTCGGCGTGGGACTTTCCAGTAGCCTTTTCTTGAACCACCCTGTGAAGCTGGAGTTGTGCTCTTTGGTAACGTCCCCCGTTTTCCTCGGCCGGCCTAGGTCGATGAACTTCTGCTCGATTAAGCTTTTGTGCTCCTCCACCCAAGGGCTGACCAATTCTATGTGTTGTAGCGCGAATCGGTGTGCCCTGTCAAAGTCGGCGCGTCGACCAGCGATGCCGACATGCATTGCGTGGTAGCCTCACGGTGACCAAACCCTGTGAGCCTACCGACGTGCTTCCTGGTGGGCAGACCGACATCCTCGTTCTCGGTGCTTAGGTAATTTTGGCGGAAGGATATGCACTCGTAGGTGAGAAAGCCCTTGGTTATGCTTCCATCTGGACGGGCCCTGTTGCGAACGAATCCTTTGATGACACCGTTCAACCTTTCGAATGGCATCATGTTGTGCAGGAATGTCGGCCCGAGGTGGATGATGTCATCCACTACATGGACAAGCAGATGCACCATGATGTCGAAGAACGCGGGCGGGAAGTAAATCTCGAGCTCGCATAGTATCTCGACGATCTCTTCTTGTAGCCTATTGAGCTGCTTAACGCCGATGGACTTCCTAGAGATGACATCGAAGAAGTTGCAGAGGCCAAACAGCGTCTCGCGGACGTGGTCGTCCATTATCCCTCGCATCGCAACAGGAAGTATCTGCGTCATCAGCACGTGACAGTCGTGAGACTTCATCCCGCTAAACCTCTTCTTCGCTACGTCCAGATATCTACTTATCTTTCCAGAGTAACCGTGAGAAACTTTGACTCCTAGGAGGCACCTGAAAAACCCCTCGAGCTACTCCTCGCTCAGAGTGAAGTAGGCAGGTTTAAGCACCACTGATGACCCACAAGTATAGGGGGTGTATCGTAGTATTTTTGATAAATAAGAGTGTCGAACCCAACGAGGAGCAGAAGGTGCTGACAAGCAGTTTCGATGAAGGATTCGCTGTAAATGCTCACAGACAAGTATTCAGGGGGTTTTGATATAGCAGATAAATAAAGTACGAGTAAGTAAAATGCGAGAGAAATAATTGCAGCGAGTGGCCCAATCCTTTTTAGCACAAAGGACAAGCCGGTTTGTTTACTTATAATGACCAAACGTTCTTGAGGGCACACGGGAATTTAGTCTAGTGCTTTCGCTTCATATAGCTGATTAATCTTCATTGTTTTGATAAGTGTTATGTGGGTGAACCTATGCTAATGCACCGCCCTTCCTAGGACTAATACATACTTGTGATTATACCCCTTGCAAGCATCCGCAACTACAAGAAAGTAATTAAGATAAATCTAACCACAACCTTAAACTCGAGATCCTACTATCCCTCCTGCATCGATATACCAACGGGGGTTTAGGTTTCTCACTCCAACCCCGCAATTAGCAAACGAATACAAGATGTATTCCCCTAGGCCCATAAAGGTGAAGTATCATGTAGTCGACGTTCACATGACACCACTAGAAGAATAACACCACAACTTAAATATCAAACCATTGAATATTACCCAACATAATTCACTACTAATATTTAGACTTCACCCATGTTCTCAAGAACTAAATGAACTACTCACGAGACATCATATGGAACATGATCAGAGGTGATATGATGATGAATAACAATCTGAACATAAACCTTGGTTCAATGGTTTCACTCAATAGCATCAATAACAAGTAGAAATCAATACCGGGAGAGATTCAACCCTAGATGTTACAGCGGTGACGAGGTGCAGCGGTGGAGATGGCGGTGATGATGATGGAGATGATGGTGATGATGATCCCAATGCTGTCCAGCTCGATGACGGTGACGATGGCGTCGATTTCCCCCTCCGGGAGGGAATTTCCCCGCAGATTTCAGCCTGCCGAAGAGCTCTTTTCTCTCTGGTGTTTTCCGCCCGCAGAGGCGGCTGTGACTCTTCGCGACTATCCTCTGGAGCTTAGGTTTTCGGGACGAAGACGTACGCGAAGGAGAGGCGCCGAGGGGGCTGGGGCCCCTCCCACAAGGCGGCGGCCGCGGGGGCGCCCGCCGCCTATGGGGGCCATTGCGGCCCTCCTCGGTCCCTCCTTTTGGCGCGTCGTCTTCGGGAAAAATAAGATCTTCGGTGTAATTTCTGTCAATTGTTGATCTTCCGAAATATTGCATTCTGACGGCGCTTTTTCCAGCAGAATCCTGACTCCGGCGAGCGATTCTCCAATAATCATGAAACATGCGAAATAGATGAAATAACATAAGTATCATCTCTAAATATGAAATATATCAATGAATAACAGTAAATTATGATATAAAATAGTGATGCAAAATGGACGTATCAACCACCACCTCATTCTTCTTAGCCCTTTTGTGGCGACCCTGACTCGTTTCCGTATGTTCATCATCATCATCACTATCGGTGGGGTGCTGAAGTTCTTTCTTGAGGCCAAGCAATTTCAGGTCGGTTCTTGCTCTCGGGCCATCCTTGGTCCTCTCCGGCATGTTCATAAGAGTGCCAAGTAGGCTCTCGGTAACGTTTTTCATGATGTGCATGAAATCGAGGCTATGGGGCGTGTGGAGGACCTTCAAGTACGGAAGGTCCCAGAAAACGGACCTCGCATTCCATACGCCCAGCAGCGGCGATTCCCTCGGTTGCTTCTTTCCCGGCGCGGGGCACTCTTCCCAATTTTCCAAAAGCTCATACATTTCTTCGCCGCTCCTCAGTCGTGGGGCTCTTCCGAGCTCCTCTTCGCCATTGAACAGGTCTTTGCGTTTTCTCCACGGGTGATCGAAGCGAAGCCACATACGAGTCCCTTGGAACACAGTTTTAGAAGACCCGGGAACCTTTGGCAGCTGCAGATGCGGGGTCTTATCCATGCACTTGACACATGCCTTGAATCCGTGGTTCACCTGGCACGATACATATGCGTAACTAGGATAGTCATGCACTGTCATGAGCAATGCGGCTCTGAGAGGGAAATAATCTCTTTTGTACGCGTCCCACGTTCGGGCTGGCATCTCCCACAACGTGGCTAACTCCTCTTTCAACAGACCAAGATACAGTTGCATGTCGACACCCGGTTGTTTTGGCCCCTGAATAAGAATACTCATGTGTACATCATGTTGCTTTGTGCACAACCAGGGGGGAGGTTGTATGGCCATACAAACATGGGCCAGGTGCTATGCGTGCTACTCTGGTTTCCAAAGGGTTTGAGTCCGTCGGTGCTCATGCCCAGACGAACGTTCCTCGGTTCGCTCCCGAATTCATCTGTGAACTCAATGTCCAACGCATTCCACTGGCTAGCGTCTGCAGGGTGTGTCAGGATCTTTCCCTTCTCCTGATCATCTGCGGGCTTCTCCCTTTCCGCATTCCATTGCATGAGCTTTGATTCCTTAGGATCTACGAAATACCGGTGCAGACGGGGAGTGATAGGAAAGTACCAGACAACTTTGCAAGGAATTTTCTCGTTCCCTCTCTTGTACCATCGTTGGCCGCACACCGGATATGTGGTTATGTCCTTGTACTCATTCCGATAAAGTGCACAATCATTGATGCATGCGTGGTACTTTACGTGCGGTAGGTCGAGTGGGCAAACTATTTTCTTGGCCTCGTCGATACTTGTTGGCAACGTGTTGTCCTTGGGAAGACGAGCGTGCCAGGATTTCATGTTATCGCTGAAGCTGTTGTCGGTCCATTTGTGTTCCACCTTCATCTCCAGACACTCGAGCGTTACACTCAAGCGTGTATCCTCGGTCCAGCACCCAGGATACAATGGAGTCATCCCGTCTACCTCCATTTGCGCCAGCTTGGCTTCACGTTTGACGTTGCACATGTCCTTCAGGAGCAGTTCTTGAACATGAGGGTCCCGCAAGGCCGACGTTAGCGGCGTCTGCGTGCTCTCGGCTTCTCCACCACCATCTGCTCCGGCATCATCGACTCCTTCATCGGCCTCTCCTTCCTCATGATGAACACCATGTTCGGGAGACTCTTCGTCTTGTCGCCCGATGTCGGCCTCTTCTTCATGACCAACATTTGCCGCCGGCTCCTCATTGAAGCCGAGCATGAAACCGCGCCTGAGCAGGTGTTCCTCCAGTTGTCCAGAATCAGGGTCGATCCACTGCCGGAGTCCGCATTTTCGACACGGACATCTTATCAGGGTCTTGTTGTTCCTAACCATGTTGGCCTTCGCGTTCACCTTGTATCTAACCACTTGGCCTTCCCTCATATGGACGACCATGGTTGACTGCGCGTCATACATAGAGCAAAAGAGAGTTAATTAGAACCACACACACCATGCACAAAAACACAAGCATGCATGATCGCCGGAAAATTTTGGCATGACCTATCCTAAAAGTAGGACATATGGCTAGTGCAAAAATTTGCCGAAATGGAAATGAATCAACATTTCGGCAAACATCCATGCACCACGCCGGCACAAACCAACAACACCAACACCAAAAATAAGCTTCTTCGCAAGCAAACATTCAAAAACAACACAAAGCTCAACGTAGAAACATCATCGTCTCGCCACCTCAAACCGTCCGGGAGCGCGATAATCTTCACTTACAAAACATCCATACACACAAAACATGCATCCAAAAGTACTCAACCTCTCACAAATCTACCAATCATGGTGGAGCAAGAGGATGGGGTGGTGGAGAGAAAACAATGGAGCATGCAAGAGGGAAAGTGGAGGAGGGAAAGAGAATTGTGGTTTTTAGTACCCTCTACAAGTTGGAGTGGCTTCCTCTTACAAATATGCCCACAGAAATAGGCTTAGAGCTATCAACAATGGAGGAAAGTATGACCAAAATGGAGTGGGAGAGAGGAGCAACACGAGCTGGTTGGAGGAGACAAGAATGGAAAGGGTGGTGGGTGGAAGAGGAGAGGGGAAAGCTGCTCTAAAAGGCTAGATCTACTGTGCATATTCTGTGGCGCATATGCCAATATGCGCCACAGAAACTTCAACTTATGTGGCGCATATCAGCATATGCACCACAGAATCAAGGTGGCGTGAAGTCGGGGGTGGTCCCCGCAGGGTATTCTGTGGCGCATTGATCAATATGCGCCACATAACTTTAAACTTCTGTGGCGCATATTGACCCATGTGCCACATAATATCCTTCGACCATGTGCAGTTATGGACCCCGTGTGGGCCCCACGAACTTTCTGTGGCGCACCAGCCCTAGTGCGCCACAGAATGTCCACTTTCTGTGGCGCATGTGCTCATCGTGCGCCACAGAACTTGATGAGATTTTGTGGAGCATTGCTCTGAGTGCGCCACAAAAATAATTTTGTGGCGCATGCATACTTTAGTGCGCCACATATGCTATTTCTACCTATAATGGTTTTCCTACTAGTGTGGATTTTTGATGCTAATGAGATTAAGGCCACTAGTGGATATGTATTTACACTTGGTGGTGGCACTGTTTATTGAAAGTCTTGCAAGCAGACCATCTTAACGAGGTCAACAATGGAAGCAGAACTCACAACATTAGACACAGCCACTGTTGAAGCAGAGTGGCTTCGTGAACTCTTGATGAACTTACCCGTGGTTGAGAAACCAATACCCGCTATCCCAATGAACTGTGATAATCAAACTGTGATCATCAAGGTTAACAATTCTAAGGATAATATGAAGTCATCAAGACATGTGAAGAGGAGATTAAAATCTCTCAGAAAAATGAGAAACTCCAAAATTATTGCATTGGATTATATCCATACGTCTAGAAATTTGGCAGAACCCTTCACAAAGGGTCTATCACGTATCGTGATAGATAATGCATCAAAGGAGATGGGTATGAGACCCACCGTTTAAGTTGTCCACAGTGGTAACCAATTCTATGTGATTGGAGATCCCGTGAATTAGAACTAGGAGACAAGTTGTATGTCAAATGAGAGGAAAGTATCCTTACTCCTTGTATGATACCACTCCGTAAAAGATGCAATACTTTCCTAATCTGCACGATAGGCTGATTTATCTTAATGTGTTCTAAGTGGCTTATTTAAACACAAATGTTGTCCTGCAGAACATCCGTTTAAGAACACACCTATATGAGTTTGGTTGTTAAAACGTCACATCCTATGAGAGTTGGGTGCTTTCTAATAAACTCATGAAAGGCCATGTAGTATGACGCATAAGCTCCACCTGCGGGAAAGCCCTGCGACGGCCTAGAACCGGTCAAGGCTCTTTGTGAAGCTAGATTAGCAGAAAACTTACAGTTCAAGGCTTTGTTCATTGTTCAAGTAGTAGTCTAGTGTAGCATAGAGTTCTGGTGAAAGTTTAACTTAACAGTCTTTGCTATAGTACCGGTATATAAAATAATGTTTTGGAACCAAAGGAAAATTCTATGTGCTTCTAGGATCTGGTAGGGGATTGTTGGACTTTTTGCCCATATTGGATCAGCACAATAAATATTCCATAAATTACTAATAAATTCTAGAGGCCCACTTGGCCCATTCATGCATGGCAGCGGGTGGGACAAAAGTTTAGTCCCACATTACTAGCTGAAGAAGAGTTGGAGCAGCTTATAAGGAGAGCTCTTCATACCATTTGAGCTGACCACACACGCGCTCCTCCGATGACGATGCTATCGCTCGCTCGCCTCGTCACGACACGTCGCGCCGCGGGTTGCGGGAATACCTCGAGCCGAGAGCCTCTCTCTCTTTCTTTTTGCCACTCATGAATGGGTATATGAACAGGCGCAAGAATCTGAAACGTTTTTTTCAGTGGGTTTTGAATACGAAGGTTGTTCAACTTTGGCTCCTGCCTGTTCGGTTCACCTCCCTGGCCCTTCGTTTTATCTCCTCGCGTGGCTGGTTCGGCTCCTCTCTCTGTGCCTATAAAAGAGGTCGCTCCTCTCCAGAGACACACTACGAGACACAACACCATATACGCCTACCACTCAGTTCCAGAGCTTTGCGCCGCCGCTCAAGACTTCTCCATCCCGTCTACCGGCGTGCACCGCTGGACGGGACAGCAGGCCTCCGGAGCCCCGTCTCTTGTGATCTTGTACGTGAGAGAGGCGATAAGGTTTTTGGGAAGCGCTCTAGCGTGACTCCTGGCATCGACATCGACACAGAGGTCGACAACTACTTCCTCAACGACGACTTCTTCACCGACATCAGCAACCTCTTCAGCGACAAGGCTCTCAACAACGATAACGTCAACGCTGGTTCCTCTTCTGGACCGTATGTGTTGCCTTCTTTTTATGAGATCATGATGCTCTTCCTTCTCCTAGCAACATGTTCAGGCTCATTGTCACGAAACATACTGCTCTTATCAATCAGTTTAGACTTGTTGCTCATTTATTCTATGGTGATTTGCATGACTAGTTTAATCTCAAACTTTTTAGTCATGTTTTATCTACTGTTTTCTTTGATTAAATCATGGAAAAAATTGCTAATATATTCAATAGTTGGGTGGGCAAGTTGCTTTTGTACGTCAATATGCTTATTCTCAAAAATTCGGTCCTCACAAGTTTACCGATGTTTACGCTTTCCTTCTTAGAAATTCCAATAGGGGTGAGAAAGATACTATATTTCTTCAGATCTCGTTTCTTTTGGCAGAGTGATGGGCACAAAAGGAAATATAGATTAACGAAATGGGGCGTCATCCGTAGACCAGGGCGGGTTGGGTATTGATGTGTTAGAGCTTAATAATAAGAGTTTACTTACCAAATGGTTATATAAGCTCAGAAATGAAGAGCGAGTGTGGCAATAATTACTTCATAATAAATATCTAAAAACAAAAACCCTCTCACATGTCTCTGCAAAACACACATAATCCCCTTTTGGAAAGGTTTAATGAATGTCAAGGATGACTTCTTCGGTAGGGGTTCACTCGACATGGGTAATGGACTTAATAGTAGATTTTTGGGAGGATACATGGTTAGGGGAGGCACCTGTAAGGAATCAACACTCAAATTTATATAATATAGTTAACCATACCAATGTCACAGTGGCCCATGTCTTGAGATCGGCTCCTTTAAACATAGGCTTTAGGAGAGTGCTATCGGGTAATAAATGGGATAGATGTGTGCATCTTGTGGTAAGACTTATGAGGGTCCAGCTGACAAACAATGATGATGTTTTTAAGTGGTCTCTCACTACTTCGGGTTCTTTCTCTGTTAGATCAATGTATCTTGACTTGCTGAATGATCAAACGATTTACCTTCGAAAATATATTTGGAAGATCAAGGTTCCACTCAAAATCATAATTTTTATATGGTTTCTTCATAAAAAAGTGCTTTTAACTAAAGATAATCTTATCAAACGATTATGGCATGGCTGCTCTAAGTGTTGTTTTTGTTATCAAGTGGAAACACTACAACATATTTTCTTTATGCTCTTTTGCAAGAATCATTTGGAGGTTCATTTTTATGACTTTTAATTTACCTCCTCCATCTAGTGTTGCAAATTTGTTTGGAAATTGGCTAACTGGAATTGCAAAAAAGGATAAAGGACACATACGAGTTGGCGTGTGCGCTTTATTATGGGCTATATGGAATATCCGTAATGATTTCATCTTTAACAGAAAAAGTTATACATCATTTATGCAGATTATCCCTTTGATTACACATTTGATCCATAAGTGGTCTTTTCTCTAGCCGGCGGAGGAGCGCCAGGGCATGGGTACTAAGTGCAACCATTTGGCGACGGTAGCACCGGATTTCTACAACCGATGCAGTTGGCGGTTTGAGAGGCGCCTCACCCCATGATGTTCTCGTGCTTTTTTCTTCTAGTCATTTTTTAGGTGGCTCGTTCATGTTGAGATTCTTTGTGAACCATGAGATGTAATAATTTGTAATACTTTTCAAATAAGTTTTAATAAAGGGTCGTATGTATCGATTGACACAGAGGCCGGGGAATCCTATTTTTTTTAAAAAAAAACATAATATGGTAATACAAATTACTCTCTCTCTCTCAGTTTATTAGGTCTGCGTGTATCCCTAGGTTGCAAATTTGATCAAGTTAGCATTAGTTATATGTTATAAAAATTATATCATTAGAAAGTTTAGATGTTCTATTTTCTAATAATATAATTTTTGCATTATATAATTTAAATTATATATATTAAATTGGTGACCTAGGGATACGAGGAAGACTAGTAAACTGAGACGGAGGGAGTATGAAACATTGGAAGACATCTACATTGTTCTTTGTATAATCGCCATGACTTTACTCGGACATATACTGGGGCCGAAGTTTTAGCATGTGCTGAAATATAATAATTTTAGCATTACACTGAGTAGAAGCAAAATGTATCGACGCATGTTGATGTTGCACCATAGACTTGGTATAATTGTGAACAGATTAATCCGTCGTCAGAAAACAAAACGACAATAGCTCCTTAGTATACCTTTTCAGGGCAGAGATGTTTTTTTATGATAAAGAAGCAGGGCAGAGATGTTTTTTTATGATAAAGAAGCAGGGCAGAGAAGTAGCTTTGATAAACATCTTTTTCTCTGTAGGAATACGATCAGTGCAAGAGGTGATCGATCGGTAGCGTGAGCTACACGTAAGATGAGCTAAGCTAGAGTAGCTGAGTAGGCGAAGAATCTTTCTACTCCACGATAGATTAGGACAGAGGAAGAAGAATATCATCTTTCCATTCCACGTCGGAATTAAGCCGCCTGCCAAAGCTACCGTCCTTTCATGTCTCTCACTTATTGGTTCTAGTAATAGTAGACTTGTTGCATATCTCTTTTTTTTTGCGGGCGAGACATTGTTGCATATCAACCGTAGCATAACTAACCCGACAGATTAAACATGCGGGTCGATCCGATGCGAGGCTTGGTTGCGACTAATTGCGATTAATTGCCGGTGTGGCTAGGCCAGACCTGTCGCCACTAGAATCCAAGCTGCACCCACGTGATGTGTGTAGAACATGCGGGTCCATCCGATACGAGGCTTGGTACCAACACGTATTTTCGAAAGGTAAGCGATTTTTTTGGCATTTGGGTGCCGCGAAAGTTGAGTAAACTTACTCAATTATTAAGTTACACTAGTTGAATATTCGTGCGTGGCTACGGTCACATAAACTATTTTATCATCATACATATTATTATGTCTTTGTGTTATGTCATCTAGCATAGTGTGCGGCTGTGCATTGCTACGAAATCCAAAACATCACGTTTTATTTTACTCCATAATTAGGTGTCGTTAATGTTGTAGAATCTGTGTCACCACAAACACTAATATCATCTTCTTGATTCCTATAATGTTCTTCCTTATAGGATGACATGTTATTGTTTTGTTTATTTCCACCTCTTTAATAAACTTCTCACTCTCTTCTGACTCTATCATAAATTTATTGTATTATTGAATTTTAAAGAAACCTTACTTTGGTTTAGGTTGCCTTCAGTGACGGGCGAAGACTGATTAAATTACCATGTCAAAGGTATCTTACTTTTGTTTAGATTGTCTTAATGCATGTCATTTTATTCAACATATCAATGCAATCTTTGATATCGTTGCGCCACCCATTTGGGTCATCTCCCTGATCCGTCTCACCCTGATCACAGTATATTGTCAAATTTATTTTCACCTTTTTTTCTACTCCTGCCTTGGCCATATTATATATCCTCTTACTCTACACCATGATATTGTGCCATCATGTGTGTGTATTGGTGTGTGCCTTTTTCAAAAATCTACACCAAGATTGGCATTGAAGATTGTCCTCTTACTCTTCACCAAGATTGTTCGGTGAAGATTGACCAGAAATGAAGATTGTCCTCTTACTCTATATCGAGATCGACATTGAAAATTAAGCAGAAAAATGAGGAAAAATGCAGAATATTGGGTAGGGAATCAATCATGATGAACACCAATCGACACATATTGGAAAAATCTACAGCCTGAAAAAAATCCTCAGTTTTAGCCTCAGTGATTTGAAAGTTATCATATTTCTAGTTAATTGCTATTTACATAGCAGTTAACAAGAAATATCACCGGGTTGTATTGCTCGTGAAACACGGAGCAGGTGAGGTGAGGCTTGCTACTCGTTGGTGTACGAAGCTTCAGACCAACCAAACCATAGTTGTCGTATACAAGTTAGATTAGGGTAGGAATCTACCTTCCAACCCTCAAATGAATATGAATTAAATTTGGACAAAAGTATTGGAAGGAGTAGCTCACGAAAGAAGGTACAACCAGAAGCACTTCGCCTTTCGATTCCACTGGTACCACATAGTAAATATAACTAAAAATCAATATATTTTTGAACCTAAAATCAAAGAAAGTGATCAGTAACCGTGAAGCTGAAATACAAGCTCTGATATCCACGGTGACAACACAAATCATGAGGTCTCCCAATATACATGCATTGGAATGCATGATTTACCTGATGGATACAAACAATGCTGATTTTCTCATTAACTGCTATAATCGCTTACATATTTCTCTCTCGGGTAAGCGTTTGGTGCCTATATAGATAGGTTACTATACAGATCTTTGATTGTTTATGCACCCGATCCCCAACTCAAGCAGCGTTGCGGCACGACCAAATCGACACACAGTGCTGCTGCAGTTGATAGCGTTGGCGACAAGATCCGGTAAGGACTCATGACTACGATGTCGAGGCGATTCAATGATTCACATACATGACAACTGATTCACATACATGACAACTAGCAGTCTGTACTTAGGCCCATGCTGACAACAACGAAAGAAAAATTGTGATACAAATATGTACATTTATATGATAGAAGCGACACGAATCATAACGCATGGAAGAGTCAATGGCGGCTTGGCACACCGTCTTAGTTGTACTTCCTTACCGCACCTTATCGGCGGTGTGATGCAGCAGCAAGAAGATGCCGCAATGTGTCATTGGCACGCCTCTAGCGATCACCCATCCATGTGGGTGCAGTGTATCATATTTGATCATATACCAGTCAAATGCTAGACGAAAGAAAAAATATGTACAAGATTTAGAGCTACCTAAAATCAGGCATCATGCATTTAGTGCCCCGTGTGGTTCATTAGAGTTGGTCCACGCTAATAGTATTTTGGACCAGGTCACATATAGAAATTCTCCGATCCATAACTTCCAAATTTGCGAGCGAGATTAAAGTATCGATGCATGCAAAATAGAAAGTTTGTGCAAAAAGGTTGCCGACACAGGGGTCTCCACTGTGACGGTGAGGCTACGCCGTGAATTTCCCCCCCTCTATCCCTAGGCACAAGCCCTGAACTTCTTCTCCCTCAACGCACCCCCGGTGGATCTCCTTTTTAAGTTTCAACCGAATGGCAGGAAATGATAAAAAAAATTCAAAAAGTAAAATCGTTTGAGATTCATGTATGTTATGCAACCTACTATAGTAGGGGAATTAACAAATTTGAATCTCTACTTTTTTTTGTAAAAAATGTTTATTTCTCGTTAAAATGGCATTATCTTTTGCATACGACGTAGAAAAAAATGTAAAACCTATTGAAATGATCGTCTCAAAAAGTTACATCCGAATTCATATGGGTTTACGTGCTTGCCATTTGCTTAGATTCTCAAAATTTCGAATGGAAATATGAAAGCATGAAGATTTTAGTTTTGCCAGAAATTCAGAATTTTATATTTATTTATTTTTTTAAAAAATAAAATTAATAATTACATTCCACATAAAGATTATTATTACTTAATCATTGTTTTTATTTAAATAATTTTTAAAAGTTCATAATAATAATGAGTTGTGATATTAGTCTAAGAGTTAATAGGATTGATATGTTAGTATTATCAACAATGTTTCCTTCTATTTCATGGAAGCTCAGCTAGAAGGAACGAAGAAATTAACAGCATCTCCACCGGAGGCTCCCAAGTAGGCGCCGGCAGGGGCACCGGCAGAGCATTCTCTATTTGGGGATGCTGCTCCCACACTGGCGCCCCCATACGCCAGCCCTGATAGATTTTAAAATTTAAAATCAAAATTTTAAAATGATATTCATACGAAGTTTGAACGAAATTTGTACAAATTTAACGCGAATTTAAACTAAAAGACGAAATAAAACATCTAGGTGCACCGGGAGTCGAAGGCGCTGAAGTCCAGGTCGTCACCATCGTCGTTGGATGGCCCGAAGGACCAGCTGTCGTCCTCGTCGGTCTTCTCCTCCTTTGGTGCCGGCAGCTCCGATGGTCCGGCGAGGTCGACGAAGTTGGCGTCGTGGTCCTTGGCGGACCACACCGCTGCCTGCCGCAGGTCGATCGCGATATGCCGGTAGTCTTCGTTGACGGAGCGGCCAAGAATGAAGTTTTGGCCGGGGAACTCCTCCTCGTCGTCATCGCCACGGAGGGCCGCATGCGCCTCGGCCTCCTTCTCCCACCATGTCTTCTTCGCCGGCGGAAGTGCTGGCGAGGCTGCGGCATCCTCCTCCTTGACGCGGGGGCGGCGGCCCGACCCCATTGTCCGACGGGTCGGACCAGAGGACGCGTGCCTCGCCTCGTCGCGGATGATGACGCCTCCGGAAGGAGCCGCGGGCGCGGCCGAGCGCGTGCACGCAACGACAGACGACGATCTGGTGCGCGAGCTTCCGGACGTCGTGGTCCTTTCCGGCGCCATGTGCCGCCTGCGGGAAGTACATCGGGTCCCGTTGTATGTCGCCGCACTGGCGGAGCGTGTTGTCGACGTCGCGGTCGTACCACCAGGCACGACGGCCGACGGTGTTAAAGCGGCCGCTCGAGCGGTTGTCCATCCGCGCGAGCTCGACAGCGCGCTCGTCTTCGAAACATCGTGCCCAGGCTGGGCTATCGACAGCGTTGTCCGGCAAGCTCTTCTCCTCCTGCGTCATCAGGCTCCAATGTTCCCTGGCGAGGGCCCGCGTCTGTGCTCCTAGCGGTGGCGACGGCGGCACGGCGAAGCCACCGTTGGAGAAGTTCCAGCCGTGCCATAGTTTGTACTGTACTGGCACGGGGATGCGGTGCCAGTACAGTACATCGGCCTCGTCGAGGCTGAGCTGCAACGAGCAGAGCACGCTGCCGCTACCGTCGGCCTCGTCATTGTGCGCCATCGTCGGCGGGGTGCGTGGGAGGTTTGCGCGGCGGTTGGACGGCGGCGGCTAGGGTTGGACGGCGGGGAACAAAGAGAAGTGCGCGCCGCTGGGGTTTTAAGGCAGGCGGCGAACGCGCATTGAAGGCATGTGGGTAAGGTAGGTGGACGCCGCGTGGCCAGTCGCCGCCCTTGCTGTTTGGGTTTCTGCGTGGGAGTCCATTAATGCCGATGACCAACCTCCCCGCGTCGTTTCCGTGCGAACCGCCACGTCCTCTCGCTGACAAGGCGTCCCCACCCGCGAAAACCGTCGTTCCGCGAGGCGCCGGTGCGCCCAATTCACGCCCTTGGCCAAGGGGCCGGTACGGGGTTGCCGGCGCTTCTATTGAGCTCGAAAAAACGTCGGCGCCGTTTGGGGCGCACCGGTGTGAGCCCATTTTCGTTGCCGGCCCCCAAAACGGTATCGGGAACGCTATCAAGGCCGCCGGTAGAGATACTCTAAGTGTACGGAGTAGTGTGAGGATGGGGACCAAATTAGAAAGTCTGTTCATAAGTGTAATTTAAAATAATATTAAGTGTAGTTAGAATTAAAACGATCCATGTGAGACATTTAAAAATTGATTTTTTTTAAAAAAAATCAGCCAGAATTGTCAAACGGCCGTAAGTTCTATGCATTCGGCTTTGCCGTTGGCACAAGATGCTATGCTGACGGCTAGGTTGTGTTGACGGCAAATGGGTATGTGCCAAGGCTATATTGTGTCGACGATGAGGTGCCAACGGTGGCCGGTGGCACAGGTCTATGCCAACGGCAATTCTAGCTGTGACAGTGGCATCTTAACTGGTTCCGTAGTGAATGAGATGTCATTACTTTCATGTATGGATATCGGGCTATACACGCAACACAAAATAAACGCGAGTGTAGGACTAGGACATCGGGCATGCAGCCAGTGGCGCGCGAGGAAGATAAAATTAAAGAGCGAGCAAACCTCAAAGAAAAAGCACTAGTCCAATTGCGATAAAAATTTGTCAAATGAATAATACAAACGGCAAATTGATTCACATCCTCTAAGCTCAATACGTATATTTCAAATATGCACAATTACAGTACAAATAGTTTAAAACATGAAAAGAGTCTTACATGATTAAATATAGCATAAGTAGAAGATCACTTCAGTAGGATTTGTTAACTCTACGCTCTCATATACCCATGGAAGTTTTTTACATTCAAGAAGACCTCTGGCTCAACAAATGGCACTAAGCAATGATTCAAGAGCTTATCTCCCATACTATTTATCTACTTATTTTTCACTAGATTCATTATATTGCACAAAAAAACTCTTCGAACACTCATTGTCTCCACTAGTGAGGAGAGGTAGCCAATGCACGGGGGGTGGGGGGTTCTGGGAGGGGCCAAGCTGAGCCACCGGCGCGGACATTGGTGTCCTTCACCCTTCTGATGCTTTGCGCGGCAGGAAAGGTTGCAGTGTTGCCGAGGGTGATGGATATTGGGACGATAACTTCAAATAGTGGATGGGCGCCGCACCGAGGCAACATCGTCAATTGGTGATGTAATGGGTGGCTATGAAGGTGTGGTCCCTTGACACGATTGGCGGGCCTAGCTAGTATGTCGGGTTGGCAACCCAAGATCTTTGGCGCGGCATTCATGGTCGTCTCGTGTAGCAAGGGCTACTAGGTCTTTGAGCTGTGGACTTGTGCATCTCCTTTGCGTGTGGGGGAAATCAGAGGGGCAATTTTGAGTTTGGTGTGTGTTTGCAGCCATGGCCTACCGACTTGTGGGTGACAAGACTTTGTTGCTTTTTGTGGGGTGGTTTTCTTATACATAGGACAACTCTATTTAGCTTTTCGATATGGTTTCCCTTATAAACCTAATCAGCTACACTTTGTTAGCAAATTGTCATAGGTAATCTCCACCGAGGTTTGTAATGTAAAGAAATAGTAGTACTCCTTTTTTTTGAGAAAAATAGTAGTACTCCTTTTGTTCATAATTAACTCACGTTTTAGGTTTAGTCGAAGTTAAACCTTAGAGCATATGGACCCAAGAATAATTAGAGCATCTCCAGTCGCGTCCCCCAAACCGTCTCCCAAAGATATTTGGGGCGCGCCGGAAAAAAATCGTTCCCAGCCGCGCGCCCAAAGGCCTTTTTTGTCCGGCGCGGCCCAATACGGTGTACGGCGCCCCGAGCCTCTCCCCGCTGAAAGGATCGTATGCCGCACCTAGAGAGGGGTGAATAGGTGCTAACCAATTTTTAGTTATTTTTCAATTTAGGCTTGACACAAAGGTAAATTCTCTAGATATGCAACTAAGTGAATTTACCTATATGACAAAATCAACTACTAAGCAAGATATAGGTAGACAATATATAGGGGAGCTAATAAGGATAGAGGTAACCGAGAGTGGAGCACGCGGAGACACAGAGATGATTCCCGTAGTCCTTCCTTTTGAGGGGAAGTACGTCTATGTTTGGAGAAGTGTGGTCTCCACGAAGGCCAGACCAACGCCACAAAGGCTTCACTCAGGTATCCAGTGAGCAACGCCACAAAGGCCTAGCCCACTTCCACCAAAGGATTTCCTCGAGGCGGAAATCGGGCATTTACAAGGTTCTTGGGGCACACGTCCACAACCGAATTGGAGGCTCCCAAAATCTGTAACAACACAACAATAACAAGAACAAATCAACCACAAACAACTAGGGTTTTCAAAGAGGAACACTAGCAAAGGGGCCATCAAGCATATGAGGGGGAAATGCAAATTGCTTCGGTGAAGATGTAGATCGGAGTCTTCTCCTTCGATTCTCCAAAGATCAAGAGGTTTGGATGGTTGGAGGAGGAGATCTTGTGATTCTTGTGTTTCTTGAAGTGGCTCTAATGGTGAATGAACTTGGGCAGCAATGAGCAACTTTAGCTGGAAGAAGAAGGGGGTATTTATATGCCCCACCAAATGTAGCCGTTGCTGACTTTTAGGGCCAGAATTCCCGGTGTAAGTTAGGGCCGGAATCCCCCCTGGAATTTCTGCCCCTTCGATACAAATGTCCGGGCAAAAATCCGGGGGGTATACTGAGAGCCTGGGCCCTCGGGCCCTTAGTGAAATTTTGGGGGCCAGAAATTGTCAAAATGTAATTCGGAATTTCCGCTCCTTCGACAGAAATGTCCGGGCAAATTTCCGGGGGTCATCTAGGGGCTCTGCACCTTTAAGTCCTTAGCGAAAATTTGGGGGCCGGAAATTCCAACCTTCTTTCTTTCTTCCTCCTTTTCATCCACGGCTTTTCCCTTTTTAATACTTATCACTTCAAACTATAAAGTAGATCATATCTGCACACTAAGCCACATTAGATCATCACATATGTTGTCATCAAACACACAAAACATAATTATGAAGAGATGTTCTTTCAATCTCCCACTTTTTGGTGTTTGATGACAACACACGAATTTACAATAAACTTAATAGTACCAGACAACATGTTCACACTAAGATAGAGGCACTCCCCCTTGATGTGTGCATATAAGTAGTTTGCATTTGAATACAAATGCACCACACATAGGTTCGAGTGACCTCGACATATAGGCTAGGCAACATGACACAATAATAAGAGCAAGAGACATAATCACATATAGTTGAGACTTGAG
Source organism: Lolium multiflorum (assembly GCA_030979885.1). Lineage (NCBI taxonomy): Eukaryota > Viridiplantae > Streptophyta > Magnoliopsida > Poales > Poaceae > Lolium > Lolium multiflorum. The sequence goes on along the minus strand of CM061748.1, from coordinate 268,915,446 downwards.
ATAGAGATCATACCCATATGGTGATATAGAATACCGAATACCATATAATAATGCATAGTCTCAATATATAAAATACTGAAATCCATGTCTCACACAATGAACTATACTCCAAGCACACATAACATAGTTCAACACAAATGAAAGCCAAAAGTTCAACAAATAAAAGGGACACTAGCTCTCAAAGAGTGGTAAAAGGCATATGCTTGTGTCCTCCCATGCAAATCCCAGATATATCCTACATAGAACAACTTCTCCCCCTTTGACATTGAAACGCCCAAAAGGGAGAAGAGCGATGCTAAGCGCCCCAAGAGAATCACTCCGAGCCTGAGCCTGTCTCATATTCGTCCTTGATATCGTCGGTGGCCGATATAGTGCGAGGGACGCTGCTCCTCAGAATACTCTATTCGATCTCTGACCAGTGAACCTGAGAAGAGTGCCAGCTCCTGTAGGAGGGGTGGACAAGAGGCTCAGGAGGAGGGCATTGCTCACCACTGAGCTTATGTAGAATGACCGCCTGGGTATGCTGGATATCAGCACGCTAACGGCTAGCCTGGAAGTTCTCCTTGTGTATCTTGATGTTCATGCAGAGGACATTCCTTTGGAACCAATTCAACTTCTTGACCTCCTTCTGAAGAAGAGGTGCAGCAGCTGAGCGAGCAGGCGCGGTGCCACTAGCACGGGCATCTCCCATAAAGGACCCAGCCGAAGGAGCAGGAGGGGCGGCACTCTTTCTCTTCTGATAGGTCTTCTTTACCTTATGTTCCTCTCGAGGGTACCCGCTCAAATCCTCAGTCGCAACTGTCCTATCAATGAGTAGCTGAATATAAGGAGCATATGGCATGGTAGTCCTACTCACCATTACATCGTGTATCTCGTGAAAGATATAATCCATAACATCAACAGTGTAGTCCTTTCGTCCTCATCTTCAGCACACTCGCCAGCAAGAGCAAGAAGGCTCACCAATGCTCCATGAATGGCATCACGGTTCCCTCCACTTGGAGCAATGTTGTCCCAAAAGAAACAAAGTTGCTGATCATACAGTGGAAGGGAATCGGTAATAGTGCCAACTTTACCATGCGCAGAATAGAGGTCACCGAGTGAGTCCTTGTCAGGTGGAGTAGGACCATGGAGACAAAGGCTAACACGAAAGGGATATCCAAGAAGCTCAGCGAACCTGTGAAAGTTGGCTTCACAGGGAGTAGTGCGAATCATCCACACCATGGTGCGTTCCTCATCCTTCTTGAAGGCAAGAGTGGAGTAAAACTGTTGAATGAGTGGAACGCTGAAAGGACACGGATGCCTCCTAGAGGGGGGTGAATAGGAGGTTTAAAACTTTTACGAATATGGCTTAACAAATGCGGAATAAAACTAGCGTTTAATTTGTCAAGCACAAAACCTATATAACTAGGGTTCACCTATGTGCACCAACAACTTATGCTAAGCAATTAAAGAAACTATGTGATAGCAAGATATATAACTTCAAGCACGAAGGCTATCACAAAGTAAAGTGCATAAGTAAAGATCTCGGGTATAGGAATAACCGAAGTGACGCGGAGACAACGATGTATCCGAAGTTCACACTCTTGCGAGTGCTACTCTCCGTTGGAGCGGTGTGGAGGACAAGTCACTCCAAATGCTCGAAGGCCACCGTATTCTCCTCGAGAATTCCCACCAAAAGGGATGTCCTCGATCCACTATGGAACCTTAGGGTGGTCACCGAACCCGCACAAAGCTTGGGGCTATCTCCACAACTTAATTGGAGGCTCCCAATAAATCGCCACAAAGTCCTTGCCCTTGAAGAATCTCCACGACTTAATTGGAGTCCCCCAAGAATACCACAAAGACCACTAAGACGTCTATAGTCCAAATACCCAAGAGGAACAAGCTCCGGGAACAAGCTCCCGAAGTGAATATCTCACGAACTTTCACCTCCACGTATCACCGCGGAGAAGTCAAACCGATGCACCAAATGCAATGGGAAGAACATCACAAAGATGCCCAAATCCTTCACTCTCAAATTCCAACAAAGCTACTAAATCTATTGGAGGAATAAGAGAGGAAGAACCAAATAAGAAGAGGAACACCAAATTTCTCTCCAAGATCTAGATCTAGTAATTCCCTCACAGGGAGGGGAATTTGATTGGTGCAAATGTAGATCTAGATCTCCTCTCTCTTTTCCTCAAATATGAGCAAGAATCATGGAGGGATTGAGGGAGAGGAAGCTCTCTTGAGTTCAACAATGGTGGAAAGCTTATTGGGGAAGAAGAAGTGCAAAGTGAGAGAGAGAAACAAAAGGCTTAAAAGGGAGACTATTTTTTCTGCCCGTTGGGGCAAGACAGAACCGGCTAAGGCCGGTAGTACCGCCCAGTGGGCTGCGGTACTACCGCCCAGCCCACCAAACCTGCAGCGGCAAGTCAACGGGAGCAAGGGGATTGGGGGAGGCAATGCTCCACGCGTGGGCGGGCACATGTGCGCGGGGCAGCGATCGAGGACACGCGGGGGGCCAGGAGGGAGCGTGAGGCGATGCGCGGGTCGACGCGGAGAGTGCCCCGCGCAGGCGAGGGAGAGACGTGCGGCCTGGCATGTGGTTCCCGTGAGGCGGCCACGAGGCTGACCAGCCCACATGGGCGGGGCCAGGCGAGCGGGCGCGATAGGGAGCAGGCCGCGGGTAGAAGGAGGCCGGTACCTCCGGTCTGGGTCGGCCGGAGCCTCCGGGCCTGGTACCGTTTTAGGTACTGCTAAAAGCTCAAAGGTATACTGGAAGCAAGATAAGCTGAGCGGTACCGAGCCCGGTAGCGCGGGCGGAAGTACCGGCTAAAAAAATGTTCTCCCCACCTTTTTTTCTTTTTAAACTTAAACTTCAAATGCAAATAACTTGAGATTGGAAAATCCGAATGAGACGAAACCAATTTTATTGGAAAGAGGTGGAAAAGTGCTATCCCTACAAAAGAGTGAAAATATGGAAACTAGCCGGGATGATTTTCTATAATTTTTAGAATGAACCCTCAAAACCCGGAGAACCGAGAAAAACTCCAAATACGAAAACGCAACAAATGATATATGCGAAATCCGTTTTCGACGAACTAAAGCTTGTCATGGAAGTAACCACAAGATCTAATTGGATAAGACCAAATAACAACCAAGAGATATGATGCAAGGATGCAAAGGTTTGACCGCACTCCGAACGATACGATCGAGTTACTTACTCGAGAGCCCGCTTGATAGAACGACACTTAGCCTATAAACCGGTCTCCCAACTAAACCATGAGACCGGTAAGATAAAACCCTATCAAGAGCAAACCTTAACCTTGCGCCTTTCATTTGAGCTCGATGATGATGATCTTAACCACAACAAGATGAGACATCGTTCTTGATTGTGCTTGCTTGATGAAGGTGAGATCTTGCGGATTGCTCCCCCATACTCCACTCATTTCTTCGTATTGCAACCTTGACACCAACTAATCATTCAAGCATTGCTTAAGAACAACTCCTACACATATAACTGAATGAAACCATTAGTCCATAGGGATTGTCATTAATTACCAAAACCAAACATGGGGGCTCTATGCACTTTCAAACGATGTAGTCATGTTGTATTCGCATCAGCTTATGCAGCCCCATCTGTTCAGTCACCCACACATCATCTGCAAAGTGATCCTTCTCAACAAGAGTGTCCTGGGCAAGAGGATGCATCGGTCTCACTTTGTCCATCTTCTGATAAATGTCTTTGTAGATGAACAGCTGCTCGGTGCACCAGAAACGATTGTCCTCAATCTCCAAATCCCTCTCCATGTCCTCATACCAGTTCTTCTGCCGGATAGCTGCATACTCAATGGAGTCCATGTCCTTGTAGTTGATCCACATGTCCTTTCCTTCCGACCCATGGTGGCGGACTTCCTCGGAGCAGAATGGCTCACTTCTTCTTTGCGAGGATGGCGTCGCGGCCGCGAGCTACCTGTGAGAAGAATAAGATGGATAGCATGGGACGAGTGAGCACACAAGTCATATCAAACAAACATGCAGTATACAGTAAAGTCAATCTAGGTTCGATACTATTGAGGACATAGATGTTCAAAATTTGTGCTGCAGACATCCCCAGGCCGGAAATTCCGGTGTCGTTGGGGGCGGAAATCCCCCCTGGAATTTCCGGTCGGCGTCGGGGCCGGAATTTCTGCCCCGGCGATAGCACAAAATCTGAGCAAAAACTAGGTCTAGGCAGTAGATCGTCACACTAGATTGAGTCTACTATGTAATGCACGACATTTTAACCACTAGGGATGCAGATCCTCCAAGCATATTGACAAAGTAAAAAACTTGACTCACAAAACTAGATAGCAAACTTTACCGGATTCCATGGGTAAAAATGCTTGGATAGAAGTGACCCTAGAAGTTAGGGGAATGATCCACGGCCAACAACCGCGGAGGGGAGTGGCCGGAGGTCGCCGGCGGCTGAAAGGGAGAGTGGGGGCACGGGGGTGGGGAACTAGTTGTTGAGCAACTGCCCACCCCTCGTGCCCTTCAAAACCCCTCGCAGAATCGCCAGGACGGAAATTCCGTTGCAAGTTAGGGGCGGAAATTCCGGTGGGGCAGAAATTCTGGCCCACTGTAGGGCCGGATATTCCGGATTTCTGAAATGCTCAGAAATTTGAAGTATCTGGCCCATCAAGCATGGTTATTTGCACTCACACATATATGAGATAATACAATGAGTATCATGTCATGTATCGGTGCCAAATTGACTAGCTAGATGGGTGATACGTCCAAAACGTATCTACTTTCCTGAACACTTTTGTTATTGTTTTGCCTCTAATTTGTGTATTTTGGATGCAACTAACACGGACTAACGCCCAGAATCGCGTGTCTCGTTTTGTGCGAAATCCAACTTTCGGAAAATCCTCGGAATTTATGCGAAAGGTCCTATTTTTCCGAAGACTTACGGAGCCGAAAGGGCAAGTCGGAGGAGGCCCGAGGGCCCCACACCCTAGGCGGCGCGGCCCAGAGGGGGCGCGCGGCCCTAGCGTGTCGCCCCCTCGGGGCCTCGACGCTCCTTTGGACTACTTAACGCCTCGACCTAAAACGCACGGGGAGAAGTCGAAGTCGCGAAACCCTCCGAACGCCGCCACATCGCGAAACTCCGTCTCGGGGACCAGGTCTCTCTGTTCCGGCACTCCGCCGGGACGGGGAATTGGAGGAGATCATCGCCGCCATCACCACCAACGCCTCTCCATCGACCAGCAATGTTTCCCCCATCCATGTGTGAGTAATTCCCCGCTGTAGGCTGAAGGGGATGGTAGGGATTGGATGAGATTGGTCATGTAATAGCATAAGATTGTTAGGGCATAGTGCCTAGTGTCCGTAATTAGTACTTTGATGATATTGTTGCAACTTGTTATGCTTAATGCTTGTCACTAGGGCCCGAGTGCCATGATCTCAGATCTGAACATGTTATTATTTCATCATGATATGCATTGTTTTATGATCTTACCTGCAAGTTGTATACACATGTCGCTGTCCGGAACCAAAGGCCCCGAAGTGACAGAAATCGGGACAACCGGATGGCGGTGATGTGAGGATCACATGTGTTCACGGAGTGTTAATGCTTTGCTCCGGTACTCTATTAAAAGGAGTACCTTAATTTCCAGTAGATTCCCTAGAGGCCCGGCTGCCACCGGCTGGTAGGACAAAAGATGTTGTGCAAGTTTCTCATTGCGAGCACGTACGACTATATACGGAACACATGCCTATGGATTGCTTTGTACTTGGACACCGGTTTATTATTATCTGCAAATGCCCTGCTTTGATTGTTACATGAGTTTCTCTCATCCATGCAACGCCCGTCATCCATCCCTGTGCCTACAGTATTTTAATCCTGCTATTTACTATAATCACTACTGCTGTCTCGGTTATTCTGCTGCTGTTATTTCACTACTCCTACTGCTATAAACTGTTATTACTGATAAACTCTTGCGAGCAAGTCTGTTTCTAGGTGCAGCTGAATTGACAACTCCGCTGTTAAGGCTTTCAAGTATTCTTTGTCTCCCCTTGTGTCGAATCAATAAATTGGGTTTTACTTCCCTCGAAGACTGTTGCGATCCCCTATACTTGTGGGTTATCAATGGGAGGCCAACAATTTCCGCCCAACGACTTCCAAACCAAGTTTTAGTAAAAAGACTTGTGTGCAAGATGGAAATGGCTATAGATGAGTGTAGGCTTGGGTTTAGATAGCACAAACTGTTAATGGTACATGATCACTCAAGTTTGCAAGATTTAAGGAAATAAAGGCCAAACTAGAGTGATTTCCCATAAGAACAAGTAGATGTCATATAAAGTTCATTAAGATCCAAATAACACCAACTCTTCACAAATAAGAGTGTGGTGGACGAGGCCACCATGTATGAGTGTTATGGTATGACACCGCGAAGATATATCTTGGGCCCAAAACAAATACTCATCATTGAAGCTCACATATCAACACATGATATAAAGAGAATTATTTCTTACTATCGGCATTATGGGGGGAGGGATATCTCAATAGTTTAAGCCGCACTCCCCTATCTCCATGCCCACATCTAAACCAAATAAAGTTTTGAGAAGAAGGTGTGTTTGCAAGATGGTCAAGCTATAAACCTTGAATCAATGATATTTAGCTCATTCCTCAAATAGAAAAACCTTGCTTCATCAAGAGGCTTCGTGAATATATCGGCCAGTTGATATTTGGTTGGAACATAGCATAGCTAAATATCACCACGGGCAACATGATCCCTAATGAAATGATTTCGGATTTCAATATACTTCGTTCTTAAATGTTGCACCGAATTATAGGCAATCTTGATTGCACTTTCATTGTCACATAAAAGAGGCACTTTGTCACAAGTGACACCGTATTCCCTTAAAGTTTGCCTCATCCATAACAATTGAGTGCATCCACTTGCGGCGGCAACATATTCGGCTTCGGCGGTGGAGAGAGATATACAATTTTGCTTCTTAGAAGACCAACATACCAAGGACCTACCAAGAAATTGGCAAGCCCCGAAAGTTGATTTCCTATCATCCTTGTCTCCCACCCAATCCGCATCCGTGTATCCATTAAGAAAGAAACTTGAACCTTTAGGATACCAAAGACCATATCTTGGGGTATCAACCAAATATCGAAAGATTCTTTTGAGATCTATCATGTGGCTCTCTTTAGGAGAAGCTTGATACCTTGCACACACACCAACACTCAACACTATGTCCGGTCTAGATGCACAAAGGTAAAGCAAGGATCCAATCATGGAGCGATATACCTTTTGATCCACCTCTTTACCATTGGGATCTAGTGCAAGATGACATTTGGTAACCATTGGAGTGGCTACACCCTTCATTTCCGTCATCTTGAACCTCTTGAGCATGTCTTGGAGATATTTTGTTTGATTGATGAAAGTCCCTTCTCTCAATTGTATGATCTCAAAACCAAGAAAGAACCTCATCTCTCCCATCATAGACATCACAAACCTATCGGTCATAAGCTTTGAAAATTCATCATTGAAAGCTTTGTTAGTAGAGCCAAAGATAATATCATCAACATATAATTGGAAAAGGAAAAGCTCCCCATATTGACCCTCTTAGTAAAAAAGAGTGGAATCGATTAGCCCAACATCAAACCCACGGTCTATCAACAATTCTTTAAGGTGTTGGTACCAAGCTCTAGGAGCTTGTTTGAGATCATAAAGTGCTTTATCAAGCTTATAGACGTGGTTAGGAAAGTTGGGATCCTCAAACCCTGGGGTTTGCTTAACATAAACCTCTTCATGCAAAGGACCATTAATAAATGCACTTTTCACATCCATTTGTTGTAACTTAAAATTATGATGTGATGCATATGCAAGAAGGATACAGATGGACTCAAGGCGAGCCACGGGAGCATAAGTTTCTCCAAAGTAAATTTCTTCAATTTGAGAGAAACCTTGAGCTACCAATCTTGCCTTGTTCCTTACAACAATTCCAAACTCATCTTGCTTGTTCTTGAATATCCATTTAGTGCCTATAACATTGCGGCACTCCTTTGGCTTCTCTACTAAAGTCCATACTTTGTTGCGCTTGAAGTTGTTGAGTTCATCGTGCATAGCTTCCAACCAATCCGGATTTTCAAGAGCTTCAAATACTTTCTTTGGTTTCACTAAGGAGATATAAGCATGATGATTGCTAAAGTTATCCAATTGCCTTCTCGTGGAAACTCTTCCTCTTACATCACTTAGTACCTTCTCATGAGTGTGTTCAAGAATTTCCAAGTTCCTATCTCTTCTTGCAAGACGACGGGCCTCGATCGCCTCCTTGGTTCTTCTAGGACTTGGAGGTATCACTTGATCAACTTGATCGTTGGGTCCCCGTCTTGACCTTCAACTTGAGCTTCCTCAATTTCTTGAGAGTGCTCAACATCATGTGCTTGATCTTGGACATTATTCGGTGAGAGGAGAATATTGAATGGATACTCATTGGATCCATCATGAATCATTGGTTGATCTTGTCCTTGATCTTGCACACTAGAGGGAAGGTTTTGTTCTCGTTCTTGGGTTGGTGCATCATTAGCTTCAGGAGATGGAGTTTGTTGATGTTGTGAAGATGAGGGCTCCACCATAGTAGAGCATAGTCCTTCCCGAGACGCCACACCATGTCCCTCAATGGGGCGGAAAAATCCCACACCCATTCTTACTATGGCATCTTGAAGTATTTCATCACCCGCACAAACATCAACTTGCCCCACTTGGGAGCCATCATTTTCCTTGAACTTCACACTGCAAGATTCGATGATAATCTTGGAGGATATATAAAAGACTCTATAAGTGTGAGATTCGGCACCGTAAACAACAAATATACCCTCCAAAGCTTTAGGAGCAAATTTAGATAAACGAACTCCTTTGATTTTATAGAAACACTTACACCCGAACACCTTGAAGTATGAGATATTAGGCTTGTTCCCGGTGAGTATTTCATATGGATTCTTGTTCCAACCCTTACGGAGATAGAGCTGGTTAGAAGAATGACAAGCGGTGGAGATGGCTTCGGCCCAAAAGTTATAGCGGGATTTTTACTCCGCCAACATAGATCTTGCCATATCCATAAGAGTCCGGTTCTTCCTCTCCGCAACACCATTTTGTTGAGGGGTGTATGCAGCGGAATATTGATGTCTTATCCCCTCATCACTAAGAAAATCATTGAGTGTGTAGTTCTTGAACTCGGAGCCGTTGTCACTTCTTATTGCCAATATAGAGAGGTTGTGTTGATGTTGCACCTCGGTGGCAAAGTCAATGAAGATTTGTTGAGTCTCATCTTTCTTCTTGAGAAAATAGACCCAAGTATATCTTGAATAGTCATCAACAATCACCAAGCAATGTTTTTTCGCACCAATACTTGCATGAGTGGTGGGACCAAAGAGATCCACATGAAGGAGCTCCAAGATCCTCTTAGAAGAGATAATAGTCTTGCTTGGGTGCGAAGAGTCACGCATTTGCCTTCAACACAAGCCCTACAAACACGATCTTTGGCAAAAGAAACATTGTCCATTAGTCTCACAATATGGTTCCCCTTGTGAAGACTTTGCAAAGTTCTCATGTTGTCATGGCCAAGCGGCGATGCCACAACCAACCCACATCCGCCTTTCCGAATAGACACATCGCACTCGACGTGGTGGCCCCCCAAAAGTCCACAACATACAAGTTGTTTTCGTGATACCCAACGAAAGCAACTTTTAGAGTCTTGCTCCACAATAGGACCACAATATCATTATCAATAAAAATGGCAAAACCCATCTTGCCAAGGGCGGAAACGGACAATAAATTGTAACCAAGGGTTTTGACAAGCATGACATCCGCAAGAGTAATGTTGTGTGCAACCAAAACCTTGCCAAAACCCAATACCTTGGATGTTGAATTATCATCAAAGGAGACGGTGATTTCATGAAAGTTAGGCCTCAACTCCTTAACGAGATCCTTGCCGCCGGTCATATGACTTGTGCATCCGCTATCAAGCACCCATTTTGAACCTCCGGCGGCATAGTCCTACATGAGATCCATTCTTGCATTTAGGTACCCATTTTTCAATGGGTCCTCTTTTGTTAGCAACAAGAGTCTTTGGGACCCAAATAGACCAAGCAATATAACTATCATAAGGGCCAACATATTTTGCATAAACATCACCATAATAATCTTTAAATAAAACAAAGTGAGGGTTAGCAATTCCCGCATCATCATCATCAATGGTTTTTGCCTTTGGGGCATCACCATTAATGACAACTTTCTTCTTTTCTTATGTGGGCTTGGCCTTCTTCTTGTTTGCCTTCTTTTCCTTGTAAGCCAATGCCCTCCTTCCCATTGTTTGACCTTTGCTTACTCAAGAGGTCATCCAAAGATAACTTACTTTGGGGAGAGGAGGCCTTACCAAGTTCATCCTTCAACCTAGAATTTTCCTCAACAATATTTGCATGATCACAAGTAGAGGTAGAGGAGCTAGGCACATCATATTTAGCAAGCCTAATTTGAAGTTGCTCATTAGACTTGGATAGGAGAGAGTGTTCACTCTTCAAGGATTTTTGAGCCTTGTCTAGTTCATATAGATCCTTCACAAGTTTCTCATGATCAACACCAAATTTGGCCTTTTCCTTTTTAAGCACTTTTGCCTTAGCCCTAGCAAGATCTCTTTATTTTGTAATCTTAGCAATTTCATCTTGAGGCTCTTCAAGAGTTCTAGTTTCTCTTCAAGAGAAGCTATAGATTCTTGTCCTTCCTCAAGGGCATCTTTTAGAGCGGCTATTTCAAGAGAATCCTCTCTTTCTATTTGACATCTTTTATCAAGGATATCATCTAGTTGTGCTAGACGAACCATGAGAGCCGAAACATGCTTTCTAGTGTCACCTTTCAAGTTAAGAATGAACTCATCGAAATCAAGCATTTCTTGTTTCATTTTTAAGCTAGCATGATCAAGCCCTAGATCATTTGATATGTTAGGCACAGAGGGGTTAGGGGATGATACCTCGGAAGATTTAGCCATGAGGCAATTTTCTTATTTCATGTGAATATCCTCATTGGGGATTCAATTGGTGATGAAGAGTTGGTGGAGAGGGAAGCAAGAGCAACCAACCCATTGGATGTTTCATCTTCATCATCATCATCCCCATATGTGTATTCTTCTTGAGTTGATAGCACAATATATGTGTCCAAGAAGGACCTTGCCACGAAGCAATGTGCATTCTTGATGTGAGGGTTCTCATTGGGGATTCAAAGAGGGATGAGGAGGGAATATTGGTGGTGGCAATGGCGGCCACTTCCTTTGAGGTCTCTTCTTCATCACTACCACTATCATTGTCATCGGAAGAATACTCTTCCTTAGTCATTAGCACAATCCTTGATGGCCTCTTGTTCTTCTTATTCTTGTTGTAGAATTTCTTGTTGGGGGCCTTTGAATCTATTCTCTTGTCCTTGGTAATGAGCCTTCCACCACGAGTTTCTCTATTTTCATATGGGCATTGGGCGATGAAATGGAACTTGTCACCACAATTGAAGCAAGATCTTGATTTTGGGCCCGAGCTCTTGAACCCACTTGTGTTGTTTCTCTTGATGTTTTCTTCATTTGCTTTGGATGGAACAACCCAAAAGGTTTTTGAATGGAATGCCATGTGGTCATGGTAGTGGTATTCCAAATATTCCGGATAGGACATGCTCCAAGAGGTCCTATTGATGGGATTCATAGCATAGAAAACAAAAAATTTCCTACCGCAAGAACGAAAACACCAGCCAAGATCTAATCTAGAAGACGGTAGCAACGAGGGGATCACGAGACTAACCCTTGAAGATTTCCAAAGCCTACGATATTAGATCTCGTTGTTGCAGAAGATGATCACTTGCCGCTTTCAAAAGCGCGTAAAGATCTTGACGGTACGGGCAAGCCTCCGTACTCGGTCACACGTACGGTGTTGATGAAGACGACGTCCTCCTCCCCGTTCCAGCGGGCAGCGGAAGTAGTAGATCCTCCTCGGAATCCCGCAGACGACGGCGTGGTGACGGTGGTGGTGGAGATCTCCGGCAGGGCTTCGCCTAAGCGTATGCGGGAGAGGTGGAGGAGGAGAGACGGCTAGGGTTTGGGGAGAGGGGGCACCGGCCACTATGGGGTGCGGCCAACTAGGGCTTGGTGTGGCCGGCCCCCTCCCCTTGCTCCTCATTATATAGGTGGAAGCCCCAAGAGTTGTAGTCCATGTCTTCGAATAAGACCCCAACACCAAAACCTCCCAAAGGTGGGAAACCTACTCAAGGAGGGAGTCCTACCCAAGGTGGGACTCCCATCTTTCCTTGAGGTGGGGTGGCCGGCCACCTTAGGTGGAGTCCACCTGGGACTCCACCCCCTTAGGGTTGGCCGGCCATGCTAGTGGAGTCCCTCCACCTTCCATAGTGATTTCTTCCGGACTTTTCTAGAACCTTCTAGAACCTTCCATAAATGCATCAGATCATTTTCAAACTTATAAAATGACTTCCTATATATGAATCTTATTCTCTGGAACTCCTCGTGATGTCCTGGATCCCATCCGAGACTCCGAACAAAACTTCGAACTCCATTCCATATTCCATATCTACTCAAACGACATCAAACCTTAAGTGTGTCACCCTACGGTTCGCGAACTATGCAGACATGGGTGAGACTTCTCTCCGACCAATAACCAATAGCGGGATCTGGAGATCCATAATGGCTCCCACATATTCAACGATGACTTAGTGATTGAATGAACCATTTACATACGATACCGATTCCCTTTGTCACGCGATATTTTACTTGTCCGAGGTTTGATCATCGGTATCTCTATACCTTGTTCAACCTCGTCTCCTGTACTCTTTACTCGTACCGTATGTCTCTTATGAACCATTCATATGCTTGCAAGCTAATTAGACGACATTCCACCGAGAGGGCCCAGAGTATATCTATCCGTCATCGGGATGGACAAATCCCACTGTTGATCCATATGCCTCAACTCATACTTTCCGGATACTTAATCCCACCTTTATAACCACCCATTTACGCAGTGGCGTTTGATGTAATCAAAGTACCTTTCCGGCATAAGTGATTTACATGATCTCATGGTCGAAAGGACTAGGTAACTATGTATCGAAAGCTTATAGCAAATGAACTTAATGACGTGATCTTATGCTACGCTTAATTGGGTGTGTCCATTACATCATTCACATAATGACATAACCTTGTTATTAATAACATCCAATGTTCATGATCATGAAACTATGATCATCTATTAATCAACAAGCTAGTTATATAAGAGGCTTACTAGGGACTCCTTGTTGTTTACATAACACACATGTATCAATGCTTCGGTTAATACAATTATAGCATGGTATATAAACATTTATCATAAACATAAAGATATATAATAACCACTTTATTATTGCCTCTTGGGCACATCTCCAACAGTCTCCCACTTGCACTAGAGTCAATAATCTAGATTACATTTTAAGGTACCTAACACCCATGGCATTCTGGTGTTGGTCATGCTTTGCCCTAGGGAGAGCTTTAGTCAACGGATCTGCTACATTCAGATTAGTGTGTACTTTGCAAATCTTTACTTCTCCATCTTCGATGTACTCGCGAATCGAATGAAAACACAGCTTGATATGCTTCAGCTTCTTGTGTGACCTTGGTTCTTGTGCATTGGCGATGGCACCCTTGTTGTCACAATATATGACTAGTGGGTCAAATGCACTAGGAACCACACCAAGCTCAACAATGAACCTCTTCATCCATACCGCTTCCGAAGAAGCCTCTGAAGCCGCTATGTACTCCGATTCTGTTGAAGACTTCGCCACCGTGCACTGCTTCGAGCTGCACCAGCTTATTGCAGCACCATTCAATATAAACACGTACCCAGACTGAGACTTAGAGTCATCAGGATCAGTGTTCCAACTTGCATCGATGTAACTGGTTACAACGAGCTCTTGGTCACCACCATAACAAAGAAACATATCCTTAGTTCTTTTCAAGTACTTCAGGATATTCTTGACCGCTGTCCAGTGTTCCATTCTGGATCACTTTGATATCTGCTAGTCAAACTAACAGCATGTGCTATATCCGATCTAGTACACAACATGGCATACATGATAGAGCCTACTGCCGAGGCATAGGGGATCTGATTCATCCTCTCTCTTTCTTCTGCCGTAGCCGGACCTTGAGTCTTACTCAAGACCTTACCTGGCAACATCGGTAAGAATCCTTTCTTACTTTCATCCATTCTAAACTTCTTTAGAATCTTGTCCAGGTATGTACTCTGTGAAAGCCCTATTAGGCATCTTGATCTATCTCTATAAATCTTGATGCCTAAAATGTACGCTGCTTCACCAAGGTCTTTCATTGAAAAACTTGTATTCAAATAACCTTTTACACTGCTTAATAGTTCTATATTATTCCCAATCAATAATATGTCATCTACATATAATATCAGGAATGCTACAGAGCTCCCACTCACTTTCTTGTAAATACAGGCCTCTCCATGACACTGTATAAACCCAAAGTCTTTGATCACCTTATCAAAGCGTCGGTTCCAACTCCTGGATGCTTGCTTCAGTCCATAAATTGAACGATGAAGTTTGCACACCTTGTCAGCATTTTTAGGATCGACAAAACCTTTGGGTTGTACCATATACAACTCTTCCTCAATGTCTCCATTAAGGAACGCCGTTTTGACATCCATCTGCCAAATCTCATAATCGAAAAATGCAGCTATAGCTAACAAAATCCTCATAGACTTTAGCTTCGCTACAGGTGAGAAGGTCTCATCGTAGTCAACACCTTGAATTTGTCGGAAACCTATTGCGACAAGTCGAGCTTTAAAGACAGTAATATTACCATCAACATCTGTTTTTCTCTTGAAGATCCATTTATTCTCGACATCCTTGCGGCTATCAGGTAAGTCTACCAAAGTCCACACTTTGTTATCATACATGGATCCCATTTCGGATTTCATGGCTTCTTGACATTTGTTGGAATCTGGGCTCATCATCGCTTCTTCATACGTCGCAGGGTCCGCATCATTGTTGTCTACAATCATGACATTTAGACAAGGATCATACCAGTCAGGAGTGGTACGTTCCCTTGTCGATCTGCGAGGTTCAGTATCTATCTCGCTCGAAGTTTCATGATCATTATCATTAGCTTCCTCTGTTATCGGTGCGGGCGGCACATCTTCCGATACTACGCTACTCTGATCAACGAGAGAAGGTTCAGTAACCTCGTCGAGTTCTACTTTTCTTCCAGTCACTTCTTTAGTGAGAATTTCTTTCTCAAGAAAGGTTCCGTTTTTAGCAACAAAGATTTTGCCTTCGGATCTGTGATAGAAAGTATACCCAATAGTTTCCTTAGGGTATCCTATGAAGACGCATTTCTCCGCTTTGGGTTCTAGCTTGTCCGGTTGTAACTTTTTTACATAGGCTTCGCAACCCCAAACTTTAAGGAACGACAGCTTAGGTTTCTTATTAAAGCATAATTCATACGGTGTCGTTTCAACGGATTTAGATGGTGCCCTATTTAAAGTGAATGCAGCTGTCTCTAATGCATAACCCCAAAACGATAACGGCAAATCAGTAAGAGACATCATAGAATGAACCATATCTAAAAGAGTTCGATTACGACGTTCGGACACACCATTGCGCTGTGGTGTTCCTGGCGGTGTCAACTGTGAAAGTATTCCGCATTTTCTTTAAATGCATGCCAAACTCATAACTCAGATATTCGCCTCCGCGATCAGAACGCAGAAACTTGATCTTCTTGTTACGTTGATTTTCTACTTCACTTTGGAATTCCTTAAACTTCGAAAGTTTCGGATTTATGTTTCATGAAATAGATATACCCATATCTACTCAGATCATCTGTGAAGGTTAGAACATAACAATAACCACTGCGAGAGGCTACACTCATTGGTTCGCACACATCGGTATGTATGATTTCCAATAAGTCTGTAGCTCGCTCCATAATACCAGAGAATGGAGTCTTAGTCATTTTTCCCATTAGACATGCTTCGCATCTATCAAGTGACTCAAAGTCAAGTGACTCAAGTAGTCCATCGAATGGAGTTTCTTCATGCGTTTCACTCCAATATGACCAAGACGACAGTGCCACATATAAGTATAATTATCATTCAATTTAATTCGCTTAGCATCAATGTTATGAATATGTGTATCACTACTATCGAGATTTAATAGAAATAAACCATTCTTCTCAGTTGCATGACCATAAAAGATATTATTCATAAAAATAGAACAACCATTATTCTCAGACTTGAATGAATAACCGTCTTGCATTAAACAAGATCCAGATATAATATTCATGCTCAACGCAGGTACTAAATAACAATTATTGAGGTTTAAAACTAATCCCGAAGGTAGATGTAGAGGGAGCGTGCCGACAGCGATCACATCGACCTTGGATCCATTTCCAACGCGCATCGTCACTTCGTCCCTCGATAGGCTTCGTTTATTCCGTAGTTCCTGTTTCGAGTTACAAATGTGAGCAACCGAACCATATCAAATACCCATGCACTAGTACGAGAACCAGTAAGATAAACATCTATAACATGTATATCGATATACCTTTCTTCTTGGCAAGGCCGCTCTTCAGATCAGCCAAGTACTTGGGGCAATTACGCTTCTCCCCTTCTCCTTGCAGTAATAGCACTCAGTATCAGGTTTAGGGCCAGCCTTAGGTTTCACGGGAGGCGCGACAGCTTTCTTGCCGCTCTTCTTGAAGTTGCCCTTAGGTTTGCCCTGTTTCTTGAAACTGGTGGTCTTGTTGACGATCAGTGCTCTTTCTGAATCTCAATCTCAGCAGATTTTAGCATGGAGAAGAGTTCAGGTAACTCCTTGTTCATGTTCATATTGTAGTTCATCACAAAGTTCTTGTAACTAGGTGGCAGTGATTGGAGGACACGATTAATCCCCAGCTTGTTAGAAATCACTATTTCCAAGTCACAGATTTTATTCGCATGCCCGGTCATGGCGAGCATGTGCTCACTAACGGAGCTGCCCTCTTCCATCATGCAACTGAAGAAGTGTTTCGATGCTTCATAGCATTCCACGGCCGCGTGAGTTTCAAAGATAGCTTTCAGCTCATTGACTAACTCAAACGGATCGTGGTGCTCAAAAAGTTTTTGAAGATCGGCTTCCAGACTGCATAGGATGGCATACTGAACTTGAGAGTACCGAGTTTTCCGAGTCACGTAAACATTCTTTACTTCATCGGATTCAGTTTCTGCAGGTGGGGCACCCAGTGGTGCATCGAGCACATATTGCAGGTTTCCACCAGCGAGGAAAATCCTCACATGACGGAACCAGTCGGTGAAGTTGCTACCGTTGCTCTTAAGCTTTTCTTTCTCTAGGAACTGGTTAAAATTGATTGATGGGGACGCCATGATCTACAACATATATTTGCAATAGTTTAGACTAAGTTTATGACAAATTGAGTTCAAATTTTAATTCAAAAAAATTAAAAACTAGGTGAACTCCCACTCAAAACAATATCCCTTGCATTGTCTTAGTGATCACACGAACCAAATCCACTACACCAAAGTCCGATCATCACGAGACAAGATGTAATTTCATTAGCGAACATTCAAAGTGTTCATCATATCATTCATATGATTCATGCTCTAACTTTCGGTATCCCGTGTTCCGACCATGTCTGTACATGCTAGTCTCGTCAAGGCAACCTTAGTATCCGCGTGTGCAAATCTGGCTTGCACCCGTTGTATGCACATGTTGAATCTATCACACCCGATCATCACGTGATGCTTCGAAATGACAAGTCTTAGCAACGGTGCTACTAAGGATGAACACTTTATTATCTTGATATTTAGTGAGAGGGATCATCTTATAATGCTACCGTCGCGATCTAAGCAAAATAAGATGCATAAAAGGATTAACATCACATGCAATTCATATGTGATATGATATGGCCCCTTTGTCTTTGCGCCTTTGACCTTCATATCCAAAGCACGGACATGATCTCCATCATTAACGGGCATGATCTCCATCATCGTCGGCGTAGCGTCAAGGTCAATGGCGCCGTCTTCATGATTGTTCTCCCATGTAGCAACTATTACAACTTCTTTGAAATACTACTCAACATGAAATTTAAAGACAACCATAAGGCTCCTGCCGGTTGCCACAATACAATAATGATCATCTCATACATATTCATCATCACATTATGGCCATATCACATCACCAAACCCTGCAAAAACAAGTTAGACGTCTCTAATTTGGTTTGCATATTTTACGTGGTTTAGGGTTTTCGAATAAGATCCGTTCTACCTACGAACATGAACCACAACGGTGATACTAGTGTTGTCAATAGAAAGAGTAAATTGGATCTTTACTATAGTAGGAGAGACAGACACCCGCAAAGCCACTTATGCAATACAAGTTGCATGTCGAGCGTGGAGCAAATCTCATGAACGCGGTCATGTAAAGTTAGCCCGAGCCGCTTCATCCCACTATGCCACAAAGATGCAAAGTACTCGAACTAAAGACAACAAAGCATCAACACCCACAAAACAATTATGTTCTACTCGTGCAACCAATCTATGCATAGACACGGCTCTGATACCACTGATGGGATTCATAGCATAGAAAACAAAAAATTTCCTACCGCAAGAACGAAAACACAAGCCAAGATCTAATCTAGAAGACGGTAGCAACGAGGGGATCACGAGACTAACCCTTGAAGATTTCCAAAGCCTACGATATTAGATCTCGTTGTTGCAGAAGATGATCACTTGCCACTTTCAAAAGCGCGTAGAAGATCTTGACGGTACCACAATCGGGCACCACCTCCGTACTCGGTCACACGTACGATGTTGATGAAGACGACGTCCTCCTCCCCGTTCCAGCGGGCAGCGGAAGTAGTACATCCTCCTCGGAATCCCAGTAGCACGACGGCGTGGTGACGGTGGTGGTGGAGATCTCCGGCAGGGCTTCGCCTAAGCGTATGCGGGAGAGGTGGAGGAGGAGAGGCGGCTGGGGTTTGGGGAGAGGGGGCGCCGGCCACTATGGGCTACGGCCAACTAGGGCTTGGTGTGGCCGGCCCCGTCCCCTTGCTCCTCATTATATAGGTGGAAGCCCCAAGAGTTGTAGTCCAAGTCTTCGAATAAGACCCCAACACCAAAACCTCCCAAAGGTGGGAAACCTACTCAAGGAGGGAGTCCTACCCAAGGTGGAACTCCCACCTTTCCTTGAGGTGGGGTGGCCGGCCACCTTAGGTGGAGTCCACCTGGGACTCTACCCCCTTATGGTTGGCCGGCCATGCTAGTGGAGTCCCTCCGGGACTCCACCTTCCATAGTGATTTCTTCCGGACTTTTCTAGAACCTTCCATAAATGCATCGGATCATTTTCAAACTTATAAAATGACTTCCTATATATGAATCTTATTCTCCGGACCATTCTCCTCGTGATGTCCTGGATCCCATCCGAGACTCCGAACAAAACTTCGAACTCCATTCCATATTCCATATCTACTCAAACGACATCAAACCTTAAGTGTGTCACCCTACGGTTCGCGAACTATGCAGACATGGTTGAGACTTCTCCGACCAATAACCAATAGCGGGATCTGGAGATCCATAATGGCTCCCACATATTCAACTATGACTTAGTGATCGAATGAACCAGTTACATACGATACCCCTTTGTCACGCGATATTTTACTTGTCCGAGGTTTGATCATCGGTATCTCTATACCTTGTTCAACCTCGTCTCCTGACAAGTACTCTTTACTCGTACCGAGGTATTTAGTCTCTTATGAACCATTCATATGCTTGCAAGCTAATTAGATGACATTCCACCGAGAGGGCCCAGAGTATATCTATCCGTCATCGGGATGGACAAATCCCACTGTTGATCCATATGCCTCAACTCATACTTTTCGGATACTTAATCCCACCTTTATAACCACCCATTTACGCAGTGGTGTTTGATGTAATCAAAGTACCTTTCCGGCATAAGTGATTTACATGATCTCATGGTTGAAAGGACTAGGTAACTATGTATCAAAAGCTTATAGCAAATGAACTTAATGACGTGATCTTATGCTACGCTTAATTGGGTGTGTCCATTACATCATTCACATAATGACATAACCTTGTTATTAATAACATCCAATGTTCATGATCACGAAACTATGATCATCTATTAATCAACAAGCTAGTTATATAAGAGGCTTACTAGGGACTCCTTGTTGTTTACATAAAACACATGTATCAATGTTTCGGTTAATACAATTATAGCATGGTATATAAACATTTACCATAAACATAAAGATATATAATAACCACTTTATTATTGCCTCTTGGGCACATCTCCAACACTTATATGGTTCTTGAGTGTTCACTTCTTCCACGGTATTGACCGTCAAGGCAAGGTTTGTACCTCTTGCCATTCCAATAGCACGATTGCGAGAATCTTGAGAGTTTTGTTCGGCCACCTTGAGAGCTTGCAACTCGTGCACCACTTGTTGGGAGGTAAGTGAAGAATAGCTTTCTCTTCCAAGGAGACTCTTGACATCAATGGGTTCATAAGGCATCATGCAATTAATATACTTGTCCTTAATCCAAAAGTCATCAGTATGTTGGGCACCCACATTCCGAAAGGAATCGGTAATGGTGATAATACTTCTATACATCTCTTGATGATCTTCATCTGGCAACCTCATGAACCCTTCGGCTTGGTTCCAAAGAGCACTATACTTGTTTCTCTTCATGCTTTCACTTCCCATGAAGCTTATGGCCACACCCTCCCAAGCTTCCTTGGCGGTGGTGAATTTTCGAACATAAGACAAGTCCTTTGTCCCCACACTTGTTTGAATCATGTTCAAGGCAATGGAGTTGATTTGGTTTTCAACCTCTTCTCTTCTAGTCAACTTGTTGGGGTTATAAGGGTTGTAACCTCCTATAATGATTCTCCAAAGTTCATTGGATGCACTGCAAACATGAGAGAGAAACTCAAATTTCCATGTACTAAAATCTTGAACATTAAACTTGGATGGATCACCCCTAATGTTTATATGAGGATGGGGAACCGGGATGTCGGGAGAGCGGAAAGGTGGAGGAAAGGCATTGTAGCTCACTCCGACACTTGTTGCCCTAGGAGAAGCATTGGGTGTTTTAATTTTGTCTAACTAATCACCATCCAAGGGCTTGCTATAGGAGGGTAATCCCAAAGCATCTCCCTTTTCTAACGCACCCTTGTCCTTTTCCTCTACGACGGGAATGACGGAGGGAACCGGCGTTATAAGCCCGGAAAGCATTATCTTTATACTTTCCATTTGAGCTTCCATGGAGAACCTCAAAGATCTTTCCATTAGCTTGAGATCTTCCATAGAGACCGGCTTCGCGGCCCCTTCCGTAACATCATCGTCCGACATACTCTTAGCGGTTAATCCCAAAATAAGAGCTGAGGCTCGCTGCGGTGACCCAGCATACCACTGCATGTTGTAGTATACAAGTCGTTGATATGATCTTTGTGAAGGGACTTCTTCACAATTGCCATATCCCTCAGAGTGGTACAACAGAAACATTGCAGGTCATAACACTCCATATAATTATTACAAACATTGTCTTAACAAGTTGGTATTCTCACAGGTCCTATGAGAACACCCTAAGATACTACTTAAGTACGATTACAACTCACAACCATATATGAAAGAGAGCTCAGCAACTTATTTAGGTAAGTTCTACGCTGCTCGGCTCTATGATACTAGGGTATATCACTACTCCTCCACCTCCGTGTCATCGGGTCCGTAGACTATCCCATAGTCTACTCCTTCAACTCCTCCGGTAAGATCAGGTTCCTCGTAGATCAGCTCATAGCTTCCTTCTGGTGCTCCATCGGCGATGGCCTCCACTTCCGGATCACAGTCTAGCAAGGGTGTCGAAAGAAAGTGAGTACAGGGGTACTCAGGAAGTTCAAAAGAGTAAAAGGTGTTTGATGCACTAGCTACGACCATTGATCAGGAAATCGCATGTCAATGCATGTTTTGAAATCATTTCTTCAAAAGGTTGCTTTTATTATGAAAACTATGCCCGTCAGTCTTCACAGGTTGACCAAAACTTCGTGGAGTTCCTTTTCGCGCGTTCTTCCTTCCAACAAGGAGTGACAGCCCAATTTGATACACTCTGCAGAGGTGCGTTACTTTTCCCATAAGAGATCCTATCCTTTTTGCCATCCGCAGGGACTTGCCCCCGTTCACACTTCCTTTGGTGTGAGGCCAGGTATGAAAATCCAAGCCCACACCGCCTTCTCCGCAACCATGCAAACCCACCCTTTTGTCCAACCGTACACCCCCAGTAGACATCTCCCGATCATACGGCTTTACTCATGGTGTACTTTGGACAATCCATCATAGACCGTAGAGCTCGTCATCCACACGGATGGAGATTTAAAAGGCCATCTCAACCTACGGCAGTGCCTCCAGCACCCCACAGCTCTACCCGTTGGCGTGCAGGAGGGAAAAGATACGGCTTCGCTAGAGCCATTATAGATCTTATGGTTAACGCGGTATGTACGGCGCTAGAATCACTGGACGGCATTGGTAATTACTCCTAGGTTAATATAACCCATGCAATGGAACCTCCACCATATCAACACATACCATGGTTCCATTGCCACCACATAGTCATATTCATAGTTGGAAAAGTAACATTTTATTTGCCATGCAGGAATGGTAAGTATATAGCTTTGCATTAAAGTAATAGAAAATACTCAAGTTGGTATGAGCAAGGGTGAACTTGCCTGTGGACTGTGAGATAGTGCAGTTCAATGCAGTGGATGGAACCTGGACCTCGGGTTCTGTAAGAAGCACCATTGTCCGGTAAGGACAATGTTATAAAATCCAAATAATGCAGTCATGAATGTATTATTTTATGTGGAATCCCTTTACCCCAATTATTTATTACAATTTAGGGTTGAATTAAGATTTATGCCTTTGGCAGTAATTTGCAATTGTTTTTATGTGTAAAAACACTTTAATTCTCATAAAGTAAAATGGTTCAAAGTAATACTACTCTACCTTTGTGATTCATTATTCATTCCAAAATGATTTGAAATAATAGAGTTGCCTCTATATTTTTGGAATAAAAATAATAGTGTATTTTCCTTTGGAAAATATCTTTCTTTAATAGAAATGACTTGGAATAGTATAATTTTATTTTGAAATGTTTGAAAATAAGTATTTGAACTTATTTGAGATTTTTCCTTGATTTTTAAATACAAGGAAATATAAGTTTAAAATTCCAAGTTTTATTTTAAATTCATCAAATTCAAAAATTTGAATTTGTTCCCTAAATTCTATTTCTTATTTTATTCTTGTTCAGAGTGATTTTTCATTCACAAATCCAATTTTTCATGGATTTTTAGAGGTATATTTTATTTACTAAAATTTGGTGAAATTCTGGATATTTTCTAAAATGTGAAAAGACTAAAATACCCCCTGGTCCCTATTGGGCCAGCCCACTTAATTAGGCCCATTGGGACAGCCCACCATGGCTTGTCCCAAAACGGGTCGGTGGCGCCACTACGGCCCACCTCACTCACTCACTCGCTCTCTTCTCTCTCACTCGACCTAACCCTAATCGTTCTGGCGACGCGCGTGGCGATGGCGTCGCCGCCATGGCCGCCGCCGTGCTCCGGCCACCTCAGTGCTCCCCTGACCTTGCCACCTATATGATCTGAACCGCCGCGCGACGATCTATCGATCTGTCCGCGTGGTTCCTTCGATTTCTTCATCCTCTGGCGGATCGCCTCCTCTCTGGATCTCGTGGAGAATCGCCTTCGGCGACTGGTGATCTCCGACGAGCTCGCGTCCTCGCCGTCGACGTGTGCGCGTCTCTGAGACTGACCTGGCGCGGGTGCTGTGCTCGCAGCGCCTGTGCCGTCGTCTCTGGGTGCTGTGCTACTCGTGGTGTTCGTCGGCGTAACGCCGGCGACTTCCCTGGCTTTGCAGCTGCTATGGCCGCGCAGGTACTGCCTCGCCATGCCATGGCTTCTTCCACCAGGCGCGGGTAAGGTCTCCTGCTCCTCCTCCTTCTCAACTCCATCTCTGTGCGCCTCCCATGCCTCCGTGCTTCTTCTACCTCTTGCTCCGCGGCCTCCTGATGATCCTATGACCAAGCAGAGCGTTGCTGCTGCTGCCTATGCTTCCTATGCTTCCTCTCTACAAGCTCTGGCCAATTTACCAAACTTTGGTTACTGGCCAGTGTGTGCTGCTTGCTGTGCATGCCCTGTGTTGCTTGCTTACTGCTTCTATCATGCTGTGAACTTGCTATGCCATGTTGTACATGCTTATGAGCTTGCTTGTGCTTACTGGCATCTTATGCTTGCTTATCTAGGTGTACTGCTATGCATCTGTGACCCTTGTGAATGCCTGTGATGCATGTGAGGTGCTTCTGTGCCTTCTGTGTGATCCAATGATCCATTGGATCAATTATTTATGTTGGCTAGACTCTTAGTGTTGCTTGACTTTCTTTAATTGATCCATTTGATCAATCAAATGTCAGTGGCTTGGTTTGCTTACTGCTGCTGCTACTCAAGCATGCTATTGCTTCTGTGTGTGTGTGCTGTTGCACTCCCTAGCCTTCTGGACTTGATCCAGCAGCTATGATGCAGTGACATGTGCTTGTGTTGCCTCACAGTGTGCTACTGTCAAAATATGGCATGGATTTGTTATGTATTCATGCTTGAATGAATTAATTAATGATGAACTGCTTATGCAGTAATGATTAAATGACTTGCTGTGTATGATTTTTCTTTCCATGATTAATTGGCAAGTAAATGGAGTCTGAATCCCTTTCTGGATAATGATGCTTTGTTATTTGGCTTTGCTTTGGATGGTTCTATGTGTGATGTGACCTCAGTAGCCTTGCTACTGACTGGTTGCTCACATGGTTGGCTAGATTTTGTTGGCTACTCATCTTTGCTTGCATATTTGGGGATCATAATCAATATGAATGCCAATATGCTTGCCTGTGAAGAATTCTAGGGTTTCCTGATGGTTGCATGCTTAGGATCTTGTTGTGTAGTCTTGGTAGCTGCTATACCTTGCAATTCATCTACTGGTGCTGTCTGTGCATGAGTTCTAGCTAGTGTGTGCATCTGTGCATGATTTCTAGCTTCTGTGCACAAGATGTGTATCTAGATGGTTTCTGTTTTAGTGGCTTCTAGACTGACAGTGATCCTTGGTGAAAACCAAGTGATGAACTACCCATTGAGCATCTGCTCAATCCCATGACATATGTCATGCATAATTGATGGATTAGATCCATTGGATCTTCTCCAGGAACTAGGTATACCTTGTTCCAGCTCCTAGAGTGAAATATTTTGTTGATGCAGACTTCTGGTTTGTGTGTTACAGCCCTTCACCTCCAGTTCTTGGTTGATCTTCTCAGGTCACCATGATTTCTGGTGGTTGGTTGGTTGTGTGTTGGGTGGTGCTGTTCTTGAGCAACAACAGGATGAACTATGCCTGTTCTACCTTCAGCTTACCTTGTGAATCCTTATCTGGTCGACTGTGCACTGTTTCTAGGGTTTGTGCCCTTTTATATCATCTCTACTTTTGTTCTTGCAATGCCACACAGGCCTAGCTTGCTTTGATGACTAGGCCAGTGCATGGCCTTGATGTGGCTTGCTCAGCACACATGAGTTGTGTGGGGACCTCGGACTAACGGTCCGAAATTCCCTGTTATGTATACAGTTCACGATCCCATGATCAGTGCGCCGTGAACACATAACCGAACTGATATCAAATTACACCATCCAATTACAAAGCGGAATAAGAAAATTACAACATGGTCACATGACCGACAATTACATAATAGCCTCGAAGGGCCTAACTAAACATCAGAGTAGCATCATCACTTCAGCAGCGCAGTACCCAAGTCATCTGCCATAACCCTACAGGCAACTGACTGGGAAGACGTTCCTAGCTCGCATAGACGTCGCCAACTCCTTCTTCATCCATCGTGTTCCTCCAAGTCTGGCCAAGTAAATAGCCAGGGACAAAGCCGTGAGTACATTGGAATTGTACTCGCAAAACCATCAAGAAGGTGATAACAATTCTAACTAGAGAAGACAAGAGAGGAAGAATAGTTTCTCTCGTGGATAAAGCATGTGAAAGAGAAATAGTTTCTCTTGTTGATATAGCATACCGGCATCTCAAGTGATGCGGACACTATGGTGGTCCTATGACATCTCTATATCTTTGTTAAAGAAGAGTTAGCATACCACCATCTCATTTGATGGGATTGCTAGGGAAGTCCTATGACATCTCTATATCTTTGTTAGAGAAGAGTTAGCATACCGCCATCTCATTTGATGGGAATGCTAGGGAAGTCCTATGACATCTCTATATCTTTGTTAGAGAAGAGTTAGCATACCGCCATCTCATTTGATGGGAATGCTAGGGAAGTCCTATGACATCTCTATATCTTTGTTAAAGAAAAGTTCCTCTACATGAAACACTAGGAAGGGAGCAACCCAATTTACATTCCAAACCCTCGACCATCTCCATGTGGTCGACACCACATCTTTCCCGTACCCTTCCGGTACTTCCAACTCACGCATTTCCTTTGGAAATCATTTTCATAACCAAAACTCGACACAGCTCTGTAACGGCCATCCCAACCGTCCATGACCGCGGACGCGGCTATTCGAATAGTTTTAACTCTGCAGAGTGTGCGCACTTTCACCACAAGAACCGATAAATCCGCCGGGATCATCCCCGGTTCGACATACAAAAGTATGCGAGGCTCGGATAATCGGTCATAGTCCTTCGCCCGTCTCCCTTGACATGAGTCCTTCCCTGCGGGCTTACCCCTTCCCGGCACCCCGGCAGCATACCTCCTTTTGAGCGTATCTCCGGCGCCATGATGGAAGACCCTCAATCGTCCGGCTATAGGCAACTACAGTGTATTGCCTCCTCCAGAGCGCAACCCGGCGTCGAGGTCGTCGTGACCCTCCCTAGAAAGTTGTGAAGGGTGCTCATGCCAATTTCAACAGACGTCGAACTAAGCCCGTACCCACTTTGGATAATGTGGTTGCGCTGTGTAATTGTTCCGGGCGAATACAAAGAACCATGTGTCGTTTTTCTCAAAAACCCAAGTCACACACACTTTCCTCTTTCCAACCATCTTTGTCAAGATCCTTTCCTTTCATAAACCATACGCTTGGGTAAGATTTTCACCCAAGGTTTTCATAAACATATACAATAAGGTAAACCTTGAGGGGTTCCCAACCTAAAGTTTCATGAGTGGAACTACTATTGCACTACGGCCGAGATGGAAGTCATCACGCCATAGATGGTGAAAAAAAAATGTAATGGAGTGGATCATACTTGCTTAAGGTAAGCATGTATTATGACAACCCAAGGAGGATTATACAATCAGATTTGTGGTGCTAAAAATACAACTTAGATAGTGGAGTATCACTATCCAACATACTCTCCAATGTGTACACGGCATACTCCTCTCACATTGAGAATATACCGAGATCATGACATTGATACCTCTATACTACAAAGGGGGTGGGTGTGGTGTAAGTCATTATCTTGCGATGAGACATGCTCAAGTTGAGCATACAAGATAACCAAGTGGAATAGCATGACCATGATCCCATGCATCCCAATATCACAAAGACAATAGTGGAGTATCACCACTAGGGAGTACTCCACTAGCAACCATACATAGATGACAATAATAAGGAGAACAACACACATAGAACCAAGGTGCTTTGGATATCAACAAATGACATCCAACTAGATACCGAATCAGAGATCAAAAGATGGCTTGCCTTGGCTTATTTGTCCCTGGACTTCTTCAACTTCATCAATATAAGAATCCCGTCAATATAAATAAAATCCTTGTCCGAACCACTTCTTCTTCTTCTCCGGAATCGTTCGCATCTATCGTCGGAAAATATAAAAGGAACACAATCAATCACATTGCACCAATCATAACAAGCATGCAACATTCAACAATCAACAAGCAATAGCTAACCACCTTACTACGGGCTAACATACAAAGAACTTATAGATACTACAAAGCAACTAAAAGAGAACCCATTTTATTTACCTAGTAAAGGTATGAGTGCATCACAACTTAGGAATTGCCTCTCTCGGTTATCACCATGGTATAAACCAAATATCCCCTGGTAGATAACATCATAAAGATGACAAGTGCATTAGTTTGGCAACAAAAACATTCACATTATAATTTGAAACATTTTTGGAAAAGCGGGCAATCATTCTCCCTATTTTAAGAAGCTTACATAACACTACACAAGAATAGGAGCAAATGATATGCCCCACCATTTGAAGACTTAAGCAAAACAAAAGAGCTAAAGTTAAATTGCAGAGGTTTTGTTTTGCAAGCATAAAACAAAGGTTGCCCATCTCTACTAAAAAGAGTTGGTCAAGGGTTTCAAATAAACCGAAAAGTTTTGCTTCAACAATGCATGTCACACATAAACATTACTAACAGCAACAAATATGTATTAACAGAGACTAATAATATTTTTCCTATATAGCCAGTACTAATACAAGACTAACCCAATTGGAATCACCCAAAAATATTAAACCTACAATTTTAGGAATTTCTTTGAATCTGACTGTACAGAAAACAAGATCTGTAAGCCATAAATCATAGAAAAATCCTAAAAATATGAGGCCACTGGCATTCGAAAGATATTTAAACAGAGATTCACACACAATTGGATTTGGGTTCAAATTGTTTCTGAAACTCTCACAATTGGATTTACAAGTTTGCTGCATGTTTTCACCATTTGCTTTAACTATGGAGTTGCAGAACAGATAAAGGTTTGAATCTTGTTTGAGATGATTAAGAAAACATTCAGTAATCCTACATAATTGGAATCACACAATTAGGTTCAAAAATGGATTTTTGATGATTTAAAAGCTAACAGCCATGTCTGCAGAACACACAGAACAAGTTTAATTCATCAAAAATCATACACAAATCATAAAAATATGAGGTCAGCTGCATCTGAAAGGTATTGAATAGGTAGTTCTTACCCAATTGGGTTCATTCAAAAATTCGCTTCCAAGCTCCTGGTTTAATTCGACAAAGTCAGATCTGACCAGATCTTGATCTGTGAACCATTTCAATTTCAGGAGGTCATTTGAAGTGAAACCAACGCCAAAATGAAGATACTGGAGAGAGCTTTCACCCACAGTTGAGTTTGCTCAAAAAGGTTTTGTAAAACGGAAGAAATCTAACAAACAGTGATTCTGCATGTTTGCAGAACTTTATTTACCGTGCAAAATCCGTAACGAATTTGAGGACGAGACCAACGCCAAGTTGTAGATCTTTTCAATAGCTATCTGCGGAACTTTGAATCACTCGATTTGGATCTGCACACGAGATTTGGCGGATTTTACAAGATCATACCAGAATCTGAAACAGCAAGATGGCAGAAATTACAGCAAGATTTTGGACGAATTTTGGTCAAGAGCTTCAGATCTGAGGATAGCTCAAGCTTCTCCATGCTTATACCAACATGCACCTGCATCAAGATCCAATCTTAGCAATGGAGGAAGAAGAAGAGGAGAGAAAACCATCTAGGGTTAGGGAGAAGAAGGAGAGGGAGGCTCTCATGGTGAGGATGAGCTTGAGGGAGGGGGAGAGCTTCATCTTGGTGGCTTGCCATGGCCATGGCCGGCCATGGGAGCAAGGGGAGCACCATTTTCGTGGGGAAGTGGAGGAGGAGAGTGTGAGGGAGTGGAGGAAATAGTAGGGAGTGAAAAGAAATGAGGCAAAGGAGAGGAGGTGTGGCCGGCCAAGCTCCTTATAAAGAGGGAGGATGGTGGCTGCCTCCTCATTGATTGGGTGGGTTGGGAGGCTGCTCATTTATTGATTGGGGTAGTTGGGAGGCAAGTCTTGTAGAGGAAGAAAAATAGAGAGGAATGGCTGGCCGAAATTGCCATGCATAGACAATGGCCGGCTCCATCCTTGCCAAACATAAGTGAACAAACAAAGAGATGCACAACATCCATGTGTGTAGGCCAAGGCATGATGTTGAGGAGATGACGTCAATGAGTGACTTTATTGATGATAAGAATATGAGTGGATTCATATAGATAAAAAGAAGTGTGAGGTGATATGTACTCTAAGGATAATTCCCACCACTTTGGTTGTGACAAACATAAGATGAAAATAGATCCAAAGGTATAGTTGAAGAATAAAACTTTTTATTTGAATTAAAAATTGAAAAGATTGGCATTGACCACATGAAACAATGCATGAGCATGCTAAGGTAGATGGGTAATGTTGATTTGATGAAGTAAGAATGAAAGGAGAGAGGTGTTAATAAACATTGGTGCCAATGTTGAGGAATGAAGCACTTTGATCAAATTGTCAATTTGGCCAAGAGTTGATGGTGGTGATGATGGTTTAGATAATGGTAGAGCAAGGCTAAGAGAGATGGTGAGTGAAATAACCATACTCACAAGGATGAATATGGTGGCATAAGCCATCAACATGAGGTCAAGATGATGATGGTAAACCATACAAGAGTGAGATGTGATGAATGAATGGAAGTTGTTAATTAGATCTGGAACTTTACAGAGGTGGGTCTCCACCACTATGAGAGTGGATCAAAATGTTGGATAGGGTTTATATTGAACTTTCCTTTGAAAACATTTTGAAAGAGATCCAATGATTTTTAAAACAAAATGGGTCTACTTGCATAATAATGCCAAATAGATTTTTCCCTTGTGTTATCAAAAGGTGCAAGGATGGCACATGTACCAAAACCATGCACTTAAAAGAAGGAAGAAAATCAAATGCCTTTATAGAAAGTCTTTTTGGGTTGAAGGGAATGGGATGATACAAAATACCATCCACAATCTCTCTTGTTATTTGAAGAAAACATTTAAGGAGTTTTAATAACAAGGAGTGATTTTTGTGGCTAAAACCAGGGAAGAAAAACAATAGGGTTTTTGAGAAAGAAAACTAATTTAGGAAGGAGTGTTCTCAAGGGTAGATGGTGGCTACAAAATGTACCCATCATACCTACTCTTGGTTTTGTGGATATTAAACTTGGATTAAATAAACACAAGAGGTAAAAGAGGAAGAAGTGATCTGGTGCTGAAACATTGGATAGGATACCAGATCAAGTGATTATAAGAGTTGCAAGTGGAGGATGTGACATGTAAGATGTGGAAGTTGCAGAGGGTGTTGTATAGAAGAGATCCATGCACTGAGGTCACCAAAAACAGTTGTGGGTGCTAAGAGATCAACTGCCAAAGTTGGAATCTTATAAGTAGGCACACTCATGTTGCCATCAGGAGGGAGGTTTGATGTAGTAAAAAGAAAAACAATTCTTCCTAAGCCACACATGTGTTTTATTTAGTGAGTTGCTTGTTTAACCACTAGAGGTGTTGTTATTAAGGGTAGCTCAAAACAAAACTCAACAAGCAAATCAAGACAATTCATCTACCAACAGATCAAGGCAATTCATCATAACAAACAGATCAAGGCAATTCATGTTAATTAGTCTATAGAAAAAGTTTTTGTTCCCCCTAATTTTTGCACTATGGATAATTAAACAAGCTTGCAAAAAGTTGGGGTGTTACAGATCTTCCACCCTTAAAATAATCTCGTCCCGAGATTACTAAGCATAGAACTAGAGAGGTTTCAAAGTTTAGCTAAAGTTAGACTCCATTCTTCTGTAGATGTGCCATTGTTGAGAAGGTCGTTGCTTCATCTTCTGGGAGACATGATGGATTTCTGCCGATGGCGAGCTTCATGAAGAGGTTGACTACTCCATGCCGGTGTTAGATCTGTAGCTTCTTAGCGATCCTAGCAGAGTCCATGATTTCGGAGAAGTTAGTGCACCCCAACGGTGCTTTAGCAGGGTTGAAAACTTTTTAGAGTTAGCTTTAAATTCTAGTGGAAGACAAAGTCTTCCACCCTTAAAATTGTTCATCAGGGAAGGGCGTTAAAAACTGTAAGCTTCGGCCACGGGTCTTGTCGGGCGATTCTTGGAGAAGCCATTGATCCCTCGTCCTGAGTCGAACATCTTCAGAGAGCGTTGTGTAGTTCACGGCTTCAAGAGGGGTTAGTGCATCCCAAGTTTCCAACGATGTTTTTTGAAAGGTTTAAAAATTTTAGGGTCAGCTCCAATTTTTAGTGGAAGACGAAGTCTTCCACCCTTAAGATTTTTCATCGGGATTTCGGAAAAACTCAGAGCTTCTTCCTTGTAGTTCTTGTCTGGGGCTTCTGAAGAAGTTGTCGATCTTCCGTACTCAGTTGAAGAATCTTCAGGGGCGACGTGCAGACCACAACTTCAAGAGGCACTCACGGTGTTAACTAAACCATATGACGCGCAGTAAGTTAGTAAGTTGATGAAACTCCTCGTGGGTATCCATATGAAGCAGCAACAAAGGTCGTCGGAGGCAATCTTCAGCTTGAGGGTCGTTGTTGACTTATACCAGCTAAGAAGTGAGCGGGTAAACTACACCTAATCTTGAGTCTTGAGGTATCTTCAAGAGTCTTCACTTGATGATGACGAGATGAACCATGCGATGTAGCTTGGCTTTGACGCTATTGTTCTCTCAGCTTGTTAGACGGTGTGTTAGAGAGTGGTTTTCAAGAAGTTATCCTCGAGGTTAGCGCGATTACTCCAAGGTTAGACTAAGTTAGTATGTCTTCTCGCAGAGGTGCAGTCACTCTTGAAGGTAGGGGCTTCTGCTTTCTTGGCGTAGTAGAGATGCTTCAGCTGATCTTGAAGGTAGCCAGTGTAGATAGGGGTTTGGGGTTAGTTTTTCTGACGGTCGAAAAACAACTGTTAACGGGTTTAGAGTTAGAGTCTTCCGTTAACCTATCCAACTAACTAGCAGTTAGCAATACATCGGCGAGGTAGGTGAGGGTGAAAACATCTTAGGGAGGCTTCCTACGCTGGGTTATCACACTAAGAATGTTTTTCAGATCGAAAGAGCAAGACAATCATACACACAACAAACAAATAAAATACACTCAAGGCAGCACACGAGGGGACTACAAGCAATCAGCACAACAAACAAGGCACTCTAAGTATCCAGAGATACCTAATACGTGGGGGTAGCTCGATCAATCGAAGCGATTGAGTTTGTCCTATCCATCCTATAGGTTTGGGGGCTGGTCACATATGTTGGCGTCCTCATCTTGTTGACAGCGTCTCCCATAAGAATTCTTGGAGCAGTTGGTGGCGAAGCAGGCCTGGTGTTGTCTCGTCGATGTTGAGGTGGAGGCAAAAACTGTGTAGATCTTCTAGTCTCGATATCCCGGAAACATGAGGTCTTGAGAGAGGTAGCTGTCGAGGTGCTCCCGAAGTCGAGATCTTCTCGTGGCTGGCCAAAAAATGACTAGTCAAGAAACTGAGGACTTGATCCCTGATGACTGCAAAAAGTGCAAGCCCATGGAGGAACAAGGTCAGATCTTTGACATACTTTGGTGAAAACCAAAGACATGACGTTATCATCCCTATATGTGCACACTAAGTCGGCCTCCAATCTTCAATAGTTGTTGTTGGAGATACGTGAGACTTCATAAAAAGTTGATCCATCTTCGACATCGAGTCTCCGGGTCTGAGTTGGGGACATCGCCCAATATGTAGGTTTGAAGTGGATGAGACAATAGAGTAAGAATTTTCACACATTTTAATAAAGCGGAGAGATAAGAATTTAGAAGCTTTGAAGAAATAAGAGGAGTAGAAGCTATGCTTCCGACTAAAGAAAAAATTTGTTTCGTAAATAGTTTTTCCCAAATACTTCTTTCCTAACTAACGTCCATGCTAACTAAGGTCTCCTACAGTCAGGATAGCTCTGATACCAGCTCTGTGGGGACCTCGGACTAACGGTCCGAAATTCCCTGTTATGTATACAGTTCACGATCCCATGATCAGTGCGCCGTGAACACATAACCGAACTGATATCAAATTACACCATCCAATTACAAAGCGGAATAAGAAAATTACAACATGGTCACATGACCGACAATTACATAATAGCCTCGAAGGGCCTAACTAAACATCAGAGTAGCATCATCACTTCAGCAGCGCAGTACCCAAGTCATCTGCCATAACCCTACAGGCAACTGACTGGGAAGACGTTCCTAGCTCGCATAGACGTCGCCAACTCCTTCTTCATCCATCGTGTTCCTCCAAGTCTGGCCAAGTAAATAGCCAGGGACAAAGCCGTGAGTACATTGGAATTGTACTCGCAAAACCATCAAGAAGGTGATAACAATTCTAACTAGAGAAGACAAGAGAGGAAGAATAGTTTCTCTCGTGGATAAAGCATGTGAAAGAGAAATAGTTTCTCTTGTTGATATAGCATACCGGCATCTCAAGTGATGCGGACACTATGGTGGTCCTATGACATCTCTATATCTTTGTTAAAGAAGAGTTAGCATACCACCATCTCATTTGATGGGATTGCTAGGGAAGTCCTATGACATCTCTATATCTTTGTTAGAGAAGAGTTAGCATACCGCCATCTCATTTGATGGGAATGCTAGGGAAGTCCTATGACATCTCTATATCTTTGTTAGAGAAGAGTTAGCATACCGCCATCTCATTTGATGGGAATGCTAGGGAAGTCCTATGACATCTCTATATCTTTGTTAAAGAAAAGTTCCTCTACATGAAACACTAGGAAGGGAGCAACCCAATTTACATTCCAAACCCTCGACCATCTCCATGTGGTCGACACCACATCTTTCCCGTACCCTTCCGGTACTTCCAACTCACGCATTTCCTTTGGAAATCATTTTCAAAACCAAAACTCGACACAGCTCTGTAACGGCCATCCCAACCGTCCATGACCGCGGACGCGGCTATTCGAATAGTTTTAACTCTGCAGAGTGTGCGCACTTTCACCACAAGAACCGATAAATCCGCCGGGATCATCCCCGGTTCGACATACAAAAGTATGCGAGGCTCGGATAATCGGTCATAGTCCTTCGCCCGTCTCCCTTGACATGAGTCCTTCCCTGCGGGCTTACCCCTTCCCGGCACCCCGGCAGCATACCTCCTTTTGAGCGTATCTCCGGCGCCATGATGGAAGACCCTCAGTAATCGTCCGGCTATAGGCAACTACAGTGTATTGCCTCCTCCAGAGCGCAACCCGGCGTCGAGGTCGTCGTGACCCTCCCTAGAAAGTTGTGAAGGGTGCTCATGCCAATTTCAACAGACGTCGAACTAAGCCCGTACCCACTTTGGATAATGTGGTTGCGCTGTGTAATTGTTCCGGGCGAATACAAAGAACCATGTGTCGTTTTTCTCAAAAACCCAAGTCACACACACTTTCCTCTTTCCAACCATCTTTGTCAAGATCCTTTCCTTTCATAAACCATACGCTTGGGTAAGATTTTCCTCACCCAAGGTTTTCATAAACATATACAATAAGGTAAACCTTGAGGGGTTCCCAACCTAAAGTTTCATGAGTGGAACTACTATTGCACTACGGCCGAGATGGAAGTCATCACGCCATAGATGGTGAAAAAAAAATGTAATGGAGTGGATCATACTTGCTTAAGGTAAGCATGTATTATGACAACCCAAGGAGGATTATACAATCAGATTTGTGGTGCTAAAAATACAACTTAGATAGTGGAGTATCACTATCCAACATACTCTCCAATGTGTACACGGCATACTCCTCTCACATTGAGAATATACCGAGATCATGACATTGATACCTCTATACTACAAAGGGGGTGGGTGTGGTGTAAGTCATTATCTTGCGATGAGACATGCTCAAGTTGAGCATACAAGATAACCAAGTGGAATAGCATGACCATGATCCCATGCATCCCAATATCACAAAGACAATAGTGGAGTATCACCACTAGGGAGTACTCCACTAGCAACCATACATAGATGACAATAATAAGGAGAACAACACACATAGAACCAAGGTGCTTTGGATATCAACAAATGACATCCAACTAGATACCGAATCAGAGATCAAAAGATGGCTTGCCTTGGCTTATTTGTCCCTGGACTTCTTCAACTTCATCAATATAAGAATCCCGTCAATATAAATAAAATCCTTGTCCGAACCACTTCTTCTTCTTCTCCGGAATCGTTCGCATCTATCGTCGGAAAATATAAAAGGAACACAATCAATCACATTGCACCAATCATAACAAGCATGCAACATTCAACAATCAACAAGCAATAGCTAACCACCTTACTACGGGCTAACATACAAAGAACTTATAGATACTACAAAGCAACTAAAAGAGAACCCATTTTATTTACCTAGTAAAGGTATGAGTGCATCACAACTTAGGAATTGCCTCTCTCGGTTATCACCATGGTATAAACCAAATATCCCCTGGTAGATAACATCATAAAGATGACAAGTGCATTAGTTTGGCAACAAAAACATTCACATTATAATTTGAAACATTTTTGGAAAAGCGGGCAATCATTCTCCCTATTTTAAGAAGCTTACATAACACTACACAAGAATAGGAGCAAATGATATGCCCCACCATTTGAAGACTTAAGCAAAACAAAAGAGCTAAAGTTAAATTGCAGAGGTTTTGTTTTGCAAGCATAAAACAAAGGTTGCCCATCTCTACTAAAAAGAGTTGGTCAAGGGTTTCAAATAAACCGAAAAGTTTTGCTTCAACAATGCATGTCACACATAAACATTACTAACAGCAACAAATATGTATTAACAGAGACTAATAATATTTTTCCTATATAGCCAGTACTAATACAAGACTAACCCAATTGGAATCACCCAAAAATATTAAACCTACAATTTTAGGAATTTCTTTGAATCTGACTGTACAGAAAACAAGATCTGTAAGCCATAAATCATAGAAAAATCCTAAAAATATGAGGCCACTGGCATTCGAAAGATATTTAAACAGAGATTCACACACAATTGGATTTGGGTTCAAATTGTTTCTGAAACTCTCACAATTGGATTTACAAGTTTGCTGCATGTTTTCACCATTTGCTTTAACTATGGAGTTGCAGAACAGATAAAGGTTTGAATCTTGTTTGAGATGATTAAGAAAACATTCAGTAATCCTACATAATTGGAATCACACAATTAGGTTCAAAAATGGATTTTTGATGATTTAAAAGCTAACAGCCATGTCTGCAGAACACACAGAACAAGTTTAATTCATCAAAAATCATACACAAATCATAAAAATATGAGGTCAGCTGCATCTGAAAGGTATTGAATAGGTAGTTCTTACCCAATTGGGTTCATTCAAAAATTCGCTTCCAAGCTCCTGGTTTAATTCGACAAAGTCAGATCTGACCAGATCTTGATCTGTGAACCATTTCAATTTCAGGAGGTCATTTGAAGTGAAACCAACGCCAAAATGAAGATACTGGAGAGAGCTTTCACCCACAGTTGAGTTTGCTCAAAAAGGTTTTGTAAAACGGAAGAAATCTAACAAACAGTGATTCTGCATGTTTGCAGAACTTTATTTACCGTGCAAAATCCATAACGAATTTGAGGACGAGACCAACGCCAAGTTGTAGATCTTTTCAATAGCTATCTGCGGAACTTTGAATCACTCGATTTGGATCTTCACACGAGATTTGGCGGATTTTACAAGATCATACCAGAATCTGAAACAGCAAGATGGCAGAAATTACAGCAAGATTTTGGACGAATTTTGGTCAAGAGCTTCAGATCTGAGGATAGCTCAAGCTTCTCCATGCTTATACCAACATGCACCTGCATCAAGATCCAATCTTAGCAATGGAGGAAGAAGAAGAGGAGAGAAAACCATCTAGGGTTAGGGAGAAGAAGGAGAGGGAGGCTCTCATGGTGAGGATGAGCTTGAGGGAGGGGGAGAGCTTCATCTTGGTGGCTTGCCATGGCCATGGCCGGCCATGGGAGCAAGGGGAGCACCATTTTCGTGGGGAAGTGGAGGAGGAGAGTGTGAGGGAGTGGAGGAAATAGTAGGGAGTGAAAAGAAATGAGGCAAAGGAGAGGAGGTGTGGCCGGCCAAGCTCCTTATAAAGAGGGAGGATGGTGGCTGCCTCCTCATTGATTGGGTGGGTTGGGAGGCTGCTCATTTATTGATTGGGGTAGTTGGGAGGCAAGTCTTGTAGAGGAAGAAAAATAGAGAGGAATGGCTGGCCGAAATTGCCATGCATAGACAATGGCCGGCTCCATCCTTGCCAAACATAAGTGAACAAACAAAGAGATGCACAACATCCATGTGTGTAGGCCAAGGCATGATGTTGAGGAGATGACGTCAATGAGTGACTTTATTGATGATAAGAATATGAGTGGATTCATATAGATAAAAAGAAGTGTGAGGTGATATGTACTCTAAGGATAATTCCCACCACTTTGGTTGTGACAAACATAAGATGAAAATAGATCCAAAGGTATAGTTGAAGAATAAAACTTTTTATTTGAATTAAAAATTGAAAAGATTGGCATTGACCACATGAAACAATGCATGAGCATGCTAAGGTAGATGGGTAATGTTGATTTGATGAAGTAAGAATGAAAGGAGAGAGGTGTTAATAAACATTGGTGCCAATGTTGAGGAATGAAGCACTTTGATCAAATTGTCAATTTGGCCAAGAGTTGATGGTGGTGATGATGGTTTAGATAATGGTAGAGCAAGGCTAAGAGAGATGGTGAGTGAAATAACCATACTCACAAGGATGAATATGGTGGCATAAGCCATCAACATGAGGTCAAGATGATGATGGTAAACCATACAAGAGTGAGATGTGATGAATGAATGGAAGTTGTTAATTAGATCTGGAACTTTACAGAGGTGGGTCTCCACCACTATGAGAGTGGATCAAAATGTTGGATAGGGTTTATATTGAACTTTCCTTTGAAAACATTTTGAAAGAGATCCAATGATTTTTAAAACAAAATGGGTCTACTTGCATAATAATGCCAAATAGATTTTTCCCTTGTGTTATCAAAAGGTGCAAGGATGGCACATGTACCAAAACCATGCACTTAAAAGAAGGAAGAAAATCAAATGCCTTTATAGAAAGTCTTTTTGGGTTGAAGGGAATGGGATGATACAAAATACCATCCACAATCTCTCTTGTTATTTGAAGAAAACATTTAAGGAGTTTTAATAACAAGGAGTGATTTTTGTGGCTAAAACCAGGGAAGAAAAACAATAGGGTTTTTGAGAAAGAAAACTAATTTAGGAAGGAGTGTTCTCAAGGGTAGATGGTGGCTACAAAATGTACCCATCATACCTACTCTTGGTTTTGTGGATATTAAACTTGGATTAAATAAACACAAGAGGTAAAAGAGGAAGAAGTGATCTGGTGCTGAAACATTGGATAGGATACCAGATCAAGTGATTATAAGAGTTGCAAGTGGAGGATGTGACATGTAAGATGTGGAAGTTGCAGAGGGTGTTGTATAGAAGAGATCCATGCACTGAGGTCACCAAAAACAGTTGTGGGTGCTAAGAGATCAACTGCCAAAGTTGGAATCTTATAAGTAGGCACACTCATGTTGCCATCAGGAGGGAGGTTTGATGTAGTAAAAAGAAAAACAATTCTTCCTAAGCCACACATGTGTTTTATTTAGTGAGTTGCTTGTTTAACCACTAGAGGTGTTGTTATTAAGGGTAGCTCAAAACAAAACTCAACAAGCAAATCAAGACAATTCATCTACCAACAGATCAAGGCAATTCATCATAACAAACAGATCAAGGCAATTCATGTTAATTAGTCTATAGAAAAAGTTTTTGTTCCCCCTAATTTTTGCACTATGGATAATTAAACAAGCTTGCAAAAAGTTGGGGTGTTACAAGTTGTGTGCTCTCATATGCTGAAACTTGAGCCCTGGTGGTGCTCAGGTTTGGTCTGCTGTTGCTCTTATCCTGTGCTGTCCAAGGTTTTGGACATGCACAAGTGTGCAGGACACTTGTTTCTATCCAAACTGAATTCTTGGCTAACACTAATCCCCTGGCTAGTACTTGTCTTGCTGTTTTGCAGGTTTTGAAGATGAATATGACCATGGAGATTTCCTTCAAGTCATTTAGTCTAGGTTTTTAGTTTAGGATCAATATTGTAATCTTCATTTTCATTTCTGTTTATTTTACTTTAATTCTTGTATCAAGAATATTGTAAAGACAATTTATATTGTGTTGTGATATCAATAAAGCTCAAGTTTTGCTTATGAGCTTTTGATTTGTGTAATGTTTATATTCCTGAATGAATATTGTATTTATAATTCAATTTGAAATTCAAAGTCATTTGAATTCTTAAGTTGTATTTGAATTGTGAATTCATTTTGTATATTCATTATTGTTTAATATTCTCAATGCAATATTACTTGTCAAATGAAATCAATTCCCAAATCAACAAGATACAAAAGAGATCATGTCGAAATTTCACTAACTCACCTTGCCTAACCCTAATTGCAAAATGAGAGAGAACCTCGATCCCTCTTAGGTTTAGTTGCAATAAGGCGCGAAAATTTCCCCCGTTTTGCGATGAAATGCACATCCCATTTCTAAATCTACCCTTCGTTGTTCCTATGTTCTGGGTTATTACAACCTCTCCCCCTTAACAGAAACTTCGTCCCGAAGTTAAGATTGGTACCTGAATAGCTCGGGGTAAGACTTCCTGAGTTCTTCTTCCGTCTCCCAAGTTGCTTCTCGTTCAGGGTGATGTTGCCATTTAATCTTGCAGTATTTGATTGCCCTATTCCTTAACTTCTTCCACTGTATTTCCAAGATCTTTTCAGGCTTCTCCACATAAGTTAGGTCAGACTGCAATTCTATTTCTTCATGTGTGATGGGATCATCCGGTGCCTTCAAACACTTTCTTAGTTGTGATACATGAAATACATTGTGAACCAGACTTAGTTGCTCCGGTAATTCCAACTCAAAAGCTGTTCCTCGATTCTGACTGAGTATCTTGAATGGTCCTATATATCGAGGACTTAACTTTCCTTTTAC
Source organism: Lolium multiflorum (assembly GCA_030979885.1). Lineage (NCBI taxonomy): Eukaryota > Viridiplantae > Streptophyta > Magnoliopsida > Poales > Poaceae > Lolium > Lolium multiflorum. Next base: position 268,874,443 of record CM061748.1, on the reverse strand, counting down.
TCTGAACCTCTTGAGTCCTTTCATTGGGCTAACCTTCAAATATACCATGTGTAATATCCCAGGTATTGGGGTTACAAAAATAGAGGAAACGGATGTGTGCATTGCATTCATGCATAGAAAATGGGGAATTTTCGCGCTTTAAAAAAACACACAGTAACTGAAGTTTCACTTGACCTTGGTGGAATTGAAGTAACTCATCAAGTCAAGTGATATAAACCTCAAAGTGACCTTTGATAAAACCTTGTTTTGGGTAGAGATGATTTGATCCAAGGGGTTAGATCAAATGGAATTAAATCTAACACAACAACACTTTAATCAAGGATCAACTACTTGATCTTATTAAAGATCATAACATGGTAATTCTTGAACCAAACATTTGAATTTAACACCAACACAAGCTTATAATTAAACCCTAGAGATGGGAGAGGTATATAACCATCAAAGAGATAAGAAACAAACTCTAAATTATTAACACCTAAAAGTTAAGCAACTACCTTGGGGTACAATAGAATTCATTTTAAAACTAATTACCAAATATAGCAAAACCCAAGGACCTAAGTGCATAAAAGCCACACATTCTTATTGCAATCACAACTTATTAAATATGAGGAATATCACAAAACTAAATTCGTTTACATTACGAATTATAGTTCAAACTATTTGAATAAAATAACTTATGAGTACTTTGAAACTCATATGATCATGCCTTGGTGAAATCAACAATCACCATTCAAAATTGGGGTATAATCCTTGTCTTTGACATTTTTATCCCAATTACAATATAAATACAATCACATATGATATAGGGACTCAACCACAAGCATAAAATCATTCCCAAGATATTTAGTAACAAAATCCACTTGGCCATCCAAAAACAAATCACATGAGAGGATAATACCCATACCACATAGGATGAAAATATCTACATAGCTTGAATCCTAAGCTATGCCACCTCATGCTTAAAGGATTGCTATGGATGAGAGCATGACAACCAAGCACCTTACTCATCAAATCAAAGCAAGAGTCATCCACCTATGTGTCATGATACTAGAGCTTGCTCAAGCCTATAAAAGGGAGTCTCACACTTCATTCATCCCATCATCTTGCACCATGATGCAAGAAAACCAACACATTGAGACACCCCATAAAATAGTTAGGATCAAGATGAAGCAGCTAGGAGGTGGAGGCATGCCACAAGATGCAGGTTTATCAGAATTCCTGAAGAACAAGCTACAGAAGATAGCAAGGTAGAATTCTTAGAAAAACTATATATTTAGATAATCACATCATCATTCCCTGAGTAGAACCCTAGATTATAACCCAAGTTCTTGAGGAGTGAGAGGGATAATAAATGGTATAACCATATTCAAATACCTCTAGTAATACCTTAGGAAGCTAAACCTTTGATCATTATAAATGGAGTAATGATCATAAACCCTAAGAACTTGAAGTAAAAGATATAAGCACATAAGAAAAGCTTAGAGTTAAAGCCTATAATTTATATGGTGAGAAACCTTTCCTCATTATAACCAAAGTTAACTACAAAAAGAAATATAACTACTTTAGTTACTTTAACAATAGATTAAGGATATAAAAGAAATCTATTGGTATAAGATAAAACTAATTCTCAAGTCCTTAGTAATTAAAGGAGAACAGAAACAATTAAGCAAGTAACCATATTACCTTGGTTAGGGGAGATTAAACCCTAGCAAATGCAATATGATGTCATCCCAACTCTACAAACTAGAAGTATATCTCAACCCTAGTTTATGCATCACTATGGTGATCATAATATAAACCCAGGCCATAATTGAGATTCAAACCATGTGTCATTAGGTAATTAGCATTTGAACCCTAATGGTTCATTAAATCAAATCCTATGCTTCAATTAAGAAACATAAGAAACACTTAGTGCTAAACCCTATAATTAAACCCATGTGTAGTTATCAACCACTTACCCTCATAAACCAAAACCAAACCTTGAGGGAGACAATACCTACCTTAGGTACTTTCAAATACAATAATAGTGTCAACTTTACAAGGGGGTTGTAATAGAAATCATAAAACCCTAATAGATTGATGCTCACATAAAATCATATGTGAACAACCAACTTCTTAAATAAGATAACAAGTCCTAATGATAACCTCTGAAATACCTTGAGCTGGAATTATCAACTCTAATACTTCAAACAGATTGATCCACAAGAAAAACATAAAAATAAAATGAGGATATAAACTCATAATTAATTGCTATTTTGGATAAGCCCACATATATAAAATTAATCAACTATAAAATACCTTCTTCAATTGGGAGAGTGGTGTAATAGTCATTACAATAGATATTCAGTAAATTAACATAATTGAGAAGTCTACAAAAAAACCACAAAGGTTAGATCTGAATTCAAATTAAGCAAAACCAAAAAGAGAAAAAGAAAACAGAAAAGAAAATAAGAAAGAAAAGGGGCTTACCTATCAGGCCATCGCAGCCCAGCCACAGCCTACATCCTGGCCCAAGCCGGAGCCCAAAAACCAGCCCAGCACCACGGCCCAGACCAGCCCAACTTACCTCTTCGTTGAAAAATCAACGAGAGGAAGTCATCCTCATCCTCTCGACGCGCATGGACGCCAGCAGCACGCCGTGCTCCTCTTCTCCTCTCTCGCTGGCGATCCCTGCATCATCGACGACGTGACGAGGCTCGTTTGAGCGCCTATAAAAACCCCAGCATGAACCCTAGCTTCGGTTTCCTTCCTCCTCCGCGCAATTTCACCCTAGGTCGAAACCCTACCTGACCAGATCCCGGCTATCACCGTCGATTGGGGAAGCCCCAGGCCCCGCCGTGACCACCACTGTGATCGCCATCCTCGACATGGTCATGTTGCAAAAGGAATCAAGCCATGGCGATCTGTAGCGTCTCCGTCGAGCTCGTTCCCTCCGACGGCCGGAGCCATGAATTCCGGCGACTCAGGTCATCTCCGGCCACGCCGTCAAGCGCGTCGTGCTCACGGTGAGCCCCTCTACCTCATAGCATGCTCGCCTGGTTCCCTAGCCCGCCATAGCGTCGCCGCGCCGTTCACCCGTGCCCGCCGCCGAGGAGTATGATGCCCCCCAGTTCCGGTGAAACCAAGGTTTAGAACAGTAGGAGCCAAGAAGCACGTTGAAGGTTGATGGCGGCGAGATGTAGTGCGGCGCAACACCAGGGATTCCGGCGTCAACGTGGAACCTGCACAACACAATCCAAGTACTTTGCCCCAACTTAACAGTGAGGTTGTCAATCTCACCGGCTTGCTGTAACAAAGGATTAGATGTATAGTGTGGATGATGATTGTTTGCAGAGAACAGTAAAACAAGTATTGCAGTAGATTGTATTCGATGTAAAAGAATGGACCGGGGTCCACAGTTCACTAGAGGTGTCTCTCCCATAAGAAATAGCATATTGGGTAAACAAATTACAGTTGGGCAATTGACAAATAGAGAGGGCATGACAATGCACATACATGACATGATGAGTATTGTGAGATTCAATTGGGCATTGCGACAAAGTACATAGACCGCTATCCAGCATGCATCTATGCCTAAAAAGTCCACTTTCAGGTTATCATCCGAACCCCTTCCGGTATTAAGTTGTAAACAACAGACAATTGCATTAAGTATGGTGCGTAATGTAATCAATAACTACATCCTCGGACATAGCATCAATGTTTTATCCCTAGTGGCAACAGCACATCCACAACCTTAGAACTTTCTGTCACTATCCCAGATTTAATGGAGGCATGAACCCACTATCGAGCATAAATACTCCCTCTTGGAGTTAAGAGTAAAAACTTGGCCAGAGCCTCTACTAATAACGGAGAGCATGCAAGATCATAAACAACACATATAACAATAGATTGATAATCAACATAACATAGTATTCTCTATCCATCGGATCCCAACAAACGCACATGTAGCTTTACAGATAGATGATCTTGATCATGATAGGCAGCTCACAAGATCTAACATGATAGCACAATGAGGAGAAGACAACCATCTAGCTACTGCTATGGACCCATAATCCAGGGGTGAACTACTCACACATCAATCCGGAGGCGACCATGGCGGTGTAGAGTCCTCCGGGAGATGATTCCCCTCTCCGGTGCCGGGGCGATCTCTGAATCCCCAGATGGGATTGGCGGCGGCGTCTGAAGTTTTCCGTATCGTGGCTCTCTGGGGGTTTCGCGATGAAGGCTTTAAGTAGGCGGAAGAACGCGCGGGGGCCACACGAGGCCCCACACGCCACCGCGCGGCTAGGGCCGGGGCGCCGCCCTGTTGTGTCGGCGCCTCGTGGCCCCCTTCCTTTCCCCCTCTTCTGGAAGCTTCGTGCAAAATAGGACCCGGCGTTGATTTCGTCCAATTCGAGAATATTTCCTTACTAGGATTTCTGAAACCAAAAAGCAGAAAACAACAATGGCTCTTCGCATCTCGTTAATAGGTTAGTGCGGAAAATGCATAATAATGACATATAATGTGTATAAAACATGTGAGTATCATCATAAAAGTAGCATGGAACATAAGAAATTATAGATACGTTTGAGACGTATCAAGCATCCCCAAGCTTAGTTCCTACTCGTCCAGTAGGTAAACGATAACAAAGATAATTTCTTAGTGACAATGCTACAAACATAATCTTGATCAATACTATTGTAAGCACATGTAATGAATGCAGCGATTTGAAACAATGGTAAATGACATGAGTAAACAATTGAATCATAAAGCAAAGACTTTTCATGAATAGTACTTCAAGACAAGCATCAATAAGTCTTGCATAAGAGTTAACTCATAAAGCAATAATTCAAAGTAAAGGTATTGAAGCAACACAAAGGAAGATGAAGTTTCAGCGGTTGCTTTCAACTTGTAACATGTATATCTCATGGATATTGTCAATGTAAAGTAATATAACAAGTGCAATATGCAAGTATGTAGGAATCAATGCAGTTCACACAAGTGTTTGCTTCTTGAGGTGGAGAGAGATAGGTGAACTGACTCAACATAAAAGTAAAAGAAAGGTCCTTCAAAGAGGAAAGCATCGATTGCTATATTTGTGCTAGAGCTTTGGTTTTGAAAACAAGAAACAATTTTGTCAACGGTAGTAATAAAGCATATGAGTTATGTAAATTATATCTTACAAGTTGCAAGCCTCATGCATAGTATACTAATAGTGCCCGCACCTTGTCCTAATTAGCTTGGATTACCGGATTATCATTGCAATGCACATGTTTTAACCAAGTGTCACAGGGGTACCTCTATGCCGCTTGTACAAAGGTCTAAGGAGAAAGCTCGCATTGGATTTCTCGCTTTTGATTATTCTCAACTTAGACATCCATACCGGGACAACATAGACAACAGATAATGGACTCCTCTTTAATGCATAAGCATGTAGCAATAGTTAATGTTCTCATATGAGATTGAGGATATATGTCCAAAACTGAAACTTCCACCATGGATCATGGCTTTAGTTAGCGGCCAAATGTTCTTCTCTAACATTATGCATGCTCTAACCATTAAATGAGTGGTAAATCTCCCTTACTTCAGACAAGACGAACATGCATAGCAACTCACATGATATTCAACAAAGAGTAGTTGATGGCGTCCCCAGGAACATGGTTATCGCACAACAAGCAACTTAATAAGAGATAAAGTGCATAAGTACATATTCAATATCACAATAGTTTTTAAGCTATTTGTCCCATGAGCTATATATTGTAAAGGTGAAGAATGGAAATTTTAAAGGTAGCACTCAAGCAATTTACTTTGGAATGGCGGAAAAATACCATGTAGTAGGTAGGTATGGTGGACACAAGTGGCATAGTGGTTGGCTCAAGGATTTTGGATGCATGAGAAGTATTCCCTCTCGATACAAGGTTTAGGCTAGCAAGGTTTATTTGAAACAAACACAAGGATGAAGCGGTGCAGAAAAACTCACATAAAAGACATATTGTAAACATTATAAGACTCTATACCGTCTTCCTTGTTGTTCAAACTCAATACTAGAAATTATCTAGACCTTAGAGAAACCAAACATGCAAATCAGATTTTAGCATGCTCTATGTATTTCTTCATTAATAGGTGCAAAGTATATGATGCAAGAGCTTAAACATGAGCACAAAAATTGCCAAGTATCACATTATTCAAGATATTATACCAATTACCACATATATCATTTTCCAATTCCAAACATATAACAATTTAACGAAGAAGAAACTTTCGCCATGAATACTATGAGTAAAGCCTAAGGACATATTTGTCCATATGCAACAGCGCGTGTCTCTCTCCCACACAATGAATGCTAGGATCCATTTTATTCAAACAAAACAAAAACAAAAACAAACAGACGCTCCAAGCAAAGTACATAAGATGTGATGGAATAAAAATATAGTTTCAGGGGAGGAACCTGATAATGTTGTCGATGAAGAAGGGGATGCCTTGGGCATCCCCAAGCTTAGACGATTGAGTCTTCTTGATATATACAGGGGTGAACCATCGGGGCATCCCCAAGCTTAGAGCTTTCACTCTCCTTGATCATGTTGTATCATCCTCCTCTCTTGATCCTTGAAAACTTCCTCCACACCAAACTCAAAGCAACTCATTAGAGGGTTAGTGCACAATTAAAATTCACATATTCAGAGGTGACACAATCATTCTTTACACTTCTGGACATTGCACAAAGCTACTGAAAGTCAATGGAATCGAAAAATCCATCAAGCATGACAAAACAGGTAATGCAAAATAAAAGGCAGAATCTGTCAAAACAGAACAGTTCGTAAAGACGTATTTTTAACAGGAACCAGACTTGCTCAGATGAGAAAACTTAAAACTAATGAAAGTTGCGTACATATCTGAGGATCACTCACGTAAATTGGCATAATTTTCTGAGTTACCTAGAGAGAATAAGACCCAGATTCGTGACAGTAAAGAAAACTGTTTCTACGCAGTAATCCAAATCTAGTATCATACTTCTATTAGAGACTTTACTTGGCACAACAATGCAATAAAACTAAGATAAGGAGAGGTTGCTACAGTAGTAAACAACTTCCAAGACTCAAATATAAAATAAAGGTACTGTAGTAAAAACATGGGTTGTCTCCCATAAGCGCTTTTCTTTAACGCCTTTCAGCTAGGCGCAGAAAGTGTGTATCAAGTATTATCAAGAGATGAAGCATCAACATCATAATTGTTCTAATAATAGAATCAAAAGGTAACTTCATTCTCTTTCTAGGGAAGTGTTCCATACCTTTCTTGAGAGGAAATTGATATTTAATATTACCTTCCTTCATATCAATGATAGCAGTTCGAAGAAAAGGTCTTCCCAATATAATGGGACAAGATGCATTGCATTCAATATCCAAGACAACAAAATCAACGGGGACAAGGTTATTGTTAACCATAATACGAACATTATCAACTCTCCCCAAAGGTTTCTTTGTAGAGTTATCAGCAAGATTAACATCCAAATAACAATTTTTCAATGGTGGCAAGTCAAGCATATTATAGATTTTCTTAGGCATAACAGAAATACTTGCACCAAGATCACATAAAGCATTACAACCAAAATCATTAACCTTCATCTTAATGATGGGCTCCCAACCATCCTCTAGCTTCCTAGGAATAGAAGTTTCGCGTTCTAGTTTCTCTTCTCTAGCTTTTATGAGAGCATTTGTAATATGTTTTGTGAAAGCCAAATTTATAGCACTAGCATTAGGACTCTTAGCAAGTTTTTGTAAGAACTTTATAACTTCAGAGATATGACAATCATCAAAATCCAAACCATTATGATCTAAAGCAATGGGATCATTGTCCCCAATGTTGGAAAAAATTTCAGCAGTTTTATCACAGGCAGTTTCAGCAGTTTAGCATTTGAGCAGTTTTGCTCGCTTTGCATTAGGAGTAGAAACATTGCTAACACCAATTATTTTACCATTGATGGTAGGAGGTGCAGCAACATGTGGAGCATTAGCATTTCTAGTGGTGGTAATAGTCCAAACTTTAGCTACATTATTCTCTTTAGCTAGTTTTTCATTTTCTTCTCTTTCCCACCTAGCATGCAATTCAGCCATTAATCTTATATTCTCATTAATTATAACTTGGATGGCATTTGCTGTAGTAACAATTTTATTTTCATTATCCCTATTAGGCATAACTTTCAATTTCAAAAGATCAACATCAGCAGCAAGACTATCAACTTTAGAAGCAAGTATATCAATTTTCCCAAGCTTTTCTTCAACAGATTTGTTAAAAGCAGTTTGTGTACTAATAAATTCTTTAAGCATAGCTTCAAGTCCAGGGGTGTATTCCTATTATTGTTGTAAGAATTCCCATAAGAATTACCATAACCGTTACCATTATTATAAGGATATGGCCTATAGTTGTTACTAGAATTGTTCCTAAGCATTGTTGTTGAAATTATTATTTTTAATGTAGTTTACATCAACATGTTCTTCTTGAGCAACCAATGAAGCTAACGGAACATTATTAGGATCAATATTTTTCCTATCATTCACAAGCATAGACATAATAGCATCAATCTTATCACTCAAGGAAGAGGTTTCTTCGACAGAATTTACCTTCTTACCTTGTGGAGCTCTTTCCGTGTGCCATTCAGAGTAATTAATCATCATATTATCAAGAAGCTTTGTTGCTTCACCAAGAGTGATGGACATAAAGGTACCTCCAGCAGCTGAATCCAATAGGTTCCGCGAAGAAAAATTCAGTCATGCATAAAAGGTTTGGATGATCATCCAAGTAGTCAATCCATGGGTTGGGCAATTTTTAACCAAAGATTTCATTCTTTCCCATGCTTGTGCAACATGCTCAGTATCTAATTGCTTAAAATTCATTATGCTACTCCTCAAAGATATAATTTTAGCAGGGGATAATATCTACCAATAAAAGCATCCTTGCATTTAGTCCATGAATCAATACTATTCTTAGGCAGAGATAGCAACCAATCTTTAGCTCTTCCTCTTAATGAGAAAGGGAACAATTTTAATTTTATTATGTCACCATCTACATCTTTATACTTTTGCATTTCACAAAGTTCAACAAAATTATTGAGATGGGCAGCAGCATCATTAGAACTAACACCAGAAAATTGCTCTCGCATAACAAGATTCAGTAAAGCAGGTTTAATTTCAAAGAATTCCGCTGTAGTAGCGGGTGGAGCAATAGGTGTGCATAAGAAATCATTATTATTTGTGGTTGTGAAGTCACACAACTTAGTATTTTTAGGAGTACCCATTATAGCAATAAATAAAGTAAACTAGATAAAGTAAATGCAAGTAACTAATTTTTTTGTTTTTGATATAGCAAACAGGATAGTAAATAAAGTAAAACTAGCAACTAATTTTTTTGTGTTTTGTTTTAGTGCAGCAAACAAAGTAGTAAATAAAATAAAGCAAGACAAAAACAAAGTAAAGAGATTGGATTGTGAAGACTCCCCTTGCAGCGTGTCTTGATCTCCCCGGCAACGGCGCCAGAAAATTAGCTGCTTGCGCACAGTTGATGTGGGCGTAGTAGCTTCCTTGTGATGTTGGGCACCCCAAGAGGAAGGTATGATGTGTACAGCAGCAAGTTTTCCTCAAGAAGAAACCAAGGTTTATCGAACCGGAGGAGCCAAGAAGCACGTTGAAGGTTGATGGCGGCGAGATGTAGTGCGGCGCAACACCAGTTCCGGCGTCAACGTGGAACCACAACACAATCCAAGTACTTTGCCCCAACTTAACAATGAGGTTGTCAATCTCACCGGCTTGCTGTAACAAAGGATTAGATGTATAGTGTGGATGATGATTGTTTGCAGAGAACAGTAAAACAAGTATTGCAGTAGATTGTATTCGATGTAAAAGAATGGACCGGGGTCCACAGTTCACTAGAGGTGTCTCTCCCATAAGAAATAGCATATTGGGTAAACAAATTACAGTTGGGCAATTGACAAATGGAGAGGGCATGACAATGCACATACATGACATGATGAGTATTGTGAGATTCAATTGGGCATTACGACAAAGTACATAGACCGCTATCCAGCATGCATCTATGCCTAAAAAGTCCACTTTCAGGTTATCATCCGAACCCCTTTCGGTATTAAGTTGTAAACAACAGACAATTGCATTAAGTATGGTGCGTAATGTAATCAATAACTACATCCTCGGACATAGCATCAATGTTTTATCCCTAGTGGCAACATCACATCCACAACCTTAGAACTTTCTGTCACTGTCCCAGATTTAATGGAGGCATGAACCCACTATCGAGCATAAATACTCCCTCTTGGAGTTAAGAGTAAAAACTTGGCTAGAGCCTCTACTAATAACGAGAGCATGCAAGATCATAAACAACACATAACAATAGATAGATAATCAACATAACATAGTATTCTCTATCCATCGGATCCCAACAAACACACATGTAGCATTACGATAGATGATCTTGATCATGATAGGCAGCTCACAAGATCTAACATGATAGCACAATGAGGAGAAGACAACCATCTAGCTACTGCTATGGACCCATAGTCCAGGGGTGAACTACTCACACATCAATCCGGAGGCGACCATGGCGGTGTAGAGTCCTCGGGAGATGATTCCCCTCTCCGGCAGGGTGCGGGGCGATCTCCTGAATCCCCGAGATGGGATTGGCGGCGGCGGCGTCTCTGGAAGGTTTTCCGTATCGTGGCTCTCGATCGGGGTTTCGCGACGAAGGCTTTAAGTAGGCGAGAAGGGCAACGGGGGGCCACACGAGGGCCCCACACGCCGGGCCGCGCGGCCAGGGCCCAGGCCGCGCCGCTGTTGTGTCGGCGCCTCGTGGCCCCACTTCCTTTCCTCGGTCTTCTGGAAGCTTCGTGCAAAAATAGGACCCGGCGTTGATTTCGTCCAATTCCGAGAATATTTCCTTACTAGGATTTCTGAAACCAAAAAGACAGCAACTGGCTCTTCGGCATCTCGTTAATAGGTTAGTGCCGGAAAATGCATAATAATGACATATAATGTGTATAAAACATGTGAGTATCATCATAAAAGTAGCATGGAACATAAGAAATTATAGATACGTTTGAGACGTATCAGCGCCGTACCACCGCAAGCCTCTCCGCTCGGTCTCGTCGCCGGCGAAGGTACGGTGACGATTAGCCAGCGGCGCCGCCACCATTTTCTCGTTCTTCGTTCTTTCCGCCGGGCACCACGGGAACGCCGGCGCCGTCCATCACTGGCCGCCGGCAGAGCACATGGTTGCCACATCGGCACCATGTGGCAGCTAACGTGGCATAGGCCCACTCGTCAGTGACCCTGGTTAGCTTAGGTCCGGGTACGTTTAGTCATCTCGGTTTAAATTCAATTCCAGAAAATTGCTGCAACTTTAACAAATTGTAGAAAATCCAATATAGCTCAGAAAACTAAATATAAGATATCAAAATTCTTATAAAGATAAACCCTATCCAATAAAAATATAAAATGAAAAAAAAATTAATTATTTAATACTTGTTATTTAAGCCTTTAATTTTAATTCAAAATTCAATTAAAATTCAATAATTAGTAAAAAAAATTCCAAAAGTAAATAAAAACTAGTAAATAAATAAAGAAAACGCTAAAACTAATTTTCTTTATTTGTTATTTGATTAAAGCATTATTAGAGAGATTTAAACCCTGATTAATAATTACCCTAATTATTAATTGTTTAAAAATAATAAAATGCCAAATTCAATATTATTTTTATTTCAAAGTTATTAATAACTTCAACTTTAAATTGAAGTTATTAATCATAGAACTACATGGTAATTAGAAAACTCTAATTTCATATTGAATGAAGATCACAACCTCATAATGGTATGTGAAACCCCAAAACCCTAATCCCAATAGGAACCCTAGCTCCACTACTTCATATGAACCCTAAATTGTTCCCAAACCTAAACCCTAAGTAACATGTGATCATGTTACTTCATTAGTAATCATAGATTCATATCTAGCAACTAAATACTAGCTCAAATCCACATAAAATATGGGAACCCTATCACTACTAATTAGCATCCCATGTGTTCATCTTCATCAGACTTAGATAATCAAGTAGGGTTAACTTAGTGAAAATCTTAGATCCTATTACCAAAACAATCATCCTTAATTATCCATACTCAGCATCACACAACCGTGATGAACTCCAATAGCAAATATGCCAAATCTGAGCATTACCTAACCATATTCCACTAAACCCTACTAGTGTTGGATACTTATGAACCATCTTACTTAGAAACCAACCATTCTTCACTTAGTGAATCCAATAATAAAACCTAGACAACCTCAACCCTAATTGATATACTTCTTATTATTTAAGAAGTATGTTCTTCAAAAGCTATTCTTTTGAAGTAAATAGGGAGTAGCCATCAACCCTGTCTAATAGGATCTATAAACCTTAGATAGCTATCACCAACAAGGTATACCAACCTTGATAGCAACTATTTATAATAAATTGCTCAAGATGCTTAGGCTTAGCTCAACCCTACAAATGCTTTCTTTTGATGAATCCAACTAGGTTGTGATCCATCTACTACTTACTCCAGAAAACAAATAGAACCATGGAAAACCATAGAACCCCACCAAACTAATTATCATACTTGTTCTTTATCAAAGAACATGTTCTTCAAAAGTTATTCTTTTGTACTATATAATAAGTAATCATCAACCATGCATTATAAGACCTAAAATTGACAACTGCTCTTTACTTATTATACAACTACTATTCCTGGGTGTGCATGATTGTTACTATGCATTTTACCACATGTTTATGATTCTAAAACAACACAACCCTGAATAAGAACCTTGTTTGTGAATCACACTAAAAGTGCAACACACCCTGAACTAATCATTACAACTCACTGATCCTAAATCATCGGGGTTAGGTCACGCTTAGAGCGATTGCATCTCATACTTATACATTATTGCATCCTTGCCAATCTTTTAAACATCGTCCTTACCGGACGATGATGCTATTTCAGAATTTGGAGTTATTGCGTATCGAAGACCTTGCCTGCATAATCTTGCAGTCAAGAAAGGCAAGTTCATCACTTGCTCATGTCATTTGAGTATTTTACCAAATTACTTGCAAAGTACTATGTTCATCACTATTGCATAAAAAAGCTAAACCACTATTTTCATAACTATGAATATGACTATGTGGTGGGCAATGGAACCATGGATTGTGTTGATATGGTGGAGGTTCCGTTGCAAGGGTTTATATCCATCTAGGATTAAACAACAAATGTCGTCCAGTGATTCTTGTGCCGTAATACCCGTGTTAACCATAAGATCTAGAGTGGGACGGAATAGTCAATTGTATTTCCACCTCTCGTACATCAACGGATGCGCTTACCATAGACACTTGACCCAGGTTGGGCAAGCGGTGGGGTGGGGATCCCATTCTAATTCCCCACGGTAAGTGGTCTATGATGGGTTGCAGCTACCGGCGAAGGAGTTTGGTTAATGAGTCCCAAACTATTGTCGTGGTCGGGGTCCATCCTTAATTGGTGTAAGAGGACCGGCGAGGACCCAGGGTCGGGGTATGCAACAAAGGGTGGGTGTGCGAGGTAGCGAGGAATATGATTGGCTATGACCTTATACCGGGCCTCACACCAAAGGAAGTGTGGACGGGTCATTCCCGGTTGGCACCAAGGTTAAGATCTCTTATGGGTAAAGCAACACACCTCTGCAGAGTGTAATGAATCGTGACCTGTCACTCCCCATTCCGGGATATGGAACTGCGAACGTTGCCGGAAAGGAACTCCATGAAGTTCTAGTAAACCGGTGAAGGCTGACGGACATAGTTCTTCGAATAAAAGCAACCTTTTGAAGAAATGGTTATGAAAACCTGCATTGGTATTAGACTTTCTGGTCTAATGCCGTAGCTAGTGCATTAAACACCTCTTTCCTATAATGAACTTGTTGAGTACGCTCGTACTCATCCCACTCTTAAATCCCCTGCTTAGATATGGAGGCATCGAAGGAGGATCTACAGTGCAACTCGAAGACCGAAGAGTCAACAACTACTTCAAGGACAGGAACCTGTCAGAAGAGTCAAACACCACATCCAACAGGGATAAAACCTAGCTTAACAATAGAAAGGAACTAGTTTCCCAAACCTAGCTCCTATTTAGCTAGAATCTATTCATAGCCTCTAGAGTTAGTTAAATACTCTATAAATAGAGTTCGTGATAAGATGAGACTACGAGTCGTTCTTCTGGAGTTTATCTGCAGTTTTACCTCATTGTAAAATAGGAGGCTCTGATGATCTTATGTAACAGAGTCATTGTTGTAATTCTATAGACATACCTTGGACCCGCATATGTTTCTGTTGTACCACTCTGAGCGATATAATACTAGTGGAACGGTGTTTCATTGGTGTTATATCAGACTTGCATACTACACCATGCAGTGGTATGCCGGGTCACCACAGTGGTATCAGAGCAAATGCTTTGACCCTAGGATTAAAACCCTTTAAAGGAGACCTATAGGATTGGTAGTGTCTATAGGAAGTTGTTTTAGTTAAACCAAAATCTTCTTATGACTTAAGATGGGTATTCACTTGAGAATAATCCTGACACACTTGAGTCAACCTTTTCAACCTCTCTTTCCTAAGTAAAGATAGTTAGCTAATTCTAGCATGTAGCACATCATTAAGTCCTTAAAACAATAGATGAGTAGACCACAATTGGTATACAATACATGGTAGTCCAAAGAGAGGATACAACCATAAGGAAGATATCCTATTGGAAGATGTATACCAACACTTGTTATGGTAAAGTAAGAGTTATTCAGACCTGCAATAGGAGTAATATCAAGTGATGAAGATAATTAAGATATCCTAATAGAAGATGTAGACCAAGTTAAGTAATTAGCAAGTAAAATTATCTAGACATGTGAAACAATTAATAGTAAGTAATAACTATGAGTTATATGAGGTAGTATAGACCATGATGAGTCAATCATGGGAGGAAAGGAAGAGAGTTATGAATAATATATGTCTACTTCCATGGTAGGGATAGTAATCATATAAGATTCACCCGAGAATCATTATGTGATGGATTAGAACATCATAAATATTTAGGAGGAGAACAATAAGAAGCCAGTTGTTCAACAATAGTGCAATAATTGTGTTCCAAAACCATGGGAAGTGTGCCAAGCACATCATGACCATATGTTTATGGAAGAAACACTTGGAAGTATTGGAGTTATATCTCCATAGTTATATGTTTATAGTATCAATGTTAGAACTTAGACATATCATGTGAGGCAGTCCTCAACAAAATGGAAGTCAATCTAGTACCTCCAAAGGAAATTAGGTTAGCCTTAACTATCCTAGACCACTTTGTTTCAAGTTTATCTCATTACAAATGTGTAATTAAGGTAAAGGTTGAGACAAATAGTAGACTTCCATATATAAGTGCTAAGTATCACGATATAAACCTATCCTACGTGGTGTTATATACTACACATCTCCGGCTGATGTCTAGAGATGTCATACTTAACTACTATGTTCAGGCTTATGATGGTGTGTATTATAAGCACAAAGCTGAATCTTCTTGGATTTTATTGGATTTTCATTGTTTGACTAGATCCATACATGAAGTTTGACTTTGATATGCAAATGCATGTTGCAATATCAAGTTCCTACTTGATGTTAAAGATCTAGAGGGTAATGGTATTCGTGTGAGGAAGTAACGAATTCTGAAGATTCTGAAGACAAGATGAAGATTCATCGGAATAAGGAAGCAAAGTTGTGGGAAGCAACCACAATACTCTAAAGGAAGTGCCAATCAAGACTCATGCTTAGCCTCAACAGAGGTGTACTTTAGTACATGAGAAGCATGAAGATGAGAAATATGATAATTATGGAGAAGTAGAAGTAGAACCATAGTCATTATGGAAGAGGGAATGCATGGGAAATCACTTTGGATACTATATTCATAGTGGTTTTCTTGCAAAATAAACCCTGAAGGAAGGAAGATGACATATGAAACCATAGCAGATATAAGAAGACCATAGTTGATAACAGAAGACCACAGTTGGTATAGGATCAATACTGTGAGACAAAGTAGAAGATGTCCAGACCAGTTGATCAAAACCTATAATAGAGTACACTTTTAGATAACAAATAGCCACAATTGGTATCAAGTAATCTGTAATTGGATTCTCTGCACCATGAAGTTGTGAACAAATAATACTTCGTCAGCCAAATAATTATGACCTATAAACATTTAGTCGAAGGATTCACGTCGGATGTCCACAAATTGAGTGGATACACCACAAACAGTCTTTGTGAGACCTTAGAAGAATACAAACCATAAGCTAGACCCAGACCAATATCCGAACCATAAGTCCAATAGTTGGAAGAATGGGAGTTGAAGACCATAAGAAAACTCCAAGGGGTAGAGTAAAAATGGAGTTGGATGTACAATGACTCAATACTCTGACCAAGATAGAAGAAGGTCTGAACTGAAAGGAAGTTAGATCTTATTTTCATAAGATTATCGAACACTACTTTCAAAAGTATGTCAGACCAGAAGCCGAGGTTCATACCTCGAGGAAGTAAGAAGTGGACTATAGCTTGAGAAACTGAGTAGTATTTACTCAGAAGTACGAAATCTCAAGTAAGTCAAGCATAAAGAAGTTGGACGAAGAAAATACCGTAGACCAAATATAGCTCAAGAAGGCCAAGGACCGAAGGAGATTGACCATACCAAAACTAAATACTGTTAGAAAGATTCCTTTCATGGAACCTAAAGAACCAAAATAGTTATAGGTATCAACTATAATCCCTGATTGGATGGACTAAATGAGTCTAATCCATTCTTAGGAAAATAAACTGTCAAGACCATATCTATGGAAAGTACCTTACCAAGTACCATTATTGCAGTTTGGTAGTAAGGGAAAACCAAGACCTATTTTATCAATTAGGAGAATGTTATCAAATTAGTCCTCAGTTAAGATTAGTAGCACCAGAAGAAGTCCCAATCTTTGAATCTTCAATGAGAAAGGAAACAAGATTATGATATTGAAAGAAATCATGGAATTGAAGTAAGAAGCCATGGTTCAGAGACAGACAATATTGGATTCCAGGAAGAATCTGGACAAGGGATATATTCAAATATATCCAGTGAGATCACCACGGAGTTTGAGAAAAGTCATAGTCTGTACAAGTCAGATCCGCACTCCGAAACGTGAGAGAGTTCAAACTTCGAGGACGAATTTTAGTTCAAGGGGTAGAGACTGTAATATCCCAGGTATTGGGGTTACAAAAATAGAGGAAACAGATGTGTGCATTGCATTCATGCATAGAAAATCTGGGGAATTTTCGCGCTTTAAAGTAAAATAGTCACAGTAACTGAAGTTTCACTTGACCTTGGTGGAATTGAAGTAACTCATCAAGTCAAGTGATATAAACCTCAAAGTGACCTTTGATAAAACCTTGTTTTGGGTAGAGATGATTTGATCCAAGGGGTTAGATCAAATGGAATTAAATCTAACACAACAACACTTTAATCAAGGATCAACTACTTGATCTTATTAAAGATCATAACATGGTAATTCTTGAACCAAACATTTGAATTTAACACCAACACAAGCTTATAATTAAACCCTAGAGATGGGAGAGGTATATAACCATCAAAGAGATAAGAAACAAACTCTAAATTATTAACACCTAAAAGTTAAGCAACTACCTTGGGGTACAATAGAATTCATTTTAAAACTAATTACCAAATATAGCAAAACCCAAGGACCTAAGTGCATAAAAGCCACACATTCTTATTGCAATCATAACTTATTAAATATGAGGAATATCACAAAACTAAATTTGTTTACATTACGAATTATAGTTCAAACTATTTGAATAAAATAACTTATGAGTACTTTGAAACTCATATGATCATGCCTTGGTGAAATCAACAATCACCATTCAAAATTGGGGTATAATCCTTGTCTTTGACATTTTTATCCCAATTACAATATAAATACAATCACATATGATATAGGGACTCAACCACAAGCATAAAATCATTCCCAAGATATTTAGTAACAAAAGCCACTTGGCCATCCAAAAACAAATCACATGAGAGGATAATACCCATACCACATAGGATGAAAATATCTACATAGCTTGAATCCTAAGCTATGCCACCTCATGCTTAAAGGATTGCTATGGATGAGAGCATGAAAACCAAGCACCTTACTCATCAAATCAAAGCAAGAGTCATCCACCTATGTGTCATGATACTAGAGCTTGCTCAAGCCTATAAAAGGAGTCTCACACTTCATTCATCCCATCATCTTGCACCATGATGCAAGAAAACCAACACATTGAGACACCCCATAAAATAGTTAGGATCAAGATGAAGCAGCTAGGAGGTGGAGGCATGCCACAAGATGCAGGTTTATCAGAATTCCTGAAGAACAAGCTACAGAAGATAGCAAGGTAGAATTCTTAGAAAAACTATATATTTAGATAATCACATCATCATTCCCTGAGTAGAACCCTAGATTATAACCCAAGTTCTTGAGGAGTGAGAGGGATAATAAATGGTATAACCATATTCAAATACCTCTAGTAATACCTTAGGAAGCTAAACCTTTGATCATTATAAATGGATTAATGATCATAAACCCTAAGAACTTGAAGTAAAAGATATAAGCACATAAGAAAAGCTTAGAGTTAAAGCCTATAATTTATATAGTGAGAAACCTTTCCTCATTATAACCAAAGTTAACTACAAAAAGAAATATAACTACTTTAGTTACTTTAACAATAGATTAAGGATATAATAGAAATCTATTGGTATAAGATCAAACTAATTCTCAAGTCCTTAGTAATTAAAGGAGAACATAAACAATTAAGCAAGTAACCATATTACCTTGGTTAGGGGAGATTAAACCCTAGTAAATGCAATATGATGTTTTCCCAACTCTACAAACTAGAAGTATATCTCAACCCTAGTTTATGCATCACTATGGTGATCATAATATAAACCCAGGCCATAATTGAGATTCAAACCATGTGTCATTAGGTAATTAGCATTTGAACCCTAATGGTTCATTAAATCAAATCCTATGCTTCAATTAAGAAACATAAGAAACACTTAGTGCTAAACCCTATAATTAAACCCATGTGTAGTTATCAACCACTTACCCTCATAAACCAAAACCAAACCTTGAGGGAGACAATACCTACCTTAGGTACTTTCAAATACAATAATAGTGTTAACTTTACAGGGGGTTGTAATAGAAATCATAAAACCCTAATAGATTGATGCTCACATTAAATCATATGGGAACACCCAACTATTCAAATAAGATAACAAGTCCTAATGATAACCTCTGAAATACCTTGAGCTGGAATTATCAACTCTAATACTTCAAACAGATTGATCCACAAGAAAAACATAAAAATAAAATGAGGATATAAACTCATAATTAATTGCTATTTTGGATAAGCCCACATATATAAAATTAATCAACTATAAAATACCTTCTTCAATTGGGAGAGTGGTGTAATAGTCATTACAATAGATATTCAGTAAATTAACATAATTGAGAAGTCTACAAAAAACCACAAAGGTTAGATCTGAATTCAAAATAAGCAAAACCCAAAAAGAGAAAAAGAAAACAGAAAAGAAAATAAGAAAGAAAAGGGGCTTACCTATCAGCCACCGCAGCACCAGCCCAGCCCACCTGAGCCCAGCAAAAACCAGCCCAGCACCACGGCCCAGACCAGCCCAACTTACCTCTTCGTTGAAAAATCAACGAGAGGAAGTCATCCTCATCCTCTCGACGCGCATGGACGCCAGCAGCACGCCGTGCTCCTCTTCTCCTCTCTCGCTGGCGATCCCTGCATCATCGACGACGTGACGAGGCTCGTTTGAGCGCCTATAAAAACCCCAGCATGAACCCTAGCTTCGGTTTCCTTCCTCCTCCGCGCAATTTCACCCTAGGTCGAAACCCTACCAGACCCCGGCTATCACCGTCGATTGGGGAAGCCCCAGGCCCCGCCGTGACCACCACTGTGATCGCCGTCCTCGACATGGTCATGTTGCAAAAGGAATCAAGCCATGGCGATCTGTAGCATCTCCGTCGAGCTCGTTCCCTCCGACGGCCGGAGCCATGAATTCCGGCGACTCAGGTCATCTCCGGCCACGCCGTCAAGCGCGTCGTGCTCACGGTGAGCTACTGAGTCCCCATAACCTCCTAGCCCTCTCCCTAGCACCCTGCATCGTAGCGTCGTGCGCCGCCGCGGTCTCGCCGCCGGGCGCTCCGGTGACGATTAGGGGCGGCGCCACCACCATTTGGCTTTTCTCGTTCTCCTGATTCCGTCAAGCACGAGCACGCCTCGGACACGCCGGCGCCGTCCATCACTGGCCGCCGGCAGAGCACATGGTTGCCACATCGGCACCATGTGGCAGCCAACATGGCATAGGCCCACTCGTCAGTGACCCTGGTTAGCTTAGGTCCGGGTACGTTTAGTCATCTCGGTTTAAATTCAATTCCAGAAAATTGCTGCAACTTTAACAAATTGTAGAAAATCCAATATAGCTCAGAAAAATAAATATAAGATATCAAAATTTTTATAAAGATAAACCCTATCCAATAAAAATATAAAATGAAATTTTTATTTTTAGTAAAAAATTAATTATTTAATACTTGTTATTTAAGCCTTTAATTTTAATTCAAAATTCAATTAAAATTCAATAATTAGTAAAAAAAAATTCCGAAAGTAAATAAAAACCAGTAAATAAATAAAGAAAACACTAAAACTAATTTTCTTTATTTGTTATTTAATTAAAGCATTATTAGAGAGATTTAAACCCTGATTAATAATTACCCTAATTATTAATTGTTTAAAAATAATAAAATGCCAAATTCAATATTATTTTTATTTCAAAGTTATTAATAACTTCAACTTTAAATTGAAGTTATTAATCATAGAACTACATGGTAATTAGAAAACTCTAATTTCATATTGAATGAAGATCACAACCTCATAATGGTATGTGAAACCCCAAAACCCTAATCCCAATAGGAACCCTAGCTCCACTACTTCATATGAACCCTAAATTGTTCCCAAACCTAAACCCTAAGTAACATGTGATCATGTTACTTCATTAGTAACCATAGATTCATATCTAGCAACTAAATACTAGCTCAAATCCACATAAAATATGGGAACCCTATCACTACTAATTAGCATCCCATGTGTTCATCTTCATCAGACTTAGATAATCAAGTAGGGTTAACTTAGTGAAAATCTTAGATCCTATTACCAAAACAATCATCCTTAATTATCCATACTCAGCATCACACCACCGTGATGAACTCCAATAGCAAATATGCCAAATCCTGAGCATTACCTAACCATATTCCACTAAACCCTACTAGTGTTGGATACTTATGAACCATCTTACTTAGAAACCAACCATTCTTCACTTAGTGAATCCAATAATAAAACCTAGACAACCTCAACCCTAATTGATATACTTCTTATTATTTAAGAAGTATGTTCTTCAAAAGCTATTCTTTTGAAGTAAATAGGGAGTAGCCATCAACCCTGTCTAATAGGATCTATAAACCTTAGATAGCTATCACCAACAAGGTATACCAACCTTGATAGCAACTATTTATAATAAATTGCTCAAGATGCTTAGGCTTAGCTCAACCCTACAAGCCCTTTCTTTTGATGAATCCAACTAGGTTGTGATCCATCTACTACTTACTCCAGAAAACAAATAGAACCATGGAAAACCATAGAACCCCACCAAACTAATTATCATACTTGTTCTTTATCAAAGAACATGTTCTTCAAAAGTTATTCTTTTGTACTATATAATAAGTAATCATCAACCATGCATTATAAGACCTAAAATTGACAACTGCTCTTTACTTATTATACAACTACTATTCCTGGGTGTGCATGATTGTTACTATGCATTTTACCACCTGTTTATGATTCTAAAACAACACAACCCTGAATAAGAACCTTGTTTGTGAATCACACTAAAAGTGCAACACACCCTGAACTAATCATTACAACTCACTGATCCTAAATCATCGGGGTTAGGTCACGCTTAGAGCGATTGCATCTCATACTTATACATTATTGCATCCTTGCCAATCTTTTAAACATCGTCCTTACCGGACGATGATGCTATTTCAGAATTTGGAGTTATTGCGTATAGAAGACCTTGCCTGCATAATCTTGCAGTCAAGAAAGGCAAGTTCATCACTTGTGTGGGGACCCCGGACTAGCTGTCCGAAATACCCTGTTATGTATACAGTTCACGTTCCCATGATCAGTGTGCCGTGAACACATAACCGAACCGATATCAAATTACATCATCCTTTACAAAACGGAATAAGAAAATTACAATAAGGTCACATGACCCATCTTTACAAGATAGCCTCGAATGGCCTAATCTAATCATCAGAGTAGCAGAATCACTTCAGCAGCGTAGAGCCCAAGTCATCTGCCTTAACCCTACGGGCAACTGACTGGGAAGACGTTCCTAGCTCGCATAGACGTCGTCAACTCCTTCTTCATCTGTCGAAGTCCTCTAGGTCTGGCCAAGTAAATAGCCAGGGACAAAGCCGTGAGTACATTTGAATTGTACTCGCAAACCATCAAGAAGGTGATAACAATTCTAACTAAAGAAGACAAGAGAGGAAGAATAGTTTCTCTGGTGGATATAGCATGTGAAAGAGAATCAATTTCTCTTGTGGACATAGCATCCCACATCACAGTTGAAGGGGACACTAAGAGGGTGATAAGACATTTCTATGACATCTCTATATCTTTGTTAAAGAAGAGTTCCTCTACATGAAACACTAGGAAGGGTCACCCGCTTTTGTTTCATTTTCCTCGACCATCTCCACATGGTCGGCACAACATCTTTCCCGTACCCTTCCGGTACTTCCAACACACATTTCCTTTGGAAATCATTTTCAAAACCAAAACTCGACACAGCTTGGTAACGGCCATCCCAACCGTCCATGACCGCGGACGCGGCTATTCGAATAGTTTTGACTCTGCAGAGTTTGCACACTTTCACCACAACTATCCGGATACCTATCGTGTGGGCATCATCCCCGCATAACGACATATGCCACGACGGATACCCGGACATAACCTTTCACCCATTCGACTTAACACGAGGTCCTACCCTATGGAGTATGTACCTCCCCGGCACCGTGGCAGCTCACCTCCTTTTGAGCGTGGCTCCACCGCCAAGCCAGGAGACCCATAGTGTCTTCCGGACGGGTCAGCCCCGAAGGCCTCCCGTTATACTATTGTCCCAACCTCGACAACCCGACTCGGGGGTAACCGTACCCTTGTATAGTTGTGCGGTGCCTCATGCTAAGAAGAACAAACGTCAAGTTAAGCCCCGTGCCCACGTTGGAGTAGCTATGGTTGCGCTGTTTAGTTGTTCCGGGCGAATACAAAGAACCATGTGTCGTTTTTCTCAAAAACCCAAGTTACACACACTTTCCTCTTTCCAACCATCTTTGTCAAGATCCTTTACTTTCATAAACCATACGCTTGGGTAAGATTGCCTCACCCAAGGTTTTCATAAACATTTACAACAAGGTAAACCTTGAGGGGTTCCCAACCTAAAGTTTCATGAGTTGAACTAATACAACACTATGGCCGAGATGAGGGTCATCACGCCATTGAGGGTATGAAAAAGAGGTATTGGAGTGGATCATACTTGCTTGAGCT
Source organism: Lolium multiflorum (assembly GCA_030979885.1). Lineage (NCBI taxonomy): Eukaryota > Viridiplantae > Streptophyta > Magnoliopsida > Poales > Poaceae > Lolium > Lolium multiflorum. The sequence goes on along the minus strand of CM061748.1, from coordinate 268,850,670 downwards.
AAGCATGTATTATGACAACACAAGAGGAAATATACTTTCAGATTTGTGGTGCTATCTAACCCAATCAATAGATAGGGATGAGAATTGACCAACACCAACACCATTAAGGGAATCAGGCATACTCATCACAATTTGAGAATACACCAAAAACATGGTATTGATACCTCTACACTAGAAGGGGGTGTAGTATGAATCTTGTCCCGAGGTGGAACATATTCAAGCTAAATATAGAAAACAAATTGGATAGCAATGTCCATGATACCATACACCCAACCAATTACCAAGACCTTGACAAGATAAAACTACTAGAGGTACCATGCTTGCATCCAAGCATAGATGACAACAATATGGAGATCATCACACATAGAACCAAGATGCTATTGATAGCACAAGATGACATCCAAAGAGACATCATATCAGAGATCAAAAGATGGCTTGCCTTGGCTTATTTGTCCCTGTACTTCTTCAACTCCATCAATATAAGAATTCCAACAACATATATAAATAAAATCCTCGTCCGATTCCACTTCTTCTTCTTCTCCAGAATTGTTCGCATCTATCGCCGGAAAATATAAAAGGAACACAATCAATCACATTGCAACAACAAGACAACATTCAACAATCAACAACTAATCATGCAGCCAAGGTATAACATACTAAGGACCTATAGATACCACAAAACAACTTTAAGAGTTTTATTTTAGAAAACCCCATTTATTTACCTAGTAAAGGTATGAGTGCATCACAACTTAGCAATTGCCTCTCTCGTTTATCACCAGGGTATAAACCAAATATCCCCTGGTAGATAACATCATAAAGATGACAAGTGCATTAGTTTGGCATCAAAAACATTCACATTATAATTTGAAACATTTTTGCAAAAGCGGGCAATCATTCTCCCTATTTTATAAAGCTTACATAACACTACACAAGAATAGGAAGCAAATGATATGCCCCACCATTTGAAAACTTAAGCAAAACAAAAGAGCTAAAGTTAAATTGCAGAGGTTTTGTTTTGCAAGCATAAAACAAAGGTTGCCCATCTCTACTAAAAGAGTTGGTCAAGGGTTTTAAATAAACCGAAAAGTTTTGCTTCAACAATGCATGTCACACATAAACATTACTAACAGCAACAAATATGTATGAACAGAGAATAAAAATATTTTTCCTAGATGGCCAGTATTAATACAAGACTAACCCAATTGGAATCACCCAAAAAGGTTAATCCTACTATTTTAGGAATTTCTTTGAATCTGACTGTACAGAAAAGAAGATCTGTAAGCCATAAATCGTAGAAAAATCCTAAAAATATGAGGCCACTTGCATTTGAAAGGTAATTAAACAGAGATGCATACACAATTGGATTTGGGTTCAAATTGTTTCTGAAAATCTCACAAATGGATTTACAAGTTTACTGCATGTCTGTACCATTTGCTTTCTCTCTGGATTTACACAACAGATAAATGTTTGAAACTTGTTTGAGATGATTAAGAAAACATTCAGCAGTCCTACAAAATTGGAATCACTCAATTAGGTTCAAAAATGGATTTTTGGTGATTTAAAATCTAACAGCCATGTCTGCCGAACACACAGAACAAGTTTAATTCACCAAAAATCATACACAAATCACAAAAATATGAGGTCTGCTGCAGCTGAAAGGTATTGAATAGGTGGTTCTTACCCAGTTGGTTTCATTCAAAAATTCGTTTCCAAGCTCCAGGTTTAATTCGACAAAGTCAGATCTGACCAGATCTTGATCTGTGAACCATTTCAGTTTCAGGCGGTCAATCGAAGTGAAACCAACACCAAAATGAAGGTACTGTAGAGGGCTTTCACCCACAGTTGAGTTTGCTCAAAAAGGTTTCGTAAAACGGGACAAATCTAACAAACAGTGATTCTGCATGTTTTCAGAACTTTATTTACCATGCAAAATCCGTAACGAATTTGAGGATGAGACCAACGCCAAGTTGTAGATCTTTTCAATACCTATCTGCGGAACTTTGAATCACTCGATTTGGATCTGCACATAAGATTTGGCGGATTTTACAAGTTCGTACCAGAATCTGAAACAGCAAGATACATAAATTACTGCAAGGTTTTGGACGAACTTTGCTCAAGAACTTCAGATCTGAGGATAGCTCAACCTTCTCCATGCTTGGACCAACATGCACCTGCATCAAGATCCAATCTAGTGAGAGGAGAAAGGAGAAATAGAGCTGGATTCATCTAGGGTTAGGGGAGAAGAGAGGGAGAGGGAAGCTCTCATGGTGAGGGGAAGCTTGAGGAAGGAGGGAGTTGCATCTTGGAGAGGTTTCCATGGCCATGGCCGGCCATGGTTGCTAGGAGGAGCAGAATTTCGTGGTGGAGGAGAGGAGGAGAGTGTGAGGGAGTGGAGAGTGAAGAAAATGAGCAAAGGGGGAGGTGGTGGCCGGCCAAGGGGGTATTTATAGAGGGAGAGGGGTGGCTGCCTCCTTTTTCATTGGTCAAGGAAGGTGGCTGCCCATTTATTGATTGGAGTAGTTGGGAGGCAATGCTTGCAAGAGAAGAAAGTGAGGAGAAACATGGCTGGCCGAAATTGTCATGGCCGGCTCCATTCTTGCCAAGCACAAGTGAGCAATGTGAGAGAAAGGCACAACATCAATGTGTATAGACAAGGTATGATGTTGAGAAGATAATATCAATGAGTGACTTTGATAATGATAAAAATAGGAGTAGATACATATAGATAAAAATGAGTATGAAGGTGACATGTGCCATGTGCCATGAGAATAATCTCCACCACTTTGGTTGAGACCAACTTAGGATGAAGATAGTTCCCAAGGTATAGTTGATGATTAGAGGTTTACATTAGAATTCAAAATTGAAAGAATTGGGATTCACCACATGGAACAATGCATGAGCATGCCAAGGTAGATGGGTGGTGATGGTGGTTTAGTCAATGATAGAGCAAGATTAAGAGAGATGGTGAGTGAAGTATTCATATACTCACAAGGATGAATATATTGACATAAATCATCAATTCATGAGGTCAAGGCAATGATGGAAAAGAATAGAGGAGTGAGATAGATATGATGAAATATAAGATGTGCAAGTGTTGCCATTTGAAAAAGAGTTTAATTGAAAGGTATGGGACACACCTCAATTGTCTAGAGACAATTGGGAATGAACTCAAGTGAAATGGAATTTTGAAGATGTCGAGAGAAAACTAGTTGGATCATAGGAGTTCAAAATATTCTACTTACTCTCTCAAGTAAAGTAGAGTTTTTCTTAATTGTAAAATAAGCAAGAGGAAAACAAGAAATGGTATAAGTACCATAAACAAGCCTTTTGTTAAAAAGAGCACAAAATAGAAAGTAATGTTTCTGAAATCAGTACTTGTTAGAAATGGGATGAGAAAACAACACCCATTTCAGTTCCTTGTTTTCCTTGAAGAAATATCTTGAAAAGTTTTAGTAAAACTAGAAGTAGTTTTGTGATCAAAACTAGAGAAGGAAAACAATAGGGTTTTTGAGGAGGAAAAACTAATTTAGGGAGGAGTGTTCTCAAGGGTAGATGATGGCTACAAAATGTATCCATCATTCCCACTCTTGGTTTTGTGAAGATAAACTTGGATTAAAATAAAAACAAGAGGTTAAAGAGGAAGAAGTGATCTAGTGCTGAAACACTAGATAGGGTATAAGATCAAGTTGGATATAAGAGTGGCAGGGGTAGAGTGAGACATGCAGGACGTGGAAATTGTAGAGGGAGATGCACAGATGAGATCCATGCATTTAGGTCAACAAAAACAGTTGTGGGTGCTTAGAGATCAATTGCCACAGTCTGGACATTTTAAGCCTGTCAACACAGATGGTCGACATGGCCTCAAAACCAACAAGGATGAATGGGTATAAGAGAGGGATGTAGCTAGGGGAAGATGATCCCAAGTTTTGAATTTAGGATGATTGAGCTAGGTTGTACCACAAGGAGGAAAATCAAGATGGCACACCCATGTTGTCATCAGGAGAGAGGTTTGATGTAGTAAAAAGGAAAACAATTCTTCCTAAGCCACACATGTGTTTTATTTGGTGAGTTGCTTGTTTAACCACCAGGGGTGTTGTTATTTGAGGTAACTCAAGACAAAACTCATCAAGCAAAACAAGACAATTCATCTACCAACAGATCAAGGCAATTCATCACAACAAACAGATCAAGGCAGTTCATCTAATTAATCTTTAGAAAAAGTTTTTGTTCCCCCTAATTTTTGCAATAAGGACAATTAATCAAGGTTGAAAAAGTTGGGGTGTTACAGATCTTCCACCCTTAAAATAATCTCGTCCCGAGATTACTGAGTGCAGAACTAGAGGTGTTGTAAAGCTTAACGAAAGTTAGACTCCATTCTACTGTCGGCGTGTCGTTGTTGAGAGGGTCGCAACTTCAGCTTCTGAGAGACATGATGGATTTCTTCCGAGGGAAAGCTTCGTGAAGGGTTAACTACTCCATGCAGGTGTTGGATCTGTAGTTTCTTCACGATCCTAGCGGAGGTTCAAGACCGTGGGAGAGTTAGTGCACCCAACGGTGCTTGAGCAGGGTTGAAAACTTTTTAGAGTTAGCTTGATTTTAGTGGAAGACGAAGTCTTCCACCCTTAAGAGCGGGTTCCTGAAAACTTAGAGCCTCAGCCACGGGTCTTGTCAGGCGCTTTTGGGAGAAGTCATTGATCTCTCGTCTTGAGTCGAACATCTTCTGAGGGCGTTGTGTAGTCCACGGCTTCGAGGGGAGCTAGTGCAATCCCACGTTTCCAACGTTGTTCTAGAAAGATTTAAAATTTGAGGGGTAGCTCCAACTTTTAGACCCTTAAGATTTTTCATCGGGCTTTCGAAAAAAACTCAGATCGTCTGCCTTGCGGTCCTGTCTGAAGAAGTCATCGATCTTTTTTCAGTTGAAGAATCTTCGGGGGCGATGTGCAGACCACCATTTCAAGAGGCACTCACGGTGTTAACTGAGCCATATGGGACGCTCGGCGAGTTAGTAAGTTGCTGAAACACCTAGTTGGTATCCATATGAAACAGCAACAGAGGTCGTCGAAGACAATCTTCAGCTTGCGGGTTGGTGCTGACTTACAGCAGTTGGTGAGCGGTAAGTTGCACCTAGTCTTGAGTTCTTGAGGTATCTTCCGGAGTCTTCACTTGATGAGGACCAGATGAACCATGTGATGTAGCTCGGCTTTGATGCTATTGTCCTCTCGGCTTGTTAGACGGCGTGTTAGAGGGTGGTTTCAAGAAGATATCTTCGAGGTTAGTGCGGTTATGCTCTAAGGTTAGACCAAATTAGTATGTCTTCTCGTAGAGGTGCAGTCACTCTTGAAGGTAGGGGCTTCTGCTTTCTTGATGAAGTGGAGATGCTTCAGCGGATCTTGAAGGTATTGGCTTTTGCTTTGTTGGCGTAGTAGAGATGCTTCAGATGACCTTGAAAGTAGTCGGCGTAGATAGGGGTCTGAGTTAGTTTCCCTGACGGTTGAAAAACAACTGCTAACGGGTTTAGAGTTAGAGACCCAACTAACTAGCAGTTAGCAACACATCGGCGAGGCAAACTTTAATCCTATCATGGCATGTGACACCCATACAACCATAACCAGAAACAAAATACCACTAACAGAGGCTACTGGTATTTTTCCTAGATGCACAGTAACAAAACAAGATCATCACAATTGGAATCATTCAAAAATATTTATTTTTCAATTTTTGAGACTCAAAATACTAACCAGAAACAGAGATCAAGTTTTATTTATTAAAAATCGCACAAAAATCCTAAAAATACAAGGTCAGTGGCATCTGAAAGATAATTTCATACTGGTTCTAGTGCAACTGGAATCACATCAAACGGAGCTACCAAACTATTTTTATTAGCAAAACAGTACACTGGCAGATTTCCATTTTTAATTTCTGTTTTACAAATTTCAAACAATTAAAAAAAAGGCGGGAACGTCTAAATAGCAAGACATACATGCACACAACAAACAGATACAAACACTCAAGGCAGCACACTAGGGAACTACAAGCAATCAGCATACCAAACAAGGCACTCTAAGTATCTAGAGATACCTAACACGTGGGGGTAGCTCAATCGAAGCGATTGAGTTTTTCCTATCCATCCTATAGGTTTGGGGCTGGTCACATATGTCGACGTCTTCATCTTGCTGGCATCGACTTCAACTTGGATCATTGTAGCATTTGGTGGTGAAGGGGTCGGGTGTTGAGTCATTGATGTTGAGGCGGAGGAGAAAACTGTGTAGAACTTCTAGTCTCGACATCCCGGAAACATGAGGTCTTCGAAGAGGTAGCTATTGAGGTGCTCCCGAAGTCAATATCTTCTCGTGGCTGGCCTCAAAATTACTAGTCAAGAACTGAGGACTTGATCCCTGACGACTGCAAAAGTGCAAGTCCACGGAGGAAGAAGGTCAGCTCCTTGACAGACTTTGGTGACAACCAAAGGCATGATCTTATTATCCCTTTATGTGCAGGACTAAGTCGGCGTCCGATCTTCAATAGTTGTCGTTGGGAATACGTGAGACTTCATAAAAGGTTGATCCATCTTCGACGTCGAGTCTCCGATCTGAGTTGGGGACATCGTCCAACATGTAGGTTTGAAGTGGTTGAGACAGTAGAGCAAGAATTTTCAAACCTTTTTATAAAGCGGAGAGATAAGAATTTAGAAGCTTTGAATAAATAAGAGGAGTAGAAGCTATGCTTCCGACTAAAGAAATAATTTATTTCGTAAATAGTTTTTCCCCAAGTACTTGTTTCCTAGCTAACGTCCATGCTAACTAAGGTCTCCTACAGTCAGGATAGCTCTGATACCAGCTCTGTGGGGACCCCGGACTAGCTGTCCGAAATACCGTTATGTATACAGTTCACGTTCCCATGATCAGTGTGCCGTGAACACATAACCGAACTGATATCAAATTACATCATCCTTTACAAAACGGAATAAGAAAATTACAATAAGGTCACATGACCCATCTTTACAAGATAGCCTCGAATGGCCTAATCTAATCAGCAGAATCACTTCAGCAGCGTAGAGCCCAAGTCATCTGCCTTAACCCTACAGGCAACTGACTGGGAAGACGTTCCTAGCTCGCATAGACGTCGTCAACTCCTTCTTCATCTGTCGAAGTCCTCTAGGTCTGGCCAAGTAAATAGCCAGGGACAAAGCCGTGAGTACATTTGAATTGTACTCGCAAACCATCAAGAAGGTGATAACAATTCTAACTAAAGAAGACAAGAGAGGAAGAATAGTTTCTCTGGTGGATATAGCATGTGAAAGAGAATCAATTTCTCTTGTGGACATAGCATCCCACATCACAGTTGAAGGGGACACTAAGAGGGTGATAAGACATTTCTATGACATCTCTATATCTTTGTTAAAGAAGAGTTCCTCTACATGAAACACTAGGAAGGGTCACCCGCTTTTGTTTCATTTTCCTCGACCATCTCCACATGGTCGGCACAACATCTTTCCCGTACCCTTCCGGTACTTCCAACACACATTTCCTTTGGAAATCATTTTCAAAACCAAAACTCGACACAGCTTGGTAACGGCCATCCCAACCGTCCATGACCGCGGACGTGGCTATTCGAATAGTTTTGACTCTGCAGAGTTTGCACACTTTCACCACAACTATCCGGATACCTATCGTGTGGGCATCATCCCCGCATAACGACATATGCCACGACGGATACCCGGACATAACCTTTCGCCCATTCGACTTAACAAGAGGTCCTACCCTATGGAGTATGTACCTCCCCGGCACCGTGGCAGCTCACCTCCTCTTGAGCGTGGCTCCACCGCCAAGCCAGGAGACCCATAGTGTCTTCCGGACGGGTCAGCCCCGAAGGCCTCCCGTTATACTATTGTCCCAACCTCGACAACCCGGACTCGGGGGTAACCGTACCCTTGTATAGTTGTGCGGTGCCTCATGCTAAGAAGAACAAACGTCAAGTTAAGCCCCGTGCCCACGTTGGAGTAGCTATGGTTGCGCTGTTTAGTTGTTCCGGGCGAATACAAAGAACCATGTGTCGTTTTTCTCAAAAACCCAAGTTACACACACTTTCCTCTTTCCAACCATCTTTGTCAAGATCCTTTCCTTTCATAAACCATACGCTTGGGTAAGATTGCCTCACCCAAGGTTTTCATAAACATTTACAACAAGGTAAACCTTGAGGGGTTCCCAACCTAAAGTTTCATGAGTTGAACTAATACAACACTATGGCCGAGATGAGGGTCATCACGCCATTGAGGGTATGAAAAAGAGGTATTGGAGTGGATCATACTTGCTTGAGCTAAGCATGTATTATGACAACACAAGAGGAAATATACTTTCAGATTTGTGGTGCTATCTAACCCAATCAATAGATAGGGATGAGAATTGACCAACACCAACACCATTAAGGGAATCAGGCATACTCATCACAATTTGAGAATACACCAAAAACATGGTATTGATACCTCTACACTAGAAGGGGGTGTAGTATGAATCTTGTCCCGAGGTGGAACATATTCAAGCTAAATATAGAAAACAAATTGGATAGCAATGGCCATGATACCATACACCCAACCAATTACCAAGACCTTGACAAGATAAAACTACTAGAGGTACCATGCTTGCATCCAAGCATAGATGACAACAATATGGAGATCATCACACATAGAACCAAGATGCTATTGATAGCACAAGATGACATCCAAAGAGACATCATATCAGAGATCAAAAGATGGCTTGCCTTGGCTTATTTGTCCCTGTACTTCTTCAACTCCATCAATATAAGAATTCCAACAACATATATAAATAAAATCCTCGTCCGATTCCACTTCTTCTTCTTCTCCAGAATTGTTCGCATCTATCGCCGGAAAATATAAAAGGAACACAATCAATCACATTGCAACAACAAGACAACATTCAACAATCAACAACTAATCATGCAGCCAAGGTATAACATACTAAGGACCTATAGATACCACAAAACAACTTTAAGAGTTTTATTTTAGAAAACCCCATTTATTTACCTAGTAAAGGTATGAGTGCATCACAACTTAGCAATTGCCTCTCTCGTTTATCACCAGGGTATCAAACAAATATCCCCTGGTAGATAACATCATAAAGATGACAAGTGCATTAGTTTGGCATCAAAAACATTCACATTATAATTTGAAACATTTTTGCAAAAGCGGGCAATCATTCTCCCTATTTTATAAAGCTTACATAACACTACACAAGAATAGGAAGCAAATGATATGCCCCACCATTTGAAAACTTAAGCAAAACAAAAGAGCTAAAGTTAAATTGCAGAGGTTTTGTTTTGCAAGCATAAAACAAAGGTTGCCCATCTCTACTAAAAAGAGTTGGTCAAGGGTTTTAAATAAACCGAAAAGTTTTGCTTCAACAATGCATGTCACACATAAACATTACTAACAGCAACAAATATGTATGAACAGAGAATAAAAATATTTTTCCTAGATGGCCAGTATTAATACAAGACTAACCCAATTGGAATCACCCAAAAAGGTTAATCCTACTATTTTAGGAATTTCTTTGAATCTGACTGTACAGAAAAGAAGATCTGTAAGCCATAAATCGTAGAAAAATCCTAAAAATATGAGGCCACTTGCATTTGAAAGGTAATTAAACAGAGATGCATACACAATTGGATTTGGGTTCAAATTGTTTCTGAAAATCTCACAAATGGATTTACAAGTTTACTGCATGTCTGTACCATTTGCTTTCTCTCTGGATTTACACAACAGATAAATGTTTGAAACTTGTTTGAGATGATTAAGAAAACATTCAGCAGTCCTACAAAATTGGAATCACTCAATTAGGTTCAAAAATGGATTTTTGGTGATTTAAAATCAAACAGCCATGTCTGCCGAACACACAGAACAAGTTTAATTCACCAAAAATCATACATAAATCACAAAAATATGAGGTCTGCTGCAGCTGAAAGATACTGAATAGGTGGTTCTTACCCAGTTGGTTTCATCCAAAAATTCGTTTCCAAGCTCCAGGTTTAATTCGACAATTCAGATCTGACCAGATCTTGATCTGTGAACCATTTCAGTTTCAGGCGGTCAATCGAAGTGAAACCAACGCCAAAATGAAGGTACTGAAGAGGGCTTTCACCCTCAGTTGAGTTTGCTCAAAAAGGTTTCGTAAAACGGGAGAAATATAACAAACAGTGATTCTGCATGTTTTCAGAACTTTATTTACCATGCAAAATCCGTAACGAATTTGAGGATGAGACCAACGCCAAGTTGTAGATCTTTTCAATACCTATCTGCGGAACTTTGAATCACTCGATTTGGATCTGCACATAAGATTTGGCGGATTTTACAAGTTCGTACCAGAATCTGAAACAGCAAGATACAGAAATTACTGCAAGGTTTTGGACGAACTTTGCTCAAGAACTTCAGATCTGAGGATAGCTCAACCTTCTCCATGCTTGGACCAACATGCACCTGCATCAAGATCCAATCTAGTGAGAGGAGAAAGGAGAAATAGAGCTGGATTCATCTAGGGTTAGGGGAGAAGAGAGGGAGAGGGAAGCTCTCATGGTGAGGGGAAGCTTGAGGAAGGAGGGAGTTGCATCTTGGAGAGGTTTCCATGGCCATGGCCGGCCATGGTTGCTAGGAGGAGCAGCATTTCGTGGTGGAGGAGAGGAGGAGAGTGTGAGGGAGTGGAGAGTGAAGAAAATGAGCAAAGGGGGAGGTGGTGGCCGGCCAAGGGGGTATTTATAGAGGGAGAGGGGTGGCTGCCTCCTTTTTCATTGGTCAAGGAAGGTGGCTGCCCATTTATTGATTGGAGTAGTTGGGAGGCAATGCTTGCAAGAGAAGAAAGTGAGGAGAAACATGGCTGGCCGAAATTGTCATGGCCGGCTCCATTCTTGCCAAGCACAAGTGAGCAATGTGAGAGAAAGGCACAACATCAATGTGTATAGACAAGGTATGATGTTGAGAAGATAATATCAATGAGTGACTTTGATAATGATAAAAATAGGAGTAGATACATATAGATAAAAATGAGTATGAAGGTGACATGTGCCATGTGCCATGAGAATAATCTCCACCACTTTGGTTGAGACCAACTTAGGATGAAGATAGTTCCCAAGGTATAGTTGATGATTAGAGGTTTACATTAGAATTCAAAATTGAAAGAATTGGGATTCACCACATGGAACAATGCATGAGCATGCCAAGGTAGATGGGTGGTGATGGTGGTTTAGTCAATGATAGAGCAAGATTAAGAGAGATGGTGAGTGAAGTATTCATATACTCACAAGGATGAATATATTGACATAAATCATCAATTCATGAGGTCAAGGCAATGATGGAAAAGAATAGAGGAGTGAGATAGATATGATGAAATATAAGATGTGCAAGTGTTGCCATTTGAAAAAGAGTTTAATTGAAAGGTATGGGACACACCTCAATTGTCTAGAGACAATTGGGAATGAACTCAAGTGAAATGGAATTTTGAAGATGTCGAGAGAAAACTAGTTGGATCATAGGAGTTCAAAATATTCTACTTACTCTCTCAAGTAAAGTAGAGTTTTTCTTAATTGTAAAATAAGCAAGAGGAAAACAAGAAATGGTATAAGTACCATAAACAAGCCTTTTGTTAAAAAGAGCACAAAATAGAAAGTAATGTTTCTGAAATCAGTACTTGTTAGAAATGGGATGAGAAAACAACACCCATTTCAGTTCCTTGTTTTCCTTGAAGAAATATCTTGAAAAGTTTTAGTAAAACTAGAAGTAGTTTTGTGATCAAAACTAGAGAAGGAAAACAATAGGGTTTTTGAGGAGGAAAAACTAATTTAGGGAGGAGTGTTCTCAAGGGTAGATGATGGCTACAAAATGTATCCATCATTCCCACTCTTGGTTTTGTGAAGATAAACTTGGATTAAAATAAAAACAAGAGGTTAAAGAGGAAGAAGTGATCTAGTGCTGAAACACTAGATAGGGTATAAGATCAAGTTGGATATAAGAGTGGCAGGGGTAGAGTGAGACATGCAGGACGTGGAAATTGTAGAGGGAGATGCACAGATGAGATCCATGCATTTAGGTCAACAAAAACAGTTGTGGGTGCTTAGAGATCAATTGCCACAGTCTGGACATTTTAATCATGTCAACACAGATGGTCGACATGGCCTCAAAACCAACAAGGATGAATGGGTATAAGAGAGGGATGTAGCTAGGGGAAGATGATCCCAAGTTTTGAATTTAGGATGATTGAGCTAGGTTGTACCACAAGGAGGAAAATCAAGATGGCACACCCATGTTGTCATCAGGAGAGAGGTTTGATGTAGTAAAAAGGAAAACAATTCTTCCTAAGCCACACATGTGTTTTATTTGGTGAGTTGCTTGTTTAACCACCAGGGGTGTTGTTATTTGAGGTAACTCAAGACAAAACTCATCAAGCAAAACAAGACAATTCATCTACCAACAGATCAAGGCAATTCATCACAACAAACAGATCAAGGCAGTTCATCTAATTAATCTTTAGAAAAAGTTTTTGTTCCCCCTAATTTTTGCAATAAGGACAATTAATCAAGGTTGAAAAAGTTGGGGTGTTACAACTTGCTCATGTCATTTGAGTATTTTACCAAATTACTTGCAAAGTACTATGTTTATCACTATTGCATAAAAAAGCTAAACCACTATTTTCATAACTATGAATATGACTATGTGGTGGGCAATGGAACCATGGATTGTGTTGATATGGTGGAGGTTCCATTGCAAGGGTTTATATCCATCTAGGATTAAACAACAAATGTCGTCCAGTGATTCTTGTGCCGTAATACCCGTGTTAACCATAAGATCTGGAGTGGGACGGAATAGTCAATTGTATTTCCACCTCTCGTACATCAACGGATGCGCTTACCGTAGACACTTGACCCAGGTTGGGCAAGCGGTGGGGTGGGGATCCCATTCTAATTCCCCACGGTAAGTGGTCTATGATGGGTTGCAGCTACCGGCGAAGGAGTTTGGTTAACGAGTCCCAAACTGTTGTCGTGGTCGGGTCCATCCTTAATTGGTGTAAGAGGACCGACGAGGACCCAGGGTCGGGGTATGCAACAAAGGGTGGGTGTGCGAGGTAGCGGAGGAATATGATTGGCTATGACCTTATACCGGGCCTCACACCAAAGGAAGTGTGGACGGGTCATTCCCGGTTGGCACCAAGGTTAAGATCTCTTATGGGTAAAGCAACACACCTCTGCAGTGTAATAAATCGTGACCTGTCACTCCCTGTTCCGGGATATGGAGCTGAACGCTGCCGAAAGGAACTCCATGAAGTTCTAGTAAACCGGTGAAGGCTGACGGACATAGTTCTTCTGAATAAAAGCAACCTTTTGAAGAAATGGTTATGAAAACCTGCATTGGTATTAGACTTTCTGGTCTAATGCCGTAGCTAGTGCATTAAACACCTCTTTCCTATAATGAACTTGTTGAGTACGCTCGTACTCATCCCACTCTTAAATCCCCTGCTTAGATATGGATGCATCGAAGGAGGATCTACAGTGCAACTCGAAGACCGAAGAGTCAACAACTACTTCAAGGGACAGGAACCTGTCAGAAGAGTCAAACACCACATCCAACAGGGATAAAACCTAGCTTAACAATAGAAAGGAACTAGTTTCCCAAACCTAGCTCCTATTTAGCTAGAATCTATTCATAGCCTCTAGAGTTAGTAAAATACTCTACAAATAGAGTTCGTGATAAGATGAGACTACGAGTCGTTCTTCTGGAGTTTATCTGCAGTTTTACCTCATTGTAAAATAGGAGGCTCTGATGATCTTATGTAACATTGTTGTAATTCTATAGACATACCTTGGACCCGCATATGTTTCTGTTGTACCACTCTGAGCGATATAATACTAGTGGAACGGTGTTTCATTGGTGTTATATCAGACTTGCATACTACACCATGCAGTGGTATTTAAATATACCATGTCTCCTACTTTTGGTTCCCAAACTCTTCTTCTTTGGTCGGCATAACTCTTTTGACGACTTTGAGCTATTTTGAGTCTATCCCGGATCACCTCGATGACTCCTTGTCTCTCCTTGATGTAGTCCGGTGTAAACTCCTTGTTCTCTCCGGTTTCAAACCAACAAATTGGGGATCTACACTTCCTTCCGTACAATGCTTCGTACGGTTCCATCTGAATGCTACTCTGATAACTATTGTTATATGAGAATTCCGCCAATGGTAGATGGTCCTCCCATGAGCCACCAAAGTTTAGAGCACAAGCTCTAAGCATGTCTTCAAGTATCTGATTGGTTCTTTCGGTTTGTCCTCCGGTTTGTGGATGATATGTTGTACTGAAATCCAACTTGGATCCCAAAGCTTCTTGGAGTTGTTTCCAAAATGTTGATGTGAAAATTGAACCTCTATCTGAGACTATCTTCTTTGGTACTCCATGCTTGCTAACTATTTCCTTAACATATATATCCACAAGCTTTTCCGCAGTATCCTTTTGATTTACGGCTATGAAATGAGCACTCTTGGTAAGTCTATCCACTATTACCCATATCATATCCTTCCTTTTACTAGTCATTGGTAAACCAGTAACAAAATCCATTCCGATTTCATCCCATTTCCATTCTGGTATCTCTAGTGGTTTGAGTAATCCGGCAGGACTTTGGTGTTCTGCCTTCACTCGCTGACATGTATGACATTCAGAAACATATTGAGCTATCTCTCTTTTCATGTTGTTCCACCAGAACATCTCCTTCAAATCCATATACATTTTAGTACTTCCCGGATGTATTGAATAAGGGGTTTCATGTGCTTCCTTTAATATGATTGACTTCACTTCTGGATCATCCGGTACACATATTCTTTTCTGGAAGTATAGTGAATCAAACTCCCCTAGATTGAATTCCGATGGTCTACCTTCTCCAATCCTTTTGATTTCTTCTTGGATGAACAAATCATCCGCTTGTTTTCGGATAATCTCATACTTCAAGTCTGAATACATCTCATCCATAATCCTCATGGTTGCTATACTCCCCATGGTATCACCTTGAATAAATAGAATCTGGGCTTCCTCTAGCTCTTTCCGAAGTTCTTTTGGAATCTCCCATTCCGTAGGTTGATTTTCCGTACTCTTTCTGCTTAAGGCATCTGCTACTACATTAGCCTTGCCTGGTGTATAATTGATTGTAAGGTCATAATCCTTAATCAACTCTAACCATCTCTTATGTCTCATGTTTAATTCCTTTTGAATGAAGAAATATTTCAAACTCTTGTGATCTGTGTATAACTCACATTTGGATCCATACAGAAATTGTCTCCAACTCTTCAAAGCATACACAACTGCCGCTAACTCTAGATCATGTACTGGGTAGTTGTGTTCATGTGGTTTCAACTGTCTTGATCCATAAGCTATTACTTTCCGATCTTGCATAAGAACACATCCAAGTCCATTCTTGGAAGCATCACAATACACCGTGTAATCCTTTCCGGGTTGGAACTGCTAACACCGGTGCGTGGTTAACTTATCTTTGAGTGTTTGGAAGCTGGCTTCACACTCATCAGTCCACACAAATGGGGTATTTTTCTTGAGTAACTTGGTCATTGGTCCTGCAATCTTCGAAAATCCTTCAATGAACCTTCGATAATATCCTGCCATACCAAGGAATCCTCGTATCTCCTTAGCATTTTTGGGTGACTTCCACTCCAATACGGACTGAACCTTGCTTGGATTCACCGCTATTCCTTCTTTGGTTATGACATGTCCAAGAAATTCAACACTATCTAACCAAAATTTGCACTTGCTGAACTTTGCATATAGTTGATGTTCTCTCAAAATTTGCAGAACTATCTTCAAATGCTTGGCATGTTCTTCTTTATCTTTGGAATAGATTAGAATATCATCTATGAATACTATCACGAACTTGTCCAAGTACTTCATGAATATCTTGTTCATCAAATTCATGAAAATAGCTGGTGCATTTGTTAGTCCAAATGGTACAACCAAGTATTCATGGTGTCCATACCTTGATACAAACGCTGTTTTTGGCACATCTTCCTTCTTGATCTTGATTTGATGGTATCCTGACCTTAAATCTATCTTCGAGAAGACTCCGGCTCCTTGAACTTGATCAAAAAGGTCTTGTATCCTTGGTAAAGGGTACTTGTTCTTGATGGTTACATTGTTAAGATTCCTGTAATCTCCACACATTCTCTTTCCACCATCTCTTTTATCCACAAAAATGACTGGTGTACCCCATGGTGACACACTTTCTTGGATAAATCCCTTCTGTTCCAATTCATCTATTTGAGCTTTCAGTTCCACTAACTCCTTTGGTCCCATCTTATATGGTGGTTGAGCTATTGGTGTTGTGCCTGGAATTAGATCGATTGTGAATTCTATCTCTCTATCGGGTGGCATGCCCGGTAGTTCCTTGGGAAATACATCTGGAAATTCATTTACTACAGGGATATCTTCAATCCTCACCTCCTTCAGACTATTGAGCTCCAATCCTATCTCCAACTCAGTGTATTTGTCTCCTTGGAAAACTATTCGACCTCCAATAGAGTTGCGAAGTGATACTGTTTTGTCTCCACAGTTGATCACCGCTCCATTCTCCGTCAACCAGTCCATCCCTAGGATGACTGATATGTCTTTCATGGGAATGATGAATAGGTCCGCGAAATACACATAGTCACATATGGTTATGACCTGTGCTTCTTTCACGTGGGTTACTAAGATCGTTCCCCCCGCGGATAGGACAATTATAGGGGTTTCTAACTTAGAACATCTAAGCCCGAATTTTTCCACAAATTCCAATGCAAGGAATGATGTGGTTGCTCCAGTATCAAATAAGACTTTGCCAGGATGAGTAAGAATGCTGAGCGTACCTAAGACTATTTGATCCGACTCTTCCGCTTGCTCCAAAGATGTGCAATTCAGCTTTCCATACGGCTTGCCCCTCTTGTTGTTGTTGTAGTTGCGGTTGTTGTTGTTGTTGTTGTTGTTGTTGTTGTTGTTGTTGCGGTTGTAGTTGTTGTTGCCACTTCCACCTCGTCCTCCGGAGCTTTGTCCACTCCATGACCTTGTTTGGACACTTGATGTGTCCATCCTTCTCACAACCATAACATATGATTCTGGTTTCGAGAATCCTACATGACCTCTCTGTCCACAACTGTGACATGTGATTTGATTAATTGGGTTCGACTCTGCCTCCCGGTTGTATTGATTACCGGTAGTAGGTCAAAATCGGGGTTTGAAACTCCGATCAGGTGTTGGTTTGTTGTTGGGTACTTCCTTGGCTCGATGCGAGCCCTCTTCCTCCTATCCTCTTGGACTTGCCTATAGTCATTGATGGCGTGTAACTCACACGTTCGTTGGGAACCCCAAGAGGAAGGTATGATGTCGTATAGCAGCAGGTTTTCCCTCAGTAAGAAACCAAGGTTTATCGAACCGAGGAGCCAAGAAGCACGTTGAAGGTTGATGGCGGCGGGATGTAGTGCGGCGCAACACCGAGATTCCGGTGCCAACGTGGAACCCGCACAACACAACCAAAGTACTTTGCCCCAACGAAACAGTGAGGTTGTCAATCTCACCGGCTTGCTGTAACAAAGGGTTAACCGTATTGTGTGGAAGATGATTGTTTGCAAGAACAGTAGAACAAGTATTGCAGATTGTATTTCAGTAAAAATGGACCGGGGTCCACAGTTCACTAGAGGTGTCTCTCCCATAAGACGAACATGTTGGGTGAACAAATTACGATTGGGCAATTGACAAATAAAGAGAGCATGACCATGCACATACATATCATGATGATTATAGTGAGATTTAATTGGGCATTACGACAAAGTACATAGACCGCCATCCAACTGCATCTATGCCTAAAAAGTCCACCTTCAGGTTATCATCCGAACCCCTTCAGTATTAAGTTGCAAAGCAACACAATTGCATTAAGTATGGTGCGTAATGTAATCAACAACTACATCCTTAGACATAGCATCAATGTTTTATCCCTAGTGGCAACACACAACACAACCTTAGAACTTTCGTCACTGTCCCAGGTGTCAATGCGGGCATGAACCCACTATCGAGCATAAGTACTCCCTCTTGGAGTTACAAGCATCTACTTGGCCAGAGCATCTACTAGTAACGGAAGCATGCAAGATCATAAACAACACGTAGATATAACTTTGATAATCAACATAACAAGTATTCTCTATTCATCGGATCCCAACAAACGCAACATATAGAATTACAGATAGATGATCTTGATCATGTTAGGCAGCTCACAAGATCCAACAATGATAGCACAATGGGGAGAAGACAACCATCTAGCTGCTATGGACCCATAGTCCAGGGGGTGACTACTCACTCATCACTCCGGAGGCGACCATGGCGGTGTAGAGTCCTTCGGGAGATGATTCCCCTCTCAAGGGTGCCGGAGCGATCTCCCGGATCCCCCGAGATGGGATCGGCGGCGGCGTCTCGCATGTTTTCTCGTATCGTGGCTCTCTCTGGGGGTTTCGTCACGGAGGCTTTAAGTAGGCGGAAGGGCAGGTCGGGGAGGGGCACAGGGCCCCACACCATAGGCCGGCGCGGCCGGGGGTGGGCCGCGCCGCCCTAGGGTTTGGGCACCCCCGTGGCCCCACTTCTCTCTCGGACTTCCGGAAGCTTCGTGGCAAAATAGGACCCTGGGCGTTGATTTCGTCCAATTCCGAGAATATTTCGTTACTAGGATTTCTGAAACCAAAAACAGCAGAAAACAGCAACTGGCACTTCGGCATCTTGTTAATAGGTTAGTTCCAGGAAATGCACGAATATGACATAAAGTGTGCATAAAACATGTAGATAACATCAATAATGTGGCATGGAACATAAGAAATTATCGATACGTCGGAGACGTATCAGCATCCCCAAGCTTAGTTCTGCTCGTCCCGAGCAGGTAAAACGATAACAGATAATTTCTGAAGTGACATGCCATCATAATCTTGATCATACTATTTGTAAAGCATATGTAGTGAATGCAGCGATCAAAACAATATATATGACATGAGTAAACAAGTGAATCATAAAGCAAAGACTTTTCATGAATAGCACTTCAAGACAAGCATCAATAAGTCTTGCATAAGAGTTAACTCATAAAGCAACAATTCAAAGTAAAAGCATTGAAGCAACACAAAAGAAGATTAAGTTTCAGCGGTTGCTTTCAACTTGTAACATGTATATCTCATGGATATTGTCAACATAGAGTAATATAATAAGTGCAATAAGCAAGTATGTAGGAATCAATCATAGTTCACACAAGTGTTTGCTTCTTGAGATGGAGAGAAATAGGTGAACTGACTCAACATTGAAAGTAAAAGAATGGTCCTCATAGAGGAAAAGCATCGATTGCTATATTTGTGCTAGAGCTTTGATTTTGAAAACATGAAACAATTTTGTCAACGGTAGTAATAAAGCATACATCATCATGTAAATTATATCTTATAAGTTGCAAGCCTCATGCATAGTGTACCAATAGTGCCCGCACCTTGTCCTAATTAGCTTGGACTACCGGATCATCACAATGCACTGTTTTTACCAAGTGTCACAAAGGGGTACCTCTATGCCGCCTGTACAAAGGTCTAAGGAGAAAGCTCGCATTGGATTTCTCGCTATTGATTATTCTTCAACTTAGACATCCATACCGGGACAACATAGACAACAGATAATGGACTCCTCTTTTATGCATAAGCATGTAACAACAATTAATAATTTTCTCATTTGAGATTGAGGATATATGTCCAAAACTGAAACTTCCACCATGGATCATGGCTTTAGTTAGCGGCCCAATGTTCTTCTCTAACATATGCATGCTTAACCATAAGGTGGTAGATCTCTCTTACTTCAGACAAGACGGACATGCATAGCAACTCACATGAAATTCAACAATGAATAGTTGATGGCGTCCCCAGTGAACATGGTTATCGCACAACAAGCAACTTAATAAGAGATAAAGTGCATAATTACATATTCAATACCACAATAGTTTTTAAGCTATTTGTCCCATGAGCTATATATTGCAAAGGTGAATGATGGAATTTTAAAGGTAGCACTCAAGCAATTTACTTTGGAATGGCGGAAATACCATGTAGTAGGTAGGTATGGTGGACACAAATGGCATAGTGGTTGGCTCAAGTATTTTGGATGCATGAGAAGTATTCCTCTCGATACAAGGTTTAGGCTAGCAAGGTTTATTTGAAACAAACACAAGGATGAACCGGTGCAGCAAAACTCACATAAAAGACATATTGAAAACATTATAAGAATCTACATCGTCTTCCTTGTTGTTCAAACTCAATACTAGAAATTATCTAGACCTTAGAGAAACCAAATATGCAAACCAGATTTTAGCATGCTCTATGTATTTCTTCATTAATGGGTGCAAAGCATATGATGCAAGAGCTTAATCATGAACACAACAATTGCCAAGTATCACATTACCCAAGACATTTATAGCAATTACTATATGTATCATTTTCCAATTCCAACCATATAACAATTTAACGAAGGAGAAACTTCGCCATGAATACTATGAGTAGAAACCAAGGACATACTTGTCCATATGCTACAGCGGATCGTGTCTCTCTCCCATAAAGTGAATGCTAGGATCCATTTTATTCAAACAAAACAAAAACAAAAACAAACCGACGCTCCAAGAAAAAGCACATAAGATGTGATGGAATAAAAATATAGTTTCAGGGGAGGAACCTGATAATGTTGTCGATGAAGAAGGGGATGCCTTGGGCATCCCCAAGCTTAGACGCTTGAGTCTTCTTAATATATGCAGGGGTGAACCACCGGGGCATCCCCAAGCTTAGAGCTTTCACTCTCCTTGATCATGTTGCATCATACTCCTCTCTTGATCCTTGAAAACTTCCTCCACACCAAACTCGAAACAACTCATTAGAGGGTTAGTGCACAATATAAATTGACATATTCAGAGGTGACACAATCATTCTTAACACTTCTGGATATTGCATAATGCTACTGGACATTAGTGGATCAAAGAAATTCATCCAACATAGCAAAAGAGGCAATGCGAAATAAAAGGCAGAATCTGTCAAAACAGAACAGTTCGTATTGACGAATTTTAAAATGGCACCAGACTTGCTCAAATGAAAATGCTCAAATTGAATGAAAGTTGCGTACATATCTGAGGATCACTCACGTAAATTGGCATAATTTTCTGAGTTACCTACAGAGAGGTGGACCCAGATTCGTGACAGCAAAGAAATCTGGAACTGCGCAGTAATCCAAATCTAGTACTTACTTTTCTATCAACGGCTTAACTTGGCACAACAAAACACAAAACTAAGATAAGGAGAGGTTGCTACAGTAGTAAACAACTTCCAAGACACAAAATAAAAACAAAGTACTGTAGGTAAAAACATGGGTTGTCTCCCATAAGCGTTTTTCTTTAACGCCTTTCAGCTAGGCGCAGAAAGTGTGTATCAAGTATTATCAAGAGACGAAGTGTCAACATCATAATTTGTTCTCATAATAGAATCAAAAGGGTACTTCATTCTCTTTCTAGTGAAGTGTTCCATACCTTTCTTGAGAGGAAATTGATATTTTATATTACCTTCCTTCATATCAATGATAGCACCAACAGTTCGAAGAAAAGGTCTTCCCAATATAATGGGACAAGATGCATTGTATTCAATATCCAAGACAACAAAATCAACGGGAACAAGGTTATTGTTAACGGTAATGCGAACATTATCAACTTTACCCAAAGGTTTCTTTGTAGAATGATCAGCAAGATTAACATCCGAATAACAATTTTTCAATGGTGGCAAGTCAAGCATATCATAAATTTTCTTAGGCATAACAGAAATACTTGCACCAAGATCACATAAAGCATTACAATCAAAATCTTTAACCTTCATCTTAATGATGGGCTCCCAACCATCCTCTAGCTTTTTAGGAATAGAGGCTTCACGCTCTAATTTCTCTTCTCTAGCTTTTATGAGAGCATTTGTAATATGATGCGTGAAAGCCAAATTTATAGCACTAGCATTAGGACTTTTAGCAAGTTTTTGCAAGAACTTTATAACTTCAGAGATGTGGCAATCATCAAAATTCAAACCATTATAATCTAAAGCAATGGGATCATCATCCCCAATGTTGGAAAAAATTTCAGCAGCTTTATCACAAGCAGTTTTAGCAGTTTCAGGCAGTTTCTCACGCTTTGCATTAGAAGTGGAAACATTGCTAACACCAATTCTTTTATTAGTATTAGTAGGAGGTGCAGCAACATGTGTAGCATTAGCATTACTAGTGGTGGTAATAGTCCAAACTTTAGCTATATTCTTCTCTTTAGCTAGTTTTTCATTTTCTTCTCTATCCCACCTAGCACGCAGTTCAGCCATTAATCTTATATTCTCATTAATTCTAACTTGAATGGAATTTGCTGTAGTAACAATCTTATTATGATGATTCTCATTAGGCATGACTTTTGATTTCAAAAGATCAACATCAACAGCAAGACTATCGACTTTAGAAGCAAGTATATCAATTTTCCCAAGCTTTTCTTCAACAGATTTGTTAAAAGCAGTTTGCGTACTAATAAATTCTTTAAGCATGGCTTCAAGTCCAGGGGGTGAACTCCTATTATTGTTGTAAGAATTCCCATAAGAATTACCATAGCCGTTGCCATTATTATAAGGATATGGCCTATAGTTGTTACTAGAATTGTTCCGGTAAGCATTGTTGTTGAAATTATTATTTTTAATGAAGTTTACATCAACATGTTCTTCTTGTGCAACCAATGAAGCTAATGGAACATTATTAGGATCAATATTAGTCCTATCATTCACAAGCATAGACATAATAGCATCAATCTTATCACTCAAGGAAGAGGTTTCTTCACAGAATTTACCTTCTTACCTTGGGGAGCTCTTTCCGTGTGCCATTCAGAGTAGTTGATCATCATATTATCAAGAAGCTTTGTTGCTTCACCAAGAGTGATGGACATAAAGGTACCTCCAGCAGCTGAATCCAATAAATTCCGTGAAGAAAAATTTAGTCTGCATAGAAGGTTTGGATGATCATCCAAGTAGTCAGTCCATGGGTTGGGCAATTTTAACCAAAGATTTCATTCTTTCCCAAGCTTGAGCAACATGTTCAGTATCTAATTGTTTAAAATTCATTATGCTACTCCTCGAAGATATAATTTTAGCAGGGGATAATATCTACCAATAAAAGCATCCTTGCATTTAGTCCATGAATCAATACTATTCTTAGGCAGAGATAGCAACCAATCTTTAGCTCTTCCTCTTAATGAGAAAGGGAACAATTTTAGTTTAATAATATCACCATCTACATCTTTATATTTTTGCATTTCACATAGTTCAACAAAATTATTAAGATGGGCAGCAAGATCAGAACTAACACTGAAAATTGCTCTCGCATAACAAGATTCAGTAAAGCAGGTTTAATTTCAAAGAATTCTGCTGTAGTAGCAGGTGGAGCAATAGGTGTGCATAAGAAATCATTATTATTTGTGGTTGTGAAGTCACACAACTTAGTATTTTCAGCGTTGGCCATTTTAGCAATAAAGCAAACTAGATAAAGTAAATGCAAGTAAACTAATTTTTTGTGTTTTTGATATAGCAAACAAGATAGCAAATAAAGTAAAACTAGCAACTAATTTTTTTGTATTTTGATTTAGTGCAGCAAACAAAGTAGTAAATAAAATAAAGCAAGACAAAAACAAAGTAAAGAGATTGAGAAGTGGAGACTCCTCTTGCAGCGTGTCTTTCTCGCAACGGCGCAAAAGCGCTTGATGGCGTGTAACTCACACGTTCGTTGGGAACCCCAAGAGGAAGGTATGATGTCGTACAGCAGCAGGTTTCCCTCAGTAAGAAACCAAGGTTTATCGAACCAGTAGGAGCCAAGAAGCACGTTGAAGGTTGATGGCGGCGGGATGTAGTGCGGCGCAACACCAGATTCGGGCAACGTGGAACCTGCACAACACAACCAAAGTACTTTGCCCCAACGAAACACTGAGGTTGTCAATCTCACCGCTTGCTGTAACAAAGGATTAACCGTATTGTGTGGAAGATGATTGTTTGCGAAAAAAGTAGAACAAGTATTGCAGAGATTGTATTTCAAGAAGAGAATGGACCGGTCCATTCCACTAGAGGTGTCTCTCCCATAAGACGACAGCATGTTGGGTGAACAAATTACAGTTGGGCAATTGACAAAAAGAGAGGCATGACCATGCACATACATATCATGATGATTATAGTGAGATTTAATTGGGCATTACGACAAAGTACATAGACCGCCATCCAACCGCATCTATGCCTAAAAAGTCCACCTTCAGGTTATCATCCGAACCCCTTCCAGTATTAAGTTGCAAAGCAACAGACAATTGCATTAAGTATGGTGCGTAATGTAATCAACAACTACATCCTTAGACATAGCATCAATGTTTTATCCCTAGTGGCAACAGCAACACAACCTTAGAACTTTCGGTCACTCCCCGTGTCAATGCACATGAACCCACTATCGAGCATAAGTACTCCCTCTGGAGTTACAAGCATCTACTTGGCCAGAGCATCTACTAGTAACGGAAAGCATGCAAGATCATAAACAACACGTAGATATAACTTTGATAATCAACATAACAAGTATTCTCTATTCATCGGATCCCAACAAACGCAACATATAGAATTACAGATAGATGATCTTGATCATGTTAGGTAGCTCACAAGATCCAACAATGATAGCACAATGGGGAGAAGACAACCATCTAGCTACTGCTGGACCCATAGTCCAGGGGTAGACTACTCACTCATCACTCCGGAGAGGCGACCATGGCAGTGTAGAGTCCTCCGGGAGATGATTCCCTCTCCGGCAGTGCCGGAGGCGATCTCTGGATCCCCGAGATGGGCGATCGGCGGCGGCGGCGTCTCGGTGTTTCTATCGTGGCTCTCGGTCCTGGGGGTTTCATCACGGAAGCTTTAAGTAGGCGGAGGGCCAACGCGGGGGGGAGCACGGGGCCCCACACCATAGGCCGGCGCGGCCAGGGGTGGGGCCGCGCCGCCCTAGGGTTTGGGCACTGTGGCCCAGCTTCGTCTCCTTCGGACTTCTGGAAGCTTCGTGGAAAAATAGGACCCTGGGCGTTGATTTCATCCACCCGAGAATATTTCGTTACTAGGATTTCTGAAACCAAAAACAGCAGAAAAGCAACCGGCACTTCGCATCTTGTTAATAGGTTAGTTCCGTAAAATGCACGAATATGACATAAAGTGTGCATAAAACATGTAGATAACATCAATAATGTGGCATGGAACATATCCTCTTGGACCTGCCGTATAGTCATCCTCGAAAGTGATTGCCGAGTCAATCAGTTCCTGGAATTCAGCAGTCCGTGCCAACCTCAGTTGCATCTTCATGTATGGATTCATGCCTTTCATGAACCACTTCTTTCTTTTCTCTTCAGTGTCCACTTCCTCAGGCGCATACTGACAGCTTGAAATCACGAACATACCGCATAATGGGTGCAGTATTCTGATGTAGTTCGTCAAACTCTCTCTTCTTCAGCTCCACCACGCTCTCCGGAACATGGGCATCCCGAACTTCTTATTGAATTCCTCCCAGGTGAACACCTTATCTGGAGGATGTACTGCTACAAGATTCTCCCACCATGATGCGGCTGGTTGATAACCCACAAGTATAGGGGATCTCAACAGTCTTGGAGGGAAGTAAAACCCAAATTTATTGATTCGACACAAGGGGAGGTAAAGAATACTTATAAGCCTTAACAACCGAGTTGTCAATTCGCTGCACCTCGAAAAGCACTAGTAACAGGGGTGATGTGAAAGTAGCAGTAATATGAGCAATAGTAACAGTAACACAGCCAGAGGTACGAGAACACGAAGCAATGGCACCGTAGAAATAGTTGATACTACTTCCAATGTCATATAGAACAAGTATATGATGATGAAAGATCGACCGGGGTTCCCAGCTATCTTCACTAGTGGTAACTCTCCAATAACAAGTGTTGGGTGAACAAATTACAGTTGGGCAATTGATAGGATTGAAATAGCATTAAGACAGAACATCAAGATTATTAATCATGTAGGGCATGTTTTCCATATATAGTCATACGTGCTCGCAATGAGAAACTTGCATGACATCTTTTGTCCTACCAGCCGGTGGCAGCCGGGCCTCTAGGGAATCTACTGGAAATTAAGGTACTCCTTTTAATAGAGCACCGGAGCAAAGCATTAACACTTGGTGAAAACATGTGATCCTCATACCTACGCCTTCCCCTCCGGTTATCCCATTGCTGTCACTTTGGGGCCTCGGGTTCCGGACATAGACATGTGCAAACAACTTGTAGATACAATCTAAGCAATAATTATAGAGCTTAAATCTAAGATCATGCCACTCGTGCACTAGTGACAAGCATTAAACACAACAAGATTGCAGCAACAATAACTTCACAAACTTTATAGATAGAGTAATCATAATGTAACAATCCATCGGATCCCAACAAACACAACACCGATTGTTTGCGTCAGAAACCCACTGGCGAGCAGCGACGGGCAACACAGTAGAGCCAGGAACAACCTAGGGCTGCGGCTGGCCCTGGTCCCTCCGAGCGACGGCCCGCAAGGTCTTCTCAAGCACGCGCCGATGGTGCAAGGCGTGCCACCCGACCGTATACCCGGTCGGAAGGTGATGGATGATGCCTCGCTTAGTTTCCCGCATGGCATACACGTAAACATTAAATACGAGCCTCGATCGGCTCTCAGTTATCTGTGAATCGGCTCAAAGAGCCGATACACCCATGATTCGTACGAGGTGCACGAATATATGGTGGTCCCTTGATCAATAAAGCTAAAACAACCTACCACGATTTAGGGTTTTCACCGCATAATCGGAACATCCTACTCGTGATTGAGCCTCGCGGCCACGCACGGTGATCGTAAGCCACCCTAGACAAGGCCTAAAAACCAACACAAAGTTGATCCTCGGAACATCCTGTCTAGGGCTAGCAAACTACACCCTACGCGCCACCGGATCCTTCAACCCGTTTGTAAGGCCTAACGATGCGAGATATTAAACTAATCCTGCAGCAAGGAGCAATCGTGACGGATCGGATCTACATC
This sequence comes from Lolium multiflorum, assembly GCA_030979885.1. NCBI lineage: Eukaryota > Viridiplantae > Streptophyta > Magnoliopsida > Poales > Poaceae > Lolium > Lolium multiflorum. Next base: position 268,823,497 of record CM061748.1, on the reverse strand, counting down.
GAATAACGATCAAGCGGGGTGCCGCCCTACACCTAGGATAGGTGTAAGGGCGGCTAGACGTCTCAGGGTTGCACGACGATAGCATATGATACGAAGAACAATGCTAACCCTAACACGTCTAAGATAACTACGTTGCTCGCCATCAAAAAGGCTTCAGCACGAGCAACGCATGGACACGAATAAACTTGTACTACCTAGATCGCCAGAAGCGATCTAGGCAGCATGATGCTTACCGGAAGAAACCTCGAGTTGGGGGAGTTGGCGATGCGCCGAGATTGGTTTGTGTTGAACGTTGGTTGTTGTTTATTCCATAAACCCTAGATACATATTTATAGTCCAGGGGACTTTCTAATTTAGGCGTGCACCTAACCGTGCACGGGTCAAACTCTATCTTTTAATCTAAGATGCGATCTACTATGTTACAGATACAAGGGCAAACTTGCCCAAACTTTGCATAACGGGCCGATTCACGTATTTCTTCCATGTATATTCTTCAAGTCCATTTGATCGCGGCCCACTCGACTCCACAAACCGGTGATAACACATGCCCCTCTGGTTTTGGAATTGATAATTCCAAAATCACTCTCTCTCTTCTTCGTCGGGTCATGTCGTGCAGAACCGTCGCAGTATCCTTCATCATGTTGCCTTGCCTTCTCAACTTCTCCGCGTGAGTTGGCAGTTTTTTTTTTTACTTCGGGCCCCACTTCCTCGGAAACTGCTGCGGTATTGACTCTCCACTATATCGCCCATATTTTAACCGCACCCTGCAGTTCACCTTTTCATCCTCCCTGCATTAGCTCTCCAAAAGCCCTCCTGCGCACCATGTCTTCTTCCTCCTCTGCTTCATCCGATCTTTCCACCCAGTCCTCTCCTTCCCGCGAGCCGACACCGGAGCCGAACCCGGCAGAGGTCCATGCGGCCAACATCCGCCGCGCCATCGAAGCCGGGGAGGAATCCAGCCATGATTTCTCCGTCTGGTCCGAGGACGACAAGTCCTTGACCGACGGGGAAAGTGACCTCCGCTTCCTCGCATACGGGGCAACGGAGGAGGAGAGCGATGACGACGCTTCTCCGCAGCGACGACTTCCCTCTCCCGAGAGGAGGAGGAGGAGGAGGGAGAGGAGGAGGAGACGACCCCTCCTCCGACGAGCCGCCGGCCAACGGTTCGCCCCTGGCCGGGGAATCGGCGACCGACGGCGACGGCACGCGGCGACGAGGAGGATGAGGACAATGAGGGCCCGGCGGCGCCGGAGCAGCGGCGACGAGCCTGCCGGGAGTAGTGGCGCACGGCGAAGCAGCGACGACGAGGGCGGCGCACCCACAGATAGGACCCTTAGCATAGGGCCAGCAGTAGATGGGGCAATGTATCCCCTGGTACTTCCTTTTGAGAGCAATCAGCTCTTTATGTAAGAAATTTGGCTATCAATGGAGAATTCCCCTTTAACTTGATTTTGCCGATTTCCTTATGCCAATGTCCATGAGCCGATAGCAACGCATCGGCCTTCACAATCTATTCTTCGATCCTCCAAATGACTTTGAGACCTGGTGGATAAATGTAGGAAACCCACGCCTTTAGGAGAGCTCTAAGACCGTTGCTTGAAACTCAAACTTCGCGAACAGAGCCACTGCTCGCAAATTTTGCGATAGATTCCAATGATGATTTATAACCCCTGCTCTATTTCATCGCGGCAACGAGACGGTCCAAAGCCTATCAACGATGACGGTCCTCCTTTTAAATTCCCTCCAGCAGCTCCGGTGACCTCCCTCTGTATGGACTCCAATTTTTTGAAGAGGGTTGTGACGTAAGGACCAGCCGATGACACTTCAATCGGCTTCCAAAACATAGGGCCTGCCAGACCAGCTGCCCCCGAGCCTCAATCGAGGCGAGGATAAAGGTGAGGATGTTGATCATCCACCATGTCAATCCAGCCAAACTTGCCCCCACTAATCGATCGCCTCTTCTTCCGTTGAAAGCCGATTGTTGAACGAATCATCAACGGCTTAATGAGCAAAAGGCTGCCGCCTGCCGGAACTGACGCTTCGACAGCCTGCTGAACTGCGACCCACAGGGGTTGAAATCCTCGAAGAAGAGGTCCAGCACCAAGATCGCTCCCATGAAGAAGAACACGCAGCGGGTAGATCCTGTATAATCTGTGCTAGAGTCGATGGCCGTGCATCGGCTGTACAGCATGAAAAATTTTACGGGCCGATTTTCTATCGCCCCCCAATATCTTACTGCGCATGTATAGCACATGTTCCTCTACTTAGTGCCCCCCGAGCCGATTCTGCAGTGTTACTGCGGATATCGGCTCGTAGTTATCCAAGGCACTGTCTTTGAACGTCGGCTCCAGTAGGACTAAAGTTTACTCTCATCAGCCGACGTAAAACCGCTGCCCATTAGATCAACGTTGGACACAGGCAGAGATCGTTGGTTAAGGATAATTTGGCCGATTGCGGGAATCGGCCTCCCTTAGATTGCATCGTTCAATGAAGGTTTGTAATGTTCCTTCATAGATCCTGGGGCGATCCCAAGGATCGGCCTCACCATGTTTGTCCACGGTTTGCTCTTGCTATATTGTCAGGCCGGTGGCTAAGACCAACTAACCGTTCTTCATAATGTCGATGCGCTCGCAGTCGTCCAAATTGAGTGCATCGCTTAATCCTGGAGCACTAAGCTCTGTTGGAAGGATGAGCACCATGTTCGTGCCAGCCGATGTTTCATCATCGGCTCTCCTTTGCTTGGGACGCCACTCTTTCTTTTGTGGCCGACCTTCTTCCCGTGGTTCGAATTTTGGCGGCCGGTCGGCCGCGCCTTCCTCAACGTGTGTGGGTATAACCTTTCGGCTTCCTCCGGACCACTAGTCGCCGAACCCTACGCTTTTGGGAACGGCTGAGACCGTCAGGGCACCACCTCCGGTGGTACTTATCTTCTTCTTCATCATTGTCTTCCCATTCCTCGAGATCTTCTTCTCGAGAGGACTCAGCGTTCTTGTTCGAGGCGGGTGAGGCCCTAGGCGCTTGAACACGGACACGTTAGCTGCATCCTTCTTCTTCCGTCTACATTCGGGGGTTGCGATTGTAGGCAATCGGTTCATTCCCAGATCCAATGATGCTTGAAGAAGGCGGTCCGTGCCTATCAACGTCGTCTTGCTCTCTCGCCTCTTCCTCGGTGTGGCGCTCATATCTCTCCTCGTGGCGTTCCTGCCGACGATGTCTCCTAATGTCCCTAGTCAGGTGATCCCTGTCATCATCGTCGCTGCATCGTCGGCGTTGGTCGTATTGACTCACATATTTGTTGAGGAGGTGATCAGAGAGAGGTCATTGGTATCGTATATTCTTCACTTCTCCCTCTGTGACGTAGCGCTTGCCATCCGCGGAGCCGATCGCGTGGAGCGGCTCCCTGCGTATCCTTGCTACGAGAGCGGCTGCCCTCCATCCTTACCAGATTGGTGTCCAGATCCGACCATGTTGATATCGAACGAGAATCCTGGTCGGCACCCTCCTGGGTAAGTGCACTCCACCATGTTAACGGCGGGGAAGGGGTGTGTGTCGACTTTCATGGCGTACTGGCTGAAGATTAGACGCCCTTGTTCTATCGCCATTTGAATCTGCTGACGCCACACCCTGCAGTCGTTGGTGGGATGGGTGAACGTGTTATGCCATTTGCAGTATGGCTTCCCGTTCAGCTCCTGCGCTGTGGGGATCTTGTGGCCTTCGGGTACCTTTAGCTGCTTCTCCTTGAGTAAAAGGTCGAAGATTTGCTCAGTTTTAGTTACGTCAAAATCAAACCCTCTGGGCGGACCTGGTTGCTTAACCCATTTGCAGGACACGGGGGTTGCCCCCCCGAGTCCATTCAGCCACAGCGACTCCTGATCTTCCGCGAGCCTTCATCTTCATCGGCCTCAACCAGGACCACCGCGCGCTTGAATTTGTCCTGGTACATCCGGGTGGCGCTGTTCATATGCCGATGACCTTCGCACCATGTGAGCCAATGAAAGGAGTCGCTTGGGAGGCCACGTCCTTGATTGATGATGCAGACCCACCACCGCCACCGATCGCCTCTTTTTCGCCACGCGAGCCGAATAGCATCGGTTCCTTAGATTTCTGAAGCGCTGGACGTATTCTGCCACGGTTTCTCCACGCTTCTGACGTATTTGTGCTAAATCGGCTATGCCGGCCTCGGAAGCCTCTGAGTGATATTGTTCGTGGAACTGCTCCTCCAACTGCTTCCAAGTCCGGATCGAGTCCGCGTATGAGGTGTACCACCCAAAGCCGATCCCGTGAGGGACTGTGCGAAGAACCTCACACGCAGCTCGTCTGACGCGAGATCATGCCTACTGTGCAAATATCGGCTCACATGCTCGATGGGGCTGGAACCATCTGACCCATTAAACTTGGAGAAGTCTGGGAGCCGATACTTGGGTGGTAGCGGGATCAGTTCGTACGCGTTGGGGTACGGCTTGGAATAGCCGATCGTCCTCCTTTCGGCCATGCCGAACCGGTCCTCAGATGGTATCGATCTGATCCGCGTGCTTGGTCATCGAGTTGAACTCGAAGATTCGCCGGGTGGCGTACTTAGCCAGCCATGCTTGCTTTTCCAGCTCTGAGCCAACTGCAGGAGCTGCGCTCTGGAGGTTTGTCGGAGTGGCATACTTGGTTAGCCACGTCTGCTTCTCAAGATCTGTCCCCGGCTCCTCGTCGTTCATTCACCCTGCGTTGCGCCTGGTTTGTTAATGCCCGCTGTGCGCATCGGCACGTATGTGCACGTGTATCCGTGAGGGATCTCCTTAGGCGCCTCATGCAAGAATTGGTAGCCACTAGGGTCACCACCGATCTTGTAGACGACGTATGCCGGCGAACCGCACTTCCAGCGCTGCGCCGCAAATGGCAGCGGTGGACGGGGTGGTGGTATCTCTCCTTGGTGAGTCCCGAGAGCTGGTCCTGACGAAGAGTACTGATGCCTCATGATCTCCTGGACCACCCGAAGAGCGACGCGCTCCAAAGTGTTCACCAGGCTCTCAGAATGGCGGTGTATCGAGTGAGCCACCATGTAGTTAATCTCCTGACGCAGGGACCTGGTGCGTTCTTCTGACGGGGCGGACAGATCCACTCCATCAAGCGCACCTTCCATGAACTGACGCCGTGCGAGCGGGTTCTATGAAAAGAGCCGATGAGGTCGGCTTCGAGGAGTGCTTTGACCTCGTCGTACTTCTTCTTGAGCTCCTCGGTCAGGTCGTCGTACGTGACTGGCGTGCCTTCCGCCATCTCAGATGTAGATGGCGATGGGGTTGTTGTCGAAGATTGTCCCACCGGGCGTGCCAGAATGTGTTGGCGTCAGAAACCCACCGGCGAGCAGCGACGGGCAACACAGTAGAGCCGGGAACAACCTAGGGCTGCGGCTGGCCCTGGTCCCTCCGTGACGACGCAAGGTCTTCTGGTACACACGCGCCGATGCTGGTGCAGGAGCGTGCCACCGACCGTCCACAGTCAGGAAGGTGATGGATGATGCCTCGCTTAGTTTCCTCGCATGGCATACACGTAAACATTAAATACGAGCCTCGATCGGCTCTCAGGTTATCCTGTGAATCGGCTCAAAGAGCCGATACACCCATGATTCGTACGAGGTGCACGAATATATGGTGGTCCTGCTTGATCGGAATAAAGCTAAAACAACCTACCACGATTTAGGGTTTTCACCGCATAATCGGAACATCCTACTCGTGATTGAGCCTCGCGGCCACGTACGGTGACGGTAAGCCGACCCTAGACAAGGCCTAAAAACCAACACAAAGTTGATCCTCGGAACATCCCGTCTAGGGCCAGCAAACTACACCCTACGCGCCACCGGATCCTTCAACCCGTTTGTAAGGCCTAACGATGCAGATATTAAACTAATCCTTGCGAGCAAGGAGCAATCATGACGGATCGGATCTACCGAATAACGATCAGCGGGGTGCCGCCCCTACACCTAAGATAGGTGTAAGGGCGGCTAGACGTCTCAGGGTTGCACGATGATAGCATATGATACGAAGAACAATGCTAACCCTAACACGTCTAAGATAACTACGTTGCTCGCCATCAAAAAGGCTTCAGACGAGCACGCATGGACACGAATAAACTTGTACTGCCTAGATCGCCAGAGCGATCTAGGCAGCATGATGCTTACCCGGAAGAAACCCTCGAGTTGGGGGAGTTGGCGATGCGCCGAGATTGGTTTGTGTTGAACGTTGGTTGTTGTTTATTCCATAAACCCTAGATACATATTTATAGTCCAGGGGACTTTCTAATTTAGGCGTGCACCTAACCGTGCACGGGTCAAACTCTATCTTTTAATCTAAGATGCGATCTACTATGTTACAGATACAAGGGCAAACTTGCCCAAACTTTGCATAAAGGGCCGATTCACGTATTTCTTCCATGTATATTCTTCAATCATTTTGTAACAATCCATCGGATCCCAACAAACATAACACCGATTACATCAGATGAATCTCAATCATGTAAGGCAGCTCATGAGATCATTGTATTGAAGTACATGGGAGAGAGAGTACCAACTAGCTACAGCTAGAACCCGTAGTCCATGGGGGAACTACTCACGGGCATGATGGAGGCGGTGGCGTCGATGGAGATGGCTTCCGGGGCACTTCCCCGTCCCGGCGCGTGCCGAAACAGATTCTGTCCCGAGATTGAGTTTCGCGATGGCGGTGGCGCCCCAGGTCTTTCTCGGAGTTTCGTCCAATTGGTATCGCGTTTTTAGTCGAAAGGGCTTATATAGGCGAAGAGGCGGCAGAGGGGCACAGGCGGCGCTCCCACATGGCGACAGCAGCCAGTGCTAGGCCCGCGCCAGGTGTGGTGTGGTGGCCCCCTAGTCCGCCTCCGACTCTCCTTCGGTGTTCGGAGCCTTCCGGAAAAATAAGATATTTGGTCTTCGTTTCGTCGAATTCCGAGAATATTGCCCGAACAGCCTTTCTGGAACCAAAAACAACAGAAAACAGAACCGGCACTTCGGCATCTTGTTAATAGGTTAGTTCGGAAAATGCATAAAATCATTATAAAGTGTGAGCAAAACATGTAGGAATTGTCATAAAACAAGCATGGAACATCGAAATTATAGATACGTTGGAGACGTATCGGCATCCCAAGCTTAGTTCCTACTCGTCCTCGAGTAGGTAAACGATAAAAAGAATAATTTCTGTAGTGACATGCTACTTACATAACCTTGATCATACTATTGTAAAGCATATGAGATGAATGAAGTGACTCAAGGCAACGATCTATAGTTTGTTTAACAAATAGATAACATATAGCAAAACTTTTGATTAATAGTACTTTCAAGACAAGCATCAAAAGTCTTGCATAAGAGTTAACTCATAAAGCAATAAATTCAAAGTAAAGGCATTGAAACAACACAAAGGAAGATACAAGTTTTCAGCAGTTGCTTTCAACTTTCAACATGTATATCTCATGGATAATTGTCAACACAAAGTAATATGATGAATGCAAATAAGCAAATATGTAAGAATCAATGCACGTTGCACAAGTGTTTGCTTCTAAGATGGAAGGAAGTAGGTAAAGTGACTCAACATAAAGTAAAATAAAGGCCCTTCGCAGAGGGAAGCAGGGATTAAATCATGTGCTAGAGTTTTTCAAGTTTTGAAATCATATAGAGAGCATAAAAGTAAAGTTTTGAGAGGTGTTTGTTGTTGTCAAAGAATGGTAGTGGGCACTCTAACCCCCTTGCCAAACAGACATTCAAAGAGCGGCTCCCATGAAGGACGTTATCTCTACCAGCAAGGTAGATCATCCCTCTTCTCTTTTGTTTACACATGTACTTTAGTTTTTATTTATTTATGGGTGACACTCCTCCCAACCTTTTGCTTACACAAGCCATGGCTAACCGAATCCTCGGGTGCCTGCCAACATTCACATACCATGAAGGAGTGTCTATTTGCAAAATTAAGTTGCTTACTGATGAATCAGGGCAAAACATGTGAAGAGAATTATTAATGAAAGTTAATTAATTGGGGGTGGGAACCATTGCCAGCTCTTTTTGCAAAATTATTGGATAAGCGGATGAAGCCACTAGTCCATTGGTCAAAATCTGCCCAACAAGATTGAAAGATAAAACACCACATACTTCCTCATGAGCTATAAAATATTGACACAAATAAGAGATAATAACTTTTGAATTGTTTAAAGGTAGCACATGAAGTATTTACTTGGAATGGCAGAAAAATACCACATAGTAGGTAGTTATGGTGGACACACATGATAGGTTTTGGCTCAAGGTTTTGGATGCACGAGAAGCATTTCCTCTCAGTACAAGGCTTTGGCTAGCAAGGTTGTTTGAAGCAAACACAAGTATGAACCTGGTACAAAACTCACATAAGAACATATTGCAAGCATTATAAGACTCTACACATTGTCTTCCTTGTTGCTCAAACACTTTTACCAGAAAATATCTAGACCTTAGAGAGACCAATCATGCAAACCAAATTTCAACAAGCTCTACGGTAGTTCTCCACTAATAGGTTTAAACTACATGGTGCAAGAGCTTAATCATGATCTACTTGAGAGCTCAAAACAAACGCCAAGTATCAAATTATTCAAGATAATATGAAGCATTTTCTGTTTCCAACCAAATAGCAATAAATGCAACAGCTTCCAACTTTTGTCATGAACATTAAAAGTAAACGAAGAACACTAGTGTTCATATGAAAAAGAGGAGCGTGTCTCTCTCCCACACAAGGATTGCTAGGATCCGATCTTATTCAAACACAAACAAAAATAAAAACAAACAGACGCTCCAAGTAAAGCACATAAGATGTGACCGAATAAAAATATAGTTTCACTAGAAGAAACCCGATAAATTGTTGATGAAGAAGGGGATGCCTTGGGATCCCCAAGCTTAGACGCTTGAGTCTTCTTGAAATCTGCAGGGATGAACCACGGCATCCCCAAGCTTGGATTTTCACTCTTCTTGATCATATATCATCCTCCTCTCTTGACCCTTGAAAACTTCCTTCACACCAAACTTCTCATAAACTTCATTAGAGGGGTTAGTACTAAAAAAAACTTTAATCCACTTTAGTCCTGTAGTGACACATCGCAAGAACTCAATAAAACATCAGCTACAGCTCTCCACGTCTAGAAAGCCTTGCTTAAAGTCCACAAGAAACAATGCAAAAAACAGAGACAGAATCTGTCAAAACAGAACAACCAGTAAAGTCAAATTTTTAAGAGGTACTTTCGTTGCTCAAATAAGAAAACTCAAAACTAATGAAAGTTGCGTACATATCTGAGGATCACTCACGTAAATTGGCGGATTTTTCTGAGTTACCTACAGAGACCTACTCAAATTCGTGACAGCAAGAAATCTGTTTCTGCGCAGTAATCCAAATCTAGCATCAACCTTCTATTAGAGACTTCACTTGGCACAACAATGCAATAAAATAAAGATAAGGAGAGGTTGCTACAGTAGTAACAACTTCCAAGACACAACAAAACAGTAGCAAAATAAAGACATGGGTTATCTCCCAGAAGTGCTTTCTTTATAGCCATTAAGATGGGCTCCGACAATTTTAATGATGCTCACATGAGGAATAAGAGTTGAAGAAGAAAGAGCATCAAGAAGCAAGTTCAAAACACATTTAAGTCTAACCCACTTCCTATGCATAGGAATCTTGTACACAAATAAATTCATGAAGAACAAAGTGACAAGCATAAGAAGATAAAGCAAGAGTAACTTCAAAAGTTTCAGCATATAGAGAGGTGTTTTAGTACCATGAAAATTTCTACAACCATATTTTCCTCTCTCATAATAATTTTCAGTAGCATCATGAATAAACTCAACAATATAACTATCACATGCAGCATGCTTTTCATGATTCACAAACACATAATTTTTATCAAGCTAAAAAATAGTGGGATTAAAATCAAACCCACTTTTATCAATAATATAACAAGATGATTGATCATTCTCAAGAGATATGGGACTCCTACATAAAGTCAAGACCTCTCCAATCCTGTTTTCATTAGTAGTACAATTAATATTATCAAGTAACATAGGACCATCATCTAGAGCTTTATCATAAACATTTGCTAAACAAAACTCTTTAGTACCATGCATTTCGACATCAGGCACAAACAAAGCATTATCATAAGATTTATCAAAATAGCATGGATTATCATAGATAACAGTAGCATAATTATTCTCACAAGTTTTACTCATAGGGAATATTTCAAGAGAATCCATAGGAACATAACATTCATCCTCCTTTGGTAAGCATGGAGGACAATCAAATAGTGAGATAAAGAGTTACTCTCATTAGAAGGTTGGCATGGGTAGCTAATCCATTCTTCCTCCTTTTGTTCACCACTCTCCTTCTTTTTCATCCAATGAGCTTTCATGTTCATCAATTTCCTCCTCTTTTCATCCAATGAGCTTTCAGGTTCATCAATTTCTTCTTCCACTCGTTCCTGCAAATTGTGAGTGCATTCTTGTGCATTAATGAGTCTCTCTTTATAATCAATGATATAAGGATTATCGTGTAACTTTCTATGCAAAAATTAAGGATAGAAGAGACATAATCTTTAAGGTCCTTACAAGCAACACAAGTTTCATAATTTTTAGCCATGAAGGATTCTATCTCGAGGCTCCCATAAATAAACAAATTGTTCTACCTCTTCGAACCCAAGATGAATATAGTTATTCCAATTATAGTTCATAATTAAAACTTCTTCACTAAAGCCACATTGGAATTTCAGATGTTTAGTATCCTGTTGAGAGCAACAGTTTATATCATGGCGTTTAAGAAAGATTTTAGCAATTGTATTCAATTTTTCTATCACAGCACTCATGACTTTACCCGCTCTTGATTCTCTATAATTATTATATATTTCAATAAGCTCCAAATAGGTTGTGGGTTCTCCCATAACAACAGTTTTTAATTTTTTGGTTTTTCAATTTTTTATGGATTTTTGGGTATATAAGAAAACAAGGCAAAAACAAACTAGACAAAAGTAAACTAAGCAAAATAATACTAGACAGAAATAAACTAAGCACAAATAAACTAGGAAAAAGTAAACTAAGCAAAACAAAATAAAATAAAATAAAAACAGAGAGAGATGTAGAGTGTACTCCCTAGGTGAACTTATGAGTAGAGCTATGCCTCCCCGGCAACGGCGCCAGAAAAAGGTCTTGATAACCCACAAGTATAGGGGATCGCAACAGTCTTCGAGGGAAGTAAAACTCAAATTTATTGATTCGACACAAGGGTAGGTAAAGAATACTTATAAGCCTTAACAACCGAGTTGTCAATTCATCGCACTGAAAAGCACTAGTAACGGGGTGATGTGAAAGTAGCAGTAATATAGAGCAATAGTAACAGTAACACAGAGCGGTAGCAGTAACAATGGCACCTGAAAATAGTTGATACTACTTCCAATGTCATATAGAACAAGTATATGATGATGAAAGATGGACCCCAGCTATCTTCACTAGTGGTAACTCTCCAATAACAAGTGTTGGGTGAACAAATTACAGTTGGGCAATTGATAGGATTGAAATAGCATTAAGACAGAACATCAAGATTATTAATCATGTAGGGCATGTTTTCCATATATAGTCATACATGCTCGCGATGAGAAACTTGCATGACATCTTTTGTCCTACCAGCCGGTGGCAGCTGGGCCTCTAGGGAATCTACCGAAAATTAAGGTACTCCTTTAATAGAGCACCGGAGCAAAGCATTAACACTTGGTGAAAACATGTGATCCTCCTTACCTACGCCTTCCCCTCCAGTTATCCCAGTTGCTGTCACTCTGGGGCCTCGGGTTCTGGACATAGACATGTGCAAACAACTTGTAGATACAATCTAAGCAATAATTATAGAGCTTAAATCTAAGATCATGCCACTCGTGCACTAGTGACAAGCATTAAACACAACAAGATTGCAGCAACAATAACTTCACAAACTTTATAGATAGACTAATCATAATGTAACAATCCATCGGATCCCAACAAACACAACACCGATTACATCAGATGAATCTCAATCATGTAAGGCAGCTCATGAGATCATTGTATTGAAGTACATGGGGGAGAGAATACCAACTAGCTACAGCTAGAACCCGTAGTCCATGGGGGAACTACTCACGGAGCATGATGGAGGCGGTGGCGTCGATGGAGATGGCTTCCGGGGCACTTCCCCGTCCCGATGGCGTGCCGAACAGATTCTCGTCCCCCGAATTGGAGTTTCGTGATGGCGGCGGCGCCCCCGGAGTCTTTCTGGAGTTTCGTCAATTGGTATCGCGTTTTAGGTCGAAAGGGCTTATATAGGCGAAGAGGCGGCGCGGAGGGGCACCAGGCGCCCTCCCACTGGCGACGCGGCCAGGCCTGGGCCCGCGCCCAGGTGTGGTGTGGTGGCCCCCGCCCTCCGGCTCTCCTTCGGTGTTCTGGAGCCTTCCGGGAAAAATAAGATATTTGGTCTTCGTTTCGTCGAATTCCGAGAATATTGCCCGAACAGCCTTTCTGGAACCAAAAACAGGAACTCGCACTTCGGCATCTTGTTAATAGGTTAGTTCCGGAAAATGCATAAAATCATTATAAAGTGTGAGCAAAACATGTAGGAATTGTCATAAAACAAGCATGGAACATCAGAAATTATAGATACGTTGGGGACGTATGCCTACAACAGATAAGTAGTATATCGAATCTTCTCCTCATCGTTGCATCCAACTTTTTTCGTTCCGTATCCAAGAGCGTCTTCGCATCCATTGGTTCTGGAGCTGATGTAAAAGGTAGTGGTCTTTGTTTTGAAAGTCGATAGGGTTACTCCTTGCCTTCATTACCATTATCGTTGATGACTTGGGTAAAGAAATCTTGCATGTTCTTGCTTTGACTTTCCTGGTACCTCCTCCTATCTTCTTCCATTGCCCTCATGTACTGTTGGAAATCTGGATGCATCATTGGGTGTGGTGGTGGTGCATTCTCGCTCTAGCTGCTGCATCTGCCTCCTCTTTTTCTCTCGCCTCCCGCTCTCTCCGAGCATCTTCGGTTTCAACTAACGCCATGTCCCCCTAGTCCTGTAACAAAGAGCGATTACTCATAATTACACCATGCAAATGTTTTTTGAGCTCAACTCATTGCCCAGAACTAGTCACACAATGAAATCAAGAAGCAAATCGAAAACAAACATTTATTATGCATATACTTTGTATATTACATAACATACACACTTATATTACATGTGGTACATATATAACCACTTATTTGGCTTAAAGCCCAAGCCAACGGAATTTAAAATACGTTCTATTACAATACCACCTATACTACTTTATTCTTCCTTGGAGCTCTACTCCTCATCATCATAACTCGCCTCCGCGTACATCCCTGGGATCCATCCGGTACAGCGATTTGTCTTCCGAACACCGTCCGGAATGAAAGTCCTTCCAGTAGGTATGTAATCTGAATCGGACGAAGTGCCGAGACAGAGATCTGTCATGCCAAAGTAGCTGGATAATGACTCATATGTATCCCCAGTAGGATACAGCTCACCTTCTTCTGCCATCCATGGAGGATTTCTATTCACTTGACCTCTCATCTTCTTCTTCTTTTTCTTAGTTCCGAACTCTCACCTACAATGTACTGGGATGTTTTGGGTAGTCCCATCTCCAGATCTAAAGAAATGGAGTTGGTGTCTTTCTCTTCCTGCCCAAAGCTTTGGTTAACATCTTGGTTAACCGCGCCTCCTTCATCCTCTGTATCACAAGTGATGGGTTCTCCTTCATCCCCAAATGGTTCCCCGAAATACGTCTCAAACGTATCTATAATTTCTTATGTTCCATGCTACTTTTATGATGATATTCACATATTTTATACACACTTTATGTCATTATTATGCATTTTCCGGCACTAACCTATTGACGAAATGTCAAGAGCCGATTCTTTGTTTCTGCTTGTTTCGTTTTAATCCTACAAAGGAAATATTCTAATTGGACAAACAATGCCCGTGGTCTTATTTTTCCACGCAGCTTCGAGAACACCGAAGAGCATACGAAGTGGGGCCACGGGCGCCAACCCATAGGCGGCGCGGGCCTGCCAGGCCGCGCCGTCCCATGGTGGGCCCCGCGCCGCTCCAACCCTACCCTTCCGCCTACTTAAAGCCTTTGTCGCGAAAACCCCCGTACGAGAGCCACGATATGGAAAACCTCCAGAGATGCCGCCACCGCGAATCCCATCTCGGGATTCAGGAGAGATCGCCTCCGGCCTGCCCGAGAGGGGAATCATCTCCCGAGGACTCATCGCCATGATCGCCTCCGATCGATGTGTGATAGTTCACCCTGGACTATGGGTCCATAGCAGTAGCTAGATGGTTGTCTTCTCTCATTGTGCTATCATTGTAGATCTTGTGAGCTGCCCATCATGATCAAGATCATCTATTTGTAATGCTACATGTTGTGTTTGTTGGGATCCGATGAATATGGAATACTATGTCAAGTTGATTATCAATCTATCATATATGTGTTGTTTATGATCTTGCATGCTCTCCGTTGCTAGTAGAGGCTCGGCCAAGTGGATACTTGTAACTCCAAGAGGGAGTATTTATGCTCGATAGTGGGTTCATGCCTCCATTAAATCTGGGACAGTGACAGAAAGTTCTAAGGTTGTGGATGTGTTGTTGCCACTAGGGATAAAACATCGATGCTTTGCCTAAGGATATTTGTGTTGATTACATTACGCACCATACTTAATGCAATTGTCATTGTTTGCAACAATGGAAGGGTGCGGATGCTAACCTGAAGGTGGACTTTTGGCATAGATGCATCGGATAGCGGTCTCTTTGTCGTAATGCCCGATTGAATCTCACTTTACTCATCATGATATGTATGCGCATTGTTATGCCCTCTCTATTTGTCAATTCCCAACTGTAATTTGTTCACCCAACATGCTATTTCTTATTGGAGAGACACCACTAGTGAACTGTGGACCCCGGTCCAATTCTTTTACATCTGAATACAATCTACTGCAAACATTGTTCTTTAATGTTCTTCGCATACAAACATCATTTTCCACACCATACATTTAATCCTTTGTTTACAACAAGCCGGTGAGATTGACAACCTCACTGTTAAGTTGGGGCAAAGTATTTGGATTTTGTTGTGCAGGTTCCACGTTGGCGCCGGAATCCCTAGTGTTGCGCCGCACTACACTCCGTCACAACAACCTTCACGTGCTCCTTGACTCCTACTGGTTCGATAACCTTGGTTTCTTACTGAGGAAAACTTGCTGCTGTACGCATCACACCTTCCTCTTGGGGTTCCCTGGTGTGCTTGACGCCAACCAGTCGAATTCTGGGTGACTCCGAGCAGTTTAGGTTTCTGGAATCATCTCCCCCATATCCAGATTCATACGATGCTGACACATGTGGATAGTGTGGGACAAAGTTGGGTGTGAGTGGATCTCTCTTGGGTGGTCACTCAAATCTACATAGCTGTAGGCTAAAGAAAGGTGTAGTGTGTTGTGGTTGTGCCCTCAGATCACGCATCCGAGCTTGGACTTTATCAGGGTCCGTGAACTCAGCTAGCATGTGAACAATCTCACCCCTCTTCTTCATGTGTAAAAGGTACATCGTGGTCAATAAAGACTTACAGCTATCCATGTGTTGTGCTGCAGCTTCAGGACTGTGTGCTAACAGATGATTCAGAGTGGGATCCTCATCTTCCTCGGCATGAGGTATATGAGAATACTCCGAACATAGCAGTTCTACTGACTTGTGCTGCCTTATCTCAAGGATTGCCTTGAATAGGGCCATGTGATAGGCTGTGGTGATGGTTTTGGCTTCTCCGTATGGCATTATACGACTCATCAGCAGTTTTGTCGGTAGTTGGACCGATACTCTGCACTTGGCTAGGATTTCCCCATCATAATAGGTATACTTGATAACAGGTATCCGTGTATCACAATGGAGTTCCTTCAGCATCCCACGCAGAAGATCTGTGATTGGTCCATCATAATAACCGAGCCAACCCTCGACCTTCCTCAAAGTCCTCTTAGGAAACGTGTTCGCCATTATGGCTGTATACAAAAACAGAATATTAGTAATGATGATGTATCATAATAACTATAATAAAGAATTATCGCACTAAAAGATATGGTTTTACTATTCTCATGTGAATAATCACCATATTTCTAGAGAATCATTTACTATTTCTACTTGACACCTATTTCTTCCCTATACAAGGTTTTTCCAACCTAAGGTCGCAACATTTGCTCTGATACCAGCTGCGGTGACCCAGCATACCACACATGTTGTAGTATACAAGTCGTTGATATGATCTTTGTGAAGGGACTTCTTCACAATTTGCCATATCCCTCAGAGTGGTACAACAGAAACATTGCAGGTCATAACACTCCATATATTATTACAAACATTGTCTTAACAAGTTGGCATTCTCACAGGTCCTATGAGAACACCTAAGATACTACCGAAGTGATTACAACTCACAACCATATATGAAAGAGATCAACAACTTATTTGAGTATTCTCTGGCTGCTCGGCTCTATGATACTAGGGTATATCACTACTCCTCCACCTCCGTGTCATCGGGTCCATAGACTATCCCATAGTCTACTCCTTCAACTCCTCCGGTAAGATCAGGTTCCTCGTAGACCAGCTCATAGCTTCCTTCTGGTGCTCCATCGGCGATGGCCTCCACTTCCGGATCACAGTCTAGCAAGGAAAAAAGTGAGTACAGGGGTACTCAGCAAGTTCAAAAGAGTAAAAGGTGTTTGATGCACTAGCTACGACCATTGATCAGGAAATCGCAGGTCAATGCATGTTTTGAAATCATTTCTTCAAAAGGTTGCTTTATTATGAAAACTATGCCCACCTTCACAAAGGACTGAACTCGTGGAGTTCCTTTCCTGCGCGTTCGCAGCCTCTTCCTAACAAGGAGTGACAGCAACAATTTGATACACTCTGCAGAGGTGCGTTACTTTTCCCATAAGAGATCCCATCCTTTTTGCCATCCGTAGGGACTTGCCCCCGTTCACACTTCCTTTGGTGTGAGGCTAGGTATGAAAATCCAAGCCCACACCACCTTCTACGCGACCCTGCAAACCCACCCTTGTCCAACCAACACCCCCAGAGACATCTCCCGATCATACGGTTTTACTCGCGGTGTACTGGACAATCCATCATAGACCGTAGAGCTCGTCATCCACACGGATGGAGATTTAAAAGGCCATCTCAACCTACGGCAGTGCCTCCAGCACCCCGCAGCTCTACCAGTCCGTTGGCATGCAGGAGGGAAAAGATACGGCTGGCTTCCCTAGAGCCATTATAGATCTTATGGTTAACGCGGTATGTACAGCGCTAGAATCAGACGGCATTGGTAATTACTCCTAGGTTAATATAACCCATGCAATGGAACCTCCACCATATCAACACATACCATGGTTCCATTGCCACCACATAGTCATATTCATAGTTGGAAAAGTAACATTTTATTTCCATGCAGGAATGGTAAGTATATAGCTTTGCATTAAAGTAATAGAAAATACTCAAGTTGGTATGAGCAAGGGTGAACTTGCCTGTGGACTGCGAGATAGTGCAGTTCAATGCAGTTGATGGAACCTGGACCTCGGGTTCTGTAAGAAGCATCATTGTCCGGTAAGGACAATGTTATAAAATCCAAATGATGCATCATGAATGTATTATTTTATGTGGAATCCCTTTACCCCAATTATTTATTACAATTTAGGGTTGAATTAAGATTTATGCCTTTGGTAGTAATTTGCAATTGTTTTTATGTGTAAAAACACTTTAATTCTTATAAAGGAAAATGGTTCAAAGTAATACTAATCTACCTTTGTGATTCATTATTCATTCCAAAAATGATTTGAAATAATAGAGTTGCCTCTATATTTTTGGAATAAAAAGAATAGAGTATTTTCCTTTGGAAAATATCTTTCTTAATAGAAATGACTTGGAATAATAGAATTTCATTTTGAAATGTTTGAAAATAAGTATTTGAACTTATTTGAGATTTTCCTTGGAATTTTTAAATACAAGGAAATAATAGTTTAAAATTCCAAGTTATTATTTCATCAATTCAAAAATTCCCTAATTTGAATTTGTATAAATATTTCTTATTTTAATGATTTTTCATTCACAAATCCAATTTTTCATGGATTTTTAGAGGTATATTTTATTTAATAAAATTTGGTGAAATTCTGGCTATTTTCTAAAATGTGAAAAGACAAAAATACCCCTCTGGCCCCTATTGGGCCAGCCCATTTAACTTGGTCCATTTGGACAGCCCACCATGGCTTGTCCAAAACGGTTCGGTGGAACCGTTACGGCCCACCTCACTCACTCACTCGCTCTCTTCTCTCTCACCCCTAATCGTTCTGGCGACGCGCGTGGCGATGGCGCCGCCGCCATGGCCGCCGCCGTGCTCCTCGCCACCTCGTTCCCTGACCTTGCCACTAATATGATCTGACGCCGCCACGATCTATCGATCCACTCCTGGTTCCTTCGATTTCTTCCTCCTCTCGCGCACGCCTCCCTCTCGGATCTCGTGAGAATCGCTCGGCGATCGGGTGATCTTCCTCGATTTGTGCTCGCGTCCCTCGCTCGTCGACGTGTGCGCGTTCTCAGATCACCATGCAAGGCCAGGTTTCGCAGCGCTCAGGTTGCCGTTCTCTGCAGGTTGTGGTGCTCGTGGTGTTCGTCGGCGTAACGCCGGCGACTTCCCTGGCTTTGCAGATGCTATGGACGCGCGGGCACTGCCTCGCCATGCCATGGTTTCTGCCACCAGTTGTGGGTAAGGTCTCCTGCTCCTCCTCCTTCTCAACTCCATCTCTGTGCGCCTCCCATGCCTCTGTGCTTCTTCTACCTCTTGCTCTGCGGCCTCCTGATGATCCTATGATCAAGCAGAGCGTTGCTGCTGCTGCCTATGCTTCCTATGCTTCCTCTCTACAAGCTCTGGCCAATTAACCAAACTTTGGTTACTGGCCAGTGTGTGCTGCTTTGCTGTGCATGCACTGTGTTGCTTGCTTACTGCTCCTATCATGCTATGAACTTGCTATGCCATGTTGTACATGCTTATGAGCTTGCTTGTGCTTACTGGCATCTTATGCTTGCTTATCTAGGTGTACTGCTATGCATCTGTGACCCTTGTGAATGCCTGTGATGCCTGTGAGGTGCTTCTGTGCCTTCTGTGTGATCCAATAATCCATTGGATCAATTATTTATGTTGGCTAGACTCTCAGTGTTGCTTGACTTTCTTTAATTGATCCATTTGATCAATCAAATGTCAGTGGCTTGGTTTGCTTGCTGCTGCTGCTACTCAAGCATGCTATTGCTTCTGTGTTTGTGTGCTGCTGCACTCCCTAGCCTTCTGGACTTGATCCAGCAGCTATGATGCAGTGACATGTGCTTGTGTTGCCTCACAGTGTGCTACTGTCAAAATATGGCATGGATTTGTTATGTATTCATGCTTGAATGAATTAATTAATGATGAACTACTTATGCAGTAATGATTAAATGACTTGCTGTGTATGATTTTGCTTTCCATGATTAATTGGCAAGTAAATGGAGTCTGAATCCCTTTCTGGATAATGATGCTTTGTTATTTGGCTTTGCTTTGGATGGTTCTATGTGTGATGTGACCTCAGTAGCCTTTCTACTGACTGGTTGCTCACATGGTTGGCTAGATTTTGTTGGCTACTCATCTTTGCTTGCATATTTGGGGATCATAATCAACATGAATGCCAATATGCTTGCCTGTGAAGAATTCTAGGGTTTCCTGATGGTTGCATGCTTAGGATCTTGCTGTGTAGTCTTGGTAGCTGCTATACTTGCAATTCATCTACCGGTGCTATCCAGGCATGAGTTCTGTAGCTAGTGTATGCATCCTGTGCATGATTTAGCTTCAGGCACAAGATGTGTATCTAGATGGTTTCTGTTTTAGTGGCTTCTAGACTGACCTAATCCTTGGTGAAAACCAAGTGATGAACTACCCATTGAGCATCTGCTTGCTCAATCCCATGACATATGTCATGCATAATTGATGGATTAGATCCATTGATCTTCTCCAGGAACTAGGTATACCTGTTCCAGCCTCCTAGAGTGAAACATTTTGTTGATGCAGACTGTTTGTGTGTTACAACCCTTCACCTCCAAATCCTGGTTGACCTTCTCAGTCACCATGATTTCCGGTGGTTGAGTTGGTGTGTATGTGTTGGTTCTGTTCTGCAAGAACTGGATGAACTGTGCTGCTCTACCTTCACCTTACCTTGTGAATCCTTATCTGTCGACTGCACTGTTTCTAGGGTTTGTGCCCTTTTATATCATCTCTACTTCTGCTCTTGCAATGCCACACAAAGCCCGGCTTGCTTTGTGACTAGAAGCCACATGGCCTTGCTGTGTTTTTGCCCAAGACACATGAGTCGTGTGCTCTCATATGCTGAAACTTGAGCCCGGTGGTGCCTGTGTTTGTCTCCATCTTATCCTTGTGTTGTCCAAGGTTTTGGACATGCACAAGTGCGTGACACTTGCTTCGTCCAAACTGAATTCTTACAACACTAATCCCCTGCTAGTACTTGTCTTGCCGTTTTGCAGGTTTTGAAGATGAATATGACCATGGAGATTTCCTTCAAGTCATTTAGTCTAGGTTTTTAGTTTAGGATCAATATTGTAATCTTCATTTTCATTTCTGTTTATTTTCCTTTAATTCTTGTATCAAGAATATTGTAAAGACAATGTATATTGTGTTGTGATATCAATAAAGCTCAAGTTTTGCTTATGAGCTTTTGATTTGTGTAATGTTTATATTCCTGAATGAATATTGTATTTATAATTCAATTTGAAATTCAAAGTCATTTGAATTCTTAAGTTGTATTTGAATTGTGAATTCATTTTCTATATTCATTATTGTTTATTGTTTAATATTCTCAATGCAATATTACTTGTCAAATGAAATCAATTCCCAAATCAACAAGATACAAAAGAGATCATGTCGAAATTTCACTAACTCACCCTGCCTAACCCTAATTGCAAAATGAGAGAGAACCTCGATCCCTCTTAGATTTAGTTGCAATAAGGCGCGAAATTTCCTTTTGCGATGAAATGCACATCCCATTTCTAAATCTACCCTTCGTTGGTCCTATGTTCTGGGTTATTACACTGATACCAATTGAAAGGATCGTATGCCGCACCTAGAGGGGGGAATAGGTGCTAACCAAATTTTAGTTCTTTTTCAATTTAGGCTTGACACAAAGGTAAATTCTCTAGATATGCAACTAAGTGAATTTACCTATATGACAAGATCAACTACTAAGCAAGATATAGCTAGACAATATATAGTGGAGCTAATAAGGATAGAGGTAACCGAGAGGGGAGCACGCGGTGACACGGAGATGATTCGTAGTCTCTTCCTTGAGGAAGTACGTCTATGTTTGGAGGAGTGTGGTCGCCACGAAGGCCAGACCAACGCCACAAAGGCTTCACTGGTCTCCGGAGCAACGCCACAAAGGCCTAGCCCACTTCCACTAAGGGATTTGAGGCGGAAATCTGGCCTTTACAAGGTTCTGGGCACATCCACAACCGAATTGAGACTCCCAAAATCAGAACAACACAACAATAACAAGATCAACCACAAACAACTAGGTTTCCAAAGAGGAAAACTAGCAAAGGGGCCCTCAAGCATATAGGGAAATGCAAATCGCCTTTGAAGATGTAGATCGGGGTCTTCTCCTTCGAATCAAGAGCTTTGGATGGTAGGAGGAGGAGATCTTGTGATTCTTGTGTTTCTTGAAGTGGCCCTAATGGTGAATGAACTTGGGCAGCAATGAGCAACTTGAGCTGGAAGAAGAAGGGGGTATTTATACCCCCCCACCAATTGTAGTCGTTGTTGACTTTTAGGGGAATTTCAACAAGTTAGGGCCGAATTTCCGCCTCCTTTCTAATTTCGCCCTTCGATACAAATGTCTGGGCAAAAATCCGGGGGTATACTGAGAGCCTGGACCGTCATGTCCTTACGAAATTTTGGGGGCCGGAAATTGTCAAAATGTCTGGGCCGGAATTCCGCCCCCCCCCCGCGCGAATTTCCGCTCTTCGACATAAATGTATGGGCAAATTTCTGGGGGTCATCCAGGGGCTCTGGACCTTTAAGTCCTTAGCAAAAATTTGGGGGAGAATTTCCGGCCCGGAGTTTCCGGCCTGGAAATTCTAGCCTTCTTTATTTCTTCCTTCTTTTCATCCACAGCTTTTCACTTTTTAATACTTCTCACTTCAAACTATAAAGTAGATCATATTTGCACACTAAGCCACATTAGATCATCACATATGTTGTTATCAAACACACAAAACATAATTATGAAGATATGTTCGTTCACCCGCTACACACGGGACACTCCTGGCACGTGGACACAAACGAAATGATCGTACGAGGGAGGCTGGCCCGACGCGTCGCTGGCTCGACGCTCAACCGCCGCCTACGAGCGACTGCAGTTGACGGGAAGGGGAACCGTCGCATTGGCAACCAGTCGACGACGCGCCCGCCGAATGGAAGCGAACTCCGGAAGAGCAACCGCCGCTCTCTTCGACTTCTGCGCCGCCGTTCATCCGCGCTCAGACCCGTACGTGGGCGCTTTTGGATCTTTAACCGGCCGCCATTCATCCAAACTTCTCACGATGAGCTACATGTCTGGCCTTCCATCTGACACCGACAGCGAGGGCAAGTCTCCAGGATGGCGCCATTGGTGGTGAGTCCGGACGCCCAGCAGGCGATGATTCCCGCCGCCACCGGACAAGATGGAGGAATGGCAGCCGTGGAGGAGGGGCAGAGGAGGGAGAGTCCGAGGAGGCAGAGACGCCCGTGCGAAGGCGGAGGCGAACGCTGCCAAGGCCAAGGCCAAGGCGCAGCCGGCGAGCACCGGCGACACAAGGAGGATACAAGTTCCTCCGACGCATCGACCGACACCGCCTCTTTGGAAGAGGTGACGAGCAGGAAGCGCCACCGTGATGAGGACGAGGCGGGGCCATCAAAGAATAAGTAGTAGTAGTTTAAAAAAAATGTAATTTGATTATGTGTTTTCAAAAAAAAATTATATGTTATTTGTTTATGTTGCATCGATTTGAGTATTAGTAAAGAGTTTTCTCTATCTATTAAAATTAATTTTTAAGTTTTGGGGGACGCGCTTTGACGCGATGGGAGCGACGTCTCAAGGAACATCGGCACGAACAGCCCCCCAAACGGTCGATCCAACGCGGTTTGGGGGATACGACTGAGATGCTCTTAGTAGATGCTTACAAGCGTAAATCAGCGCTTTTTGTTTGCTTATTTCTTCGTATCTGTGGGGGACGTCACTCCCAGTCGCGTCCCAAACAAAATTTCGGAAATTTTAAACTTAGCGAGATTCGATTAGATTCGTCCAAACTTACATAGATTCGAACGAAATTTGACTAAATTTAAACTAAACCTAATCTAGAAGTACTTGCAGCGGCCGGAGGCGTCGTAGTACTGGTGGAAGTTGTACATGTCGTCGGTGACGACCTCCTGCTTACGGGCTCGTCGATCGTCCTTCACCAAGCCGCTTGGTCCTGCCTCGCCGTTGTCGGTGAGGTCCATGAGCGGCTTGCCGGAGTCGCGGATGGACATGGCGATCGCCATGTCGATGTCGCCCCTCCAGGCGTCCTTGTCGTTCATGGACGCCAAGAACGCCACCCGCAGCCCTGGGCAGTCCTCGGGTCGTCGCCGCCGGCGATGAGCGCCGCCGCCACCCGCCGCCACGCCGTCGGCGACGCTTCCTCCCGCTCCTCCTTCACCTTAGGCTTCGTGGATGAGTGAGGGCGCCGCCGCGCCTCCTTGCCGCCGCCGGGCAGCTGCCGCCGCCACGCTCGTGTTGACGGGGCGCGCGCTCCTTCTTACCTCCCGTTTGGGATTCGGTAGCGAGCGTGACGAGGATGGCATCGATCGCGCCGGTCCCGATAAGAAGAGTGTGAGGAGGATGATTATGTCGTCCTCCCCGGCCATTGCGTGGTCCTCCTCGAGGAGACGGTGGCGGTGACGACGGCGTCTCCAACCTTGGCGCCGCCAGATGCCGCGGATGACGTTCTCGAGGGCGCCGAACGCCCTGCATCGGGCGCGTCATCCTGTTCCAGCTATTGGGCCCGCCGACGAGCCCTGGGTGTTGTGCATCTCGACGTCGTACTTCGCCTTGAAGTACGTCGTCCCATCGTCGTTGTTGTTGGCCGCCCACGTCGGATCCTGCCGCTCGGCGGCGGTGGTTGAGCCCGCGGGCACGGCGTTCTCCATTGGTCCGTGCCGCTTCGGCGCGGCTGGACGCAATGCCGTTCACGCCATCTTTCCGCCCGCTGGTAACGGCCGCATGTCCTGGGATCAGAGAAGCGTGTAGGGCGCCACGCTCGCCACGGTTAGGCTGCCGCGTCGGGCCGGCCGCGCGATCTTACGGGGGAACAGGCGACATTTTTGGAGCGGTGGAAGATCTGGCGTGAGGCGGCGACGAGAAGGTTTGGGAGCGTTGAGAAATTGGGACTAACGCAGGGCGTCTTAATGTACAGCGCGTACAAGGTTAGACGCATTAACGCCGGCGGATGGCCACGCGGCGCACGACGAGACGCGTCCTCGTCGCCTGGGAAAACAGGACGCTATTAACGCGCCATTACGGTTTTAGCCTTCCGAAAGCCACGACGCGCTTCTGCCCGCTGTTTGCCAGCTTCTTCGCTGGCTATGCTCCGTTGCGCCTGAAAAGGCCTCTCTGGACGGGGACATCGCCGGAAAGCGCCGACACTATATCGGGCTATACGTGCGACAAATAAGCTTGAGTGACGCTATCGAAACGTTGATCCCGCTACTTCCAATCGCTTTCGAGACGCTTTGGTGGACGCGACTGGAGATGCTCTTAGCCCGGCCGATCCGAAATCGAGGCTTGGTTGCTCTTTAGTGCGATTATAATTGCCGGAGCGGTTGGCTAGGCCAGACCTGTCACCATGAGATAAGGCCCCAAGTTGCAAGCACGGTGGCAGAACGCAGGCGCATGCCCATCAGCCGTGTCGTCAATGTACCACGTACGACATGGCGATCCGTCCCTTTCCAGTGTGTAGTGGCCTGGAGTTGGGACCGTGTATATGCGTCCTATTAGGATCAGCAGCTTGCCATGCTAGCGATCCAGCCCGCTTCCGAAACCGAACCTGCCTCAGGACTCGGTCACCGCTAAAACCCGAACTTTTTTTTTTTGAAACTGTAATTTCCACTTTATTAAGCAAACAGTAGGCCGTCTCATTAAAAACCTTCCAGCTCCCTTAGGTACCCTGGAAGAAAAAGAGTGCGTCAGGAATCCGCTGCCGCAGTCACAATATAGTTACATCCATGGTGATTACAGATAGGAGAAAATCGGGGTGGTCTTCATGCCAGACCCTGCTATCTAACCCCTCCGCTCTAGCAGCTAAACTATGCGTTGCCTCATTGGTCTCCCTAGCACAATGACAAAAGGTGACATAAGAGAAACTACGACAAAGGAAACAACACTCCTCGTAGATAGATGCTGCTGCTCCACTAGAGAAGCCTCCATCTTGCATAGTTTGCACCACCTCCATACAGTCGGACTCGACGATGATCTTGTTACACCCAATCTGTCCAGCAAGCAAGAGGCCATCACGTAAGACCATGGCCTCCGCTGTAGGAGCGTCAGCAATGTAGGGTAGGGTTCGATTACATCCCACAATGAAGGAGCCATGGCTGTCGCGAATGATAGCACCAGTACCTCCCAAACCTGAAATAGGATCAAAGCGAGCATCAACATTTAGTTTTACCTTGCTCTCTGGAGGTTTCGACCAGCCGCGACGAGCAATACCGCCTCCTCCATGTTCTTTTGCTCTCGCATAATTGGAGGCAAGGGCTAGAATACTCTGTGCAGACCTAGCCGGGTTTTGAACAGCTTCCCCATGAGTTGCCTTACGACGCTCCCACCAGATGTACCAGCACGCAGTTGCGATCAGATCCTTCCTAAACACGTCTTTGAAAGAGGAGCACGTGAAGTTTTATCAAGGAGAAGAGAGCCCAGAACAGAAGATCCATGACGATCAGTGAAGCAAGCCTCGTTTATGACCCCAAAAAGCCCTAGAGACTGCCAAATTTCTTGAACTCGCGGGCACTGAAAGAACACATGCCGAATGCTCTCACAATCTATGGAGCAAAGGGGGCATTGAGCTGATATAGGGACATGTCTATTGGTGAGAACGCCATTGCATGGAATAGCTCCATGAAGAGATCTCCAAATGTGGATTTTTATTTTCGCAGGCACTTTGAGACCCCAGACAGTCTTCCAGATGGGAGCTTTCGACGTGCCCATAATGTTGGTTCTGGCCAGTTTCCTGCCATGTTGATACTTCCATTCCAAGTGATAAGCGGATTTGACGGAAAAAATGCCATTCCTGTTATAATGCAAGGAAACAAAGTCATCCATCATACCTACAGCCAAAGGAATCTGGAGAATCCTTTCAGCATCAATCTGCCAGAAAATGTCTCTAATCAACTCCTCGTCCCATTTTCTGGTATTGTGATCAATCAATTCCGAGACTTTTGTTAAAACAATATTTCCCCTCCGTGTAGTAATTTTCCTTGAGGGCGAACTGGGGATCCAGGGATCATCCCAGATAATAATGTTTGAGCCGTCGCCCACACGCCATATATGACCCTTCTTGAAAGTTTCGATCCACGACCAGAGACTTTGCCAAGTATAAGAGCTCCCTTTTTTTAAAGAACAGTCAAGAATATCTCCATCTGGAAAATACTTAGCACGCAAGACCCTGGCGCAGATAGATTCAGGTTCCGAAATCAGACGCCAACATTGTTTAGAGAGCATAGCCAAATTAAAACATTGCAAGTCTCTGAAACCTATGCCTCCCTGAAATTTTGGAATCGACATCTCCCACCAAGCAAACCAATGCATATGCTTCTGTTGTTCATCATCTCCCCACCAGTATCGGGACATAGCAGTAATTATCCCATTGATAATCTGTTTAGGGAGTTTGAAGACAGACATGGCATAAGATGGGATTGCCTGACAGACCGCCTTAAGCAAAACTTCTTTCCCTCCAAGAGATAACATCTTCTCGATCCAACCAATTAACTTCTTACAAATTTTATCAATAAGGTGTTGAAAGCAATCTGTTCGGTCAACTCCAACAATTGGTGGTAGACCAAGGTATTTGTCTGTGATTGCCTCAGTAAGAATATTTAGAGCTGTGCAGATTTCCTCCTTCACCTCCACACGAGTGCACGGGCTAAAAAAGACACTTGATTTGGCCTCACTAACCAGTTGTCCAGACGCCATACAAAATCTATCCAGGGCATGTCAAAGACTAGCAGCATTTCTAGAGTCAGCTCTCTTAAGGATCAAAGAGTCATCAGCAAAGAGAAGGTGAGAGATCGCCGGGGCTGCTCTGCAGACTTTCACGCCAATAATATTTCCAACCTCTTCTTCCGCATTGATCATAGCAGTGAGGCCCTCAGCACATATTAGGAAGAGGTAGGGTGAGAGGGGGTCGCCCTGGCGAAGACCCCTAGTAGGATTGATCTGATCAGATTCACCATTATTGAACCTCACATTATACCGAACCGAAGTGACACAAGCCATAATAAGATTCACCATTCAGGGTGGAAGCCAAGTTTGATCATAATACTCTCCAAAAAAGACCACTCTACTCGGTCGTAAGCCTTATGCATACCGAGCTTTACTGCACAAGAACCAAACTTCCCAGTCCTCTTATTCTTAATAGCATGGTAAGATTCATAGGCCACCAGGAAATTATCCGTTATAAGTCTGCCGGGGACAAAAGCACTCTGGGATGGAGAGATAATATCAGACAGCAATCCCTTTAATCTGTTAGCAATAACCTTTGAAATAACCTTGTAAACCACATTGCAAAGGCTTATAGGACGAAATTGACTAATAGTCTCTGGATTCTCAACTTTTGGTATCATTACAATGGTTGTATCGTTCCAGCCATCCGGGATAGATTTTGAATTAATTGCAGCCAAAACCTCATCCGTGAGGTCTTCACCAATAATATGCCAAAAGCGTTTGTAAAAAACAGCATGCAGTCCATTTGGATCGGGAGCTTTTAAGTCACCTATGTTGAAAAGGGCTTTCTTTACCTCCTCTCTTGTATAAGGAGCCATGAGCACCTCATTCATACTATCATCGACTCGCGGCTTCACTTTATCAATGACATACGGGTCAGCAACCTGAACGCCAGATGTGAAAAGGTGTGAGAAATAATCAGATGCTAGAGAGCGCAGGTGATCTTGATCCTCCTCCCAGACGCCATCGTCACGTTTGAGTTTTTTGATGAAATTCTTCCGTTTGCGCTGAGATGCAAAGCCATGAAAAAAACTGGAATTCTGGTCGCCGTGACGGAGCCAGTTCGCTCGGCCACGTTGTACCCAATATAATTCCTCTTGTTCTAAGAGGTCCTCTATTTGGTCTTGGATCACTCTCTGTTGTACCAAAGCTTCATCAGTTAATGGTCCAGCCAAAACGACATTGAGTTCCTTCTGCAACTGCTTCAGTCTATGCCTGGCCCCCTCCGTTTGTTTTTATCCCAAGAATGCAACGTGTTATGGACCTTCTCAGTTTTGCGAGCCAGAGACCAGTCATGAAACTATTTTGCTTGATCCCAAGCCGTCTGGATAATAGACTAGACTGATTCCTAACAAAGCGACTGAGCTTCAAACTTGGGTCTAGCTCGTTGAGGTACATGAGGAATGGTACGAAATTCCGTATCAACTGTAATCGGCAAACGACATTGAGTTCCTTCTGCAACTGCTTCAGTCTATGCCTGGGCCCCCTCAGTTCGTTTTTATCCCAAGAATGCAACGTGTTATGGACCTTCTCAGTTTTGCGAGCCAGAGACCAGTCATGAAACTATTTTGCTTGATCCCAAGCCGTCTGGATAATAGACTAGACTGATTCCTAACAAAGCGACTGAGCTTCAAACTTGGGTCTAGCTCGTTGAGGTACATGAGGAATGGTACGAAATTCCGTATCAACTGTAATCGGCCGGTGATCAGATTTCCCAAAGTCCTCGCGAGTAACACCGTGGTTAAGAAATAGGTCAATCCAGCTCTGGGTAGCCAACACCCTATCGAGTCTCTCTCGTATACGTCCACGTCGCCAGGTGAAAGGATCACCTGCATAACCAAGATCCTGCAGGTTGCAATCAGAAACAGCATTCCTAAATGCTTGCATGCATCTTTGGGGCCTCATATTTTCCCCTTCCTTTTCATGACCATACATAATTTCATTGAAATCCCCCGCAATGAGCCACGAGAGTCCAGATTTTGCGTGTAAATGATGACCCACAAGTATAGGGGTGTATCGTAGTATTTTTGATAAGTAAGAATGTCGATCCCAACGAGGAGCAGAAGGTGTTGACAAGGCTTGATGAAGGATCTGTCAGAAATGCCACGGCAAGTATTCGCGGTTTTAACATCGTGAATAAAGTCTGAGTAAGTAAAGTGCAGTAATAATTGCAAAAAGTGGCCCAATCCTTTTTAGCACAAAGGACAAGCCGGTTTGTTTACTTATAATGACCAAACGTTCTGAGGACACACGGGATTTAGTCTAGTGCTTCTTCATGTAGCTGATTAATCTTCATTGTTTTGATAAGTGTTGTGTGGGTGAACCTATGCTAATGCACCGCCCTTCCTAGGACTAATACATACTTGTGATTATACTTGCAAGCATCCGCAACTACAAGAAAGTAATTAAGATAAATCTAACCACAACTTAAACTCTGAGATCCTGCTATCCCTCCCGCATCGATATACCAACGGGGTTTAGGTTTCTGTCACTCCGGCCCCGCAATTAGTAAACGAGTACAAGATGTATTCCCCAGGCCCATAAAGGTGAAGTATCATGTAGTCGACGTCACATGACACCACTAGAAGAATAACACCACAACTTAAATATCATAACATTGAATATTACTCAACCATAATTCACTACTAACATTTAGACTTCACCCATGTCCTCAAGAACTAAAACGAACTACTCACGAGACATCATATGGAACATGATCAGAGGTGATATATGATGAATAACAATCTGAACATAAACCTTGGTTCAATGGTTTCACCCAATAGCATCAATAACAAGTAGAGATCAATACCGGAAGAGTTTCCCCTATCAAACAATCAAGATTCAACCCTAATTGTTACAGCGGTGACAAGGTGCAGCGGTGGAGATGGCGGTGATGATGATGGAGATGATGACGATGGTGATGGAGATGATGTCCAGCTCGATGGCGGTGACAATGGCGTCGATTTCCCCCTCCGGGAGGGAATTTCCTCGGCAGATTTCAGCCTCTGAGAGCTCTTTCTCTCTCGTTGTGTTCCGCCCCGCGAGGCGGCCGTGACTCCTCGCGACTATCCTCTAGGTCTTAGGTTTTGGGCGAAGATACGCGCGCAGAGGGCTGAGGGGGTCAGGCCTGCTCTCACTGATGCGTGCCTGTGCCTTGGCCGTGCCACCATGAGGTGGCCCACGGCGGCCCTCCCCTCCTCCTTCTGCTCCTTCGTCTTCTGGAAAAATAGAATTTTTCATATAATTTCGGCAATAGTTGATCTTCCAAAATATTGCCTTCTGACGACGCTTTTTCCAGCAGAATCCTGGCTCCGGTGTGCGATCCCTCAATAATCATGAAACATGCAAAATAGATGAAATAACATAAGTATCATCTTCAAATATGAAATATATCAATGAATAACGGCAAATTATGATACAAAATAGTGATGCAAATGGACGTATCAACTCCCCTCAAGCTTAGACACTGAACTCACTAAACAAGACCACATGTTTATGGAGTGAAGAGTCAATAAATAAAATACGGACAAGAAGCATCCATTATTCACACAAGACATTCTAATGAGCAACTTCCTCATATATATCAACTTGAAACAAGTAGAGGTAATACAAATAAAAGTGCATAAGAAATCATAATTGGTGATGGCAAACCGCTCGGTCGAGAACAATCAGATTGTACATCCATCGAGCAGCGCTCTAAAAACTTATATGGCACAACTTGCATACTCAATCATAATAATCTCCTCATAATCATTGATAACTTTCAAAGCTATATTCATTCAGATAAAACTTGTACTAAACAAGGAAGAGTAAAAGACATGATGAAGTAAATCACAATATAGATAGTTTGATCACAACAACTCAAATGCTTGCTTAAGATGGAGGGAAATAGGTTTACTGACTCAACGTAAAGTAAAAGACAGCCCTTCGCAGAGGAAGCAGGATTAAATCATGTGCTAGAGCTTTTCGGTTTTGAAATCATATAAAGAGAATAAAGTAACATTTTGAGAGGTGTTTGTCGTTGTCAACGACCGGCAGCGGGTACTCTAACCCTTGCCAGACAAACTCCCGAAGAGCGGCTCCCATAAAGTTTTATTTTTGGTTGGCACTCCTTCCAACCTTTGCTTACACAAACCATGGCTAACCAAATCCTCTGCTGCCAACAATCTCATACCATGAAGGAGTGCCTTTTTAGTTTTATTTAGATGACACTCCTCCCCACCTTTGCTTTCTCAAGCCACGGCTAACCGAATCCTCGGTGCCATCCAACAATCACACCATGGAAGAGTGTCTATTTGTAAAATGCAAGTTAATTAATTGGGTTGGGAACCCCATTGCCAGCTTTCTTTGTGCAAAATTATTGGATAAGTGGATGAAGCCACAGTCCATTGGTGAAAGTTGCCCAACAAGATTGAAAGATAAAACACCACATACTTCCTCATGAGCTATAAACATTGACACAAAAAAGGATGATAAATTTTGAATTATTTAAAGGTAGCACACTAAGTATTTACTTGGAATGGCAGAAATACCACATAGTAGGCAGTTATGGTGGACACAAATGGCATAGGTTTAGGTTAAAGTTTGGATGCACGAGAAGCATTCCCTCTCGGTACAGGTTTATGGCTAGCAAGGTTGATTAGCAAGCATAAGAGTTGAGGGAAACAAACAAATATACATGTGATAGAAACAATCATGCATCTTCCTTGTAAGCACAAACAATTTAACTTCGAATAATAAGCTATGAGCTAACAAGAAAGAAAGATAATGAAACAACATATCTACATGTATTTCTCTCTACTTAAACCAAAGTGTTGTTGCTATTGACCAATGCTAAGTTTGCCAAAACCAAATAGATTAACTCAATGCTCCCAAAGTGATACCAATACTAATAACAAGATCAATCATATGATTGAGATTGCAAACTAAAATAAGATGTGCAATATGTAAATGATAAGACTTCTCATTAATATTCCATAACGATAACTCACACCAAGGGATACATAGATAACCAACTAAAGGAGAGATACTTCCACACTGCAACCCATCTTATATGATAACTTCCCTACTCATGATATGGCACTACTTGATAGTAAAAAGTAAAAGATAGTGATGATGTGATACGCGCACTCCCAAGCTTGGAACAAACCAAGGGGATGACAATACCAATGATGAATTACTCCTTCGTGGTGGTGATGAATCCTTCCCGTGATTCTTAAAGATCTCCTTCACTTAATTTTCCGCCAAGCTCTGCACTAAGACTCAAGAGATTCATTGTTATCCAAAGTGGCGGCAGCCTAGTGATGGGAATCGAGTAATATTCCAACATTCTACGAGGTCGAAATTCTCCTCCGAAGTATCTCCACTTCTTCTTAGAGCACGGTATTGATCACAAAACTCATCGGAACCCGTAGAGCTTCTTCCAACACGGGGAAAGAGTCGAGGCTAAGAGCAGGTGGTAAAGGTCCCTGCAAGTTATGAGAAAAAACGTCGAGTGTCACAGCATCCCACCAAGATTTGCTTACTCCCAATAGCTTGTTGCTCTCGTTTTGACGACACCTCTTCACTTCTTCCTCCGAAAACCCCTTGCCCTTGTTGTTGGAGGCCATGGTGCTTCTAGATTGAAAACAGATCCTGCACAAATAAACAAAATCACGCCGAGAAACGATATATGGACCTCTGGGTCCGGGGATTATATAGAATAAATTACAGACGATTACTGGGTCGAACTGTGGAGAGGGGCGACGAGGCCTCCTCACAGGGCGCGCGCCCTGGATGGGGCCCGCGCCGGCTCTGGGGGCGCCCCTCGGCTCTCCACTCCTTCGATCTCGTAATTTTTCATATTTTCCAAAACAGAAAAACATTGTTCGAAAAGTAAACGCGAACTTTTTTTACCAGATCGTTACCTATTCAAAGTCGAATTCACTAATGTCAATTTGACCTTTGATGAAACTTCCGGAGTTACCACTTCGAATAACATCAACATCTTCATTATAAGTCACCCAGATATAATGCTTGAGTCTTTGTCCATTCACCACTTGTGTGGCATTGCCTTGGAGAGAGCTAATTTTAATTGCTCCTGATCGATACACCTCTTCAATGACATATGGTCCTTCCCATTTTGAGAGTAATTTCACGAATCTGAGACGAGACCGATACAATAGGACTTTATCCCCAATATTAAATTATCTTTTGATAATTCTTCTATCATGCCATTTCTTAACTTTCTCTTTGAAGAGTTTAGCATTTTCATAAGCTTCACTTCTCCATTCATCTAGAGAACTCAATTGCAGCAATCTCTTATTACCGGCAAGTTTAGGATCTTTATTTAGTTCTCTTACAGCCCAATAAGCCTTGTGCTCTAGTTCTAAAGGTAGATGACAAGCTTTCCCGTAGACCATTTTATACGGTGACATACCCATGGGATTTTTATAAGCAGTTCTATAATCCCACAATGCTTCTTCAATTTACTAGCCCAATTCTTTCTATATTTATTAACAGTCTTTTGCAAGATAGATTTAATCTCTATTTGATAGTTCTACTTGCCCACTAGTTTGAGGATGATAATAGAAGCAATTCTATGATTAATACCATATTTAGCAAGAGTTTTTCTAAACCACCATGAATAAAATGAGAACCTCCATCAGTCATAAGATATCTAGGAACTCCAAATCTGGGAAAATAATATCTAAAAGCATTCTCAAAGAAGTCTCACCATCAGCACTTTTTGTGGGTATGGCTTCCACCCATTTAGTAACATAATCAATAGCAACAAGTATATGAGTGTTACCTTCTGAAGAGGGAAAGTCCCATGAAGTCCCCAACAATCGAATGGTTCAATAACAAGAGTATAATTCATAGGCATTTCATTGCGTCTGGAGATATTACCAACCCTTTGACATTCATCACAAGATAAAATAAACTTCCTTGCATCTTTGAAGAGAGTTGGCCAATAAAAACCTGATTGTAGAACCTTTTGCGTGGTTCTATCTCCGTGATGTCCCCATAATTACCATGACATTTACTCAACATCTCTTGTTGTTCATATTAGAACACATCTTCGCAGAATACCATCCACTCCTTCTTTATATAAGTGTGGGTCATCCCAAAATAATGCCTCAAATCATAAAAGAATTTCCTCCTTTGCTGAGCTGAAAAGGTTGGAGGCAAGTACTTGGAAACAATAAAGTTAGCATAATCAGCATACCAAGGGCTATCTCGCGAGCTCACCTTTATTACAGCCAATTGTTCATTTGGAAAACTATCATTAACGAAAGGATCATAAGCAATATTTTCCAATCTAGATAAATTATCGGCAAACAGGATTATCAGCACCTTTCCTATCTATTATATGCAAATCAAATTCTTGCACAAGAAGCACCCATCTAATAAGCCTTGGCTTAGCATCTTTCTTTTCGGTATCTAATTGTAGCATGATCAGTATGAATGGTAACTTTTGAATCAACAATATAGGATCTAAACTTGTCACAAGCAAAGACTACGGCTAACAATTCTTTTCAGTTGTAGTATAATTTCTTTGAGCAGCATCAGAGTTTTACTAGCATAATGAATAACATTCAATTTTTTATCTACCCGCTGTTCAAGAACGCTCCCACAGAAAATCACTAGCATCACACATAAATTCAAAAGGTAAGTTCCAATCAGAGGTTCAACTATAGGAGCAAAAGTATTTCTTTAGAGTTTCAAAAGCCTCCTTACAATCATCATCAAAAACAAAAGGTACATCTTTTTGAAGAAGATTAGTAAGAGGTTTTGAAATCTTGGAGAAGTCTTTAATAAATCTCCTATAAAATCCAGCATGACCAAGAACACTATGAATACCTTTAACATCCCTAGGATAGGGCATCTTCTCAATTGCTTCAACTTTAGCTCTATCAACTTCAATACCTCTCTCCGAAATTTTATGTCCCAATACAATTCCTTCATTAACCATAAAGTGGCATTTCTCCCAATTAAGAACAAGGTTAGTTTCTTCACATCTCCAAAACTTTATCAAGGTTTCGTAGCAATTATCAAAAGAATTCCCATAGACAGAGAAATCATCCATGAATACCTCTACAATACTCGCAAAAACCATGAATAGCAGACATGCATCTTGAAAAGTAGCAAGGAGCATTACATAAACCAAAAGGCATACGTCTATAAGCATATGTTCCATAGGGACAAGTGAAAGTGGTTTTTTCTTGATCTTTAGTTTTAACAACAATTTGTGAAAACCAGAATAACCATCAAGAAAACAAAAATGAGTATTTTAGATAACCTTTCTAACATTTGATCAATAAAAGGTAAAGGGTAATGATCTTTCTTAGTAACCTTATTAACTTTTCGATAATCAATGCACATTCTATACCCTACAACTACTCTTTGAGGTATGAGCTCATCATTATCATTAGGTACAACAGTCATTCCTCCTTTCTTAGGAACACAATGCACAAGACTCACCCATCTACTATCGCAATAAGATATATACCAGCTTCAAGAAGTTTTAATACCTCATTCCTTACCACATCCTTCATCTTAGGAATTAGACGACGTTGATGTTCAACAACAGGCTTTGCATCGTCTTCCATATTAATGACATGTTGGCAAATAGAGGGAGAAATCCTCTTCAAGTCATCAAGAGTGTAGCCAATAGCTCCTCGGTGTTTCTTCAATATTTCCAATAACCTCTCTTCCTCAATCTCTGAAAGCTTAGAACTAATAACAGGATATATTTTCTTATCATCAATATGAGCATATTTAAGATCATCGCAATGGTTTTAAATCAAAAACAAGATCTTCTTTTGGGTGGCAATGTTATACCTAGATCTTCTTTAAAATCATGTTTAAGTATGGGTTGACAAGGAAAATTTCATCAAGCTCATTTCTTTCTTCCCTAAAACTTCACTCTCACTATTCTCCAAATGTTGCTGCAAAGGATTATTGGGAGCAAGAGCAATAGATGCACATTGTTCAACTCTAAAATCATTATTAGGTGAATCAGCTTTATAAGGGGTTGGCAAATTTAGAGAATTAAATCATAAGATTCACCAGCAAATTTAGTCAAAATTTTCTCTTTCTTGCAATCTATAACAGCTCCACAAGTATTTATAAAGGTCTACCAAAATGATAGGACAATACTTACTAGCAACAGAACCAAGTACTCAACAGATATTTAATCTTACCAATAGAACTTCACATCTCGAATAATACCAATTGAGAAATAGTTTCTCTATTAGCTAGTCCGAATAACCACATCAATATCTTCAAGTTCACAAGAACCAATTTCGTGGATAATCTCTGTAAAGCTCATAAGGAATAGCACTAATACTTGCACCAATATCGCATAAACCATAATAACAATGATCACCAATTTTAACAGATAGGAACACTAGCTTTCTGGACTTATTAGGATGTGAAACAATATTAGAAGCATACATAAAATAATATGACCATCTTCCACATTTTACCAAGATCTTTAACTATCATAATTGGTCTAATTTATTTGTTCTTCAAAGTTCATATGTTTCTTTTTTCACTATTAACCAAGACTATTTATGATAGAGTACTCCTTCATTTTAGCAGAAAGGAGTTTTTTCAATATAAGCCAGGAATAACATGATCCAAAGTTTCAATTACAACACATTTATTTATAGATGAATCAATTTTATCTTTATACGGTTCATGAAACTTTATCAAATTCTTCTTAGGCAATTCATAATGAGAGGAAAAAGCTTTATAAAGATTTGTAGCAACTTGAAAGCTTTATAAAGATTTGTAGCAACTGAGAATCAAGACCATAAGTAGCACTCATATTACGAAATTTATCGTATCCATAAAAAGCTTCAATGCATTTATAATCATAATTTATACCCGATTCTCTATCCTTGTTCTCCCATCCTTCAGTATTCTCCGATCAATAAGGTCCCATTTAAACTCTTCTTTGTTGCGGTAAATGATCCCGAACAAGAAGTATCCAGAGAAGGTCTTGTCTCGAAAAGAAAGTCTTGCATAGAAATTATCAATAACAATATTACCAGGAGCTCATGAATGGGCATTTGAGCATTAAAGACTTCAATCTCCCCACGCTTGGGCAATACTCTCTCCATCATGAGGCCAAAAATTATATATGCGTTTCCGGTCTTTGTGAATTTCACTTGGAGGATAAAATTTAGAATAAAATCGGGGCACAATATCATTCCATTCAAGAGAATCCCCATCATCCAGTAATTTATACCAATGCTTTACCAGACAGCGATATAGAGAATAGTTTCTTCCTCACTTCATCCATAGCAATACCCGCACACTTGAATAAACCGCATAATTCATGTAAGAATAGTAAATGATCTCCAGGGTGGACAGTTCCATCCCCTTCATAGCGGTTATCCACAACACGTTCAATAATTTTCATAGGTATTTTGTATGGAACCTCTTCCTCACCTGGCGCCTTATCCACTACCTTTGCAGTAGTAGTAGATTTTCCAAATAAACATTCGAGAGAAGATCTCTCCATAATGAATTATAGCAGCAGGCAGAACAGCACTAACAGTAAAAGTTTCCCTTACCAATTCCACTTACCAATAGCGCTTCACGGCGCCAGAAAATAGTCTTAATGACCCACAAGTATAGGGGGTGTATCGTAGTATTTTCGATAAGTAAGAATGTCGATCCCAACGAGGAGCACAGGTCGATACAGCTGATGAAGGATTCAACGTAAATGCTCACGCACGTTATCTGTGGGGTTTTAGTGTAATGTGAATAGTAATGAGTAAGTAAAGGGAGAGTAATAATTGCAGCGAGTGGCCCAATCCTTTTTAGCACAAAGGACAAGCCGGCTTGTTTACTTATAATGACCAAACATTCTTGAGGACACACGGGATTTAGTCTAGTGCTTTCGCTTCATGTAGTAGATTAATCTTCATTGTTTTGATAAGTGTTGTGTGGTGAACCTATGCTAATGCAATCGCCCTTCCTAGGACTAATACATACTTGTGATTATACCCCTTGCAAGCATCCGCAACTACAAGAAAGTAATTAAGATAAATCTAACCACAAATTTAAACTCAGATCGCTATCCCTCCCGCATCGATATACCAACGGGCATGCTTCACACCCCAACCCCGCAATTAGCAACGAGCGCAAGTATTCCCTAGCCCCATAAAACAAGATCACGTAATAACGCTCACATGACACCACTAGAAGAATAACACCACAACTTAAATATCATAACATTGAATATTACTCAAGAGTGTGGATTTTGTACACCCAAGCATGGGTGTGGGTGTACTCTTTGCCATTGGTTTGGAGTTGGAGATTCGTGCAAAGTGTAGATGGATGGAACATTTTACTCCACATCTCTCATTTTCATGTCCTGTCACTAGCTCCTTTTCTCCTGGCTTTTCGCCGCCTAACAGGGTCCATGGCTGTTCATGTCAGGGACAGCCACACCCGAGACACGCTGACTTTGTCTAGAAAATAGTAGGTGCCCGGTTCTCCATCCCAACCTCTCTCCCATGGATTCCTCGTGATGCAGCTGCAAAGATCCTTGATTTACCCCGGCCATCTCCCCCGGGGGTGGCAACTGCTCCGTCGTGCAGCGACTTCTCATTTTCCTCCGCGCCGGCCATCTTCTCCAGGTGCGGCGAGAGCTCCGGCGTACCAGCCAACTCCACCTGGCCTCCGGGAGGCGTGCAGTAGAGCCGTCTACGCCGCGGACGCGCAGGCACAGTACGACGTTGTCGTGCGCCGTTGCCGTCGCCACCGAGCCGTCTACACCGCGTCGCCGACGCGCAGCCGCGAAGGTACAGTACATCGTCGCCGTCGCCAGCGAGCCGTCCACACCGCACCACCGAGGCGCGGGTACAGTTTGCTGTCGCCGTGCGTTGTCGCCAGCGAGCGGTCCACACCGTGCCTGCGCCGGCGCGGCTCTCCGGCTGCCTTTACCCGCTGGCCCGGCTGGTCCACCTACCTGTAGCCGCCGGTGCGGCTGCTCCGTATGCCTGTCGCCGACTCATCAGGGACGATGCGATCCGAGGGCCCATTGAGCACGTGATGGCGTGAGCGGGGCAAATGCGTCGACGCGTGCTGGCACAGATGTTGGAGCAGAACGCGCCATGTTGGAGCAGAACGCGCCGGCCGAGTAGCTGCGGCGCATCGGCATCTCGGGCGCCGCGCCCGTCGTCGACGAGGCGCTCCGCCGGCAAGCCGCTGACCACCTACAAGGAAATCCTGCCCGACGTCATCCGCACTGCCATCCTCTCCGACAAGCCCACCGGTGAGTTCCTCAGAAGGTTTGAAAACTCTATGTCACCTATTGCTCCATGACAAGTTTCTCACAGTTAATTCACGTACGCGCAGCTTAGGCATGTCAGGAGGGGAGAGG
Source organism: Lolium multiflorum (assembly GCA_030979885.1). Classification (NCBI taxonomy): domain Eukaryota; kingdom Viridiplantae; phylum Streptophyta; class Magnoliopsida; order Poales; family Poaceae; genus Lolium; species Lolium multiflorum. The sequence continues at coordinate 268,783,718 of CM061748.1, read as the reverse complement.
AAGCTGATGCCGGCGATCATGGAGGAGATGGACCGGCGGTCGCAACTGTACACGGTGCACACCAGCCCCGGCGAGGCCATCCTGTGCGTGGACGCGTGTATCAGAACATGTACACGCAGCTCCTCTGCGGTCTGGTGCACTGCGTCGGCGCCGTCTTCGCCTCAGGGTTCGTCCGCACCATCCACTTCCTTGAGAAGCGCTACGCTCCCTGTGCCGGTCCATCCGCACCGGCGTTCTCGACGAGATAAAGAATCCGGCCGTGCGCGCCGCCGTCGGGCGTGTGCTCCGCGCCGACCGAGCGTTCGCCGATCAAAAATGTATTCAGAATTTTTGTATCCATGATTTAATATTGTCGTGCCCCTCTTGTTTTATGTATGGGTTACTACACTATATGGCTCTTCCTGTGTTCGAATTCATGGAGTCGTCTTCTCGCTCGTGTGAAGACTACGCCATGGCTCCTGTCCTGCCGATGTGTACAGGCCGCCATGCTTTGAGTCAACATGCTCGGTGACTCCCAATTCGTTGTTTTATCAGCAGAGTTTAGACTGGAAGTAACATGTGATGATGTGAAGAAAACAAATAAAACTCATGGATACAAAAATTCTGAAACAAATCATGAACAGAGTCTGTTTCTAATCCTAACGAAATACATAAACATGTTTTTCGAGCACTCCTTAGCATCTCGCAAGCTGGCTGGCAGAGCTCGCTGGTGCTGGCGCTAGTGGCTCTCTATATACCAAGAATTTTGGTCGGTTTTCGTATGCCATCTCTCGCGCGACTCTGCTGTTAGGGGCATCTGCGCGGACGACGGTGTCGACCTCCAGGACGCTCTAGGGTCGACGAGGCCCAGCGGGATGGAGAACTCGTCGACGACGACGCATAGGTCCCCAACAGGCTGCGCTCAAGGTGGAAGGCATGGGCGCCTGCGGAGGCGAGCGCGTCGGCCGCCGATGCAATGGCAGGGCCGCCGCCCACGACAGGCATGCGCAGCAAGCGCGTCAGGAGAAGGATGAAAAGGCATTGAGTGGTCTGTAGAGAAAAAGCCTAGCGATATTTCAGCAGGGAATTTTGGGCAGTCACTTCTCCCCTTTCTTTACTTCTTGATATGCAGAAAGAGAGGCAGCCCGGCTTGCCTGTCTCAGGGAACGAACATGGAGGGGATGGCTTGGCTTGGCTGTCTCCAGCTTTCCTTTCTCTTGTGGCTTCTGTCCGCTACTGCACGGCTTGGTTATTTCTGCTTGCCTTGGCAATGGAGGGATGATACGCGAGGAAGAAGGAGTGGAGCAGAGGATGGTCGAGAAGAACCAGAGGTGGGGGAAGGTCTCACAGTGCTCGGCCTCGTTGGCCCGGGATTCCTGCCCGAGAAAGCCATTTCAGGTGGCTTTATGACTTTTCTGGTGGGACCCACCTTCTTTGCATAAATGGAGGAAATTGCTGAAATGGATTTCTCTCACCTTGCATCTTATCCGAATCTCCAAGCATCCAATGGTTATGAAAGCACCCACACCCATGCTTGGGTGTACAAATGTATTTCCTTATTACTCAACCATAATTCACTACTAACATTTAGACTTCACCCATGTCCTCAAGAACTAAACGAACTACTCACGAGACATCATATGGAACATGATCGAGGTGATATGATGATGAATAACAATCTGAACATAAACCTTGGTTCAATGGTTTCACCCAATAGCATCAATAACAAGTAGTGATCAATACCGGGAGAGTTTCCCCTATCAAACAATCAAGATTCAACCCTAATTGTTACAGCGGTGACGTGAGCGGTGGAGATGGCGGTGATGATGATGGAGATGATGACGATGGTGATGGAGATGATGTCCGGCCTCGATGACGGTGACAATGGCGGTTATCATCCGGAGGGATCTCCCAGAGATTTCAGCCTGCCGGAGAGCTCTTTCTCTCTGGTGTTCCGCCCGCAGAGGCGTATGTGACTCCTCGCACTATCCTCCAGGTTTAGGTTTCGGACGAAGATGTACGCGAAGGAGAGGCGTGGGCCCTCCTCACAGGGCGGCGCGGCCAGTCCGCCCACTATGAGGCGGGCCCACGGCGCCCTCCTCTCCTCCTCATTCCCGTCTTCCTCTCGGAAAAATAGGATTTTTCTATAATTTCCGCAATTGTTGATCTTCCAAAATATTGCCTTCTAACGACGCTTTTTCCAGTAGACCTGCTCCGGTGTGCGATCCCTCAATAATCATGAAACATGCAAAATAGATGAAATAACATAAGTATCATCTCCAAATATGAAATATATCAATGAATAACGGCAAATTATGATATAAAATAGTGATGCAAAATGGACGTATCAGTAAACTCCGCATATAATCCCAGGAAAGATGTTTCCTCTCACCGCTTGGTTCACCATAGAAACCTGTAAAGCGCCAAGCATTTTCGCTGTCTTCATTAACAAAAATATCAATAAAAATTTGCATTTACCTCTTGGGAAGTAACATTTAGATCTTTCTGAAAGAACATCACAAGTCCACCACTCCTTCCGTCACTAGCAAAGATCCTGACTTCATCATATTTCAGTCTTCGTTTAAGGTTCTGAGCTTTAACTAGAGTAAGGTGGGATTCTGAAAGAAAAAGAACATCTGGCCTGCATTTCTCCTGAGCAATCAGGAGTCCACGAACTGCCGTAGTTTTATTCATACCACGGCAGTTCGAAAATTGTAGTTTCATTGTGACCGGACAGGCTCCTCATGGGAGCCCGCCGATCCGAGTGAAGGGGAGACAGCTCTGTCCTTCCTTTGTCTTTTGTGTTGGTCTGTATCGATATTATCATTCTCCTCTATCACTTCTTGCACCGCCTGCTCATTGACTGTCGGCTGGATAGCCAACATATTCACATCAGATATCCCCTGAGCATATTGGTATCCTCTTGGGTCATAACCAAGCTCCTTTTCGTCCCAGTTCCCCCCACTAGTGCTGGGTTTATCAAGATCCATCAAGCTGTTTTTAATCGGGCTAGATCCCGTATCTTGCAACTCCCCCCTCCGGGGTCTGCAGGTCTGTAGAGGGCTCACGCCCTTGGGGATTAGGCATCACCCCACCCGTTTGAGAAACACCGCCAACAATAACGAGAGCGTTGTGTCTCCAAGCTGGAATAGGGCCACGCACCTCCATATTACCATCTCTCCCACGTCCTGGATTGCGGCCACGGCCACCCCTGAACTCATTTGCACCATGACCAGAGCGAGCACCCCCTCTGCCTCCTCCATAGATCCTACCATTCCAAGTATCCAGATCAGCTTTGAGGAAGTCTCCCCATTTCAGACTATCTTCCTCATGCTCTCCCGTTCCACACTCCTGGTGAGAATGCCCGCTGAGACCACAAGCCCCACAAAATCTGGGCATCTTTTCAAATTTGATCGGGTAAGCTACTCTGGCACCCTCTCGAGAGAAAGAAACAAAGCATGCTAACGGTTTCCTGACATCGAGCTTAACTTTAACTCGGATGAAATTGCCGCACCTTGTACCTCAAGTTGTACGTCAATCACCTTCCCAACCTTTTTTTCAGTAAGATTGGTGATGAAAGTTTTCTTCCTATACCCCACTGGAATCTTGTGGATTCAGATCCAAGTTGTAATGAAATTAAAGTCAATTGTCTCTGGATTAGCAAGTCCATCATATGGTTCGATTGAAACAACAAACTGTCTAAACAGCCACGGACCTCCTTCAGAAACTTTCAGCCAGTCACCCAAACAGTTGCATTGAATTGTAAATATATTCTCTTCGAGCTGTTGAAAGATGACCTCTTTTGCGGGGCTCCAAGCTATCCTCATATGATGCTCAAAAGTTTGAGGGCTAAAGAAGTTTGTGGTATGTACCTTAGCTAAAGCCATCCACTTAATGCCCAGCTTCGGTATCTCCTCTTCTTCTTAAAAAACGAGATCGTCGTACTCATCTTCTTCAATCCCCAGACGGAGGAGCATGTCGTCCAAGGTTTCCGATTTCTTTCCTCCCGAACCACTTGCATGGTTCGTCGAACTGCTAGCCGGGGTCGCCATGTCGCGATCCGATCTGACCAGGGCCAACCCTTTCGAGAAGGAGAAGGAGACAATAGAGCACGGAAGCCACCAACCCTCCGCGGGGCAGGAGTCACGCAGTCACCCGCTGACAGATATCAACAGAACTCCGGCCGGCCGGATGGAATCGAGGCGGCGGAGGATGGAAGAAAACCCTAATCGCCCGACGATCGCCGATCGCCAGGGCGTCAGGTAAAAAAACGGTTTGTAAAACCCGAACTTGTTTACCCGTACGCGAGGACAGGAGGCGGTGATACAAAATCCATTTAGGGCTTCGTTTTAGTCGTCGGCAATTCCGTCTGTCCGCTTCGTCTCTAGTAATTTGTGGTGGACTATGATCCTCTGCCGATGGGGTTTTCGTTCTTTATATTATTCTTTTAGATAGTGAGGCGTTGACTACGTTCTAAACTCATAATAACATTCTCGACCTATTCTCGCTTCCACTTCATGTTTATCTACTACAAGCTTTATCTAACGACGAATGGTCAATACTTGGCGGCCTCCGTTTTCAAGGCCCAATTCTTCGATGCAATCTCCACCGACATGAACAAAAAAGTATGAAATATTTTGGCACCTCCAAAGACCAAGTCATTTGCATGGCTTGCTTGAAAAAATAGGCTTTGAACCGCGGATAGATTAGAGAAGAGAGGGTGGCCAAATTGCGGTATGTGTCCCTTATGCAAAAAAACTACGAAGTTGGCTGCACACTTGTTCGCGCAATGCTGGTTCACTATTAGACTTTGTAGTCTCATCAAGGTGTGGGTCGGAGCTTTCTCCATTGAGGTCCATGATTGGTCAACTATTGCGCCCGTCGGATGACGGCCGCCCCCTCTCCAAGCCGAAAAGCGATGGGTTCCCTCACCTTCCTTGTTACTTGGAAAATTTGGAACGAATGAAATGCAAGAGTCTTTCATAACAAGCAAGCTCCCATGATGGTCACCTTAGAGAAAATAAGGAAGGAAGCAAAACTTTGGGCTCCGCAGGGGCAAAATGTTTAAGGGAACTTATGTCGGAAGAGTAATCCGTTTGTATCCACTCTTGGGGTTGTAACTTGTAAAAGTTCTTCTTAATTAATCGAATAAGGGAAATCTTTTGCTGCCGTTTAAAAAAAGTAGCTCTGCTTTGCCGCCGGGTTTTCGTTCTTTATATCTACTAGAGTTTTCACCCACCCCACGCGCATAGGAAAACGAGAAGAGAAAGGCGACGTGAACGAGCGGCCTCGCTGCCTCTGCTCACCGTTCCCACACACGCTAGGTCCCATTCGTCGTGGACCTAATCAGATATGCAAAAGGTGAAAAAAAAATTCACCGCATCCGACATCTGAGGTGAAAAGCGGGATTGAGGCAGGTAAAACGAGTGAACAAGATTGTTTTGCCCCTCTTAGATGCCTCCAGCAGCCGGGTAGCCTAGCTAACTTTATATGAAGAAATTTTTTAGATATAGAGGTGGTGGCTACATTCTAAAGTCATAATAAGGTTTCAGTCATATACTCGCTTCCACTTCATCAAACAATTATATACAGAGACAACATGAGGTACACGTCCTCGCGTCATCCCCCAGGGAGACGCCAGGGCGAACCCTAGCGCCACCGTCCCCCCTTCGCATCCCTCCCTTCGCCGCTGCCGTCGGCGCTGGCCACAGTGGCGGTGGTCCTCGGCGCCAAATGGGGTCGGTGGGTGGTGGTGGCGATGATTTGTTGTGGCGGCTGGGGCGGCTACTGCGGGAAGGCGCGCACGACATCCGGGGCGAGATCCCTCGATGTGCGGCGGCGGCTGCCCCTCCATGGCCTTTCGGCGATGGGTGGTGGTGGTGGCTGCGGTTCTAGGTCCCACATAGACCCTTCGTCGATTCAGACGGCGCGAGGAGGGGCAGCGACCTTGCGAGGTGTGGTTCCGGCGTCCAAGACCGCCGTGGCATGGCGGCCCGATATGAGATCGGGTCGCTTGGGTCTCGGATGGTGGTTCCACCGATTCCTCCTTCGTTTCCGACTGCGCATGGCGGCGAGGCCTGTTCGTGCTTCGGGTTTGAAGGTGGTGGTCCACGGTTTCACTTGCGAAGATGGAGACCTTCCTGAGGTCTGCCCTTCTTGATCTGGCCGGAGTGTTGAATTCCGGAAGGCGTCGCCGACGAATGAAATAGTGCATCTTTTGCCTGGAGTTTGCTGGATCGGTGGTATTCGGTCGTGCGCACCCATGTTTTTATTCCAGCCATTTGGTTTTGGAGGGAGCGGCGCGAAGCTCTGTTCTGTGTTGACATCAAGTGACATTTGGTTCATGGTGAAGTCAGAAGAAGAGAATATCATGGAGGCCTGGATCGGAGGTCTAGCTAATGGAGATTCAAGTCTCCATTTGGAGGACTTGCTTGTGTTCCGGCGCATGGTATGAAAGGGGGCGGCAACACATGTGATTTGAGTCCTACCTTTCGTGGTGAAAACCCAATGTCTGCCTTAACTGGTTGTGCAATGACCTTGTTGGAGACATTGTTTTGAGAGCGAGGACTATCTTCAGGGTGAAAACCTAAGATCTTTGGTCGGACGATGACAGCGCTGGTGCACTGTTTTCTTCTTGAAGGCGTCGCTTTTGGAGAGTCTGTATTTCAGGTGTTGTATTGGTGGTGGATGTATTGTTGTTGTTTTTTTGCGGGGAAGAAAACAGTGATATTAAACCAGGAACCTTACAAGACAACCCACAAGAAAAGCAAAATTACAGACAAATGAAGGAAACCAAAGCCACCGGCGTCGAAGAAGACGTGCCGCGCGCGCCGTCGCTCCTCCTCTGCAACCTTGGAATGGAAGGAGCCCCCTGACGGACGGGAAGTCCACGGACCTCGACTCGAAGGAGCCTCCACCCTGCATCAACACCATCGGCTTCGATCTGGTTCGCCATCACTGTCAACTCCAGAAGCATCGCCCGCCGGAGCCGCCGCTCCTCGACCTCCAGCAAGGGGGAAGGGCGCGTCGTTGCTCCACCGAGCCACGAACGCCAGGACGGAGGCAGACCTGCAGCCCCGCCCCGTAGAGCACCGCCAACAGGGAGGGATCCCGCCTCCACAAAAGGCCACGCCGACGCCACCGTCACCTCCTCAACGCCGCCGGCAAGCCGCCATCTTGACCCTACACTATGTACACGCTGGGATCCGGTGATTCCCCGACCTCCCGCCGCCGGAGCGGCCGACGGAGGCGAGGAATCGCCCGAATCGCGCAGCGGCGAGATGGATCGAGGAGGAGTTTCAGAAATCGCCTATCTAACACTGTGGCGGGATGTATTGTTGTTGCTAGGCCTAGAATACTGTAGCGGGACATTTGTTTCTTAGTGTTCTTTTCACTTTTTTGGCTGTGTGCATCCGTACTGCCATTAGGGTGTTGCGTTGTTGCAGACGCTGGATGTAATTTGTATCTTTTGATATTAATATATTTTCTTTGTCGAAAAAATCAAATTTGAGAAGCAAAACAAAACAAAGAGAGAGGAAGAGAGAGGAGGTGAGGGCGAGAGCGTGTAAATCACTGGCCAAAACACACGGCCCCGCGCAGTCTGACGCTGACACGGCAGAGATAGGCCGATCCCGGAGAGTCCAGATGGAATCCTCGACGTCCGCGTCCGCAACACGCGGAGCACAAACTCCCCAGCGCCCAAAGTGGCAGCGCCGTCTCCGCCACAACCCGGAGACACCTCCCTCCTCCTTCCTTCCTTCCTTCTCCAATCCAATCTGCCTTCTTCTTCTTCCTCCTCTCCCACGCTGCGTGCCACCGCGCGCTGTATATATATACCCCCGGCAATCCCACATCTCCGGTCTCTCCGCCCTCCGCCTCTTCCGAGCACACCCGTTGCATACCCGCATACGTGTGAGTAATCCATCCATCTCTGCGCATCCTGCGCGGTTGGCTGTTGATTTGCTGCTGATGCTTCGGGAAACTGATTAGTCGGTGTGCTGCAGAGACGTACTGCCGGGCTGCAGTTCGCGTGCTCTCCCCGGCGCGCGTGCTCGACCTGCTTTGCTGATGTTCATCTAATAATCCGCCGGCCATTGATCACGGAGCTCGCTTGACCGTGGAGAATCAAAGAAATTAAGGAGAACCAGAAACCGAATTTCGATCTCGCTTGGTCATTGGTCACGGACGCACCGGTGAGTTCCTCCTCTGTGTTTGCCTGTGCTAATACTTTCGCTTTGCTGAATTTGTTACAGACTACCCTGCTTCGTATCGTCGCGTGTTTGAAGATTTTGGCATTGCAATAATGCTTCTATTATCTTGCTAGCTGTCTTGTGTTTCCGCTGCTCCGTGTTCCATCCGTAGATCTCATTGCGCACTCTCCGGTCATCCCATTTAATACCGGAGTTCGTTAGGAAATCTACAGGGAGAATGCCTATGTCCAGTGAGAGTAGATCGTTCTAATGGCTAGGCTCATGTTTGTCTCTAGCCGCATGATGCTTCTTCAATTATTGTTCTTCCTTTCTGTTGGGAGTCGGTACTCTGTACTCATGACAGGAGAACCACCCGGTCTTCTTTCTGTGAAGAAACAGCGGGGTAACTAGTAATTGGGTAATTCGATGGATGTGTTTGTTCATCCTTCTACATATGCACTTCAACAACTACAGTATTAACAAACTATAATAGGCCGGAAGGCAACATTTTTTACCTTTCCAACTCAAGAACAACCACTGCAAGACAAATGCACAAGTGAAAGGACTTGGTTTTCATTCAGTTTTTTTTACCAAGGCAAGGTGAAAGAGAAGTTGTTGAAGTACTATGGGGACACATGATTGATTCCGTATCCTAATAAATGATGATCTCCTATGACAAAAAGGAGGCGTCACTCTGTTGCCACGTCAACATGTGCAGGTTCTGGGTCGTGTTGCTACCTGGACTGGATCTTATTTTTCACATCCGGCAACCAATCGGTTGCTGCCGATGTTGAACCCTCTGCATATTGTAGCTACATCCATGATGTTAATGTTATCTCTGATTGACCTGACCCTACTAGATTTTGTCTAATTGTCATCTGTTAATAGCTTGATGTAGCTACAACCAACGATAAGTCGTGCAACAGATATTAAGCACATTTGTAGCTGAATATTACAGCAGACTATTATAAAATACCCCTCCATCAGCTCATGCAGCACTTTTTAAAATTTAGTTCTTTATTCTATTTGAGATCCACTGTTAGAAGCCACTCATTTGACAACGGGCATTCGCGGGCCGTGGATTGATTCCGTAGTCAAATTTATTGATTGATGCTGAACTGTGCGAACACGTACTGAATGATTGGCTAATCCTACTATTCTTTGGTATGCATCGCTATCTTTCCCTCTCTCCAACGTTGTTAGAATGCAAGTCAATGATCCATTTGATGGGAGAAAATAAGTTTGTTTACGATGATAATAAAAATACACGAAATAGTTTCTTGAACCTGCTTATGCAATACTACAGTTTATGTATTTTACATGTCATCTAATCATTTATCTTCTCAAGTTCATTCAGATACTGAAACGGCAAGATGGTTAACTTTGGAAAGAAGCTGGCGCAAGATCAAGTAGAAGAATGGAAAGGGTATGATTTTCCTTGGAGTGCTTCTGAGAAGTTTTTGCTTTAACTTTTTTGGAACAGAAGATTTCTCATATTCTTTTTAAAGAAAAATCGATTATATATTTCTCCAATGTAAAACACTGCTTGTGTCCGTACTATATCATTTGCTTCAATCCTAATACATGAAATGAAAAACGAAGAGCCATCTAACTTCTGTAGTTTTATGATGATGAACTAGGTGCACATTTCACAAGCCAGTTCCCTCAGTCTAATAATTTTCTTCACAATGCTAATAAATTCCTGCAGAGATCTTAAATTTTTTTGTCTTTCTATTGCTAGGTACTATATCAATTACAAATTAATGAAGAAAATGCTGAAGCAATACGTTCAACAAACTCAAATTGGTGGCAAAGATTGCGAACAAATACTTAAAGAGTTCTCAAGGATTCTTGATGATCAGGTATGCAGAAAGTTGATCTCTCGGAGCGACTTATCCATTCTGTCTCTCGTCCCTTGCATCACGAACTTGGTATCTTCAATAGGGGTAGATCGTTTTGGTTAACTAAAATTCGTATGTACTCCAATTCAGATTGAAAGGATCGTGCTCTTTCTGCTACAACAACAAGGCCACCTTGCTAGCAGGATTGAGGAATTGGGAGCACAGCGCTCTGCTATTGCACGACAAGTTGATACGTCAAGAGTTTTTCAACTCCGTGAGGATTACAGAGAAGTTGGGAGAGATCTTGTAAAGCTTCTCCGCTTTGTTGACATGAATGCTACTGGTCTGAGAAAGATACTAAAGAAGTTTGATAAGCGTTTTGGGTACAAGTTTACAGATTATTATGTCACTACTCGTGCAAACCATCCTTATTCTCAGCTTCAGCAAGTCTTTAAGCAAGTGGTAATTTGCTGGCATTTTACATTGGCAACTGCTTTTATTATTTTTCTTCCCTACAGCTAATCAGGACCTCTGCTACTTATCACACACTTCTACCAATACAGGGAATTGTAGCTGTTGCAGGTGCGTTATCGCGGAACCTTGCATATCTGGAGGATGAGCATCGTGGAAGCTTTTTATCCATCTATGATAATCCGTCAGTTGTACTGAAGGTAATATGTTTCCATGGTCCCACTCTCTTTCAGCTCAGTATTTTTTTTTCTGTCCTCCCAACTGGATGGCCTATTTGCTGTATGTTTTAAGAGTGTGATCTAACTATTTTCTCTAATATTCAGGACCCTATCATAGACCAAGTAAATAACGCAGTGCAGAAACTCACACACGCGACGAACTTTATGCAATACTTGGGGCAACATGCACTTATCGTCCAAGATGATACTACAAGTGAATCGGAGGATACTGTCAATGATGAGAGCTATCACTTCATGTCTCTGATGCTTAACCTTGTGAACACATTTCTTTACATGGTGAATACATATATCATTGTGCCAACTGCAGACGACTATTCAGTAAGCCTTGGAGCTGCCCCGACAGTTTGTGGCATAATTATTGGATCAATGGCGGTCGCGCAAGTGTTTTCCTCCGTTTATTTCAGTGCATGGTCAAACAGGTCATACTTCAGACCTCTAGTGTTCAGTAGCATTATGCTGTTCTCTGGGAACCTACTGTATGCATTGGCGTACGACCTGAATTCGCTGACAGTTCTCCTGATTGGCCGGATACTATGCGGGTATGCAGACACTTTCTGTCTTTGATAAACTTACCTTTTTTTGCAATGGCAAGTACTTCATTATCTGTGTCTTGAGATTTTCTGAAATTACTCCTTTCATACTGACAACAGGTTGGGTTCTGCAAGAGCTGTGAACCGTCGGTATATCAGCGACTGTGTACCTCTCAAGACCAGGCTACAAGCTTCTGCAGGATTTGTCAGTGCTAGTGCTCTTGGAATGGCATGTGGACCTGGTCTTGCTGGTTTTCTTCAGACAAAATTTACAATATACTCGCTCACTTTTAACCAGAGCACATTGCCTGGATGGCTCATGTCCATCTCTTGGCTTCTTTACTTGGTGTGGCTATGGTTTTCATTCAAAGAGCCTGAACACTTCGCTAAGGCTGCAGCCAGTGCAGCGGCATCTGAATCTAGTAAGTCTCAACTAGCAGACCACAGTAGTTGCACCTGCATTGCTCTCCTGACTTTGTGTTTTTATCATGTGTTCAAACGGAGCCTAAACAGTAAAGTACACTAGATTTTATTCTTGCACAATAAAGCAGTTGTAGCTACTGGCATTATTTTAGCATCGTCAGAAGGTGTTCTTATACGAAGTTAACTTATTTTAAAAGTAGGTCATCAAGAAAGTGCTAATTTGGAGGAAGGCCTAGCACAACCTTTGCTTATAGCAGAAGACAGAATGGATGAGAATTCGGAGGATAATGATGATACCACAGACTCCCAAAAATCTCATGAACCAGCAACATCATTTGTTTCAGCATATAAATTGCTGACACCATCTGTGAAGGTTTGTTTTTTCCGCTTATCAGCTACTTTTTTTTTCTGAAGCGAAGCATACTAAAAAAAGCAAATTACCTCAATATTTATTTGATACGAAAAAGGTAAGGTATCTGAACTTTCGTTACCTCAGAAAAAAAAATAATGCAATTATTAGAAGGTACATTTGCGTTGACACATATAAACAAACACACCACACTTATACACTATGTCAAATGAACTTGAGGATCCCATAGAAATCTTGGAGGGTTGCATGTTAATATCTATCTAGGTTTAATTTATGTGTTGAAACTACCTTCGTCTCTATTTTCGTTCAGTAATTTCACATGCACATTCATTTCTCAGGTCCAACTATTGATATACTTTATGCTCAAGTATGCGATGGAAATTTTGCTCTCCGAATCAAGTGTCATCACCACATACTATTTTAACTGGGATACAAGTGCAGTGGCTATCTTTTTAGCGATTCTTGGGTTGACTGTTCTTCCAGTCAACGCCCTCGTTGGGAGCTACGTTACCAATTGGTTTGAGGACAGGTAACTTCTCTTTTCGAGAACCCTGAATTATGAAACCATTTTTTTCTAAAAGCGGCTAAGCTCACCCCAGCCTTGTTTTACATAGTGATGCTATCTTGGTGTTTAAAAAAGATGGACATGTCTTCATAGATGTATGGAAAGCTGGAAATTTATAACTTAAATATCTTAATCGAAAATATGTGTAAAACAACAAGAGATAAAAAATTCCTCTTGTCCACTTTTGCCTTTTTTTTTTGTAATGTCCCTATCCTTAAGCGTCCCTCTCCCCTCTCATGTTTTTTCAACTACTTCTGAAAATTTGAAGATGCAAAACCACCATAGTGACTGGTTTAAGGTTTCGAGGGTGATTTCTCATGCCAAAGTTCTCCAAGAATCTGAAACTGTTCACGGGTGTGGAGTAAAGGAAGAACGGAAAAACATCATCAACTAATATAATCATTTGTATTCGATAGAAATAAAACATGGCACAAATAGTCATGTTTTTTTCTGAATTTTCTAGTAACATTCTCAACATCCAGGAATTTTCAATAAAGTTAAAGGCTTGTAATAAAAACCCCACTTTCAATATCGGTGAAGGGTATTTAAAGTCTACGGTTCAAGTGGGACCAAGCACAATAGTTCATGGTTAAAATTAGACTTAATTTTTCTCTATAAGTATTATAATTGTAATACTGCTTTACTCACACATCAGAAATTCAGTCTCAAAATGCTTTAAGTGTTAGATTGTTAAGGTCATGATTCCACCGAGATAAAATGAAGTGAGGCTACACCCTTTACCTTTTGAAGTACTCACTCCGATTCATATTACTTGCAACTAATATAGATGTATCTAGACACATTTTAATTGTAGATACCATTTTAGTTGCAAGTAATATGGATCGGAGGGAGTGCCATAATTACAATTAGTCTTAGTTAACCCGTTCTAAAGATTATCATGACAAGGAAATTTTCCTGCACAGGCAAATTCTGTTGGCTTCTGAAATCATGGTTCTGATTGGCATAATCATGAGCTTCCGTTACACGCCTCACTACTCGATCCCACAATACGTCTCTTCGGCTCTCATCACATTTGTATTTGCGGAGGTGCTTGAAGGTATGTGAACTTTAACCAGATCATTCAGCTCAGCGACACTATATTTACACGCACGCAGGATGCATCTGAAAAAAAAAAATCATAAAATAACTCTGTTGCTCATGAACAATGCAGGAGTAAACCTATCCCTGCTTTCACGGGTCATGTCGTCGAGGCTCTCACGGGGGACCTACAACGGCGGCCTCCTCTCGACAGAGGCTGGTACTCTGGCCCGCGTGGTTGCTGACGCGACGATCACTGGAGCGGGTTACCTAGGAACAGGCATGCTTCTCAACGTCACGCTGCTTCCGCCCCTTGTGATCTCCATAGTCTCCATTGTTGCGACGTTCTGCACATACAACACTCTGTTTTGAGGAGAGCTAAAGAACCGTTTTCTTCTTCTGAGGCAGATCAGCCTTTTTTTCTGCGCAATGTCCAGACAGTTAAAATGGTTCCTGCCCACATTGGGTTGTATTTGTCTATTTGATTTTGAAGCAGTAGCAGAATTGGTCTTCAGGCTCCAATAATCTTTGTAAATGCCGATGTGTGCATCCTAGATGTAAGAAAAATGTATCGTAGCAATGTGCATGGGGCAGATGTAATCTTGTTTAGATCTGTATCCCTGAACTCTCAAAAGGAAGGAAGATTTGTACCCCTGAACCTGTGTATTCAGATGCAATGTGGAAAGCTTTGTTTTGTGTTGGAAATGCAGCACGGATATGATTTCCTGGCGTACACTGACAAGTCACGCAGGTAGCCGTGTGCTGTTGAGCTGGGCAATGTTTTACACTGACAGAGCATTTCACACAGCAAACCTGAGGCATTAATTCTGATGAGCTCCCAACGGCTGGCTCCCAGACGAGAGGCGAATTACTAGGCCATAACTCCGAGGTGCCAATTTCAGGGGGCTTGATCGTGTTAACTAAACCTGACTGAACCGGGCCGTTTGGAGAAGGTGCGTCAAGTCGTCAACCGTTTAGCTGGGCCGTGCCAGATCGGACACCCGCCGACCCGCTCTGTGCTCGACGGTTTGTCGCTACGAAACAGGGCAAGAGGGCGTCAGGTTTGACGCGGCCGCTCCGCACGGTCATGGAGCTCGAGCTTCGCTGAGAATGGCCAGTCACACGGATGAGCTCCGAGGTTGTTCTGGTGGTTAAGTCCTTTTCCTACCCCTTCTTTACCACGCTTGTGGCATGGCCACTGCGGCCTGTGTACCGACCGTGTAGGACGTGGCCGGTCGTATGTGTACAGCAAGAGTGTGCGTGCCCGGTCGTCGGGCGATTTCACCGGCGCATGCATGGCACCGCCGCACCGGTGCTCGGTCGGCATATAAAGCCGCATTGTATCATACGGCTTGGTCACACAAGAGCCAAGCTCCACTAATCCCAATGGCTTCCTTCGCACGAACACCGGCCATCTACATCGTCACAAGCTTCTTGGTGCTCCTATCCTGCTCGCAGCAAGGTGACTGATTTGATCTTCTCCGTTTCCTTCTCTGTCCACCTTGGCACCTTGCATGGATTTTGTCTCATCATGTTACTGATCATGCTTCGAACAGCGCGAGGCGTGAACTACACCTTCGCGAGGGACGCGACGCGGGCGCCGGCGGTGTCCTACTACGACTACATCATCGTGGGTGGCGGCACGGCGGGGTGCCCGCTGGCCGCGACGCTGTCGCAGCGCTTCCGCGTGCTGCTGCTGGAGCGCGGCGGCTCGCCGTACGGCGACGAGCGGGTGGAGAACATGACCCACTTCACGGCCACGCTCGCCGACACCTCCGCGGGCTCGCCGGCGCAGCGGTTCGTGTCGGAGGACGGCGTGATCAACTCGCGCCCCAGGGTGCTGGGCGGCGGCAGCTGCATCAACGCCGGCTTCTACACGCGCGCCAGCGACGATTACGTGCTGGACGTCGGGTGGGACCTGGCCGCCACAAAGGAGGCGTACCGGTGGGTGGAGGACGTGGTGGCGTTCCACCCGGAGCTCGGGCCATGGCAGTCCGCGCTGCAGAGAGGGCTCTTGGAGGCCGGCATCGCCCCGGACAACGGCTTCACCTTTGACCACATCGAGGGGACCAAGGTCGGCGGCTCCATTTTTGACGACGAGGGGCGGCGCCACACCGCCGCCGACCTGCTGCGGTACGCGCGACCAGAGGGCGTCAACGTGCTGCTCCGGGCCAGAGTCGCCAAGATCCTCTTCAACGTCGGAGGTACGGTAGTTAGAGCCTCTTCACACCATCCATCACACACACGCTGACGTGCATTTCGATCGTGTAACATTTTGTTACCCCGCGCGCCTTTTTTTTTGTCGTGTCAGGGGGGCGCCGGCCGGTGGCGCACGGGGTGGTGTTCCACGACTCGGAGGGGCAGATGCACAAGGCGTACCTCAACGCCGGCCGCCGCAACGAGATCATCCTCTCGGCGGGCGCCCTGGGCAGCCCGCAGCTGCTGATGCTCAGCGGCGTCGGCCCCGCGGGCCACCTGCGCTCCTTCAACATCACCCTCGTCCTCAACCAGCCCGCCGTCGGCCAGGGCATGGCCGACAACCCCATGAACGCCATCTTCGTGCCGTCGCCTTCCCTGGTCGAGGTTTCTCTCATCCAGGTCGTCGGCATCACCCAGTTCGGGAGCTACATCGAGGGCGCCAGCGGCTCCAACTGGGCCAACCCGCGCCACCAGGCCTCCGGCGGCGGCCAACACCGGCCGCCCCGCAACTTCGGGATGTTCTCTCCGCAGGTACGTTGTACATTGCAAGTGACGGTGTGACAGCTTGAGCAAAATGAACAGGTGACATTGATTTTGTTCCTGCAGACGGGGCAGCTAGCGACGGTGCCCCCGAAGCAGCGGACGCCGGAGGCGATCGCGCGCGCGGCCGACGCGATGAGCCGGCTCGATGACGCGGCGTTCCGCGGCGGCTTCATCCTGGAGAAGGTCATGGGCCCGGCGTCCACGGGCCACCTCGAGCTGCGGAACCGCAACCCGGACGACAACCCGGCGGTCACCTTCAACTACTTCTCCCACCCGGAGGACCTCCGGCGCTGCGTCGACGGCCTGACGGTCATCGAGCGCGTCATCAGGTCCAAGTCCTTCCAGAGGTTCACGTACCCGGACTTCTCCATCGAGATGCTGCTCAACATGACGGCGGAGTTCCCCGTCAACATGCTGCCCCGGCACGACAACGACTCCAGGTCCCTGGAGCAGTTCTGCAAGGATACCGTCATGACCATCTGGCACTACCACGGCGGATGCCAGGTCGGCAGGGTCGTCGACGCCGAGTACAGGGTGCTCGGCGTCGATGCGCTGCGTGTCATCGATGGCTCCACACTCAATGCCTCGCCGGGAACCAACCCACAGGCCACCGTCATGATGCTCGGCAGGTAATCCCCCATCTTTTGCTCATTGGGCATGTTTGTTCCTAGAGATATTATATTTTGGAGTCCGTCCCTAAATGTCTAGCACTTTTTAGCCAAGGTCCTAGTGGTACTGATTCTGTCGTCATGGTTGCAGTTTTAGGTCGGATTTTGTCAATCTCTCTCATAAAAGAATAATGATTATGTCTGATTGTGTGTTATCTTGACAGGTATATGGGGGTCAAAATCCAAAACGAGAGGTTGCACGCTGAAGGATTCAGGAGGCGAAAACTGTAATTAGTTCAGTCAGAGTTACCAGCCACATTATAAGTGCAGTTTGATGCTTGTTTCACTATTGGTAGTTTGAACCTGGTAACTAGTCATGATCGACTGTAATTTCATTGGGATGAATTGCACGTCATTAATTGCTGGATGCGTGTGTTCGGATATACTACCAAGATGAAATATATAATGTCTGAAAGACAAATTTATATTTATATTTAACAAGAAATCTTATCGAGAAACATTCGTGGACTACAGTTCTGACAGTCAAATACTGGTAATATACTCTCGCATCTCCTCTGAGATTGTTCTTTCGCGACCCAAAGTGTCAGCTCCAATTGCCAAAGAAGGGTCTCGAAAACGAAAGAAGAATCCCATAGTGGGGTGTGAGCTTTTAGAGGGCACAACCCTCAACGTAAAAGGGAAAGGGAGATGTTGGATGCCAAGAGGATATCCATGGTTTAAAACCCTTTGAAAACTTAGCAGGTATATGTCTCGTGGCTCTCGCCTGCTGGATTTATGTTCCCTATAAATCCCGCGATGCGGCAGAGTGGGAGAGCAGCAAGGTCAAGGACTCAAAAGGTAAGGAAGGTGAAGAAGAAGGAAGCGAATGTTCTAAGCGATCAATGGTGAGGTATTTGTATTGAGCAGTCCAGTTTCAGGGCTCCTCTCTATTGGCAGGGAGCATTTGAAGCCTTGTAGCTTCATCCAGTGCTCTGCCAAAGGAGAGTTGCCCTGTAACTGGACCTAGCTTAAGCAGGTTCAGAGATTGTGAGGATTTGGTTTTCACAGCTTCAGGCTTTCAGCTTCACACTTGGCTATTTCCTCCACGCAGAGGGGAACATCACCACATAACACAAGCCCACATGGCACATTTGTACCTAGCGCTGCTAGCTCGATTGATTACAAAATGGTTTTACTTTTGACACATAGAAATTCTTGGAAAGACCTCAGCAGACCCAACGATCCACCAACAACATCGGAGACAACTGATTTGCTCTGGCTTTTACAATGCAGTTCTACCACTAGCGTAGCACAGCCGTTCTCTACATGCACCCGATCTAGGAAGATTGGCCGGTAAGATCGCCTTCAAGCTGTGCAGAGCCGCCAGGGTTTCTGCCATTTCTGCTGATCGATAGTTCTCCAACCTCTCCCAAGCTGATACGATCGTTCTCCCTTCTTCCGTTGCCATTGGTACCTATTAATTGTTCAATCTCAGTAGTATTGAGTCGCTGCAATATAAGTTGTTTCTCAAGTGTGATATCTCCACCTCATAAGTAAGAGCTTGGACCCCATGGACGCATCAGCTTGATTTAGAACCAGCAACATCCAATCATTTCCAGTATAGGAGCATCTCCACCGGCACCCCCATATAGTATAGTACAAGCTGCCAACAATCTGATCCATTGCGCGTACCGTGGCTCTCAAACGATGGGGCAAATGGCTAGGTCGCTGACATGTGGTGCTCACCGGTCGATTTCCTCAGTGGTAGACGTGCCTGGTAGCCCTGAGCCGGCCCCGAAGGTTGGGGGCGGACAAGCGGTTATCAAACAGTTTATTAGACCACCGAGACAGATGGATCCTCTTGCAATAAGGTAACTGTGATTATCGGGGGTTGACGATTCTCCATTTGAGGAGGAGGGAATTTCAATATCAACAGTAGGGCAACCTTTTGCAAGATAATCATACTCATAACATTTATGTCACGATCTCCTCTTGATGGGAATCTTCTTGGTTCTTCTAGCAATTTCCTCCTCAATGATGTGCGCCAACTTTTTTTTCTCTTAATTTTCTCTACATTATTAGTCATAGAACAATTAAAGGAAATAGAGGCGTTTTTATCATGGCCACTGATGGTGCTCCGATGATGGCAGTGGTGGAAGCGGTTGGGAAACCCCAAGAAGAAGGTGTGATGAGCACAACAGCAAGTTCTTCCTCAGTTTAACCAAGGTTTAATCGACAGGAGAAAGGCGTGACTTCTGAAGTTGTTGTTGGCTGACTAGTGGCAGGCGCACTACCGGCGTAA
This sequence comes from Lolium multiflorum, assembly GCA_030979885.1. Lineage (NCBI taxonomy): Eukaryota > Viridiplantae > Streptophyta > Magnoliopsida > Poales > Poaceae > Lolium > Lolium multiflorum. Next base: position 268,764,421 of record CM061748.1, on the reverse strand, counting down.
GAAACAACGTGGAACCTACACACAACACAACCAAAGTACTTTGCCCCAACTTACAGTGACATTATCAATCTCACCGGTTTGCCGAACACAAAGGATTAGACGTATCGAATGGAAGGATATGTTTACAGTAAATGTAATGTGATTGGTTGAATTTATCAGTAAAGGAAATAGGACCGGGATACACAGTTCACTAGAGGTGTCTCTCCATAAGGAAATAACATGTTGGGTGAACAAATTACAGCTGGGCAATTGACAGAATATCGATCAATACATGACAAGATGATTACTATGAGATTTGATATGGGCATTACAACATAATACATAGACCGTAATCAACTGCGTATATGACTAATAATCCACCTTCGTTAGCTCCGCACCCCTTTTAGTATAAAGTTGCAAGCAACAGATTATCGCATTAAGCAATGTGTGTAAAGTAAACAATAGAATTACCCTCAAATAAAACATTGTTGTTTTCTCCCTAGTAGCAAAAGCACATCTACAATCTTAGAAGTTATAAAGTCACTCTCCCAGAAAACTAGAGGCATGAATCTACTATCGAGCATAAATACCCCATCATGGAGTCACAAGTGTCCACTTGGCCAGAGTTTCTACTAGCAATGGAAACCATGCAAGATCACAAATAACATATGAAATGAATACATAATCAATCTCAACATAGTATACAATATTCATTGGATCCCAGCAAACCAAACATATAGGATTGCATGAAGATGATCCTGATCATGTAGGGCAGCTCACAAGATCGATACATGAAGCACAAAATGGAGAAGATAACCATCTAGCTACTGATATGGACCCATAGTCCATGGATGAACTACTCACGCATCACTTCGGAGGCGGGCATGGCGATGTAGATGCCTCCGCGATGATTTCCCCCGTGGGTGCCGGAAAAACTTCAGAACCCCCGAGATGGTTCGGCGATGGCGGCCGCGACATAACTTTTCGTGGACGAGGCTCGGGTATCCAGGGTTTCCGAGAAGATGTATAAATAGGCGGAGGATTTAGGTCTGTGGGGGGGGCCCACCACCCCTGGCGCGGGCCAGGCCAGGCGCGCCTAGGGTAGGTCTGGCCGCCCTGTGCGCCTCTTCGACCCTCCTGGACTTTGTCTTCGTTTCATTAAAACATTGACTTCGGCTTTTGTTTTGTCCAATTTCGACAATATTTCTGTACAACTTTTAAAATACAAAAACAGAAAAAGGGAACGACAACGTGGCATCTTGTTAATAGGTTAGTGCCGAAAATCATGTAAAAGTGCAACGAAGTGTAAGCAAAACATATATGAATTGGTGTAAAATAAGCATGTGGCATCAAAAATTATAAATACATTTGAGACGTATCAAGCATCTCCAAGCTTAACTCCTGCTCGTCCTTGAGTAGGTAAGTGATAACAAAAATAATTTTTGAGGTAACATGAAGCAACACAATCTTGATCAAGCATGTAAACCATTGTGAGCTGGGATCTAAGTACTCTAACATAGGCATGATATATATGATTCAATTGAACTTAGCAACTATGTTATAACATGAAGAGTAACTCAAACAAATATCATGAATAATAGTGCATTGAAAGTAAACATAACAAAGTGGTACTCAACATGTCCTTATGGAATAGCAAAACATAAATGCTAGGACACCTTCAAACTTCAGAGGGTGACTAGATACAAGTAATTCGAGAGCAAGCAATAGCACAATCATGAATCAATCAATAATAATTTTGGGACTATGCACATTGCACTAAGAATGACAATTATGCTCTCTTAATCGGTGCATAAAGTAGAAGGTGAAGACTCAACATAAAAGTAAAAGAGAGACTCTTTGCAGAGTAAGCAAGATAAACAAGTTTTATAAACCTTCCAAAAAGTATGGTACTTATTAGCTTTGAGATCTCATTGCCCCTATCATAAGCATCTTGAATGGATAAAGTTAATGTGAGTCAAAAATGAGTTATATGCTTGCAAATCACAAGTTGAAAATCTCATGCCCCTTGAATGCAAGTACCTAAACCTCATGATACTCAACTTAGGTACCAAATAAGTTCTTGTCATTGTAAGTATACATGTATCATTGAGAACCGCCAATGGGGTACCTCTTGCTAGATGATATGGAGGTACTCTTGTGGAGCAATCCCATGCCAAAATGACAAGACAAACAGATAGTGAGCACCTCAGCAATTTTTTATTTACTATGAGTATAACTTTTTATTGCAAATACTTCATAGAATGCTCACTATGGCTTAGCTGTAATATTTTACCATGAATGATGCATGGCTTAGATTAGCGGCCCAGGTGTTTCCCTAACTCATATAAAAACTTCATGGACTTATAAGATTCCATTTTATTTCGCACCGCTAGGCATCCATAGACAAAAGAACATGACATCAACTAAATATAAGTGCAATGTCGAACGTGTTCCCCATGAAAGCATGGTTCTACTAACTCCCAACTCGCAATTTGCAAACATATAAACTTCATAAGATAGGCACAATGATCAAATTTATTAATTATAAGAAAGTAAATGTGCCATCGAGTTCATGAGAGCTTTACTGACTAATTTTCTCATGCCAAAATTTAATTTAGTAAGATTAAAACATGATGAATTACTTGGAATAGCAATAATGCTACTAGGTAGATATGGTGAACACAATTGGCAAATTTTATTTCATGGTGATTGGATGCACGAGTAGGGATCATACTCCGCGCAGGCGAAGGCTAGCAAAAGACTGGGAGCGACCAACTAAGAGAGAAATAATGTCCATAATCATGCATAGCGACAAAACATTATCAATCAAAGCATAAAGTGATATTACAAGTCAAAAACTAAATGATCGTAGAGGTTTTAGTTGACTGGTTATAGTCATAACATGGTGTAAGCATGTGCCAAGTGTTGGAGATATGCCCAAGAGGCAATAATAAAATGGTTATTATAATATATATTTGTGTTTATGATAATGTTTCCATATCATGCTATAATTGTATTAACCGAAACATTGATACATGTGTGTTATGTAAACAACAAGGAGTCCCTAGTAAGCCTCTTGAATAACTAGCTTGTTGATTAATAGATGATCATGATTTCGTGATCATGAACATTGGATGTTATTAATAACAAGGTTATGTCATTGATGAATGATTTAATGGACACACCCAATTAAGCGTAGCATAAGATCACGTCATTAAGTTCATTTGCTATAAGCTTTCGATACATAGTTACCTAGTCCTTCGACCATGAGATCATGTAAATCACTTATACCGAAAGGGTACTTTGATTACATCAAACGCCACACGTAAATGGGTGGTTATAAAGGTGGGATTAAGTATTCGGAAAGTATGAGTTGAGGCATATGGATCAAGAGTGGGATATTGTCCATCCCGATGATGGATAGATATACTCGGCCCTCTCGGTGGAATGTCGTCTGATTAGCTTGCAAGCATATGAATGGTTCATAAGAGATGATATACCACGATACGAGTAAAGAGTACTTGTCGGAGACGAGGTTGAACGAGGTATAGAGATACCGATGATCAAACCTCGGACAAGTAAAATATCGCGTGACAAAGGGAATCGGTATCGTATGTAAATGGTTCAATCGATCACTAAGTCATCGTTGAATATGTGGGAGACATTATGGATCTCCAGATCCCGCTATTGGTTATTGGTCGGAGAGAAGTCTCAACCATGTCTGCATAGTTCACGAACCGTAGGGTGACACACTTAAGGTTTGATGTCGTTTTAAGTAGATATGGAATATGGAATGGAGTTCAAAGTTTTGTTCGGAGTTTCGGATGGGATCCAGGACATCACGAGGAGGTCCGGAATGGTCCGGAGAATAAGATTCATATATAGGAAAACTTTCCAAGTTTGGAAACGATCCGGTGAATTTATAGAAGGTGGTTTCTAGAATTATCCGGAATAAATCACTATGGAAGGAGGAGTCCCGGAGGGACTCCACCAACCCTAACCAGCCAACCAAGTGGGAGGGTGGAGTCCATGGTGGACTCCACCTCCTTGGCCGGCCAAAGAAAGGGGAAGGGGAGAGTCCCTGTCCCTCTAGGTTTCGTCCATATGGCAGTTTTTGAATTGGGGTCTTATTCGAAGACTTTGGGCAAACCCTAGGGATTCCACCTATATAATGAGGGACAAGGGGAGGGGGCCGGCCACTTATTTCCACCAAGTTGGCCGCACCCCTCAAGGCTGCCCAAGCTGGCGCCCCCTCTCCCCAAACCCTAGCCGCCCTCCTCCTCCACTTCTCCATACGCTTTGGCGAAGCCCTGCCGAAGATCTCCACCACCACCGCCACCACACCGTCGTGTTGTCGGGATTCCGAGGAGGATCTAATACTTCCGCTGCCCGCTGGAACAGGGAGAAGGAGGTCGTCATCAACACCGAACGTGTGACCGAGTACGGAGGTGCTGCCCGACTGTGGCACCGTCAAGATCTTCTACGCGCTTTCGAAAGCGGCAAGTGATCGACTACAGCAACAACGAGATCTAATCTCGTAGGCTTTGGAAATCTTCAGGGTTAGTCTCGTGATCTTCTCGTTTTCCCATCTACTAGATTGCATCTTGGCTTGGTTTGTTCTTGCGGTAGAATTTTTTGTTTTCTATGCTACGAATCCCATCATGGTATCCGTGTCTATGCATAGATTGGTTGCACGAGTAGAACACAATTGTTTTGTGGCGTTGATGCTTTGTTGTCTTTAGTTCGTGTACTTTGCATCTTGTGGCATGGTGGGATGAAGCGGCCCGCTAACTTTACATGACCGCGTTCATGAGATTTGCTCCACGCTCGACATGCAACTTGTATTGCATAAGTGGCTTTGCGGGTGTCTGTCTCTCCCACCATAGTGAACATTCAATTTACTCTTTCTATTGCCAACAATAGTATCACCGTTGTGGTTCATGTTCATAGGTAGATTGGATCTTGCTCGAAACCCTAAACCACGTAAAATATGCAAACCAAATTAGAGGCGTCTAACTTGTTTTTGGGGTTTGGTGATGTGATATGGCCATGATGTGATGATGAATATGTATGAGATGATCATTATTGTATTGTGGCAACCGGCAGGAGCCTTATGGTTGTCTTTATATTTCATGTAATAGTATTATTTCAAAGTAGTTTTAATAGTTGCTACATGAGGTGTACAACCATGAAGACGGCGCCATGGACCTTGACGCTACGCCGACGATGATGGAGATCATGTCCGTTGATGATGGAGATCATGTCCGTGCTTTGGAGATGAAGATCAAAGGCACAAAGACTAAAGGTCCATATCATATCACATTATGAATTGCATGTGATGTTAATCCTTTATGCATCTTATCTTGCTTAGATCGCGACGGTAGCATTATAAGATGATCCTCACATTAATATCAAGATAATAAAGTGTTCTCCCTCGTATGCACCATTGCTACAGTTCATCGTTTTGAAGCATCTGATGATCGGATGTGATAGATTCTACGTTCACATACAACGGTGTAAGCCATGTTGCACACGCGGAATACTTGGGTTGCTTGACGAGCCTAGCATGTCTGCACATGGCCTCGGAACACAAGAAACCGAAAGGTTGAACACGAGTCATATGGATGATATGATCAACATGTTGATGTTCACCATTGAAGCTACATCATCTCACGTGATGATCGGTTTTGGTGTAGTGGATATGGATCGTGTGCCACTAAACAACTATGAGGGATGTTGTATTAAGTGGGAGTTCATTAGTAATTAGATTAAAACATGAACTAATTATCATGAACATAGTCTGAATAGTATTTTGAATTAAATTTGTAGAATTGGCATCCGTTTTCTACCATGCGCTAGTCTTGTAATTGAGATAGAAATAATGTTAAGTCTGACAAGAAACTTTACGGACTGGTACCGTATTGTTAAAGAATCAAGAAATGATTAAGTCCTATTACAAACTTTTAGTAAACCTCACATTGCTGATTCAAAGAACAATGGTTTCAATTAGTACCTAGAATCATCTTGTCTCCGTGAAACTTGAAGTTCAAATCTGTTTGAAAAAGTAAGGAGCTGAAAATTTTGTTTTCAGAAATAAGCAAGGTGTGAGATATATGTGATATCTAAGACCTTATTGCAAGGTGATAGAATATAATTTGGTGAGACTACATAAACTCATAAGTTTTATGGGAATGTACGAAGGTTGAAGACGCCAGGCATCCCAATCCTCCAACTATTGGGGCACTAACGATATTCGCATATCCATGAAGTGATCGTCCTTAGTATGCACCGTTGCTAAGACTCGTCGTTTTGAAGCATCACGTGATGATCGGGTGTTATAGATTCTACGTGTGCATACAACGGGTGCAAGCTAGATTTGCACATGCGAATACTGAGGTTAAACTTTACGAGCCTAGCATGTACAGACATGGTCTCGGAAAGTCGTCATGAAATAATGGATAAATTTATGAGTGAAATTGTTCATCATATTACAAAGGTTACTAATAGTGAAATCCGGAACACTAGTCATATGATGATCAACTTCAAAGTAAGAACCTCAAGGTTATTGGTATTTGACCAACAAACCTAGAAGTTATTGATGTTGAAGTGTTTTTCTGAGAATGAGGAAAGCTAAAAGAGAAACTACAAAGATATTTTGGCAGAAAGAAAGAAAAGACTAGAAAGTCTAGCTCAGGTGTATATAGATGATATACATGTTATGGATGTATTCCTTGTTTGGTCACATAATGAAATTCTTGGGTATTTGTACCAGATTGGTTGGTATGAGATGTCATACAATACAACGCAATACAAGAATACGATGGCCTAAGTGACTGATAAGGAATATGGTAATAATGCACGTCTGGAACATAATAAAGTGTTATTATGTTTGTCGTTGACATTCTACCTAGCCCTTAGAATTTATAATAAAGAACTTAATAATTGTTATTTTGCTCTAGTCAAATGAAAACAATGAGTTGTTCAAATTATGACATTACTCCATGAATGATGGATAAGTTATTATAAATCTTAAATGGTGAAATACACATACATAACACTGACGCTAAAATGCCATAAGGCAAATGATTTGAATTCCACTTGTTTGTGGAACCGCCATTTAGGTCATGTTAGAAAGGAACGCATGAAGGAACTCCATGCAACTAGATTTTTGGAGTCATTTGATTTTTGAATCATTTGGCGCTTGCAAATCTTTCTAAAGAGAATGACTGAAATACCGTTCATAGGCCAAGAGTTGAACGGGCAACTAACTTAGTGAAAACATACATGATGATTGATGGCGTGTAACTCACACGTTCGTTGGGAACCCCAAGAGGAAGGTATGATGCGCACAGCAGCAAGTTTTCCCTCAGAAAGAAACCAAGGTTTATCGAACCAGGAGGAGCCAAGAAGCACGTTGAAGGTTGATGGCGGCGGGATGTAGTGCGGCGCAACACCGGGATTCCGCGCCAACGTGGAACCCGCACAACACACCAAAGTACTTTGCCCCAACGAAGCGTTGAGGTTGTCAATCTCACCGCTTGTAACAAAGGATTAACCGTATTGTGGAAGATGATTGTTTAAAAGAAAACAGTAAAACAAGTATTGCAGTAGATTGTATTTCAGTAAAGAGAATTGGACCGGGGTCCACAGTTCACTAGAGGTGTCTCTCCCATAAGACAAACGATATGTTGGGTGAACAAATTACGGTTGGGCAATTGACAAAAAGAGAGCATGACCATGCACATACATATCATGATGAGTATAGTGAGATTTAATTGGGCATTACGACAAAGTACATAGACCGCCATCCATGCATCTATGCCTAAAAAGTCCACTTCAGGTTATCATCCGAACCCCCTCCGGTATTAAGTTGCAAAGCAAGACAATTGCATTAAGTATGGAGCGTAATGTAATCAACAGCTACATCCTTAGACATAGCATCAATGTTTTATCCCTAGTGGCAACAGCACAACACAACCTTAGAACTTTCTGTCACTTTGGGCATGAACCCACTATCGAGCATAAGTACTCCCTCTTGGAGTTACAAGCATCTACTTGGCAGAGCATCTACTAGTAACGGAGAGCATGCAAGATCATAAACAACACGTAGATATAACTTTGATAATCAACATAACAAGTATTCTCTATTCATCGGATCCCAACAAACGCAACATATAGAATTACAGATAGATGATCTTGATCATGTTAGGCAGCTCACAAGATCCGACAATGATAGCACAATGGGGAGAAGACAACCATCTAGCTACTGCTATGGACCCATAGTCCAGGGGTAGACTACTCACACATCACACCGAAGGCGACCATGGCGGCGTAGAGTCCTCCGGGAGATGATTCCCCTCTCCGGCAGGGTGCCGAGGCGATCTCCCGGATCCCCCGAGATGGGATCGGCGTTGGCGGCGTCTCTCGGAAGGTTTTCCGACGTGGCTCTCGTGACGGGTTTCACACGGAGGCTTTAAGTAGGCGGAAGGGCAAGTCAAGAGGCGGCACGGGGCCCACACCATAGGCCGGCGCGGCCAGGGGTGGGGCCGCGCCGCTCTAGGGTTTGGCCACCCCGTGGCCCCTCTTCGTCTCGTCTTCGGACTTCTGGAAGCTTCGGGGAAAAATAGGCCCCTGGGCTTTGATTTCGTCCAATTCCGAGAATATTTCCTTACTAGATTTCTGAAACCAAAAACAAGACAAAGAGCACTTCGGCATCTTGTTAATAGGTTAGTTCCAAAATGCACGAATATGACATAAAGTGTGCATAAAACATGTAGATAACATCAATAATGTGGCATGGAACATAAGAAATTATCGATATGTTGAGACGTATCGCATCCCCTTAGTTCTGCTCGTCCCGAGCAGGTAAAACGATAACACAGATAATTTCTCGATGATATGCCATCATAATCTTGATCATACTATTTGTAAAGCATATGTAGTGAATGCAGCGATCAAACAATGTATATGACATGAGTAAACAAGTGAATCATAAAGCAAAGACTTTTCATGAATAGCACTTCAAGACAAGCATCAATTAAGTCTTGCATAAGAGTTAACTCATAAAGCAATAATTCAAAGTAAAAGCATTGAAGCAACACAAAAGAAGATTAAGTTTCAGCGGTTGCTTTCAACTTGTAACATGTATATCTCATGGATATTGTCAACATAGAGTAATATAATAAGTGCAATATGCAAGTATGTAGGAATCAATGCACAGTTCACACAAGTGTTTGCTTCTTGAGGTGGAGACAAATAGGTGAACTGACTCAACATTGAAAGTAAAAGAATGGTCCTCTATAGAGGAAAAGCATCATTGCTATATTTGTGCTAGAGCTTTGATTTTGAAAATATGAAACAATTTTGTCAACGGTAGTAATAAAGCATATGTATCATGTAAATTATATCTTATAAGTTGCAAGCCTCATGCATAGTGTACTAATAGTGCCCGCACCTTGTCCTAATTAGCTTGACTACCGGATCATCACAATGCACATGTTTTAACCAAGTGTCACAAAGGGTACTCTATGCCGCCTGTACAAAGGTCTAAGGAGAAAGCTCGCATTGGATTTCTGGCTATTGATTATTCTTCAACTTAGACATCCATACCGGGACAACATAGACAACAGATAATGGACTCCTCTTTTATGCATAAGCATGTAACAACAATTAATAATTTTCTCATTTGAGATTGAGGATATATGTCCAAAACTGAAACTTCCACCATGGATCATGGCTTTAGTTAGTGGCCCAATGTTCTTCTCTAACATATGCATGCTTAACCATAAGGTGGTAGATCTCTCTTACTTCAGACAAGACGGACATGCATAGCAACTCACATGAAATTCAACAATGAATAGTTGATGGCGTCCCCAGTAAACATGGTTATCGCACAACAAGCAACTTAATAAGAGATAAAGTGCATAATTACATATTCGATACCACAATAGTTTTTAAACTATTTGTCCCATGAGCTATATATTGCAAAGGTGAATGATGGAATTTTAAGGTAGCACTCAAGCAATTTACTTTGGAATGGCGGAAAATACCATGTAGTAGGTAGGTATGGTGGACACAAATGGCATAGTGGTTGGCTCAAGTATTTTGGATGCATGAGAAGTATTCCCTCTCGATACAAGGTTTAGGCTAGCAAGGCTTATTTGAAACAAACACAAGGATGAACCTGTGCAGCAAAACTCACATAAAAGACATATTGAAAACATTATAAGACTCTACACCGTCTTCCTTGTTGTTCAAACTCAATACTAGAAATTATCTAGACCTTAGAGAAACCAAATATGCAAACCAAATTTTAGCATGCTCTATGTATTTCTTCATTAATGGGTGCAAAGCATATGATGCAAGAGCTTAATCATGAACACAACAATTGCCAAGTATCATATTACCCAAGACATTTATAGCAATTACTACATGTATCATTTTCCAATTCCAACCATATAACAATTTAACGAAGGAGAAACTTCGCCATGAATACTATGAGTAGAAACCAAGGACATACTTGTCCATATGCTACAGCGGAGCGTGTCCTCTCCCATAAAGAATGCTAGGATCCATTTTATTCAAACAAAAAAAACAAAACAAAAAACGCTCCAAGAAAAAGCACATAAGATGTGATGGAATAAAAATATAGTTTCGGAGGAACCTGATAATGTTGTCGATGAAGAAGGGGATGCCTTGGGCATCCCCAAGCTTAGACGCTGAGTCTTCTTAATATGCAGGGGTGAACCACCGGGCATCCCCAAGCTTAGAACTTTCACTCTCCTTGATCATGTTGCATCATACTCCTCTCTTGATCCTTGAAAACTTCCTCCACACCAAACTCGAAACAACTCATTAGAGGGTTAGTGCACAATATAAATTAGCATATTCAGAGGTGACACAATCATTCTTAATACTTCTGGACATTAATGCTACTGGACATTAGTGGATCAAAGAAATTCATCCAACATAGCAAAAGAGGCAATGCGAAATAAAAGGCAGAATCTGTCAAAACAGAACAGTTCGTATTGACGAATTTTAAAATGGCACCAGACTTGCTCAGATGAAAATGCTAAAATTGAATGAAAGTTGCGCACATATCTGAGGATCATGCACGTAAATTGGCTTAATTTTCTGAGCTACCTACAGGGAGGTGGACCCAGATTAGTGACAGCAAAGAAATCTGGAACTGTGCAGTAATCCAAATCTAGTACTTACTTTTCTATCAACTGCTTAACTTGGCACAACAAAACACAAAACTAAGATAAGGAGAGAGAGGTTGCTACAGTAGTAAACAACTTCCAAGACACAAAATAAAAACAAAGTACTGTAGGTAAAAACATGGGTTGTCTCCCATAAGCGCTTTTCTTTAACGCCTTTCAGCTAGGCGCAGAAAGTGTATCAAGTATTATCGAAGGGTGGTGCATTCTCAGCGGGGTGCGGAGTTTTCTCAACCAGGCATAATATATTAGATACATAAGTTTTAGCATCTCCTTTTTCATTAGTCTTAGGCGTGCTACTCTCATCAAACAAATTTTCAGGAACAAGCCAAGCATAGTTATTTTCTAGTGCATCATTCATAGCTAGGAGTTTACATGGTATTGGTGCTTTGATCTCCCCACCATCATCAATATTATTAGTGTATCTTATTCTATCCATGTCCATCTTTTCAAGGAGACTAACAAAATTAGTATGAGAACCAAGCATATTAAATTTAGCAAAGACCTTCCTAGCTTCTCTTGCTAGACCACCAAATTCTCTAAGAAGGGTTTCTAAAACAAAATCTTTCTTTTCCTCTTCTTCCATATCACCAAGTGTGAGAAACATGTGTTGGATTATAGGATTAAGATTAACAAATTTAGTTTCCAACAGGCGAACTAAATGCGCAGCAGCAATTTCATAAGTAGGTGCAAGGTCTACCAAGTGTCTATCTTCAAAATTTTCAATAGTACTAACATGATTGAAAAATTCTTCTATATTATTTCTCCCAACTATAGACCCACGTCCTACCGGTATGTCTTTTGTGGTAAAATTAAAAGGAAACATGATGAAATAAGTAAGGTAAATGCAAGTAACTAATTTTTTTGTGTTTTTGATATAGCAAACAAGATAGCAAATAAAGTAAAACTAGCAACTAATTTTTTTGTATTTTGATTTAGTGCAGCAAACAAAGTAGTAAATAAAACTAAGCAAGACAAAAACAAAGTAAAGAGATTGAGAAGTGGAGACTCCCTTGCAGCGTGTCTTGACACCCAAACGGCGCCGAAAAAGAGCTTGATGGCATGTAACTCACACGTTCGTTGGGAACCCCAAGAGGAAGGTATGATGCGCACGCGTAGTTTTCCCTCAAAAGAAACCAAGGTTTGTCGCACCAGGAAAGCCAGAAGCACGTTGAAGGTTGATGGCGGCGGGATGTAGTGCGGCAACACCATGGCTAGTGGTGCGAAACATAAAGTAGTATGCACAACAAAGGGTGGGGTTGTATTTGCACTTGTAACTGTAGTCAGAATAAAGGATTAACTATAAGATGATATTGCTACCTAATAGTAACAAGTTTATGTAGAATGTATTTCCTAAAGAATTGGACCGGGTCCACAGTTCACTAAGGTGTCTCTCATAAGACAAACAAGATGTTGGGTGAACAAATTACGCTGGGCAATTGACAAATAAAGAGAGCATGACCATGCACATACATATCATGATGAGTATAGTGAGATTTAATTGGGCATTACGACAAAGTATAGACCGCCATCCAACTGCATCTATGCCTAAAAAGTCCACTTTCAGGTTATCATCCGAACCCCCAATATTAAGTTGCAAAGCAACAGACAATTGCATTAAGTATGGTGCGTAATGTAATCAACAACTACATCCTTAGACATAGCATCAATGTTTTATCCCTAGTGGCAACAACACATCCACAACCTTAGAACTTTCTGTCACTGTCCCAGATCAATGCAGCATGAACCCACTATCGAGCATAAGTACTCCCTCTTGGAGTTACAAGCATCTACTTGGCCAGAGCATCTACTAGTAACGGAGAGCATGCAAGATCATAAACAACACGTAGATATAACTTTGATAATCAACATAACAAGTATTCCCTATTCATCGGATCCCAACAAACGCAACATATAGAATTACATATAGATGATCTTGATCATGTTAGGCAGCTCACAAGATCCGACAATGATAGCACAATGGGGAGAAGACAACCATCTAGCTACCATGTGGACCCATAGTCCAGGGGTAGACTACTCACACATCACACCGGAGGCGACCATGGCGGCGTAGAGTCCTCCGGGAGATGATTCCCCTCTCCGGCAGGGTGCCGGAGGCGATCTCCTGGATCCCCCGAGATGGGATCGGCGTTGGCGGCGTCTCTGGAAGGTTTTCCGTCGTGGCTCTCGGTACCGGGGGTTTCGGCGACGAGGCTTTAAGTAGGCGGAAGGCAGTCAAGAGGCGGCACGGGGCCCACACCATAGGCCGGCGCGGCCGGGGGGGGGCCGTGCCGCTCTAGGGTTTGGCCACCCTGGCCCCTCTCCGTCTCCTCTTCGGACTTCCGGAAGCTTCGTGGAAAAATAGGCCCCGGGCTTTGATTTCGTCCAATTCCGAGAATATTTCCTTACTAGGATTTCTGAAACCAAAAACAGCAGAAACAGGAACTGGCACTTCGGCATCTTGTTAATAGGTTAGTTCCAAAAATGCACGAATATGACATAAAGTGCATAAACATGTAGATAACATCAATAATGTGGCATGGAACATAAGAAATTATCGATACGTTGAGACGTATCAATGATGTATATGGTTCACGGGGCATAGTTGTGTGCGGGAGATTCTTCTACTTCATGAAAACTTCCAACAATGAATTCAGTATATATATGTGTATATATTCGATAAGGAAGAAGTTTGAAACATTTGAAAGGATTCAAATAAATTTCAGCATGAAGTGGAAATCATCGTAATAGAAAAGTCAAATATCTATGATTGGATCATGGTGGAAATATTTGAATTACGAGTTTTAGCGAACATCTAAGAGAGTTATGAAATTGTTCTACAACTCACATTTCTTGGAGTATCATAGTGATGATGTAGTATCCAAGAGATGTATCCAAACCTTGTTGGATTAATGATGAGATAAAATAATATGACGCCATTATATTTGTGGATTATGCTTTAGAGACTACCACTTTTACACTGAATAGAGCATCATCATGATCCGTGGAAATGACACCATACGAGTTATGGCATGGGTATAAACCCTAATAGTCCTTTCTTAAATTTTGGTATGCATAGCATATGTAAATAAGTTTACAACCAAAATCGGATGAATGTCTTTGTTGGTTATCCCAGATTTGATTGGGAATTCTTCCCACTATGGAGACAAAGACAAAAATGTTTGTCAATGTTGCGTATTTCCAAGAATTGTTTTCTAGCGAAATATTTGAGTGGGAGGACAATAGAACTTGATAAGGTTTATGAACCTGAGCATAATGATCAGAGTAGCGCAGCATCATAATTGGTTCCGGAAGCGGCCACGACGATCATGGCTCCCATGACTACAAAGTGTTTTAGCCATGGAGATCGAAGTACCTATTGAACCTTGTAGGTATGGTTTACTTTGTGATCAAATAAATGATTTGTGGATAAAGGATTGATTTTGAACAATGATAAACCAACTACAAACAAAGAAGTTATGATGGGCCCTGACTCCGTTAAAATGGCTATGCGCCATGAAATCCAAGATAGATGAATACTTTTGAAAGTAAATGGATCTATAAAATTGATAGACTTGGATGGAATATCCTTGAAGAAGCTCGACTTGTCGAAAAGTTGTTTACGATAAAGTTCAAAGAGTTGACTACGATAAGATTAGATCGTCCGTGGCAATGCTTATAGTCTATATGGATTATTCTAGTAATCGCTACATATTTCTTTTATGAGATATGCTAGTAGGATGGCAAAATACATTACTTAACAGAAGTGTGTATTAAAGGTGTATACAAGATACAACTAAGAGTTTTGCTGGTTCGTGGAATACTAGATAGGTATACGAACTTCAATTGGATGAAGTGAGTATCGCGGAGTTGGAATCTTCACCGGATGAAATAGTCAAAGAGTTTTTGATTTCATCAGAAACGATGAAGATGCTTGCATTTGCAAGAAATTAAGTGGGAGCGCTGAGACATATTTATAATACTTTATGTAGATGACATATAGTTGGTTATAAATGATGTAATTATATACTTGATTAAAAGGTTTTCATTGAGAATTAACTTCAATGAAAGGATATGGACTGAAATATATTTAGTGTCAAGATCTATGAAGATAGATTGAAACACATAATAAGTTTAAGTCATAGTACATAGAATGGATATTGAAGTAGTTCAATATAGAAATATTAAGAAAATGTTCTTATCATGTGAAGGTTTAACAAGACTTGAGTGTATCTGACAAATGAGTAAAAACACATGAGTGATTATAGATCACGAATAATATGTACACAATCAGATGTCCTGTGCTCTAAAGTGTTATGAGCATATAAATGATTCATGTGATGATCATTGGACGACAGTAAGAATGTCCTTGAGTACTTTAGAAGAACCAAGGATATATATGTAGTTTTGTATGAAGAAATGACAAACAAATTGCTGTAAGGTGTTGCACCGATATTAGTTTTGTCACACATAAAAATAAAATTTCAATCTCAATTAGGCTATGTGTTGTTTTAAAAGGTAGCACAATGATAGATTTAGAAGAGTTCAAAATATTGTGACGGATTCTACAAACGAAGGCAGAGTATGTCATTGTTTTGACAATGACTGAGGATGTTTAAGTCGAAGAGTTCTTTGAGAACTTGGTGTAGTTCCGATAGTGTCAGAACTTTGAAGCTATATTGTGTATGACAATATTAGACATATTTCAGACCGCGGAATTAAGGTTCCACCAGAATACTGAACATATATGAATAATGCCGACTCATTCGGAAAATGAGTGATGCGTTGAGACGCAAATGAATTGCAAAATACATATGTTTCTGAGCATGTCAGATCCGTTGACTAAAACCTCTCCCGTGAGCAAAACATGATAAAGCACCGGAAGGCCAAGGTGTTATATCTTTACAAATGTAAACTAGATTATTAACTCTAGTGCAAGTGGGAGACTGTTGGAGATATGCCCAAGAGGCAATAATAAAATGGTTATTATAATATATCTTTGTGTTTATGATAATGTTTGCATACCATGCTATAATTGTATTAACCGAAACATTGATACATGTGTGTTATGTAAACAACAAGGAGTCCCTAGTAAGCCTCTTGTATAACTAGCTTGTTGATTAATAGATGATCATGGTTTCGTGATCATGAACATTGGATGTTATTAATAACAAGGTTATGTCATTGATGAATGATTTAATGGACACACCCAATTAAGCGTAGCATAAGATCACGTCATTAAGTTCATTTGCTATAAGCTTTCGATACATAGTTACCTAGTCCTTCGACCATGAGATCATGTAAATCACTTATACGGAAGGGTACTTTGATTACATCAAACGCCACTGCGTAAATGGGTGGTTATAAAGGTGGGATTAAGTATTCGGAAAGTTTGAGTTGAGGCATTGATACGTCTCCGACGTATCGATAATTTCTTATGTTCCATGCCACATTATTGATGTTATCTACATGTTTTATGCACACTTTATGTCATATTCGTGCATTGAACTAACCTATTAACAAGATGCCGAAGTGCCAGTTGCTGTTTTTGGTTTTTGGTTTCAAAAATCCTAGTAACGAAATATTCCCTAATTGGACGAAATCACGCCCGATCCTATTTTGCCACGAAGCTCCAAGTCCGAAGAAGAGACGAAGAGGGGCCACAGGGGCCACACCCTGGGCGGCGCGGCCCCCTGGCCGCGCGGCCCCGTGGTGTGGGGCCTCGTGCCGCCTCTTGACCTGCCCTTCCGCCTACTTAAAGCCTCCGTCGAAACCCCGCACGAGAGCCACGATACGGAAAACCTTCCAGAGACGCCGCCGATCCCATCTCGGGGATCCAGAGATCGCCTCACCCTGCCGGAAAGGGGAATCATCTCCCGGAGGACTCTACGCCGCCATGGTCGCCTCCGGAGTGATGTGTGAGTAGTCTACCCCTGGACTATGGGTCCAAAGCAGTAGCTAGATGGTTGTCTTCTCCATTGTGCTATCATTGTCGATCTTGTGAGCTGCCTAACATGATCAAGATCATCTATCTGTAATTCTATATGTTGCGTTTGTTGGGATCCGATGAATAGAGAATACTTGTTATGTTGATTATCAAAGTTATATCTATGTGTTGTTTATGATCTTGCATGCTCTCCGTTATTAGTGCTCTGGCCAAGTAGATGCTTGTAACTCCAAGAGGGAGTATTTATGCTCGATAGTGGGTTCATGCCCCATTGACACCTGGGACAGTGACAGAAAGTTCTAAGGTTGTGTTGTGCTGTTGCCACTAGGGATAAAACATTGATGCTATGTCTAAGGATGTAGTTGTTGATTACATTACGCACCATACTTAATGCAATTGTCTGTTGCTTGCAACTTAATACTGGAGGGGGTTCGGATGATAACCTGAAGGTGGACTTTTTAGGCATAGATGCAGTTGGATGACGGTCTATGTACTTTGTCGTAATGCCCAATTAAATCTCACTATACTCATCATGATATGTATGTGCATGGTCATGCCCTCTTTATTTGTCAATTGCCCAACTGTAATTTGTTCACCCAACATGCTGTTTATCTTATGGGAGAGACACCTCTAGTGAACTGGACCCCGGTCCAATTTTCTTTATTAAATACAATCTACTGCAATACTTGTTCTACTGTTTTTGCAACAATCATCTTCCACACAATACTGTTAATCCTTTGTTACAGCAAGCCGGTGAGATTGACAACCTCACTTCGTTGGGGCAAAGTACTTTGGTGTGTTGTGCAGGTTCCACTTGCGCCGGAATCCCTCCCTACATCCCGCCGCCATCAACCTTCAACGTGCTTCTTGGCTCCTACTGGTTCGATAACCTTGGTTTCATACTGAGGGAAACTTGTCGCTGACGCACATCACACCTTCCTCTTGGGGTTCCCAACGGACGTGTTGATCACAAGCCATTTTCCAGCCGTTGCCGGGGAGATCAAGACACTGCAAGGGGAGTCTCCACTTCTCAATCTCTTTACTTTGTTTTTGTCTTGCTTAGTTTTATTTACTACTTTGTTTGCTGCACTAAATCAAAATACAAAAAAATTAGTTGCTAGTTTTACTTTACTTGTTATCTTGTTTGTTATATCAAAAACACAAAAAAATTAGTTTACTTGCATTTACTTTACTTATTTCATCATGTTTCCTCCTAAGTTTGTTCTTAAAGATGTACCGGTAGGCCGAGGGTCTATCCTTGGGAAAGACAATATAGAAGATTTTTTCACTCATATTAGTACGGTCGAAGATTTTGAAGATAGACATTTGGTAGAACTTGCCCCCACTTATGAAATTGCTGTTGCTTCTTTAGTACACGCGTTAGAAGCTAGATTTGTTAATCTTAATCCTGTGATTCAACATATGTTTCTTACACTCAGTGATATGGAAGAAGGAGAAAAGAAAGATTTTGTATTAGAAACCCTTCTTAAAGAATTTGGGGGGATAGCGAGAGAAGCTAGAAAAGTCTTCACTAAATATAATATGCTAGGCTCTTATACCAACTTTTCCAGTACCCTTGAGAAGTTGGAAAATGATAGACAAAAGTACACTAATGAAGTTAATTATGAGGGGGATATTAAAACATCAATACCTTGCAAGCTCTTGGGAATGTGTGAGGCACTAGAAAAGAATTTTAATTGGATTGTTCCCGAAGATTTGTTTGATGAGAGTAGCAAGCCCAAGACTAATGAAAAGGGAACCTCTGAAACTCACATAGAAAAGATAGTATGCATAGTTGAGAAAGCTCCACACCCCGCTGAGAATGCACCACCCTTCGATAATACTTGATACACACTTTCTGCGCCTAGCTGAAAGGCGTTAAAGAAAGCGCTTATGGGAGACAACCCATGTTTTTACCTACAGTACTTTGTGTTTATTTTGTGTCTTGGAAGTTGTTTACTACTGTAGCAACCTCTCCTTATCTTAGTTTGCATTGTTGTGCCAAGTAAAGCCGTGATAGAAAAGTTCATACTAGATTTGATTACTGCGCAGAAACAGATTTCTTTGCTGTCACGAATCTGGGCTGTTTTCCCCTGTAGGTAACTCAGAAAATTATGCCAATTTACGTGAGTGATCCTCAGATATGTATACAACTTTCATTCAATTTGAGCATTTTCATTTGAGCAAGTCTGGTGCCATTTTAAAATTCGTCAATACGAACTGTTCTGTTTTGACAGATTCTGCCTTTTATTTCGCATTGCCTCTTTTGCTATGTTGGATGAATTTCTTTGATCCATTAATATCCAGTAGCTTTATGCAATGTCCAGAAGTGTTAAGAATGATTGTGTCACCTCTGAATATGTTAATTTTTTATTGTGCACTAACCCTCTAATGAGTTGTTCTAAGTTTGGTGTGGAGGAAGTTTTCAAGGATCAAGAAAGGAGTATGATGCAACATGATCAAGGAGAGTGAAAGCTCTAAGCTTGGGGATGCGGTGGTTCACCCCTACATATATCAAGAAGACTCAAGCGTCTAAGCTTGGGGATGGCATCCCCTTCTTCATCGACAACATTATCAGGTTCCTCCCCGAAACTATATTTTTATTCCATCACATCTTATGTGCTTTTCTTGGATCGGTTTGTTTTTGTTTTTGGTTTTGTTTGAATAAAATGGATCCTAGCATTCACTTTATGGGAGAGAGACACGTCCGCTGTAGCATATGGACAAGTATGTCCTTAGCTTCTACTCATAGTATTCATGGCGAAGTTTCTTCTTCGTTAAATTGTTATATGGTTGTAGTAATTGCTATTAAATGTCTTGGGTAATGTGATACTTGTAATTGTTGTGCTCATGCTAAGCTCTTGCATCATATGCTTTGCACCCATTAATGAAGAAATACATAGAGCATGCTAAAATTTGGTTTGCATATTTGGTTTCTCTAAGGTCTAGATAATTCCTAGTATTGAGTTTGAACAACAAGGAAGACGGTGTAGAGTCTTATAATGTTTTCAATATGTCTTTTATGTGAGTTTTGTTGCACCGGTTTATCCTTGTGTTTGTTTCAAATAAGCCTTGCTAGCCTAAACCTTGTATCGAGAGGGAATACTTCTCATGCATCCAAAATACTTGAGCCAACCACTATGCCATTTGTGTCCACCATACCTACCTACTACATGGCATTTCTTTCCGCCATTCCAAAGTAAATTGCTTGAGTGCTACCTTTAAAATTCCATCATTCACCTTTGCAATATATAGCTCATGGGACAAATAGCTTAAAAACTATTGTGGTATTGAATATGTAATTATGCACTTTATCTCTTATTAAGTTGCTTGTTGTGCGATAACCATGTTCACTGGGGACGCCATCAACTACTCTTTGTTGAATTTCATGTGAGTTGCTATGCATGTCCGTCTTGTCTGAAGTAAGAGCGATCTACCACCCTATGGTTAAGCATGCATATTTTTAGAGAAGAACATTGGGCCGCTAACTAAAGCCATGATCCATGGTGGAAGTTTCAGTTTTGGACATATATCCTCAATCTCAAATGAGAAAATTATTAATTGTTGTTACATGCTTATGCATAAAAGAGGAGTCCATTATCTGTTGTCTATGTTGTCCCGGTATGGATGTCTAAGTTGAAGAATAATCAATAGCGAGAAATCCAATGCGAGTTTTCCTTAGACCTTTGTACAGGAGGCATAGAGGTACCCCTTTGTGACACTTGGTTAAAACATGTGCATTGTGATGATCCGGTAGTCCAAGCTAATTAGGACAAGGTGCGGGCACTATTAGTACACTATGCATGAGGCTTGCAACTTGTAAGATATAATTTACATGATACATATGCTTTATTACTACCGTTGACAAAATTGTTTCATGTTTTCAAAATCAAAGCTCTAGCCTCTATGGAGGACAATTCTTTTACTTTTCAATGTTGAGTCAGTTCACCTATTTCTCTCCACCTCAAGAAGCAAACACTTGTGTGAACTGTGCATTGATTCCTACATATTTGCTTATTGCACTTATTATATTACTCTATGTTGACAATATCCATGAGATATACATGTTACAAGTTGAAAGCAACTGCTGAAACTTAATCTTCTTTTGTGTTGCTTCAATACCTCTACTTTGAATTATTGCTTTATGAGTTAACTCTTATGCAAGAATTAATTGATGCTTGTCTTGAAGTGCTATTCATGAAAAGTATTTGCTTTATGATTCACTTGTTTACTCATATCATATACATTGTTTTGATCGCTGCATTCACTACATATGCTTTACAAATAGTATGATCAAGGTTATGATGGCATGTCACTCCAAATTATCTTTGTTAGTTTTACCTGCTCGGGACGAGCAGGAACTAAGCTTGGGGATGCTGATACGTCTCCGACGTATCGATAATTTCTTATGTTCCATGCCACATTATTGATGTTATCTACATGTTTTATGCACACTTTATGTCATATTCGTGCATTTTCGGAACTAACCTATTAACAAGATGCCGAAGTGCCGCTTGTCAAGTTTTTTGTTTCAGAAATCCTAGTAACGAAATATTCTAATTGGACGAAATCAACGCCCAGGGTCCTATTTTGCCACGAAGCTTCCAGAAGTCCGGAGAGACGAAGAGGGGCCACGAGGGGCCACACCCTAGGCGGCGCGGCCCCCTTGGCCGCGGGCCCTCGTGGGTGGGGCCCCTCGTGCCGCCTCTGACCTGCCCTTCCGCCTACTTAAAGCCTCCGTGACGAAACCCCAGTACCGAGAGCCACGATACGGAAACCTTCCAGAGACGCGCCGCCGCGATCCCATCTCGGGGGATCCAGGAGATCGCCTCCGGCACCCTGCCGGAAAGGGGAATCATCTCCCGGAGGACTCTACGCCGCCATACTGGAGGGGGTTCAGATGATAACCTGAAGGTGGACTTTTTAGGCATAGATGCAGTTGGATGACGGTCTATGTACTTTGTCGTAGTGCCCAATTAAATCTCACTATACTCATCATGATATGTATGTGCATGGTCATGCCCTTTATTTGTCAATTGCCCAACTGTAATTTGTTCACCCAACATGCTGTTTATCTTATGGGAGAGACACCTCTTAGTGAACTGTGGACCCCGGTCCAATTCTTATCAAATACAATCGCAATACTTGTTCTCTTGTTTTCAAACAATCATCTTCCACACAATACGGTTAATCCTTTGTTACAGCAAGCCGGTGAGATTGACAACCTCACTGCTTCGTTGGGGCAAAGTACTTTGGCTGTGTTGTGCAGGTTCCACGTTGGCGCCGGAATCCCTGGTGTTGCGCCGCACTACATCCCGCCGCCATCAACCTTCAACGTGTTTCTTGGCTCCTACTGGTTCGATAACCTTGGTTTCATACTGAGGGAAACTTGCCACTGTACGCATCACACCTTCTCTTGGGGTTCCCAACGGACGCGTGCTGAACGCGTATCGCATATGGATCAAGAGTGGGATATTGTCCATCCCGATGACGGATAGATATACTCCGGGCCCTCTCGGTGGAATGTCGTCTGATTAGCTTGCAAGCATATGAATGGTTCATAAGAGATGATATACCACGGTACGAGTAAAGAGTACTTGTCGGAGACGAGGTTGAACGAGGTATAGAGATACCGATGATCAAACCTCGGACAAGTAAAATATCGTGTGACAAAGGGAATCGGTATCGTATGTAAATGGTTCAATCGATCACTAAATCATCGTTGAATATGTGTGAGCCATTATGGATCTCCAGATCCCGCTTTGGTTATTGGTCGGAGAGAAGTCTCAACCATGTCGCATAGTTCACGAACCGTAGGGTGACACACTTAAGGTTTGATGTCGTTTAAGTAGATATGGAATATGGAATGGAGTTCGAAGTTTTGTTCGGAGTCTCGGATGGGATCCAGGACATCACGAGAGGTCCGGAATGGTCCGAGAATAAGATTCATACATAGGAAGTCACTTTCCAAGTTTGGAAATGATCCGGTGAATTTATGGAAGGTGGTTTCTAGAATTATCCGGAATAAATCACTATGGAAGGAGGAGTCCCGGAGGGACTCCACCAACCCAACCAGCCAACCAAGTGGGAGGGGAGTCCATGGTGGACTCCACCTCCTTGGCTGGCCAAAGAAAAGGGGGAAGGGGAGAGTCCCTGTCCCTCTAGGTTTCGTCCATATGGCAGTTTTTGGGGTCTTATTCGAAGACTTTGGGCAAACCCTAGGGATTCCACCTATATAATGAGGGACAAGGGGAGGGGGCCGGCCACTTCTTTCCACCAAGTTGGACGCACCCCTCAAGGCTGCCCAAGCTGGCGCCCCCTCTCCCCAAACCCTAGCCGCCCTCCTCCTCCACTTCTCCCGCATACGCTTTGGCGAAGCCCTGCCGGAGATCTCCACCACCACCGCCACCACACCGTCGTGCTGTCGGGATTCCGAGGAGGATCTACTACTTCCGCTGCCCGCTGGAACGGGGAGAAGGAGGTCGTCATCAACACCGAACGTGTGACCAAGTACGAAGGTGCTGCCCGACTGTGGCACCGTCAAGATCTTCTACGCGCTTTCGAAAGCGGCAAGTGATCGACTACAGCAACAACGAGATCTAATCTCGTAGGCTTTGGAAATCTTCAAGGGTTAGTCTCGTGATATTCTCGTTGCTCCCATCTACTAGATTGCATCTTGGCTTGGTTTTCGTTCTTGCGGCAGGAATTTTTTATTTTCTATGCTACGAATCCCATCACCAAGTCAACCCAATAAAGCATCAAAGGAGAATACCACAATATTATGGTTTTATGATAGAAACAACACATGATTCTTTCAATGACACATTATGCACTCTCAGCCATTTGAGACAAGTCATGCTACAACAATAAATACTAAGCATATGACAAGAATAACATCCAACATGACATGCCAAAGTTTATGCCACAGTCTAGACAAGCTTCCTTTTGCATCACTATAGTCATGAAATATTTTACTCGTATCCAACACCAATCAACTTATTTGAAATAGCTCTCAGAGATGAAATACAATATGGACCAGAGAGCTAATCATACATAAATAAATAATACTAACGAGCTCTGAACAAAATTCAAGTGAAAGAACAAGAGCTAAACGCAGTACCAGAAAACTAGAACACTCGCAGAACAATAACAACGAAAACTAGAGGGTTCTATGCAATTTAAAAGGAGTGGGTCTTTATCCAAAACAAATGTGTCGGGATCCAACATATGCTACAGCAAACAAAACAAAACAAAACAAAAAAACAAAAATAAACACGCTCCAAGAACAACACACAACGTATGTAGCAATAAAAATATAGCGCATAGAGAGATGACATGTTGCTTTGTTGATGAAGAGGGGATGCCTTGGGCATCCCCAAGCTTTGATGCTTGTACCTATTGAATATGTCTTGGGGTGCAGGGGCATCTTCAAGTTTGAGCTTTTTTCCATTCTTCATCTCATCACATCATTGTTCTTTCCCTACACTTGAAAACTTCCTTCATACAAAAACTTCACACAATTCTTCATTACCAGCATTAGTACAATAAAAATAAACAAATCCACTTATGTTCAGTACTAACATATATCAAACATCTATTAAAGCATAAGCTACTGTAGCAACCTTTTAAAAATCTCTCTGATCAAAAGAACTCAAAAAGAAAGAGATTTAAGAGGCAAATGCAAATAGTGCAGAAATCTATCAAAACAGAACAGCAGGTAAAGATCGATTTTTTTGAAAATCCTCTGTTGATTATCTCGAAAAGTGGTTAACTAACGAAAGTTAGATAATAACCTATGCATAGCTTGAAAATTTCGCTCTGGCTATTTGTACGGTTTTTTGGTAACAACACAGAATCTGTTTTCTGGACAGCAACTTCCCCAAACATTACTTTCTTCCTATTAGAGGCTATTCTTGGCACAAAAACAAAATAAAAAATGATAAGGAGAGGTCATTACAGTAGTAATAACTTCCAAGACTCAACAAAAAAAATACTGTAAATAAAACATGGGTTGTCTCCCATAAGCGCTTTTCTTTAACGCCTTTCAGCTAGGCGCAGCAAAAGTGCGAGCATCAAGTATTATCCAGTGAAGAAGCATCAACATCATAATTTGTTCTAATAATAGAGTCATAAGATGACTTCTTTCTCTTTATAGGGAAGTATTCCACACCTTTCTTGAGCGGGAATTGATATTTAATAATCCCATCTCTCATATCAATAGCAGCACCGACAGTTCTAAGAAACGGTCTTCCCAAAATAATTAGACAAGAAGCATTGCATTCAATATCCAACACAACAAAATCAACGGGGACCAGATTATTGTTAACCATAATAAGAACATTATCAACTTTCCCCAAAGGTTTCTTTGCAGCAATATCAACAAGATGAACATCCAAATAACATTTTTCCAACGGTGACAATTCAAGCATATCATAGATTTTTCTAGGCATAACATAAATACTTGCACCAAGATCACATAAAGCATTGCAATCAAAACCATCTATTTTCATCTAATGATGGGCTCCCAACCATCTTCTAACTTTTTAGGAATAGAGTCTTCGCGTTTTAATTTCTCCTCTCTCATTTGCATAAGAGCATTTGTAATGTGTTTTGTAAAAGCGATATTTATAGCACTAGAATTAGGACTTCTAGCAAGATTTTGTAAGAACTTAATTACTTCAGAGATATTGCAATCATAAAAATCAAACTCATTATTATCAAAGGTAAAAGGACTCTTGTCTCCCGTACTCTGAAAAATTTCAGCACACTTATCAGGAGCAGTTTCAGTGGTTTTAGAAAATTTTGTAGATGGAGCGGTAACTTTTCCTACACCATTACTTTACCATTAATAGTAGGAGAGTGGGTAGCATTTTAAACTTCATTATTTCTGGTGGTGGTGATGGTATAAACTTTAGTTAAATTATTATTTCTAGCAATTTCATCTTCTCTTCCCACCTAGCATGCAATTCCGCCAACATCCTAACATTTTCATCAATTCTAACTTGAATGGCATTCAAAGTTTTACTTTCTTTAAAATCATGAGGCAACACTTTTAATTTAAGAAAATCAACATCATGAGCAAGGCTATCAACTTTAGAAGTAAGAATATCAATTTTGCCAAGCTTTTCCTCAACAGTTTTATTGAAAGCAGTTTGTTTACTAATAAATTCCTTGAGCATGACTTCAAGATCAGAGGGTGCACTTTTATTGTTTCTATAGGAATTACCATAAGAGTTTCCATAAGAATTACCATTATTAGAAGGATATGTCCTATAATTGTTGCTACCAAAATTATTCCTATAAGAATTGTTGTTGAAATTGTTGTTTTTAATGAAATTCATGTCAACATGCTCCTCTTGAGCAACCAAAGAAGCTAACGGAATATTATTTGGATCAACATGTGCTTTACCATTAACAAGCATAGATATAATAGTATCAATCTTATCACTCAAGGAGGAGGATTCTTCGACAGAATTTACCTTCTTACCTTGTGGAGCTCTCTCGGTGTGCCATTCAGAATAATTTATCATCATATCATCAAGTAATTTAGTTGCAGCCCCCAAAGTAATGGACATAAAGGTACCTCCAGCAGCTGAATCCAGGAGATTTCTTGAAGAAAAATTTAGTCCTGCATAAAAAGTTTGGATGATCATCCAAGTAGTCAGTCCATGAATGGGATAATTCTTTACCAAAGATTTCATTCTTTCCCAAGCTTGAGAAACATGTTCATTATCAAATTGTGTAAATTTCATTATGTCGCTTCTCAAAGATATAATCTTAGCAGGAGGATAATATTTTCCAATAAAAGTATCTTTGCATTTAACCCAAGAATCAATACTATTTCTAGGCAAAGATAGCAACTAATCTTTAGCTCTACCTCTCAAAGAGAAAGGAAACAATTTCAGTTTTATAATGTCACCATCTATATCTTTATATTTTTGCATCTCACAAAGTTCAACAAAATTATTAAGGTGAGAAGCGGCATCTTCAGTACTAACACCAGAAAATTGCTCTTTCATGACAAGATTTAATAAAGCAGGTTTAATTTCATAGAAGGCTGCTTCGGGAGTAGGTGGAGCAATAGGTGCACAAATAAAATCATTGTTGTTGGTGCTAGTAAAGTCACACAACTTAGTATTTTCAGCGGAACCCATTTTAGCATAATTAAAACTAAGCAACATATATAACATCTATAATAGAAACTAATTTTTGTGTGTTTTTGATATATATAAAAGTAAAATAATTTTTTGTGTTTTTTATATAATGAAGCAAAACAAAATAAAGTAAACTAAGAAAACTATAACAAAGTAAAAAAGATTAAAGATGAGAGACCCCCCTTGCAGAAATCCTCTTTCTCACCGGCAACGACGCCAGAAAAAGTCTTGATGGTGCTCGATGATGGCAGTGGTGGAAACGGTTGGGAAACCCCAAGAGGAAGGTGTGATGAGCACAACAGCAAGTTTTCCTCAGTACGAAACCAAAGTTTAATTGATCGGTAGGAGAAAGGCGTGACTTCGAAGGTGTTGCCGGGCGACTAGTGGCAGGACGCACTACCGGCGTCAGCAACAACGTGGAACCTCCACACAACACAATCAAAGTACTTTGCCCCAACTTACAGTGAGATTGTCAATCTCACCGGTTTGCTGAACACAAAGGATTAGACGTATCAAATGGAAGGATATGTTTACAGAAAGTAAACAGTAAGATTGCATTGAATTTATCAAAGGAAATAGGACCATACATTCACTAGAGGTGTCTCTCCATAAGGAAATAGCATGTTGGGTGAACAAATTACAGCTGGGCAATTGATAGAATATCGATCAATACATGACAAGGTGGTTACTATAAGATTTGCTATGGGCATTACAACATAATAAATAGACTGTAATCCAACTGCGTCTATGACTAATAATCCACCTTCAGGTTAGCGTCCGCACCCCTTTCAGTATAAAGTTGCAAGCAACAGACTATCGCATTAAGCAATGTGTGTAAAGTAAACAATAGAATTACCCTTGGATAAAACATTGTTGTTTTCTCCTAGTAGCAACAACACATCTACAATCTTAGAAGTTATAAAGTCACTCTCCTAGAAAACTAGAGGCATGAACCTACTATCGAGCATAAATACCCCTCTTGGAGTCACAAGTGTCCACTTGGCCAGAGTTTCTACTAGCAACGGAGAGCATGCAAGATCACAAATAACATATGACATGAATATATAATCAATCTCAACATAGTATACAATATTCATCGGATCCCAGCAAACCAAACATATAGGATTACATAAAGATGATCTTGATCTTGTACGGCAGCTCACAAGATCGATATATGAATCACAAAGTGGAGAAGACAACCATCTAGCTACTGCTATGAATCCATAGTCCAGGGATGAAGTACTCACACATCACTTCGGAGGCGGGCATGGCGATGTAGATGCCTCCGGTGATGATTTCCCCCTCCGACAGGGTGCCGGGAAGAGCTTCAGAATCCCCCGAGATGGGTTCGGCGATGGCGGCCGCGATGGAACTTTTTGTGGATGGAGGCTCGGGTATCCAGGGTTTTCCCGAGAAGATGTATAAATATGCGGAGGATTTAGGTCGGTGGGGCACCTGGTGGGCCCAGACCACCCTAGGTGCGGGCCAGGTCTAGGCCATGCCTAGGGTAGGTGTGGCCGCCCTGCTGCGCCTCTTCAACCACCCTCTGGACTTCGTCTTTGTTTCGTTAAAATATTGATTTTGGCTTTTGTTTCGTCCAATTCCAAGAATATTCCTGTATATCTTTTCTGAAATACAAAATAGCAGAAAATATGGAACTAGCACTGTGACATCTTGTTAATAGGTTAGTGCCGG
Source organism: Lolium multiflorum (assembly GCA_030979885.1). NCBI lineage: Eukaryota > Viridiplantae > Streptophyta > Magnoliopsida > Poales > Poaceae > Lolium > Lolium multiflorum. The sequence goes on along the minus strand of CM061748.1, from coordinate 268,735,427 downwards.
AAATCATGTAAAAGTGCAACGAAGTGTAAGCAAAACATATAAGAATTGGTGTAAAACAAGCATGGAGCATAAAAAATTATAGATACGTTTGAGATGTATCAGCCACAACTAGAAATAAGAATATCATTACAAAACTTAATCAAGCAAACTCTATGAGATAAGCGAGATCCTTTAACACAAAAATGTGTGAAATATTTATTGCAATAAGTGTTTTATGTCGAAGTTCTCTACACCATTAGCATTTACAGAAGAAGAGTCATCGGTGTAAAGAGCAACGTTTACATCATAACATGTGATTTTCCACTCACCATATCATTACCTTGTTTCATGTTACATGTTGGTGAAGTGGATGACTTTAAACAATCATCACAGCCGGAGATGGAAGTGATAAGTTGCAAACGTATCTATAATTTTTGATGCTCCATGCTTGATTTACACCAATTCTATATGTTTTGTCTACACTTCGTGACACTTTTATGCATTTTCTGGGGCTAACCTATCGACAAGATGCCACAGTGCCAGTTCATGTTTTTTGCTGTTTTTGTATTTCAGAAAAGTTGTACATGAAATATTCTCGAATTGGACGAAACAAAAGCCAAAGTTAATATTTTACAAGAATTTAAGACAAAGACCGGAGGAGAGACGAAGGAGCGTCATAGGGCGGCCACACCACCCCATGGCGCGGCCAAGGGTGGGCCCGCGTCATGGCATGGTGTGGGCCCCCCAGACGGCCACTGACCTCGCCCTTCCGCCTATATAATGCCTTCGACGCAAAAACCATAAAATAACCAGCCTCCGTCCACAAAAAGTTCCATCGCCGCCGCCACCGTCCGACAAGTTTAGGGGGTCGAAGTTCACAAGACTCAATGGGACGGGATTGACCCCCGGAGCCATCTCCATCGACTCCACCGCCTCCACTTCGAATCCATGATGGTTTATGAGTAGTTCCGCCTGGACTACGGGTTCTCGGCTGTAACTAGTTGGCACTCTCTTTCCCACGTACTTCAATACAATGATCTCATGAGCTGCCTTACATGATTGAGATCTATATGGTGTAATCGGTGTTGGGTTTGTTGGGAGCCGATAATTTTTGGAATTGTGATCAGATTGTTCATCATATTATCATGCATACTACTGTTATTTAAGATCTTGCATGCTCTCCGGTACTTGTAGTTACCTTGATCAAGTAGTTGCATATATCTTCAAGAGGAGTATTTATGCTCGATAGTGGGTTCATGCCTCTAGTTTTCTGGAAGAGTGAAAATAACTTCTAAGATTGTAGATGTGTTGTTGCTACTAGGGAGAAAACAATAATATTTTTGTCTATGGATAATTCTATTGTTTACTTTACACACATTGCTTAATGCAATAATCTGTTGCTTGCAACTTAATACCGGAAGGGGTTCGGATGATAACCTAAAGGTGGATTATTAGTCATAGACGCAGTTGGATTACGTTCTATGTATTATGTTTTAATGCCCAATTAAATACTACAGTAAACTTTATCTTATCATAGCATGCATTGTCATTCCCTCATAATTATCAATTGCCCAACTGTAATTTGTTCACCCAACACATGTTATTTGGAGAGTTACCACTAGTGTAGATAGCTGGGAACTCTAGTCCTTATGTCATCATCATTTCTCTACAGTCAACTCCGCACTGGAATACTTTCTGGTACCATCTCCTCTGTGCTACTGCTGTTGTGTTACTTTTGCCATTGCTCTCATATTACTGCTGCTTTCACATCACCCCTGTTACTAGTGCCTTTTCAGGTGCAACTGAATTGACAACTCCGCTGTTAAGGCTTATAAGTATTGTTCACCTCCCCTTGTGTCGAATCAATAAATTTGGGTTTTGCTTCTCTCGAAGACTGTTGCAATCCCCTATACTTGTGGGTTATCAAGACTATTTTCTGGCATCGTTGTCGGGGAGGCATAGCTCTACTCATAAGTTCACCTCGGGAGTACACTTTACCTGTCTCTCTGTTTTTTTATTTTGTCTTATCTAGTTTATTTGTGCTTAGTTTATTTCTGTTTAGTTGTGTTTTGTTTATTTTACTTTTGTCTAGTTTATTTTTGTCTTGTTTTATTTTTCTTATATACCCGAAAATCCATAAAAATTTGAAAAACCAAAAAATTTGTTGCTATGAAAGAACATGCTACAACCTCTATGGAGCTATTTATAAAGTATAGAGAATCATATAAGGGTAAAGTCATGAGAGGCGTGTTACAAAATTTGAATCAAATTGCTGAAATTTTGCTTAGATACCATGATATAAATTGTTGCTCTGAACAGGATACCAAACGTCTTAAATTCCAATGTGGCTTTACTATTGAAGATTTAATTATGAACTATCATTGAAATAACTATATTTATCTTGGATTTGAACAATTAGAGCAATTTGTTTTGTTTATGGGAGCTTCTGAAATAGAATCCTTCATATCTGAAAATTATGAAACCTGTGTTGCTTGTAATAAACTAAAAGATATGGTCTCTTCTATCCTTGATTGTTGCATAGAAAATTTCAGCAATAATTATTATATAATTGATTATAAATAGAGACTCAGTCATGCACAAGAATGTATCCACAATTTGCAGGAACCTGTGGAAGAAGGAAGTGTTGAATCTGAAAGCTCATTAGATGAAAAAGAGGAGGAGAGTGATGAACAAAAGGAGGAAGAATGGATTAGCCACCCATGCCTACCTTCTAATGAGAGTAACTCTTTATCTCTTACACTATTTGATTGTCCCCCATGCTTACCAAAGGAGGGTGAATGTTATGTTCCTGTGGATTCTCTTGAAATATCTACTATGAGTAAAAATTGTGATAATAATTATTCTCCTGTTATCTATGATAATCCATGCTATTTTGATAAATCCCATGATAATCCTTTATTTGTGCCTAACTTCGAAATGCATGGTACTAAAGAGTTTTGCTTAGAAAATATTTATGATAAAGCTCTAGATGATGGTCCTATATTGGTTGATAATATTAATTTTACTACTATTGAAAATTAGATTGGAGGAGTCTTGACTTTATCTTGAATCCCCATACCTCTTGAGAATGACATATCATCTTGCATCTTGTTATAAATTTTTTTAAAGTGGGTTTGAATGTTTTAATCCCACTATTTTTGAGCTTGATAAAAATTATGTGTTTGTAGATCATGAAAAGCATGCTTTATGTGATAGTTATGTTGTTGACTTTATTCATGATGCTACTGAAAATTATTATGAGAGAGAAAAATATGGTTGTATAAGTTTTCATGATACTAAAACACCTCTCTATATGCTGAAAGTTTTGAAGTTACTCTTGCTTTATCTTCCTATGCTTGTCACTTTGTTCTTTGTGAATTTATTTGTGTACAATATTCCTATGCATAGAAAGTGGGTTAGACTTAAATAGGTTTTGAATTTTCTTATTGATGCTCCTTTTGCTTCATTTTCTATTTTTATGAGAGCATCATTAAAACTATCAAGCCTAGCTAAAAGGCATTAAAGAAAAGAGCTTATGGAAGACAACCCATTGTTTTCTTTCTGAATTTTTTCTTTTATGTTGAGTCTTGGAAGTTGTTACCTTTTTAATAACCTCTCCTTATCATTTTTATTTTGTTTTTGTGCCAAGGATATCCTCTAATATGAAGAAAGTAAGATTTGGGGAAGTTGTTGTCCTGAAACAGATTCTATGTTGTCACAAAAAACATTCGTATTCCCAGCCATAACGTAATTTTGATCTGCCAATTTTTGAGCATATGCCCCATGTTATTATCTAACTTTTATTAGTTTTTCACTTTTAGATTTGAGCAACAGAGGATTTTCGAAAAAATCGATCTTTACCTGTTGTTCTGCTTTAACAGATTTCTATCACCATTTGCATTTGCCTCTTGATCTTTTTTTTAGTTCTTTTGAGAGAAAGAGCTTTCCAAAGAAGTTGATACAGTAGCTAAATGTTTTAATGGATATTTGACTTATGTTAGAACTGAACCAAGTGGATTTGTATTTGATTGCACTAATGCTGCTAATAAGAATTGTGTGAAGTTTTTGATGGGATTCGTAGCATAGAAAACAAAAAAATTCCTACCGCAAGAACGAATAACAAGCCAAGATCCAATCTAGAAGATGGTAGCAACGAGAAGATCATGAGACTAACCCTCGAAGATTTCAAAGCCTACGAGATTAGATCTCGTTGTTGCTGTAGTTGATCACTTGCTGCTTTCAAAAGCGCGTAGAAGATCTTGACGGTACCACAGTCGGCCAGCAACTCCGTACTCGGTCACACGTTCGGTGTTGATGACGACATCCTTCTCCCCGTTCCAGGGCAGCGGAAGTAGTAGATCCTCTCGGAATCCCGACGACAGCACGACGGCGTGGTGTCGGTGGTGGTGGAGATCTCCGGCAGGGCTTCGCCTAAGGCTGGGAAGATGGAGGAGGAGATAAGCTAGGGTTTGGGAGAGGGGGCTGTTTGGGCGCCGGCCTGGGGCCCCTTGTGTGGTGCGGCCAACTTGGTTGCTGCCCCCTCCCTCTCCTCCTCATCTTATAGGTGGAACACCCAAGGGTTTGCCCAAAGATCTGAATAAGACCCCAATTCAAAAACTGCCATATGGAGAAACCTAGAGGGATAGGGACTCTCCCCTTCCCCCCTTGTTGGCGGCCAAGGAGGTGGAGTCCACCATGGACTCCACCCTCCCACTTGGTTGGCTGGTTAGGGTTGGTGGAGCCCAACCGGGACTCCACCTTCCATGGTGATTTCTTCCGAAGGTTCTAGAACATTCTAGCGCCTTCCATAAATGCACCGGATCATTTCCAAACATGGAAAGTGAATTCCTATATATGAATCTTATTCTCCGGACCATTCGGACCTCCTTGTGATATCCTGGATCCCATCCGAGACTCCGAACAAAATTTGAACTCCATTCCATATTCCATATCTACTTAAACGACATCAAACCTTAAGTGTGTCACCCTACGGTTTGTGAACTATGCGACATGGTTGAGACTTCTCTCCGACTAATAACCAATAGCGGGATCTGAGATCCATAATGGCTCCCACATATTCAACGATAACTTAGTGATCGATTGAACCATTTACATACGATACCAATTCCCTTTGTCTCGCGATATTTTACTTGTCCGAGGTTTGATCATCGGTATCTCCATACCTTGTTCAACCTCGTCTCCGACAAGTACTCTTTACTCGTATCGTGGCATATCATCTCTTGTGAACTATTCACATGCTTGCAATCTAATCAGACGACATTCCACCGAGAGGGCCCAGAGTATATCTATCCGTCATCGGGATGGACAAATCCACTCTTGATCCATATGCCTCAACTCATACTTTCCGAATACTTAATCCAACCTTTATAACCACCCATTTACGCAGTGGCGTTTGATGTAATCAAAGTACCCTTCCGGTATAAGTGATTTACATGATCTCATGGTCGAAGGACTAGGTAACTATGTAACGAAAGCTTACAACAAACTGAACTTAATGACGTGATCTTATGCTACACTTATTTGGGTGCGTGTCCATTATATCATTCACCTAATGACATAACCTTGTTATTAATAACATCCAATGTTCATGATCACGAAACCATGATCATCTATTAATCAACAAGTTAGTTATTAAAGAGGCTTACTAGGGACTCCTTGTTGTTTACATAACACACATGTATCAATGTTTCGGTTAATACAATTATAGCATGGTATGCCAACATTTATCATAAACACAAAGATATATTATAATAACCATTTTAGTATTGCCTCTTGGGCATATCTCCAACAGTCTCCCACTTGCACTAGAGTCAATAATCTAGTTTACATTTGTAAAGATATAACACCTTGGCCATCTGGTGCTTTATCATGTTTTGCTCACGGAGAGGTTTTAGTCAACGGATCTGACACGCTCAGAAACGTATGTATTTTGTAATTCATTTGCGTCAACGATCACTCATTTTCCAAATGAGTCGGCATTTATCGTATATGTTCGGTCTTCTGGTGGAACCTTAATTCCGCGGTCTGAAATATGTCACTAATATTGTCACACACAATATAGCTTCAAAGTTCTAACACTATCGGAACTACACCAAGTTCTCAAAGAACTTTTCGACTTAACATCCTCAGTCATTGTCAAAACAATGACATACTCTGCCTTCGTTTGTAGAATCCGTCACAATATTTAGAACTCATCTAAATCTAGCATAGACATCTTCTAGCTCATTGTGCTACCTTTTAATCAACACTTAGCCTAATTGAAATTTGAAATTCATTTTTATATGTGACCAAACTAATATCAGTGCAACATCTTACAGCGATTTGTTTGTCATTACCCCATACAAAACTATATATATCCTTGGTTCTTCTAAAGTACACAAGGATATTCTTACTCTCGTCCAATGATCATTACATGAATCATTCTGGTATATGCTCCTAACTCTTTAGAGCACAGGACATCTGATTATGTACATATTATCCGTGATCTAAAACCACTCATGTGTTTTTACTCATCGAGTGTCAAATACACTCAATTCTTGTTAAACCTTCACATGGAAAAGAACACCTTCTTTATATTTTTATATTGAACTACTTCAATATTCATTCTATGTACTTTTAACTTAAACTTATTATGTGTTTCAATCTATCTTCATAGATCTTGACACTAAATATGTTTCAGTTCATATCCTTTCATTGAAGTTAATTCTCAATGAAACCTTTTAATCAAGTATATAATTACATCATTTATAACCAACTATATGTCATCTACATAAAGTATTATAAATATGTCTCATTGCTCCCACTTAAGTTCTTGCAAATGCAAGCATCTTCATCGTTCTAAAATGAAATCAAAAACTCTTTGATTATTTCATCCGGTGAAGATTTCAACTCCGCGATACTCACTTCATCCAATTGAAGTTCGTATACCTATAGTATTCCACGGACTAGAAAAACTCTTGGTTGTATCTTGTATACACCTTCTAATACACACTTCAATGTTAAATTGTGTGGTCACTACTAACATATCTCCTAAAAGAAATATGTAGCGATTACTAGAATAATCCACATAGACTATAAGCATTGCTACGGAAGATCTAATCTTATCGTAGTCAACTTTTCAACAAGTCGAGCTTCTTCAAGGATATTTCATCCAAGTCCATCAATTTCATAGATCCATTTACTTTCAAAAAGTATTCACCTATCTTGGATTTCATGGCGCATAGCCATTTTAAGGGCCTGGGCCCATCATAACTTCTTTGTTGTATTGGTTTATCATTGTTCAAAATCAATCCATTGTTCACATCACATTCGATCACAAAGTAAACCATCCTAGGTTCAATAGTACTTCGATCTCCATGGCTAAAACACTTTGTAGTCATGAGAGCATGATCGTCGTGGCCGCTTCCGGAACCATTTCCATGCTGCGCTACTCTGATCATTATGCTCAGGTTCATCAACCTTATCAAGTTCTATTGTCCTCCCACTCAAATACTTCGCTAGAAACAATTTCTTGGAAATAAGAAACATTGACAAACACTTTTGTCTTTGTCTCCATAGTGGAAAGAATTCCCAATCAAATCTCTGGATAACCAACAAAGACATTCATCCGATTTTGGTTGTAAACTTATTTACTTATGCTATGCATACCAAAATTTAAGAAATGACTATTAGGGTTCATACCCATGCCATAACCGTATGGTGTCATTTCAACGGATCATGATGATGCTCTATTCAGTGTAAAGCGGTAGTTCTAAAGCATAATCCAAAAAAATATAATGGCATCATTTTATTTTATCTCATCATTGACCCAACAATGTTTGGATACATCTCTTGGATACTCCATCATCACTATGATACTCCAAGAAACGTGAGTTGTAGAACAATTTCATAACTCTCTTAGATGTTCGCTAAAACTCGTAATTCAAATATTTCCACCATGATCCAATCATAGATATTTGACTTTTCTATTACGATGATTTCCACTTCATGCTGAAATTTATTTGAATCCATTCAAATGTTTCAAACTTCTTCCTTATCGAATAAATATATCCACATATATATACTCAATTCATTGTTGGAAGTTTTCATGAAGTAGAAGAATCTCCCGCACACAACTATAGGGGGTGAATAGGCGATTTAAAACTTTTACGAGATGGGCTTAACAAATGCGGAATAAAACTAGCATTTACTTTGTCAAGCCCAAAGCCTATATACTATTGTTCACCTATGTGCACCAACAACTTATTCTAAGCAATGGTTCACCTATGTGCACCAACAACTTATGCTAAGCAATACAAGCAAGTATGTGATAGCAATATATATAACTTCAAGCACGATGGCTATCACAAGGTAAAGTGCATAAGTAAAGAGCTCGGGTATAGAGATAACCGAGGCACGCGAGAGACGATGATTTATCCCGGAGTTCACACTCTATGATGCTAATCTCGGTGGAGAGGTGCGGTTGCTTGGTGCTCCCGAACGCCACAAGAGGCTCACCTTGAGGTGTGGTTGCTCGATGCACACAACGCCACAAAGGCCTCACCCCAAGATGCGGTACTCACACCACACACCGAATGCCACGAAGGCGCCTCACCTAAATCTCCGGTGACCCTCGCCACAAAGGCCTAGGTCACGGTTCCACTAAGGGATTTCCTTCGAGGCGGAAACCGGGCCTTACACAAAGATTGGGGCACACATCCACAACTTAATTGGAGGCTCCCAACAAATCGCCACAAAGGCGTAGAATCCGTCTAGGGTTCCAAGAACCCAAGAGTAACAACCTTCTTGCTTTCACCACCACGAATCACCGTGGAGAACTCAAACCGATGCACCAAATGCAATGGCAAGAACACCACAAAGATGCTCAAGTCCTTCTCTCTCAAATTCCAACAAAGCTACAAAAGCTATTGGGGAATAAGAGAGGAAGAACAAAGGAATTCACAAAGAACACCAAGATCAAGATCTAGAGAGTTCCACTCACAAAGAGATGGATTTGATTGGTAGAAATGTAGATCTAGATCTCCTCTCTCTTTTCCCTCAAATGGGGGCAAGAATCATGGAGGGATTGAGAGATAGTGCAAGCTTCTCTAGTTCAACAATGGAGGAGAGAGAGAGAGAGAGAAGCAAGCCCAAGGAGGAAGAAGGGGTATTTATACCCCCAAGAAAATCGAGCCGTTGGGCAAAACCAGGGCCGGATAATCCGGCCTAATGGGGCCGATAATCCGCCGGATAATCCGGCCCACCCCTGGTCAAAATCCGGCCAAAAGTCCGGCCCCTATCCAGAGCTGCTTTTCTTCAGTCCTTAGCCGATTTCAGGGGGGGGGGGATATTTCCGAAATATCCGGCCCGGATAATCCGGCCCGGATATTTCCGAAATATCCGGCCTAAGCAAACTGCAGAAACACCAAAACTAAAACGGGCATAACTTTTGCATCCGGACTCCGATTTCGATGATCTTGGGCTCGTTGAAATCACAACAACGAGCTCTACAACAATATGCATAGAAACATCATAGTCCATCAAAGGAGGATAGAAACAAATGATGAAAGGTTTGACCTATCTCAAAAAGACATACCGGTAAAACCTCCAATCTTGAAAATGCAACAAGTTGCCCATGGAAAAACCATTCTCAATGAACTAGAGATTGTCATGAGAATAAGCACAAGCTCTAAATCATCACATGGATAAGATTCAAATAACAACCAAGAAAGATGATGAACCAAACTCGAAAACGCAACAAGTGATCTATGCGAAATCCGTTTTCGATGAACTAGAGCTTGTCATGAGAATAAGCACAAGCTCTAAAACATCACATGGATAAGGTCCAAATAACAACCAAGAAAGATGATGCAAGGATGCAAAGGTTTGAGCTCTCTCCGAACGATACGATCGAGTTACTCACTCGAGAGCCCTCTTGTATACGGCAACTAAACTATAAACCGGTCTCCAACTACACTATGAGACCGGTGAGAAAGAAACCCTATCAAGAGCAAACCTTATACTTGCGCATTCCACTTGAGCTCGATGACGATGATCTTGACCTCAACAAGATGGAACGCCTTTCTTGCTTGTGCTTGCTTGATGAAGTCTTGTGGATTGCTCCCCCATAATCCACCATGGGAGAGCTTCTTCTTTGGCGCATCTTCACATAACCATGACCACCATGTGGATGTGGATTGCTCCCCCATAATCCACCATGGGAGAGCTTCTTCTTCGGCATCTTCACATATCCATGATCACCATATGGATGGCAAGACTCAAGCAAAGGATCTCTTCGAGATGGCTCATCTTGAACTTGCACTTCATTCTTCATTCTTCATCATATTGATGTCTTGAAGTAACTTGAGGGCTCACTTCATCTTCATCTTCAAGACATACTTGACACTTGATATCCTTCATCAATTTCTTCTTATTGCAACCTTGAAGCCAACAAATGGTTCAAGAATTGCCTATGGACAACTCCTACAAATATAACTCAATGCAAACATTAGTCCATAGGGATTATCATTAATTACCAAACCACACATGGGGGCTCCATGCACTTTCAATCTCCCCCATTTTGGTAATTGATGACAATCTCTTTGAGAGGGTTTATATAAGGAATTTAAGTAACAAATAAGTTGAATATATAGAGCAAACTCCCCCATAATATATGCATGTGTGAATGATCTTGACTTTCATTGCATATATTGGCATTCAAAGCCTAGTGGAGTTTCCTCTAAATATTCAACTATGCAAAGCAACAAGATGCAATGCAATAAAGGCACATGCTTAAGCACAAAGCAAAGACATAACCAAATTCCCTTAAACCCTCCAAACTTCTCCCCCATTGGCACCAATTGCCGAAATGGGTGAAAAATTTAGAAGGCCAAAATAGTGAGAGTTCCTTCATAGCGTGTGCATTTCTCATAATTTGAGTGGAATCAAATGCACATATCCAATGACGAATATTCGGAAGGAATCACACTATAGATAGGATCAAAGATTGCAAAAAGATAACAAAGTCAAGAAGCTTCAACAAATGAAGCAAGCAACCAAATGAACCACAAAGAAGATACCAAAAGAAAGATAGATATTATGATAAGATCAAGAAGATTGCTCTAAATAATATGAGGAAGCTCCCCAAGGTTTGTGCACAAAACTAGACAAATTGCATTGGAGTATAAAGTGCACAAACATGGAATCATCACTCCCATAATATCATTCAAAAACAAAAGATACCAAGTGAATCAAACTCTAATGATCACCACAAGATAGTGTTCTAAATCAAATGAGGAAGCTCCCCAAGGTACATGCATAAAATAAAATGTTGCATTTGAATACAATATGCATAACATGGAATCCTCACTCCCTCATTTAAAACACAAACATTTGTAATAGATCATAGATAGAAAAGTAAGCTAAACACTTGCAACAAACAAATAGTTGAGCAACAAGTAAGAGGCACCATAATAAAAAGGCTCAACCAAGAGGATATGTGAAAGGCATGATAAAGCATATTATAAGACTATTACAAGGATGAGCAAAAAGCATCATCATAGTCTTCAATGAATTATATTGCTTAGCATGACCAATCAACACGCAATAAATAAATAAGATATCAAAAGGAGATGTATCATCTCTTATGTGTATAAGTTTCTCTAAGTGGGCAATATCACAAAGATATTTATCCACAAAGAAACATGCACACATAAAATAGATACGCAAGAAAAATAGTATGATATCCAAGACGAAGTCATGCAATATACCAATAAGATTTTTTGCTTAATAGCATGGCCAAAGGCTCAATTTTATCTTATTGTACATTCATGAACTTCAACCACAAACAACTAAAATACATCACAAATATCAACAAGGGATAGAAGATAGTTGGGATGCATTTGAGAAAGGCAACAAGTATCACAAACGGGGATACCAAAAGAAGTAACTAAATTTGCACTTTCATCTATATTGCACATGTGAGAGCCTTGAGGAATTGATATGCAACAAAATTGCTAGATAGGCATAGTTGGGATGGATGAATCATGAGCATGATTTAAAATACTTCCCAACAAATGCACTCATCTCAAATTACTCATATTCACAATAAAGAGGTTTCATTAAGACTTTTGCAAGAAGCACAATATTTGCAAATCAAGAGATTCATGCCAAGATGCAACCATAAGGTTGGATACAAGAAAAGTATGCATGAGAAGATACTTGTTACCAAGATAGCATTGGTGTGGATGTAGTAGATATGTGTTTGTTGACCATCCTAGCTTGCCTCAAGTTACCATTGAGTCACCACTTCTTTCCAAGAGTGAGACAAGCATTCAATGCATATCCATTGTACCTAACACAAAGGTAAGTACAAAATGGTCCCCAAACTAATTGGGTCCGAAGTAGTTAGACACACTACAACATATAGAACAAACTCCACAATTCTATGTGCATATAGATATGAAATTGAATTTCATGCACATCTTAGCCAAATTAGGATTTGATGGAGTTTACCCTATATATTGGATCAAAGAAAGTGACACATGCCATAAGATATACATATATTAAATATGCATGCACAATACTTTCAAGAACCAAAGGAAGATACAATTTGGACAAAAACACCAAATAAACCAAGAGACAATGGTTGTCCAAATTATATCAAAGAATCAAATCAACACAAGATTGACTTCAAGGACTTATCTCATTATAAGAAGCTAATTAAACCTAAACACAAAGGAATGAGATAACCAACTCCCAAGAGAGCAAGGTTCCAACAAATAAACCAAACCCTCGACACTTTTTATGATGGCACAAAGTACCAAAAAGAAAATTTTATGTCTCCCAAAACCAAATTTTTGATAATGATCAAGAGATGTTAAGCATTCTAATAAATATAGAAGAGCTCCCCCAATATTGGTGCATTATCTAGGATTTTTCATATGAATACAAAATGCACAAAACTAGGATCATCATGCTACCTATATCTACTAAAATGCTAAGAAAGTTTGAATAGACAAATTAGATCCATAAGATGCAAGGAAGACACATGGGAGTAAAAGCACAACACATTCATGGCAATAAATAAGACAATTTAAACACAAGAGCCAATGTAAATATGATCAATAAATTTCTACCTCATAATAGATTGCCAATTGTCCTAGGACACAAGGTATTAGGAAATATTTCCCGGTGGTAGTTTGTAAGTATATGTAAGATCATATTTACACCAAATAAAGCATATGGTAAAAGATAAGAGTTAACCATCATGCAAAGAGAGTTTCTTGATAGCTTCAATTAGTCATACCATCATGCAAAGCAATTAATAGTATTCATACCAATATGCAAAGCAATTAATAGTATTCATACCAACATGCAAAGCAATTAATAGTATTCATACCAACATGCAAAGCAATTAATAGTATTCATACCAACATGCAAAGCAATTAATAGTATGACTTGAAGCATATGGTTTTCCAAAAATGTATTGAGGGACACATTGTGAAAAACCATGCTAAGAACCACTTTCACAAATAAGATCCACAAAGATATTAGCAATGAAGCCATTTAAGCAAATTGGAACTTGTTTGAGAAAACATGTCACATATGAGAGATAATTTACAATATCAATTCCATGTGACACAACCTCAAATGTTCACATTTCCTAGGCTTGTAATATGCACAAAGCTTATTACTCCCCCATAATGTGATAAGGAATTTATTTTCACAAGAGGCAAATAAGATCCAACTAGAGATATTAATGAACATTAGAATTTGAATTTCTCATGAAGATGACATACCACATAGAGACTAGATAATCTTGCAATATCAATTCTAAGTGATATTCCTCATGTACACACATTGTTAGGATTGTGAAATTCCTAAAGGCATATCACTCCCCCAAAATGTTATAGTCCATTAATCTCTCATAAGAGCCATATAAGATACAACAAGATGCAAAGAGGCTCCAACACAAGCACAAATACATGGTGTGCAACCTAACATACATAGACTTGATTTCTCAAGAAAAACAAGTAGGATGCACAACATATACAAACACATGTTAGGAACAAAACTAACACATGCAAAGGGGCGAGTAACTTTCAATATAAATGAGTTGAGCACATGTTACCGCAAGGAGGAACATTGGATATATGATAGAAGCAAGATAACCAAGACTTGGCTTGAGATAATATAAATGATGAAGATCCCTTAATTCTTCATGATGTAGCCAAGTCTCCAATGCCCTCCAACAAGCACCTATTGATCAAGTTTTGGATTGTTGGTCCCCAACTAAGTTGGGTCCTAAGAGGTTAGTCACAATAGGCTTGGCAACCCAAATGGTTCTTTTCTTGACACCACTTTGAGCACCAACAAATTTGGCAAACACATTGCCACCCTCATCCTTACGAAGAGAATAAACATCATCAACGGTGATAGAGTTGGATGAGGTACCAATAGTGCAAAAGGAGGAGATGTGGCCCTTCTCACGGCATATGTAGCAAGTTCTTTTCTTCTCCTTCTTCTCACTAGATTTCTCCACAATGGGAGCATTGGCTTGATTCTTCTTGGGAAGTGACATTTCTTCAACTTGAGGTTGAATATGAGTTTGAGCTTGAGGCCGCTTCCCTTTTTGCTTCTTCTTCAAAGGGCAAGATCTAACATGGTGCCCTTCAATTTTGCACTTGAAGCAAACAATCTTGGCCGGGTCTTTGACTTGTACTTGGCCCTTGTTGTTGTTGTTGTTGTTGGACTTGTTCTTGTTGTTGGATTTGAATCCAAGTCCACTCTTGTCATTGGGGGATTGTTGCACACTTAACATCGTGTCAAGTTTGCATTTCCCTTCATGACTCTTTACCAAGTCGGTCTTCAAAGAAGTGACTTGGGCCTTGAGCTCTTTGATTTCCTCTACATGGTTAGTAACAACACAAGTACTAGAGGAAGTAGAACCTTCATTGTTAGAGCAACAAGGCAAGGAAGATAATTCATCACAAGATTTAGCAATATTATGAGTGGATGAATTACTAGGACTAGCACATGGCAATATAGCATTTTGGGTAGTAGTGCTAGTATCCACATGAGGCTCACAAGGTGTTGCCTTTGATATGATAGCCTCATGAGCTAACTTTAGCCTATCATGAGAAGCTAGAAGATCCTCATGGGAGCTAGAAAGCTTTCCATGATTTTCTTCCAATTTCCCATAATTTCTAGTTAGCAACTCAAGTTGAGCCCTTAGCTCAACATTCTCCTTCAAGATAAATGCTTCACAAGAAGTAGAGTTAGTAGCACAAGCATCATTATCAATAGCAATAGGAGAAGGCAAGTTGGCATGCTCTTTTAGATAAGAAGCTTTAAGTTGCTCATGCGACTCGGTGAGTTTGGTGAGCGCACTCTCAATGACCCTTGAGCCCTTTTTGAGTTGCTCAAAATCCTCAAGGAGTTTAGCATTAACAAACACAAGCTTATCATTTTTTAGCTTTAGTTCATTTGCCATCTCAAGAGCTCTATCATGGTTTTCCTTTTCTCTAGACAATTCTAGAGCAAAGGTCTCCTCAAGAGCTTCCTTGATGGTTTGTTCTTCTTCAAGTTCATTCTTTAATGATGCTACATCATCGGCATACTCTCGTTCAAGAGCACCCTTTTTATCAATGGTGTTCTCATGCATCCAAATAAGTTTTTGGCTCTCAATAGCGGTAGTCAAGATTTCAAAGAAGTGAGAGCTAGCAATTTTATCTTTGTAAAGAACCTTGAATACACTCTTACCCTTATCGCGTAGAGAGACAACCCAATCCTCTTCTTCATATTCATCCTCATCCTTATCACCACGAGAAATATTAGGTTCCATGGTAGGAGGTACCGTGGAACCCTTGGCCATAAGGCATATATGAGGACCGTGAGATAAAGATGAGGAGTTACTTGAGGCTCCTTTCAAGATCTTGTCTTGACCAATAGAATTTTTGGTTTCCTCTACATTGTTAGTCACATAACAACTAGAGGAAATAGAAGCATTTTTATCATGGTCACAAGACAAAGAAAGCATATCATCTTGAGATTTATTCAACAAACTTACACATGATATGCAAGGACTATTAACACAAGCATGTAGATGATTTATAGTGCTATATGTGTTTATGTCCATAGATGAAGCATTGCAATGAGATAGAGATGAAGAATCATCAATATTAAGCTCAATATCAACATTGCAATTTTCATCACCACTCACCATATCATTACCTTGTGTCTTGCCACACATTGGTGAAGTGGAAGAAGATGAGACCTCATCACGGCCGGAAGTGGAAGCAATACAACCATCCTTAATAATATTGGACACATCATATTTATCTTGAATCTTTGTCCATAATTCATGAGCGCTCCAAAAAGGCAAGTATGGAAAAAGACCTACATCTCTCAAAGCATTCATAAGAACATAAGAAGCTTGAGAATTGAGATATAAATTTTTCTCATCCTCTAACGATAGATTTTGTGAATCCATAGGAGGAGAAAAACCTATATCTACAATTTTCTCCATATGAGGGTCAATGTCCCGAAAATGACTAAGCATGCAAATTTTCCAAACATCATAATTTGTGCCATCTAATATAAGAGTGTTATCGTGCACTAATCCTCTAGCCGACATCTTTACTCTCAAGGCGGTGAAGCCTAAGAATGAGAGACCTTGCTCTGATACCAATTGAAAGGACACGGATGTCGCCTAGAGAGGGGGGGTGAATAGGCGATTTAAAACTTTTACGAGATGGGCTTAACAAATGCGGAATAAAACTAGCGTTTACTTTGTCAAGCCCAAAGCCTATATACTATTGTTCACCTATGTGCACCAACAACTTATTCTAAGCAATGGTTCACCTATGTGCACCAACAACTTATGCTAAGCAATACAAGCAAGTATGTGATAGCAAGATATATATAACTTCAAGCACGATGGCTATCACAAGGTAAAGTGCATAAGTAAAGAGCTCGGGTATAGAGATAACCGAGGCACGCGGGAGACGATGATTTATCCCGGAGTTCACACTCTTGCGAGTGCTAATCTCCGGTGGAGAGGTGCGGTTGCTTAGTGCTCCCGAACGCCACAAGAGGCTCACCTTGAGGTGTGGTTGCTCGATGCACACCAACGCCACAAAGGCCTCACCCCAAGATGCGGTACTCACACCACACACCGAACGCCACGAAGGCGCCTCACCTAAATCTCCGGTGACCCTCGCCACAAAGGCCTAGGTCACGGTTCCACTAAGGGATTTCCTTCGAGGCGGAAACCGGGCCTTACACAAAGATTGGGGCACACATCCACAACTTAATTGGAGGCTCCCAACAAATCGCCACAAAGGCGTAGAATCCGTCTAGGGTTCCAAGAACCCAAGAGTAACAACCTTCTTGCTTTCACCACCACGAATCACCGTGGAGAACTCAAACCGATGCACCAAATGCAATGGCAAGAACACCACAAAGATGCTCAAGTCCTTCTCTCTCAAATTCCAACAAAGCTACAAAAGCTATTGGGGAATAAGAGAGGAAGAACAAAGGAATTCACAAAGAACACCAAGATCAAGATCTAGAGAGTTCCACTCACAAAGAGATGGATTTGATTGGTAGAAATGTAGATCTAGATCTCCTCTCTCTTTTCCCTCAAATGGGGGCAAGAATCATGGAGGGATTGAGAGATAGTGCAAGCTTCTCTAGTTCAACAATGGAGGAGAGAGAGAGAGAAGCTACAGCCCAAGGAGGAAGAAGGGGTATTTATACCCCCAAGAAAATCGAGCCGTTGGGCAAAACCAGGGCCGATAATCCGCCTAAGGCCGATAATCCGCCGGATATTCGGCCACAGGGACAAAACCTGGTCAAAATCGGCCAAAAGTCCGGCCCCTATCGAGCAGCAATTCCTCAGGTCCTTAGCCGATTTCGGATATTTCCGAAATATCCGGCCCGGATAATCCGGCCCGGATATTTCCGAAATATCCGGCCTAAGCAAACTGCAGAAACACCAAAACTAAAACGGGCATAACTTTTGCATCCGGACTCCGATTTCGATGATCTTGGGCTCGTTGAAATCACAACAACGAGCTCTACAACAATATGCATAGAAACATCATAGTCCAGCAAAGGAGGATAGAAACAAATGATGAAAGGTTTGACCTATCTCAAAAAGACATACCGGTAAAACCTCCAATCTTGAAAATGCAACAAGTTGCCCATGGAAAAACCATTCTCAATGAACTAGAGATTGTCATGAGAATAAGCACAAGCTCTAAATCATCACATGGATAAGATTCAAATAACAACCAAGAAAGATGATGAACCAAACTCGAAAACGCAACAAGTGATCTATGCGAAATCCGTTTTCGATGAACTAGAGCTTGTCATGAGAATAAGCACAAGCTCTAAAACATCACATGGATAAGGTCCAAATAACAACCAAGAAAGATGATGCAAGGATGCAAAGGTTTGAGCTCTCTCCGAATGATACGATCGAGTTACTCACTCGAGAGCCCTCTTGATAGTACGGCAACTAAACTATAAACCGGTCTCCAACTACACTATGAGACCGGTGAGAAAGAAACCCTATCAAGAGCAAACCTTATACTTGCGCATTCCACTTGAGCTCGATGACGACGATCTTGACCTCAACAAGATGGAACGCCTTTCTTGCTTGTGCTTGCTTGATGAAGTCTTGTGGATTGCTCCCCCATAATCCACCATGGGAGAGCTTCTTCTTTGGCGCATCTTCACATAACCATGACCACCATGTGGATGTGGATTGCTCCCCCATAATCCACCATGGGAGAGCTTCTTCTTCGCGCATCTTCACATATCCATGATCACCATATGGATGGCAAGACTCAAGCAAAGGATCTCTTCGAGATGGCTCATCTTGAACTTGCACTTCATTCTTCATTCTTCATCATATTGATGTCTTGAAGTAACTTGAGGGCTCACTTCATCTTCATCTTCAAGACATACTTGACACTTGATATCCTTCATCAATTTCTTCTTATTGCAACCTTGAAGCCAACAAATGGTTCAAGAATTGCCTATGGACAACTCCTACAAATATAACTCAATGCAAACATTAGTCCATAGGGATTATCATTAATTACCAAAACCACACATGGGGGCTCCATGCACTTTCAATCTCCCCCATTTATGCCCAGTGAACCACATACATCATCATACATGTTTCCACTAAGTTAGTTGCCCGTTCAACTCTTGGCCTATGAACGGTATTTCAGTCATTCTCTTTATAAAAGATTTGCAAGCGCCAAATGATTCAAAAATCAAATGACTCCAAAAATCCATTTGCATGGAGTTTCTTCATGCCCTTTCTAACATGACCTAAATGGCGGTTCCACAAATAAGTGGAATTCAAATCATTTGCCTTATGGCATTTTAGCGTCAGTGTTATGCATGTGTGTTTCACCATAAATATTTATAATAACTTATCCATCGTACATGGAATACTGTCAAAATTTGAACAACTCATTGTTTTCATTTGACCAGAACAAAACAACAATTATAAAGTTCTTTATTATAAATCTGAAGGGCTAGATAGAATGCCAACGATGAACATAATAACACTTTATTTTTGTTCCAGACGTGCATTCCTATCATATTCCTTGTCAGTCACTTAGGCCATTGTATTCTTGTATTGCGTTGTTTTGTATGACACTTCATACCAACCAATATGGTACAAATACCCAAGAATTTCATTGTGCGACCAAACAAGGAATACATTCATAACATGTATATCATCTATATACACCTGAGCTAGACTTTCTAGTCTTTTCTTTCTTTCCAAAATATCTTTTGTAGTTTCTCTTTTAGCTTTCCTCATTCTCAGAAAACACTTCACCTTCAATAACTTCTAGGTCCATTGGTCAAATACCAATAACCTTGAGGTTCTTACTTTGAAGTTGATCATCATATGACAAGTGTTCCAGATTTCACTATTAGTAACTTTGTAATATGATGAACAATTTCACTCATAATTTTATCCATCATATCATGATGACTTTCCGAGACCATGTCTGTACATGCTAGGCTCGTAAAGTTTAACCTCAGTATTCGCATGTGCAAATCTAGCTTGCACCCGTTGTATGCACACATAGAATCTATAACACCCGATCATCACGTGATGCTTCGAAACGATGAGTCTCGTACATTCCCATAAAACTTATGAGTTTATGTAGTCTCACTAGATTATATTCTATCATCTTGCAATAAGGTCTTAGATATCACATATATCTCATACCTTGCTTATTTCTGAAAACAAAATTTCCAGCTCCTTACTTTTCAAACGGATTTGAACTTCAAGTTTCACGGAGACAAGATGATTTTAGGTACTAATTGAAACCATTGCTCTTTGAATCAATAATGTGAGGTTTACCAAAAGTTTGCAATAGGACTTAATCATTTCTTGATTCTTCAATAATACGGTACCAGTCCGTAAAGTTTCTTGTCAGATTTAACAATATTTCTATCTCAATTACAAGACTAGCGCATGGTAGAAAACGGATGTCAATTCTACAAATTTAATTCAAAATACTATTCAGACTATGTTCATGATAATTAGTTCATGTTTTAATCTAATTACTAATGAACTCCCACTTAATACAACATCTCTCATAGTTGTTTAGTGGTACACGATCCATATCCACTACACCAAAACCGATCATCACATGAGATGATGTAGCTTCAATGGTGAACATCAACATGTTGATCATATCATCCATATGACTCGTGTTCAACCTTTCGGTTTCCTGTGTTCCGAGGCCATGTCTGTACATGCTAGGCTCGTCAAGCAAACCCAAGTATTTTCGCGTGTGCAACATGGCTTACACCCGTTGTATGTGAACGTAGAATCTATCACATCCGATTATCACGAGATGCTTCAAAACAACGAACTGTAGCAACGGTGCATACGAGGGGATAACACTTTATTATCTTGATATTAATGTGAGGTATCATCTTATAATGCTACCGTCACGATCTAAGCAAGATAAGATGCATAAAGGATTAACATCACATGCAATTCATAATGTGATATGATATGGCCCTTTAGTCTTTGCGCCTTTGATCTTCATCTCCA
Source organism: Lolium multiflorum (assembly GCA_030979885.1). Lineage (NCBI taxonomy): Eukaryota > Viridiplantae > Streptophyta > Magnoliopsida > Poales > Poaceae > Lolium > Lolium multiflorum. The sequence goes on along the minus strand of CM061748.1, from coordinate 268,714,348 downwards.
AAGCACGGACATGATCTCCATCATCAATGGGCATGATCTCCATCATCGTCGGCGTAGCGTCAAGGTCCATGGCGCCGTCTTCATGGTTGTTCACCACATGTAGCAACTATTACAACTACTTTGAAATAATACTACTACATGAAATATAAAGACAACCATAAGGCTCCTGCCGGTTGCCACAATACAATAATGATCATCTCATACATATTCATCATCACATCACCAAACCCTGCAAAAACAAGTTAGACGCCTCTAATTTGGTTTGCCTATTTTACGTGGTTTAAGGTTTTCGAGCAAGATCCAATCTACCTATGAACATGAACCACAACGGTGATACTAGTGTTGTCGATAGAAAGAGTAGATTGAATCTTCACTATGGTGAGAGAGACAAACACCCGCAAAGCCACTTATGCAATACAAGTTGCATGTCAAGCGTGGAGCAAGTCTCATGAACGCGGTCATGTAAAGTTAGCCCGGCCGCTTCATCCCACCATCCCGCAAGATGCAAAGTACACGAACTAAAGACAACAAAAGCATCAACGCCCACAAAACCATTGTGTTCTACTCGTGCAACCAATCTATGCATAGACACGGCTCGATACCGATGGGATTCGTAGCATAGAAAACAAAAATTTCCTACCGCAAGAACGAATAACAAGCCAAGATCCAATCTAGAAGATGGTAGCAACGAGAAGATCATGAGACTAACCCTCGAAGATTTCCAAAGCCTACGAGATTATATCTCGTTGTTGTTGTAGTCGATCACTTGCCGCTTTCAAAAGCGCGTAGAAGATCTTGATGGTACAAGTCGGCACACCTCCGTACTCGGTCACACGTTCGGTGTTGATGACGACGTCCTTCTCCCGTTCCAGCGAGCGGAAGTAGTAGATCCTCCTCGGAATCCTGACAGCACGACGGCGTGGTGTCGGTGGTGGTGGAGATCTCCGGCAGGGCTTCGCCTAAGAACCGTGGGAGATGATGGAGGAGGAGAGAGGCTAGGGTTTGGGAGAGGGGGCTGTTTGGGCGCCGGCCTGGGTGGGCCTTGGTGGTGCGGCCAACTTGGTGTAGGCTGCCCCTCCCTCTCCTCCTCATTATATAGGTGGAACACCCAAGGGTTTGCCCAAAGATCTGAATAAGACCCCAATTCAAAAACTGCCGACTCTCCCCTTCCCTCCTTGTTGGCCGGCCAAGGAGGTGGAGTCCACCATGGACTCCACCCTCCCACTTGGTTGGCTGGTTAGGGTTGGTGGAGCCCAACCGGGACTCCACCTTCCATGGTGATTTCTTCCGGAAGGTTCTAGAACATTCTAGCGCCTTCCATAAATGCACCGGATCATTTCGACATGGAAAGTGATTTCCTATATATGAATCTTATTTTCGGACCATTTCGGGGTACCTCGTGATGTCACGGATCCCATCCGGGACTCCGAACAAAATTAACTCCATTCCATATTCCATATCTACTTAAACGACATCAAACCTTAAGTGTGTCACCCTACGGTTCGTGAACTATGCGACATGGTTGAGACTTCTCTCCGACCAATAACCAATAGCGGGATCTGGAGATCCATAATGGCTCCCACATATTCAACGATAACTTAGTGATCGATTGAACCATTTACATACGATACCGATTCCCTTTGTCTCGCGATATTTTACTTGTTCGAGGTTTGATCATCGGTATCTCCATACCTTGTTCAACCTCGCTCGACAAGTACTCTTTACTTGTACCGTGGCATATCATCTCTTGTGAACTATTCACATGCTTGCAAGCTAATCAGACGACATTCCACCGAGAGGGTCCAGAGTATATCTATCCGTCATCGGGATGGACAAATCCCACTCTTGATCCATATGCCTCAACTCATACTTTCCGAATACTTAATCCAAACTTTATAACCACCCATTTACGCAGTGGCATTTGATGTAATCAAAGTACCCTTCCGGTATAAGTGATTTACATGATCTCATGGTCGAAGGACTAGGTAACTATGTAACGAAAGCTTATAGCAAACTGAACTTAATGACGTGATCTTATGCTACGCTTATTTGGGTGTGTGTCCATTATATCATTCACCTAATGACATAACCTTGTTATTAATAACATCCATGTTCATGATCACGGAACCATGATCATCTATTAATCAACAAGCTAGTTATACAAGAGGCTTACTAGGGATTCCTTGTTGTTTACATAACACACATGTATCAATGTTTTGGTTAATACAATTATAGCATGGTATGCAAACATTTATCATAAACACAAAGATATATATAATAACCATTTTATTATTTCCGCTTATCTCCAATAGTTTTGTATGAAGGAAGTTTTCAAGTGTAGGGAAAGAAGAATGATGTGATGAGATGAAGAATGGATAAAAGCTCAAGCTTGGGATGCCCATGTCACCCCAAAAATATCCAAGAGGTACAAGCGTCAAACTTGGGATGCCCAACATCCCTTCTTCATCAACAAAAATATCAGGTCATCTTTCAAGACACTATATTTTTATTGCTTCATATACTATGTGTTGTTCTTGGAGCGTTTTTATTATTGTTTTTAGTTTTTTTTTCTGTTTTAGCATATGGTTGGACCCCAACATATTTGTTTTGGAGAGAGACACACTCCATTTTAATTGCAAAGAACGCTCTAGTTCTCGCTCTTATTGTCCTGCGAGTGTTCTAGTTTGCTAGTATTGCATTTAGCTCTTGGTTTGTTCATATTTTGTTCTAGTCTGGTTTTCTTTAGTTGGTATGACTGTGCCTTGGTCTTTATTTATTATTATCTATGAGAGTTGTTTCAAATGTTTGATTGGTGTTGAGACGAAAATGTTTCATGCTTATATGATGCGTGTGGTGCTTGTTTAGACTGGGTGACTTGACTTTAGCATGTCATGTTAGATGTTATTTTAATCATATGCTTAGTAATTATTGTTGTAGCATGACTTGTGTCAAATATTTGAGAGTGTTTAATGTGCCATAGAAAGAATCATGTGTTGTTTTCATCATAAATAAGCATAATATTGTGGTATTCTCCTTTGATGCTGTTATTGGGTCGACTTGGCACATGTTTACACCATGTTATGACTACAAACCAGTCACCTAAAGCCTCTATGATTATTTATATTTTAACTTGTACTATCACTTTATGCTTTGATTAATATTTTTTTGTGCATGCATGATTATGGCCATTATTGCCCTCTTTGATTTGTCGCTTCCTAGTCTTTTGCTAGCCTTCACCTCTACTGAGTATGAGCTCTCGTGCATCCAACCCCCAACAACCAAAGTTTCCAATTGTGTCCACCATACCTACCCATATGTGGTATTTCACCGCCACTCCAAAGTGAATTGCTTGTGTGCTACCTTTAAATATTCTAAATTATTACCTGTTTTATGTTTTGTTTTAGCTCATGAGGAAGTATTGAATGATTTATTGTCTTTTCATGACTTCACACCTTGACTAAGCATGAATAATGTGCTAAAGTCCTTAATATTGCAAAAAAGAGCAAGGCAACCGGGTACCCATACCAAATAAAATATATAATAAACAAACAATGCTCCGCACATTATGTACTGGAGAGATCCTAAATAATGGTGTGCAACAGAGAACTACATGGGAGCCGCTCTTGAGGTCACTATATGAAAGGATGATAGACTGTTTGATGCCATTCATTGACATAGACATGCATATCTCTCAAAAATATATTTCCAACACTCCTATTGCATTCAAAATAAAAAACTCTAGCACATGAGTAATCTTGCTTCTCTCTGCGCAGGGCCTTTTTTTTTACTTTTATGCTGAGTATTCATCTTCTTACTTTATGCATCAATTAAGAGAGCATAGTTATCATTCTGAGTATAATGTGCACAGTCCCAAAAATTATTATTGATTGATTCATGATTATGTTATTGCTTGTTCTCTAATTATTTGTATCTAGTCACCCTCTAAACTTTAGAAGTGTCTTGTCATTTATATTTTGCTATTCCATAAAGGACAAGTTCAATACCACTTTGCTATGTTTTCGCTATGCCCATAAACAAACACTTGCCTTCAGTGCATTATTATTAATGATCCTTTGTTTGAGTTACTTCTCATGTTATAACATAGCTGCTAAGTTCTATTGTTAGAATTATATCTATCATGCCTATGTTTAGAGTACTTTGATCCCACCTCACAATGCTTTACAATAACTTGATCAAGATTGTGTTGGCATCATGTCACCTCAAAAATTATTTTTGTTATCACTTACCTACTCGAGGATGAGCAGAATTTAAGCTTGGGGATGTTGATACGTTGCAACGTATCTATAATTTTTGATGCTCCATGCTTGTTTTACACCAATTTCTATATGTTTTGTCTACACTTCGTGGCACTTTTATGCATTTTCTGAAACATGCCATAGTGCCAGATCCTGTTTTTTGCTGTTTTGTATTTCAGAAAAGTTGTACATGAAATATTCTTGGAATTGGACGAAACAAAAGCCAAAGTTAATATTTTACCGTAACGAAGACGAAGTCCGGAGGACAGACAGAGGGGTGCCACAGCGCGGCCACACCACCCCATGGCGCGACCAAGGGTGGGCCTGCGCCATGGCATGGTGTGGGCTCCCCAGACGGCCATCGACCTCGCCCTTCCGCCTATATAGTGCCTCCGACGCAAAACCTAAAATAACCAGCCTCTGTCCACGAAAAGTTCCATCGCCGCCGCCATCGTCCAGACATGCTCGGGCTCGGGAATTCCCGTTCCGCACCTCGCGGGACGGGGTTAACTCCCCGAGCTATCTCCATCGACTCCACCGCCTCCACTTCGATTCCATGATGGCTTTGTGAGAGTAGTCTCCTGGACCATGGGTTCTCGCCTATAGCTAGTTGGTACTCTTCCTATGTACTTCAATACAATGATCTCATGAGTCGCCATGATTGAGATCCATATGATGTAATCGGTGTTGTGTTTGTTGGGATCCGATAAATTGTGGAATTGTGATCGAATTGTTCATTATATTATCATACTACTGTATTTAAGATCTTGCACGCTCTCCGGTACTTGTAGTTACCTTGATCAAGTAGTTTCCTATATCTTCAAGAGGGAGTATTTATGCTCGATAGTGGGTTCATGCCTCTAGTTTTCTGGAAGAGTGATAATAACTTCTAAGATTGATGTGTCATACCAGGTGAGAAAACAACAATGTTTTGTATAAGGATAATTCTATCGTTTACTTTACACACATTGCTGGAATGTGATAACTGCTGGTTGCAACTTAATACCGTAGTTGCCCGATTTGCAACCTCGAAGTTGGATTTGGTCATAGACGTACTTGGATTACGGTCTATGTATTATGTTGTAATGCCCAATTAAATACTGCCAGTAAACTTTATCTTATCATAGCATGCATTGTCATGCCATCATAATATCAATTGCCCAACCGTAATTTCTTCACCCAACACATGTTATTTGGAGAGTTACCATACTAGTGTAGATAGGGAACTCCCTCGGTCCTTCTCACATCATCATTGCCTCTACAACCAACTCCGCATCGAATACTTTCTTCAAAGCATTCATCCGTGCGACTTCATAGTTACTATTGCTATCGTTTCTCATATTACCGTCGTTTCACATCACCCTCGTTACTAGTGCTTTTCTCTGTGCACAAATGAATTGACAACTCCATTATAAGGCTGTGTTATCTTTACCTCCCTTTGTGTCGAATCAATAACTAGGTTTTACTTCCCTCGAAGACTGCCACGATCCCCTATACTTGGTTATCAGGAAGCAACTTGGAACTTTTCGTGATGTGAAGGAGAAGAGAGCTCCTCGCAGAGACAATCAACCCCACGAAATTGACCCACCAAATATTATCAGACAGAGCATTATGTCACGCGGAGAGGAACAACTACCACGTTTTCTGCCCCTCCAACCCTAGCCCCCACCACACCCTCCTCCTCCCGCCACCGCCACCGGTGGTGCCGCCGGGGGAAGCCCGGGTGGCATGGCAGTGGCGGGGGGTCATCTCCTGTTGCGCCGGGTAGTGACTCGGCTTGGATTTTACTAGGGTTTCAGGGGACATCGTCGGGATGGTGGAGGCGGCGTCGCATCGGAATAAGGGTGTTGGAGCTCGATCCCCAACTCGGAGATGCTACTTGTGGCGGCATCAACGAGCTGCTGGTCTGGCGTCCTCTTAGATATAGCACCACCGTCTTCCTTTTTAGGGTTGTTTGTGTTCTTCTCGTGGTGTGCGGTTGTCGTGTCTTGCAGCTTCTTCCGGCCAGCCATGCTACGGGGTAGCACATGAGAGGTGTGGAGCAAGACGGCGTAGGAGATTCCGGAAACGAGTTTGGCACACGATGTACCCAGGTTCACGTCCCCTCGGTGGAGGATCGCTACGTCCTGCTATAAATCACTATGACCATATTGTCGCCAGCGTTAGGCGAGTTGCTTTGGGGTAGCCGCCGGAGGCGGGGGAGAGATTGTATGTCTAATCAGAGATCATGTGTGAATGTCCCCCGGTGGCTTTATATAAGCAAACGCTAGGTTTACAAGTATAAGACTATTTGGGCCACTACGCTCATGGGCCTTGTGTGCATCGAGTCGCTCCCCGCGGCTCGCCTCAGGCGCTTGGCTCCGGGGCCGCCCGCCGATCGGAGCGTCCGGGATCTCTTCATCCGGGCGAGTGTAGCTGGGCAGAGCAGCCCTAGGGCGTATCCCTACCGCAGTCCCCCGAGCTGCTGTGATCTTGCGAGCTTGGAGGTAGGGCGCGGCAGGCTTGGCGAGCGTCGAGGTGTGAATCGGCGATGAGCTCACAATCGTAAACAGGAGGCGGCCGAAACGAGCCGTCAGGGCGAGGGCCAATCGGCGTGAACCGCCTGCGTGGAACTGGCCGCGCGGGTGGCACCCGCCGAAGCGCCGCCGAGTCCCCGCGAGCGTGCCGAATGGCGAGCTCGGCGACGGCCGAGCGGCGCCGCCGGAGCCGCGTCGAGTCCCGAGCGTGGCGGATGGCGAGCTCGGGCGACCGGCGGGCGACGCTGTCCGGAGCGCGCCGAGTCCCCGAGCGTGGCGACGGGCGAGCCCGGTGAGGCGAGCGGCGCTCGCGGAGCGCGCCGAGTCCCGAACAGGCGACATGAAGCCTGCGACCGCGAGCGGCGTCGTCTCTGAGCGCGCCAGTCCCCCAGCGTGGTGGATGGCGAGCTCGAGCGACCGGCGAGCGGCATCGTATGGAGCGCGCCGGGTCTCGAGCTGCAGCGGAGCCCGGCGACCGGCGGCGGACGCTAGTGAGTAGGTGAAACTCCTGGCGACGGCGAGTGGCGCCGTCTCGGGAGCGCGCTAAGTCCCCGAGCTGGGACGAGTGTGGCGGAAAGACACCACGCCGCTTGTCGAGAAAGAGAAACAAGCACAATCGGCACAAGATATATTTATGAAATATATTGACAGTTGTAAAGATGCGGCGACTTATAGATAAAACGCGCATTGTTAAGTGGATCGGCTTAGCAAGAGGGAAAGGCTTATGGGTATCTTTTCATGACTAGGCAGACCCCAAAGATCAAACGCTGCCGGTGAATCTTAGACGCTGACGCCACTCAAGAACGCTGAGACAAGGTTTGTCTTTTGGTACCCAACTACTACTTTGACGAACGCTTAATAAACAACAGACAAAAATCGTAAACCGGTCCTAATTATTGTTATGTAGTCCCCTTAGAGGGGTTATATGCGACTATGTGGTCGGCTTTAGAGATCGAACGTACAGGCGGATATGTTTTGTACTTATATAACATGTACGAATATAAATAAACTTAGCTGTTAAATGCTACGAATATAAGAGGCCGCCATGGCGCGTACGCGCGGCGAGCCCCGGCAGCTAGCTCGCAGAGTACGCGCGGATTTGCGGTTGAGTGCGGTGAATGCATATGTCAAAATACTAACAGGCAGTGAATTAGTACCAAGTAAAATAATAGATTGGTAGTCAATGCATAATAGAGATTGTAGTAGATTGAGGTTTTCCACGGAAGAGGCAAGATCACGTGGAGTAGTCAATCTGTAGCTACTTGATTCTCTTCCCATTGACGTGTTTCTTTTCTCCTGCGTACAGGTAGGGAAATCATGAGATGAACCGGGCGGCACATGCACCGGCCTCAACTCGTTCTCCCATTGGCTGAGGAATTGGTGGGCGCTGCAACTTCGCTTTTGATACTCGGGTGGACAACAACAATACATGTATAAATACACGGGATGGGACCAGTCGGGAGAGAGAAAAAGGTACTGTAAGAAATTTAAAGCTTAGTCATAGTGCCAGACGTTCCCTCAAATCATGTTTCTCTCTCCTCGTCTTCCCAAAAATATTTTCTTCTATCTTCCTTCGAAATTCATGGCTCCATCCGAAGAAAAAGCAGATGCTGAAGCACGCCGCTGCGGCGTCCCTGCCGCTGTGGAGATCTTTGCTAGAGCACGCCGTTGTGCCGCCCTGCAGCTGGAGCACACGACAGGCGCGGGCGGCGGTATGTGTGCGCAGGCGCGGGTGGCATGCGTAGTCAGGCGACGCCGAGGAGGACGGGCGGCGGCATGATGACGGCGTCGTTTCTAGTGAAGAAGTGTCAGTGACCTTCTCCCCAGACGCGGCCAGCCGCGTGGTGCACGAGACCCGGCTGCTCTCCAAGTCGGGGTCGGACCACCGTGCCTTCGTGCACGCGGACGACACCATGGAGCCGGTCGCCACACCATGGGCCCCGGCGGCGTGATGGGGCGCGCCAAGGAAAACGCCGCCGCCGCGGTCCACAACCTAGTCGCCACTGCGCGTGTCAGCGGCCGCTTCGCTGTGTCAGTAGCCGGACGTGTCGCCGCCGCCGTGCTGTCTGCTGTGTTAGCATGTCCACGGGGTATGGCGCCAGACAAGGCGGCCGTTGCATCCCACGTGCACCTTGCTGCAGCCGACGGCGAGCTCGACGTACCACATCCCGGGCGCCATGGTCCAGAGCACGAATCCACCCTGCTCGACAGCAGCAGCGCCGCGGCCGCTTGGCCCGCGGGTCTTGACGACGCGCGTTCCGCACTGACCGCAGCGTCCTATAGCCGCCGGACGCTACCAACAGCAGGCACGTACGATGGCGGCGCCCTTGATGGAGAGGAGGAGAGCCGGGTCGGCGAGGCTGGACGAGAAGGGCGTGAGGCGTGCGCATGAGGTAGCCGCAGACCCAGTGCCCAAACCCCTCCCTCCGGCCGGACTCCTCCGCGATGAACGCCAGCGGCCCTGCGCCTTGCGCTCTCCCCCACTGGAGAGGCCCCCGCGCCACCGGCGTCCACGCCCTACGACGTCGTCCTCAAGCTCGGCGCCTACAAGGCCTTCTGGGAGATGTCCCCGGTGCTCCAGTTCGCGCACCTCACCTGCGTACATGCAGTGCTCGACAACCTTCGCGGCTCCGCCTGCATCCACGTCCTCGACTTCGACATCGGCATGGGCGGGCAGTGGGCGTCGCTCTGCAGAAGCTTGCGCAGGTCTTTCGGCAGGTCCACACACATGCGGCGCTGCAACTTTATGCTTTGCTGTGTTGCGCCTGCAAGCTCATTTATTTCGACAGGTCCACACACATGTACTCTATTCGTATACGAGTATCTCACCTGCGGCAGTGGACCTTGTACACAATTGCTGGACCAATCAACAGCCAAGTTAACGCGGGTTCACATGCCGCCGAGTTCAATCTATTCACTCTCGTGCGTACATGCATATCAAACCATGTAAGATTGGTTATAGTGGGAAGTGACATAGTGCATGTTACTACTCTATGGATATTCTTGTGTCATCAATCCCCCAAATAACTAGCGAACACAAGCTACTTAGAATTAAAAATCATATATAATCTTTAGAAAATCTTTAAACAATCTATCATCCTCTCTCCTCATTAACTCACTGCCACATATGTAAATTTGCTAAGACTGGACACTTAGTTACTAGTGAAGTTACTTCCACTATGAGTAGTCTAAAGGATCAGATCTTGGTTAAGCAAATCTGTTGTCATTGCAATTAAAGCGAGAGAAGGAGGTAGGAGCGGGTATATAAAATATTCCAGTCGACTCGATCGTGCGGCGGCACTGCTTGATGAAGATTTGGATCGAGCAGCAATCTTCCAGGTACGCACGCATCACAACATGCGTCGGATCAAGCCGTGCGTGCACGCGCCTGGAGCGCCGCCGGTCGCCGCGGAAAGCGCCGCTGGTCCGCGCTCGTTCGGAGAGCGACAGATGCAATCTGGCTGTCGTTTGTTGATCTGATTTGGCCGGTGAAGATGATGATGTGCCCGCCCGGATCACCACTCCAAGCGTCGCATGCCCCACGGTGGGCGCCACTGTCGAGGTTTTGACCACGGCAGACAGGGTAGCACATGAGAGGTGTAGAGCAAGGCGGCGAGAGATTCCTGAACGCAGCTCGCACGATGTACCACAGGTTCACGTCTCTATGGGAGGATCGCACGTCCCCGCTATAAATCACATGATCATACTGTCGCCGCCGTTAGGCGACTTGCTTTGTGGTAGCCGCCGCGGAGGGAGAGATTGTATGTCTAATCAGAGATCATGTGTGGGAATGTCCCTGGTGGTTATATAGGCAGCCACCTAGGGTTTACAAGTATAAGGCTATTTGGGCCGCTTACGCTTCATGGGTCTTGCGTATCGAGTCGCTCCCGGCTTCAAACACAGTACGCTTGGTCAATGCGCGCCTACCACCTGGTCTGGCGTCCTCTTAGATCCGGCACCACCGCCTTCCTTTTTAGGGTTGTTTGTGTTCTTCTCGTGGTGTGCGGTTGTCGTGTCTTGCAGCTTCTTCCGGCCCACCTTGGTGGCGAGGGGAGGAGGCGGCTCAATGTGTCGACGCCTAAACTTGCCAGATGGTAGAGCGTTCCGTTGGTGGTTTGAGTCTACTACTTCGGGATGTTCATTTGGAGGTACTGCTTTCTCTTCCACATCTCCTGCATGCCCGATGGCGGAGGGGGTGATACGATGGTATTGGAAGATGTGTTGTTTCTGGATCCGGTCCACGAACTTGGTTGGTCACGACGAGGACGATGGCTTTGATTGCATTTTGGAAGTACGGTGTGAGATCCTTCTTGCAAAATTCTAGGATCATATTGTATTTTTCTTTATTTTTGGAGTTGTTTGTAATCGGTTTCGCTAATGATATTAAAAAAATAATTCATAAACTACGAAGCTGACGAAAAACAAGCTCGAAGCTGGGCTGTTTATTTCAGATTTCTGGCCCAGCCCGCCAGCACCCGACGCTTCTCGAGGCCGCTAGAGAGAACCAAACCAAAGCAACCTGCGGTTCTGAATTCTGAAACAGCCAAGTTCAGAGAACTTGCGAAAAAGAATTCAATCCAACTTGGTGCTTTCTCTACCCATCTCCGAGCTGTAGAAGCGAAGACTTGGAGGTACAAAAGGCAGGGGCGCAAATGGTGGGCTTCCTTCGGGCCTTCACCGCCGCATCCGCCGTGCCAGCAGCTGCAGCCGTCGCCGCCGCCGCAGTCGCCTTCTCCTCCGCCGCCCCTCACCCCTCTTCCAGACTCCGCTTCCCCTTGCCCACCTCCCTCCCCGCGTTCGCCACCTCCTCCTCTTCTTCCGCCGCCGTGCGCACGCCGAATCCCTCCGATGGCAGCCGCCGCCGCCGCCACAACAGCCGATCTCTCCGCTCCCGACAAGGTTCAGCCGCGTCCTAATTTGATTTCCCTGCGTGCTTGCCTCGCCTAGGGTGTTCAGCTTTTTTTGACTTATCTCTGGTTCGTCATGTATTGCAGGCTACCGCGCTTCCGGAGCTCACGGTAAGCGCCCCAAACATAGGACACCCGTTTGTTTTCCTTATTAGTCTTGCCGCGATGCTACTAGGGCAGGAAGGTAACCGGGAGAGCCTTATTAGTTGCTGAGAGATTACGTAACTGAGGTTCAATTGATGCTTTAGATGTGGGCTGTTCAGACAAAAGAACCTCACCTAAGTTCGGAACTACTTGCCCGATTGCTTATAATGTTACTAACCATACACAATTTGGTTTGTTTTCGATGGCTAGCTAGATTGTTTTTCTGTCGTTTGTTTTAACTTTGCAGTTCCCCATAGGGCTGCTTATCCATGCTAAAGTGGCAACTACATCACTAAAGCATTCTCATATTAGCTATTACTCCCTCCCTCTAAAAATAGGTGTCTTTGTTTTGTCTAGATATACATCCGTATCTAGAAAAAGTTAAGACACCTATTTTTAGACGGAGGGAGTACTATGTTTGTGTCGAATATAGCTATTATAGCTTGTTAGTAGATGAGCTTCACATGACAATTAGGTGTATACTTGTTGAGCTCAGGGTGATGGTTTTCTTTGTGGCGGAGGTTTGATGTATTAGATAATCAAAACGGTTATTGTGTCCACTTCTTTTGTTTCACTGTTTACCTTTTGCTTCAAGTGTTCTGCTAAATCTTAGATAATTCATAGATATGTAGGATTAGGATAATAGCCCAAATGCCAAACTGCGCTATTCTCATATGGTCATACCAACCATCTGGTTTCAGACTACTTTGAGGAAGATTATCAGTTCCGTATTCAAGCCATTACTTTGATCAAGATTTTCGGTGCAGAAAGTTGGCGACAAATGGACAATGATAGAGCATTTTAAGTCGATAAATGTTTCCTTAACTGTTCATCCAATTAAAGATTGGATAAAATAAATTTTGACCCAGGTTATTGAAATGCAGCAAATGCTGATATGATTCTCAAACTGGACATATAGACTATTCAGAAGCCCAGCCCCAAGATTTCCGTTTTGAATTTCTTGAGCTAAAGCGCTATGCCATACTACCTCCATTCCATAAAACAAGGCATATAAATTTAGTCAGAAGTCAACATTGCTTAAGTTTGACTATGTATAGAGACATGAGCATCTGCAATACCAAATCTATATCAATAGATCCACCATAAGATGTATTTTCATAGTGTATTTATTCACTATTGTAAAGAGTGCCATTTTTATGTAAAACTTCAGTCAAACTTAATTTGTTTTGACTTTTGACAAAAATACACGCCTTTTTTTTTGGAATGGAGGTAGTATTATAGAAGGTCAATGTTTTTAGCACGAATGACTTGAGAAAATACTGTAATTTCACCAAGCTAAGTTTGATTGGCCAGTGTGAGCTCTGTTCATAAAGGAACATTTGGTAATTCAGGAACTAAGGTGCACTATCTGAAAACCCGCTGTCATGTAGGGTTTTTTTTTCTTCATTTTAACGAGATCATATGTTTGAGGTTGTCTCAGAAAATAAGGCGCACTGTTCAAAAAACCCACTCTAGATAAAACTACAGAACTAAACCTATTGGAATTAATATTGAGAAAATGGTTTCCCCGAAATTATGCTTTACTTTAGCTCATGCTTTCCTTGTGCATTACTAAGGGAAATCAAGGAGACAAAATTACTTAACAATCTTGTTCTTTGTATGGCTGAAGACCGAATTCATGGTGGACATGAAATGCGAGGGCTGTGTCACAGCAGTGAAAAACAGGCTTCAAACACTTGAAGGTACAAATCTTTGAATGATCTGTTTATATAAAAATCAGTTGTATACCTTTTCTTTCAACCATTTCCTGTTCGTTTTAAACATCGTCTCGTACTACAGGAATTAAAAACATCGAAGTGGATTTGAGTAACCAGGTTGTTAGAGTTCTTGGGTCGCTCCAAGTGAAGACAATGTTAGATGCTCTGCATCAAACAGGCCGAGATGCACGTCTGATTGGGCAAGGGAACCCAGACGGTGTGTGTTCATTTATTTATTTATTGCATGTTATTCCCTCTGTAGTCTTTCATATGAGCCTAAGTACTTTCGATATTACTACCTCCGTCCCAAGGAATAAGGCGCACACGTATTTCAAAACAAACTTTGACCATAAAAGTTGAGCAACAAAATCTTGATTATATTATATGTAATTAATATCGTTGGATTCGTATTGAAAAGCACTTTCTAATGATACTAATTTCATGCAAACAATCTTTATATATTTGAAGTAATTCTTGGTGAAACGAAAAGAACGTAAAGCGAGGGCGCCTTATTCCTTGAATCGGAGGTAGTATTGTATGTATCCCTAATGCTATGTTGTGGAAAGTGCAAAAATAAGTTATTTTAAATTTTGATACCCGGCTTTCACCCCTAGGACTAGTGTAACCATTTGTATCGTTGGTCCTTAAATATCTTCAATTTACACTTTCACTCTCCCATAACTAACATATTTATAGAGACTTTGATTCTGAAGATCTTGCTTTTACTGTGATGCGAACATTCATCTTGAAATGCTTTAGAACTGCACCATGCGCTGCTGAACTCATTTTGGTATGTGGTATAGTATTAACTTGAGTTTTCCATTGACAAATGCTATCTTAAAACAGTCTTCTGACTGCTGGCATGTTTTATTTAGTTTGTGTTATCTCCACACATCTTTTCTACTACAGCAACTAATTGTGTGGCTTAACATTTGCAGATTTCTTAGTTTCTGCTGCTGTGGCTGAGTTCAAAGGGCCAGTTATATATGGTGTTGTTCGTCTAGCCCAAGTTAACATGGAATTGACTAGAGTTGAAGCCACTTTTAGTGGTTTATCACCTGGTAAACATGGATGGTCAATAAATGAATTTGGCGATTTGACAAAAGGTGCAGAAAGTACTGGCAAAGTATATAATCCACCGGATTATCTGTCCAATAAGGTAATATTCCAACGCCTTGTCACTGAAGGGGTTGATAAATCATGTACATACCTGTTATTTTGACTGCCAAAGAAAAAGATTGTAAGATAAATCTAAACCCCTGGGATCGACTCTTACCATAATAGTATAAGCCATGTGTTTTGAAAGCACTCTTAAACAGTTGTATCCCAAATCTCATGCATCTGCTTTGAACATGTTGAAGATCTTGTAGTTCATAGGAGGGCGCCTTGCTATTTCCCCTTGTCCATTGGTTATCTCTGTCTCCTTTACGGTCTCTGATGTCCATTATTCAAAATGTTCATAAATATATCAGCCCAATTGAATAAACTGATTTCATGTTGTTTTGCACTTGTATGCGGTTCCTTCTGGTATTTGGCCAGTTTGTATACCATCTTGCTACAGTACATACTAAGTACCTACAATGATCCTTCTTTTTTTGAAAAAATCAAAACGTGCACCCATAGGTTAAAAAAATCTCACATGTACATACTTAGTATCTACAATGATCCTTCTTTTTTTGAAAAATCAAAACGTGCACCCATAGGTTAAATTTTTTTCACATGTACCAGTTTGTATACCATCTTGTTACAGTAATATTACTACGGACCTACAATAATCCCTTTTCTGAAGAATTCAAAAAGTGCATCCATAGGTTAAAAAAAAGGTGTGACTATTTCTCAGTCGACTTCGTTCTCAGTCAGATGATGTCATCAAATCTCAGTTGTAACTCATATTGCAACTCATGATTAGCACGAATCACGATGCAAATCAAATGATGTAGAACTTAACTGAGCACGAAGTTAGTTCGCTAGCTGAGAACTAGCAAATTCCTAAAAAAAATCTCACATGTACAGATGTACATGTTGGAATAATGTAATGTGAGTCTGGAAATAAGTTGTTGAAAAATCTCTTCGATTTTATCTGAAACAGCAAACAACAGCAGCACTATTTGAATTATAGATCACCACATTTTATTTTTGTGCAACTTGCAAATGATAGGATTTTCCCACAAAAAGTTTCAGATTCTTAGTGTATTGCCACATATACACAGGAATTTTAAAAATTCTGTTGAAACTTTTAGCTGTAGTTTTTTAATAAAGAAATCATATGGCTCCAGAGCCAAAAATCACCTAGCGTTAGAGTAGATCTGTTACTTCTGTTTCCTTTTACAGGTCCTTTTTGATCTACTATGCAGAAAGCATTCATTGCGTCTTAAATAGAATGACCAAATTCACCGAACTAAATAGCTGCAAATATTGACGCACTGGTGTTCTGCCTTCTTTCGCATATGCTGTAGCACATGTGTTGTCAGAACATAGCAGATTGGAATTGTACAGCTGCAGCTCACCTCACTGGTGGGTCTGCTCTTAACTTCTATTATTTGCTGCAATTCTTTCATTAAGTCCGTTGTATGTATTTGGGGAAAATGATAATAGACCGCAAAGTGGAAGTCCTGGGTATCTTTAGTTGAGATTTGATGAATTGAGCACTTGAACACTTGTGTGTAGTGACAGCAACATCATCGTGTAATTGCGGGTGTTCAACTCTCTTGCTTTCAATTATTATCGAATTCGAGAGTATTGTTGTTGATTTGAACGATAGTAGTTCGATAGCAGCAAGTTATATGTAGGCTTGATATTCATATATTTTATCTTTTCTGGAACAGCCCCTTGGTGACCTGGGAACACTTGAAGCTGGAGAGAACGGAGAAGCTCAATTTTCAGGATCTAAAGAGAAACTGAGAGTCGTCGACTTGATTGGTCGCTCTGTTGCGCTGTATGCTACCGAGGACAGATCAGACTCGGGCATTGCGGCAGCCGTGGTCGCTAGGAGCGCTGGTGTCGGGGAGAATTACAAGAAGCTCTGCACCTGCGATGGTGTCACCATTTGGGAATCGAGCTAAAATCTGCCGCGATGGAGTTCACCATACTACTGTTTCATCCCCAATATGTTGTTGTACACAGAAGTAACAATGTAGAAACAATCTAGTTACTGAACATTTGGAATAAGCGTGAATACATTTGAGGAATACATTTTCCTTCAGTAACTGCAGCTCCTGTGCTATTGCTGCTACTCAAACTGATCTGTCAACTTGGCTCACAAAGGGGCCAGGGCATAGCTGTTTCTGCTCCCAGACCTGACTATTGCAGAAGAACATTGCTAAGAGAAAAGCTCACATTGGTGGCAGCCATGTGAGAACCAGCGGGCTCCGGACGATGTGAACGCCGTCGCTCCATGACAGAGCTCCGAACTCGGGTGTCTTCTGAGCTGCCTTGGTTTTTAGCGTGACTTTGTAGGCAAGCTTCTGGTTTGCGCTGCTGAAGCGCAAGGTGTTTGGCTCAACGACGACGTCCGCGCCTTTGAACTTTGTGACCTTGACATGGTATGTCGAGGATCCAGGACCGACGTTAGTCACGGTGCGGTGCACCGTCAGCGGAGTCGATGGCTGATCGGTGAAGACGGCGGAGATGGCCGGATAGTTGAGGTCGCCGGGTGAACTGAAGGTGTTCTTGCATGTCATGTTGGAGTTCTTGGTGAAGGCCTTGAGCTGCGTCGGCGTCAGGTTCTGCGTGCAGAGGAACTCCAGGTAGTCGTTCTGGCCAATGTCGTAGACCAGGCCAGGGCTGAGAGCTCGCATCGGGTGTATGTGGCCAGCACCGTGCTGGAACGGCGTGGACGCCTCGCCGGTCGCCGCGTCCTTGAGCAAGCCGTAGGTGTTGTCGTGGACGTACGCGGTGGTCATCAGCGCCGACTTGATCTGCGCGGGGCTCCAGTCCGGGTGGCTCGCCTTGAGCAGCGCGGCCACGCCGGCGACGTGCGGGCACGACATGGACGTGCCCGACAGGATGTTGAACCCGACGCGGCGGCGGTCGCTGGCCAGGCTCGACGGGCTGGCGTCGCCGCTCCAGGCGGCCAAGATGTTCACGCCGGGCGCGATGAGATCCGGCTTGAGGATTTCCAGAGTCAGGTAGTTTGGGCCCCTGGATGAGAACGCGGCCACCACCGGCGACGGCCTGATCCCGAGCTTGGTTCCGGCGAAGCTGAGTGTTGCGGTCGGTTTTGTGGCGGTCTTGGTGTACTTCTTCACTGCAATGCCTTCAGTTTCCCCAACAGCCACGGCTGGCAACAGGTGGCTGTCGGCGACGAGCTCCTCGCCGTTCGCTGCAGTGTTGGCGAGTATCATCCCGATGCCGCCAGCTTCCTTGACAACTTGACCTTTCTGCACCCGCGGACTGATGCCGCGGTCGCATATCACAATCTTTCCGGCGACGGTGCTGCGGTCCAGTGTCCCTTCAAGGCACATCGACCTGGGATTCGGCATGGTCGAGTTGCCGCCCATGTACACCACCGGATACTGCTGCCGAGGCGAAAGATTCTTCCTGCCTTTGTAGAGCGAGACGCCGGTTAGGTTGGCGCCGTTGCCGAGCGTTGCCGTGGCCGGGAAATCCCGGTCCATGGTGCTCGCGCCGACCGTGGTCATCCACGGCGACAGGTTGGTGAGGCTCAACGGGTCCGGGCCAGAGTTGCCGGCGGAGCAGGCGATGAAGACGCCCATCTGCATGGCCCCGAACGACGCGACGGCCAGGCTGTCGCGGTAGTAGGGGGAGGCGCCACCGCCGAGGGAGATGGAGAGCACGTCGACGCCGTCCGCCACGGCGCGATCGACGGCCGCCAGGATGTCGGAGCTGAAGCAGCCGCCGGCCCAGCACACCTTGTACGCCGCGACGCGCGCGCGGGGCGCCATCCCGCGGGCGACGCCGCGCGCGTAGCCGAAGAGGCCGGCGTCCGGGACGGGCGAGCCCGCGGCGGTGGCGGCGGTGTGCGTGCCGTGGCCGTCCTGGTCGCGCGGGGACTTGAGCTCGGTGGTCTCGTTGATGGGCCCCGCCGAGGCCTCGTAGCCGTTGTAGAAGATGCGCGCGCCGATGATCTTGCGGTTGCAGTCCGCCGTGGTGAAGCCGCGGCCGGTCTGGCAGAGGCCCTTCCACTTGGCCGGCACGGGGCCGAGCCCCTTGTCGCTGAAGCTGGCGCTCTCGGGCCAGATGCCGGTGTCGAGGACGCCGACGACGACGTCGTGGTCGGCGAGGCCGGCGGCCCATATGCTGTTGCTGATCTCCGGGCCGATGCCCAGGAAGTCGGGGCTCCTGGTGGTGTGCAGCTGCAGGACCGTCTCCGGGAGCACGGCCAGCACGCCGGCCGCCTCAGCCAGCCGCTCGGCCTCGTCGTCGTCGAGGCGAGCCGCGAAGCCGTGGAAGGCCGTCTCGTAGTTGTAGACGATCTTGGTGTAAGCGTCATCCTCCTCCTCCTCAGGTTCCAGCTGGGCGGAGCTCACAGACTTGACGGTGGAGGCGTACCACTCATGGTGATAGTCGAACGAGCTCGGCATCTCGGACGCGGCCATGTGAACAATGTAAGTCTTGGGGGCTCCGGCGAGAGCAGGGATGCTCGCCTGAAGGAGCACGAGAACCAGGCACAGCGACGGAGCCGCCCATCTCGCGCTGCGAAGTTCCATGGAGAAGAGGCGAGGCTGAGCGAGTTTCAGGAGAGCGTGGGTGGAGAACTCTGCTAGCTGCTTATGAACGCTCCAGCTCTCATGCTTGGAGTGAGCTGAGAGTGGCGTGAACAGTGAAGAGCAGCAGTAATAATGTGAGGTTGAGGTGGTTCGCATTGAAGTGAATTCATTTTGGCTGCGCGGTGGCGGTGACCGGTGATTGATCGTGTCGAGAGCCGTTGGTACATTTTCTTCTCGCACACATTCTTCCATTTCTCGGAGATATTTCGGGAGGAGGGGGCCCTTGACCCTCGTGTCTTCTTCTTCCTTCTTCCGTCTACGACAGCTGCAAGCCTACATTGCATCTGTGTTTAATGGGAAACTCCATTAACGCGGTGGATCTGATCTACTGCGTACTACACTACTACCTACCAGCCGCAACGGCACATACGCGCTGTAGGGTTAACGCATTGATTCGATCTCTGTGGGTGTGGACGGTTGCTCGGGTTCCCGGGAGCAATTCATGTGCTACACTTCAATGGTGCTACTGTTAATGGCAGTGACACTTTGTACCGAGGGGGAATTCTTGGTACATCGCCTCCTTTCATGGAAAGAGATGCAATGCCGCCCGTACGCCTTTAGATGGATTGTACGATGATTAGAGTAATCTGGGTTTTTGTGACGGCTACGTGAAAGGCTGAAAGGTGCCGCTGCTACATGAGAAAGAAGACAAGCCATGGCCTCATTATCTCTTTGTAAAGTAGAAATTTCCATCGGGCAGCATCGGATGAAGTGCTGACTGGACGGTGCACCAAGTAATTATTGGAATATAGACAACGGTTCATTTTTTTTCAGTAAAGAGCATTTTATTTTTTTAAAGTTTAACCATTACACTCAATCTCTACATAGTTGGGATGCACACATAACTAACGTATGCACAGCAAACAAGAAAAAGTCTCAATACAAGTAATCATCTAAGAAACTGTAATATCGTCTATGACGAAAGACTAATCCTAAGATTGCGCTACCACATCTATGTTGGGTAAAAAAATTCTCGACGTGCCTCTAACCATGTAGACGTCTTCGTAAATAGGTCGCGTTTCTTCACACATTGTAGAGACATCCATGAATGGAGCAAAGATGTACACAGGTAGATAACCTACATAAGAAAAAATTGTTATCGAAATCATTTCTACATAACCAGAGCGACCAAATAACATCAAGTGCTCCCTGATAAGTATTTTAAACCAATAATCCACCCCCATTTAGCCAGTTGTAAAAAAAAAAATCGCAACTCTACGTGAGGGATATAAGGTAAAACCTATTTGGATGATTGACCATATAGATGTAGCAAACTAAAAGAATAGGCGTTTTATTGTCTCATCATGATGACAAAAGACACACTTCTAACTTTCCTGTCAATTGGGTCTTGCAAGATTGTCCTTGGTGAGGAAAACTCCTCCCTGGAGATACCATGCAAAAACCTTAGTATTCGTCGGTATCTTAATTTTCCAAATCTTCGGCTCAACAAGCTAAATCAAAGCTTTGTACATAGAATCCGTAGATTTCATCTATCCCTTGCGTCAAATGGACTAATGCCAAATGCTAAAGCAAGGCATTCCAAGATTCAAGCCTGAGACCAACAAGATCTCTTCTGAGCGTCACATTCCGTGGGGAAGAATCCAACACTTTAGCTATTCTATCGCTTTTATGATGTACAATATTGTACATGCTGAATATTGTTCCTGTAGGGTGGTATTACCTAACCACTTATCCTCATAGAACCTTATTCTCAAAGCCATCCTTAATCGAGAAAGAACCATATGGTAAGAAGTGTTTCTTCATTGCCATAAGGCTAGCCCGCAAGTGCGAATCTCAAGGTTTCTAATGTGAGACAGTGCATGGAGATCCATGTTCTTTACCTCAAGGTCATGAACCCTAAGCCCTCCTTGATCCTTAGAACGACAAAAAATGTTCCATTTGGTAAGCTGATATTTTTCTTTTTCTCACTATCTTCTTACCAAAAGAATCTTAATCGGAAATAATTCAATTGTTGTAAGACTTCTTTAGGCAACTAGAAGAAGGAAAACATGTAAAGTTCCATATTAGTTAGTATTGAATTAATAAGAACCAATCTTCCGTCTAGAGATAGTAATTTACCTTTCTAGCTACTAAGACGCTTTTGTAATTTTTCTTCGACGTGTTTCAATTAAAAAATGACAAGCCTCCGATAGTGAATATGGATGCCTAAATAGCTTTATTGAAAACTGACCCAACTCACAGCTGAACAAATCGGTCTTATGAAAACTGATTTTAGACACGATAGTTGCTCGAAAGCTTGTAAGGTATTTTACCCTTATCCATTATTTTGGTAACAATGACACCGTGCTAGAGTATTTGGACTAATACATGGCTACAAGATGATTCCCAGGTATTAGCCAAAGAGGTATAAAGGTGTATCAATGGAAGAAGAAGGCAATGGAGACCCCCACTTCGACGAAAAATCAACAGGATTTTCCTGAGTCGGCCGGTCACGGCCGGTCGGACCGGCCCTGGCACCGCCAGCCCGGTCTGGACCGGCTCCCAGCGCTTGTGCCATCCGGGCAGGATCCAGTAAGGGGGGGCGAGCTCTCCGGTCGTCGCCCAGTCGCCAGCCCGGTTTGGACCGGCCCATCCGGTCCCTGGCCCGGTCGGACCGGGTTCCAGACCGGCTACCCCGGCGCCAACCGGACTTTGCGCCTGTGCCATCCGGGCGCATTCCGTAAGCTTCAAGCCGTCGGTCAAGCTCCGTCTCGCCCGTCGAAACTGCCGCCCGGTCGCCAGCCCGGTGAGACCGGCTGCGGGGCCGGCCAGCCCGGCGCCAAATCCGGTCAACCGGATTCCCGAAGAAAAGCTGATGTGGCAAGTTGACCAACGGCCATTTTTCGAAAGACACTATAAATAGGCCTTCTCCTACCTGTGAGCAGTTAGGCACTACACTACAAGCTGTTCTTGAGCTCTCTCTCTCTCTTACTCCATTGCTAGAAACACCAAAGCCTCAGATCTACTTCCTCCTCCACCCAAACTCAAATCCCTCCGGGGAAAAGAGGAGGACCCGATCTACCGTTCTACCAAGCCAAATCTCATTCCCCCTTGTATTCATCGAAGCTTGCTTCCTAGGGTTCCTTGGAAACCCTAGGTGGGCAAGAGGAGTCGGCATCCGGGCTGTGGATTTGCTCCGGGCAAGATTGTGAAGGTTTGGAGGCTACCTCAAAGTCTACCACAAGTGAGTGAGCTATTCCTGCGTGGGAGAGGCTCCGGAGAATAGGGTGAGCCTTCGTGGCGTGGGGAATCCTTCGTGGGACCTCCACCCCTCCAAACGTGACGTACCTTGTTGCAAAGCAAGGGAACACGGGAATACATCCTCGTCTCCGCGTGCTATCGGTTATCTCTAACCGAACTCCTTACTTGTGATTTACTGCCTGTGAGAGCCTTCGTGCTCGAGTTAGTTGTATCCTCATATAGGTTGCTTCACCTAGTTTGCATTAGGCTCACCTTTATATTCTGCAAAGCCTAATATTGCAAAGAAAGAATTAAAACTTGTAGAAACCTATTCACCCCCTCTAGGTTTACCATCTCTATACTTTCGGTTGGTATCAGAGCGTGGACTCTTATTAAGGGCTTCACCGCCTTAAGAGTGAGATGGAAAACTATTCGAGGGTCTAGATGAAGACTCTAACCTTTCGGTTAAAGAGATGAAATCTAGATTCTTGGCATATGATGCCGAGAAGAAGAAAAAGGAGGATGAGCTACAAAGCCAAATGGCGGAGATGTCCGCCATGCTTAAGAACTTGACTAGTGGGTCTCCTAGAGGGGCTTCGGCCTCTCTAGGGAGTTTCCATGAAGTCAACCATGACTATCCCAAAAACACTTCACCCATGCCTCATATAAACCATAGTGGGAACGTTCCCCATTTTGATGGAACTCACTTTCCTTTTTGGAAATCATCTATGGAATCCCATATTCGCAGCTGCAGTGTGGAGTTATGGGAGATCATTGTTCATGGATATCGAGTGCCACAAGATCCCATTCGATTGACCTCCACCGAATTCTACAACCGTCAACTCAATGCCTCCGCCCGTGACAAGATTAGGAGTGGCATCAACCGCAAGCTCCTTGATCAAGTCAATGACATAGACTCCCTGAAGAGTTGTGGGATCGAATCATAGTACTCCAAGAGGGAACCGATTTTATCCAATAGCTCTTTACGAGACCGCAAAGCAAGAGGCTCATCAGTTCATGATTCGAGAAGGAGAATCCGTGGCCGATGCTTATGCAAGGCTTGGTGCTCTTAGAGTAAGGGTCAAGGGTCTTGGTGTTGAGAAGTACAACGACGGCTTCGAGATGAATGAAGCCTTCATAAAGTCCAAGGTCATTGCTATGATTGAAGACACCAACCTTGCACTCAACTTGCAAATCATGACCAAGAGCGCCGATCTCAACTCCGATGATCTAGTCTCCTATGTGGCCGCCACTGAAAACATGGCCAAAGCCGGAAAGAGGCTCATGGCAATGAACCGTGTTGATGAAGCCTCACACAACCGTGAAGCGTCACACAACCTTGCTCTCAAAGCAAGAGCCGACCATGGAAGAGAAGAAGATTATGAACTTGGAGAAGATGAAGAGATGACTTAAACTAGTGACATTGCTACCGACTTTGCTTTCTTTGCCAAGAAGTACAAGGCAAAGTTTCCAATGCTCCTCAATGACAAGAAGAAGAAGAGAACTTGGATCACCGCACCAATCAAGGCAAGCTGCAAATGAGTGCCCATGAGAAAAAGAGTAGACAAGCCAAAATTCATCAAAGGGGTCAAGCCAAGATTGAAGCCAAACCCAATCAACGATCGATACAAGAAGAACAAGGGAATAGCCTTTGTTGGAGCCGAGTACTTGTCCGATGAAGAAGAGGAAGATGAGGAGAAGGAGGCCGGAGTGGCCGGTTTGGCTTTCCTGTCTTGGTCACTCTTCACATATGACTACTCCATGATTTACTCACGGAGAAGAGAATGATGTTGGCTCTTCCTTCATGGCAAGAACAACTCAAGATGATGACTCGGATGACTCTACCTCCTCTACAATCGTTGGCTCTTGTCTTATGGCAAGGGAAACCACGGTAATGGAATCTCCACCTTCCTTGTCTAGTGTTCTTGATGATGAAACTGAAAATCAAGAAGAATTAATTGTGCTTAAGGAACTCTACAATGTGATGTAGTATTTTTCAGGAAGCTCTGTCAAGTTAAGGTGGATATGGACTCTCCCAAAGAAAAGGATGAGTCCCTTGAGGAAATATCAATTGAATGAAAAAGATCGGAGATTCAAATCTCCTAAGACAAGAGTTAAAAACCCCGAAAGGGGCATATCTCAAGGCCTTAAGCAACAAATTGAACCTTATGAGATAAGGTTAAGGACCTAGAAACTATTGATAGGGCTCAATCATTACCCAAGAGCTCAATGACTCAAAGAAGGAGCTTGAAGTTGCTCATGCTTCTTTCACTAAGGATCGACCACCTTGAAAGAGTTAACAAGCTTGTTAAGGATGAGCCCAAGAAACTTGGAGACTATGACCTACTCCAAGAAACCTACAAAAAGGCTCTTGGATCAATGAAGGATCCCATTGTTGTTGAAAAGCTTGCTAGCTCCTCCACTTATTTTACTAAGCTTGTTGAGGAACATGTTCGTTTACAAGAGGAACTCTCTTTACATGTTGAGACCAATGCATATCTTGAATCCTTGGTGACTAAATATGGTCTCGACTATCATCCTAATGAATATTCTTGTGAGCAAGCATCTATTCTGAGGAAAATGTTAGGTTAACAAAGGTACTTGGGCATCCTCAATGGGCCTACCGAAGATAGTACCCGTTCATCAAGGCCCACGTATCAAGAATAAGAAGATCTAAGCCTGGCATGGTTATGGAAAGATAGAGCGGGGGCCAAGTGTACTGTAATCTCTAAGGACGGGTCGTAAACCCTCCCGACTCCGTAAACCCGTGTATTACTTAACTTCTCGCTCCGCTCCCATAAGGGGGAGTCGAGGGACAAAGAAAGATCGAATCATTGTTTTCCCAAACCTTAGCTTTTACATCGTCGAGTACTTTCCGGCCGAAACCTTTCAGATCTACTTGCCTCATCCACCTAAAACCTCAGTCTACTACTTTGTAGGCATTGACTAGTTCATACCTTGTCACACCCATGCCCGTTCGTGGGAATTAGAGGCGACAAGGAGCTGATCTCGGTGGCACGTTCAAGATCATCGACTTCGTCGATAGCAAGTAACATCATGGACAGAGGTAAACGGATCAAAACGGTCTTGCTGATTTTGTTCCTCACCCGCCCTCCCCGCTTTGGATGGCGCGATCCCGGAGGAGCCCATGGAGGATGACGTTCTGGCGGCTCGCCTCCGCGTCGAGAAAGAATGGAACATCACTCAATTCATCTGCCGGGGATTACTCCGGTCGATCCCGATTTCAAGCCTCCATCATCCGTCGAGTCGCGATGAAGAAATGTCGCCACGCTCATCAACACCAGGTGTTAAAAACTGCCAAGATCTTCAACGACATATCCTTCTGAGTCATCTCGGACTCCATAAGCCATGACTCTCGAGAAGGCCAAGACAGCTTCACTTCATCGACAAGTCCATTACTCTGGGAAAGGTCTTCACCAATCTCTATGGTGAGACAAAGCTCAGAATTCAAAATATCACCAAATCTATGCCATTGGAGAAGCAAGTCGCAAGATGAAGAGCTGAGGCTTTCGACGATTTGGGAAATCCATATGTCGATCCCTCTGACCTAAGGCGAGGTTTGAGCACCAAACACACGGCCTACACCACGTGTTAGAGTTCAACTACCACAATCAGTATTGGGACAGAGCAGAGCTAAAGATTGCCAATGACGACAACAGCTACAGCTCAAGAATTGCAAGCTTATCAATATAGGTTCGCCGAGTCGTAATAAGAGTAGTTAGAAAACAGACAATGCCCAACAGATAATGGGAGGTGAAGCCAAAGGATCAAGTGGAAGGTAGAGTTGATTTGAGTCACAATCCGGAACTTCGGGAGATAGTCACAGGAAGCTCGGAGGAGAGCAAGATCTTGGCCAAAATATACCCGAAGCTGAAAGAGAGACTTTAGTTCAAAACCGCGACATGTCTTTTATGTCGAGAGATACGAGAGGGGAAGATATTCTCAAAACACCGTGGTCAGACAAGTGGCTACTGCTCTTATCCAGTGTTTGTAAGCACTCAGATTCAAGAGAGGCGTTATACAACATGGCTAAGGCAGATGGAGCCATGGATGCTCACAGAACACTTCGAAGAACCCGAAGACACACAGTCTGAGACTCACTGGATGCAAAGATCCAGCAGGAGTGGCAAACAGATAGCTAAGCGGCCTGTGCTGGTAGTAGACAGAGCTTTACAAGAGGAAGAGAACATCGAATGCTCACTCAACTCGCCAAGAAGACAGGTGGACCCCTGTTTTACACGACGGGTCCGAAAACCTTGAGTCCCATCGTATCTGCTTACTCCACAACTTCAAAAAGCTTGACGTCTTCAAGATCCAGAGATTAAGACGACTACCTCTGAGACAGTTAGAAGCTCACAGAGGAATCATACAACAAATGCATGGGCACATCCAAGATTTGATGAGTCAGTCCTGATAAAGAAACTTCCCCCAAACTTTACTCAATGTAATGCCTTGAAGCACGTGTTTGCTGCAAGTGAACTTGATCATCTGTAAAAACTCACACACTTGGGAGCTGAGATCATGTTTGACAGGGAATAATGAATCAACTAGAAAGCATCCACAGTGAACATTTTATCAAAATCAAACAGAAAATATATTCAGCAGAGAAGCACACGTTTGTTGCATGAGTCTGACAGGATATTTTGTGGAGGACTTAAAAGAATCAATCAAGGACAATATCGCATTAGCTAGCCAGCAAACATATACAGATACAGACGCTGTGATGAAGAACCAGACAGTCACAGAGAGACCTAATAAAATTTCAAAATAGATTTACTGATTTTCAGATAATTTTTGATGATGGCTCCAAGCTGGGCCTGCTGTGCTCAGCCAAAGACAACTGGAGGGAGCAATAGACAGTATCAAAGAGCAACCAGCAGCTATGTTATTAACAGAGATGATTCCCGAAACAATAGGCCAAACAATGGGCCTAGCTCTCTATGGTATAGGTAGACCTCTTGAACTCCGAGGATACATGAACGGCCCAAAGTCGGTTACTTTAGCGCCCATACAATGCAAGAGGGCCGGGCATTTGCAGAGGACTGTTCAATTTTCAAGCATGATGAGATTCACGGATGCCAACGCCCAGCAACATTGAAACCTGTGGACCTCAGGAGTGAGATCCACTACTTGTTCCTCCAATTACTAACACGAAAAATCACACACGCACCATGTATACCACTACCACTTTACTGCTGATCTCAACCTCCATACAGGAGCGGTCTGAGGATCTCAGCGCAGCCATCCAACAGCGCAGATGTAATCTCTGCACATGTGGTTCATGGCAGCAGGGCAGATGCTCCACCAACAAATAATGGTCTGGCACTGGCTCTGGGACGGATATTGGTTTCACACCAGGATCACCCGCAAAGTTCCCCGACTGGGGCGCTATTACTCATCTACCAGCAGTAATTGCAGGATTCAACGATTCAGTATTGATTAGCTGGAGTGTAGTCTAAACCTTATAGCAGATGACACCCAGGAAGATGAACATATCCTCGTAAACTTAAAGCTAATCTGACACACAAGCTTCCACTGTATCACACCGTAAAACCAAGTCACCCAACAAAGATCAATCTCGACGGTTCGGGCTTTGGCACCAGAGAATCATGCAGATAGAGAGTTGAGCGGAAGTCGGGATTTCCCACTGCTAATACCACGCTTTGTTGACGCCGCATATGTCATGTTTATGGCAAAGACTAATAAAGAGACACATTGTTGGGGAGGAGGCCTGGGACTCAGGCCAACACAAATAGTGTTGTTTTCCTTTGCATTATTTAGCAAATGCCACGCGGATTTTCATCTGACTCTAAACCTTCTGAGCTGCCAGAAAGTACATGGCACTGGTGTCGCTTTACCCATTAACATGTGTTGCCATGTAGGGAGGCTAATAAGGAACTAACCTCAATACCCAGTGATTCAAAGGAAGCATAGATCCACCTCACAGATCCTAAGAAACACTCATCACAGCAAATATGGACTCTTATAGGAAAGTGTGCTACTGGCCAGCTCCTCCTGAGCACTCGAAAATCTTCGGGAGATTGTGTCCAACACATGCTAGGAGTGACCAGAAACTTGCTCAGCACCACCTAAGCTTGGATCCAATAGCAAGACCAATTAAACAACCTTTATGTGTTTTTCTTTGAACCAAACCGTAAGCAATATGTCATTAAATTGATAATCTGAGAAGTCAGTTTCAATGCACATGAATTACTAAGCCACACAGTAGCAAACCTGATGGTAAGCGAAGAAAACACGAAAGTCCTTCACATGTGCGACTTCACGTGTCTTAACAAACATTGTCCAAAGGATCACTTTCCCTCCTTCCCAGGATCGACCAATTATCGACTCACTGCAGATGCGAACCGTTTCCTTCCCCGGATGCTACTCTACAGTAACGCGTACTGATTGTTAAAGAAGACGTGGTCAAACAATACCATCATGCACCTTACGGCGTGTTCTCGTTATCGAACAATGCCTTTGTTTAAAACGCGAGCAACCATCGGGATGATGCAAGTGCTTAGCAACACGATCGGAAAAACGCATTAAGACATCGTACTATCACGTCATAACTAATAAAAAGGGGACACGCTGACCAAGACTTGAAGCAGAAACTTTGTATCTCATAATACCTGCCCTAAGCTGAACCCGACAAAGTGTTCTACGCCCTCGCAGGAGAACTTCTTGCTCTATTCTTCAAGAGGGATTGTACAAATCTAAAAATCCAGGCCATCAAGAATAATGAGAAGCCAATGCTGAAAGAATACGTATTAACCGGCGAATGAGCTTTGCTACATCTATTGCCAGTTGGGAGAAAAGGGCACTGCTATTTGATTAAACAGGAAGTTCCAAAGGGAACGTAAGAAGGGGCATGTGAGCCTTTGAGGATTCCCAACGTAGGCCTGAACACCAACCTCTGTGTCAAAGAAGGAACCTTGTTGCTTATACATTGCACACCTCGTGGTACAAGCATCTGCACTAACAAAGAAAGAGAGGAAGAAGGAAAAACTCATGGAGGCTGGGCAATGTGGTATACTTCACATGGTTGATCGCCCTTCAAAACAGAGGTATCCCGAGATTAAAAGTTTTCTAGCATAAGGAGGCTAAGCAAACCGCAAGAAAATTGCGTAATGTTTTTCTGGGCACACCCGATAATAGTGGCCAATGAGGCCTTGTCCAATATACTTAACAATCCAGATACTGAATGTGGTTCCTTAGGGAATAGAACTTTCTCTGGACACTATGAAAAAAGAAAGCAATAAAATCACAGATTCGATTTTATTGCTGAGTGGATGGAGCTACAAACAGCAGGACCTCCAGATTTAATGAACTAACAAGAACTTCACTTGATCCAAGATTAGATAGAGTTTTGAGCAAGGAGAAGACACACCCAAGGAAGCACAGAAGTCAAGATGTCTCTGAGATGACGTTCCCAAATCTGATTCAACAATGAGGTAAGGGAACAGAAACTCACACACTATTGAAGATATTAAAGCTTGTATTAAATCACCAAAATCTTTGGCGACTGCAATTGGGTGGCTTCAATGTCACAACAAATGTGTGATGTAATCAATGATGATGATAGCATACAAGAAGTGTATAATGAGTCGAGGTTACGGATAAATAAGTAAATTGATCAGCAGGTTTGGAAAGATGAAGCCAATGCTCTTGCAAACGCCGGGTCACAATGCCTCGCAATTTCACTCAAAGTATTCTAAAGAGATAGCAGAGAGATCACATTGGAAGTCCACAAACTAAAAAAGAAAGAGAAAGATAAGAAACCCCCGGCTACCAAGGAAGCACTGAGGAAGACTAAGAAAGAGGGAACAGACTTGGGTAGATTTGTGCAGGTACTTCTGATGCAGGTCTATATATCATACATCTTAAAGCAAGAGATACCCAACGATCCATGGAAGCAAGTGTTGAAGTACAGACGTTCAAAGCATCATGATTAAAGGAGTCACATAAACGTGGAGCATTCCTGGAGTACTACAAAGATGCTACAATTCAAGAAGGAAGGATGATGTTGAAGGATGTACAATGGCTAACTGCGCCATCACGCAAGGGGGCCTCGTAGGCCACAGCCAAGGGTTTTAGAGCCGATTTCATCAAGTTGATGTTAGCTGAGAGATGCAAAGGAGATAGTACGAACTTGTAATGGATGCTTAGGATTCTAAACCTCATTCCTGCAGCTTTAACCGATGCCAATACCATTGTCTGGGCCTCTTTGCTCAATGGCTTCGATATGGTGGGGTTACATGCTTCACCAGAGGATATTATATGCTCGTCACGACAAATTCACAAATGGATAGAGGCCGTTTGATAGACCAATGGGGATGGAGCGTCTGAAGGTCAAATTGCAAAGCATCGTCTGTGTTTGGGAGTGCCTCATGCATCACACGGCAATGGCAGCGACTTCCCACATCCAAGGAATTCAAAGCACACAAAGCAGAGAGGCATCAAGTCACTTTCACCTACTGCTAATCTCAAATCTGAATCACAAGTCGAAAAAGCCAATGGACTATCCGTGAACGAAAGATCAAGAAGCGCTCCCGTTAGACCACTAGAAAAGTCACCTGGTTTGAGAGTCAAGCGCATTATGGAGTAACCTAACAACACCAAATACAAATGGCTAGCAGAAACCGCTTTTTCTCGGTCCATGGAGCTGAGGCAAGGTCGCCAATCGAAATAGAACACATTCTCCGAGAGTCACAGGGAATATGACGAAGAAAACCTCAAAAGAGCATTGGAGTGATCATTGCCGATGCACTAGATGAAGCTCAGGATAAAGTGCACTATCGAGAGTCAAATATCAGCAAGACTTGAAAAATTATCATAGTCGACGCTTGAGACCAAGGTCCTTTCAAAGTGGAGATCTAGTTTTCTACGACTCAATCACAGTATCTAAAAACCTGCAGTCACCATGGCTCCTGGTCCTTACATCGTTATAGAAGTCATCGCAGAGGACATATAGAATCAAAGACAATATTGTGGGCTTCTGAAAGAAAAACCCCTCGGAACGCACACGCTAAGGCGTTTACGCTTAGTGTCAAATATAGTCCTCCTGTAAAAATACAATGTACTCAAACACTCAGTTTTCGTACGCACTCTTTTCCTTTGCAAAAAAATTTAAGGGGCTGTGGCAGGTTTTTAATGAAGTGGCTCGCGGGGCTGCAATATAATAAAGATAGTTGAGATATATATTTCTTCGACAGGCTCGGGGGCTTGTGCTTCAAACTTGCAATATATATATTTCCGATTTTTTTTTTGCCTTGGTGCGCAAACACCTCGCAAAATAAACAAAGATACAAGATAGCGATCAACAACAAGGACACGGGGGCTCGTACCCACAAATATAGCATACCCAATATAACTTAGTTGCCTTGGTTTAAAACCTCGCACATACAATATAGAAATTCGCCACCACAACAACCGGAGGCATGATAAAGAATTTATGGGCTTTACAATATAGAACATATCTACAACATACAAGAGTCAATTCTTGAGAAAAATTCAAAGAAAAAGAAAAGTCATTGATGGCCTAGTATATTATCTATGGTCATCCGATTTGAAGTACGAGTACTATGTTCTGCATAGCTGCCTTTTACGAAGAATTCAGAATCCATCCGAAGAAGTTCATCCATCATATCTTCGGCTACAGGGGTTACATAATCGTCAATTTTGCTAACATCCCTTTTCTTTTTCGCCATCTTCGCCAAACACTTGGTGACAATTTGGCTCATGTCAAACTTAGGATGACAGATTTTGATCATCATCATAGCCCTGGCACCAGCAGAGAGCTGCGCCCGAATGAAGCCATGGATTTTCGGAGCATCTCGAAATTTCTCCATTAATCCAAGAAGAGTATCGGGTGTTTCGTTTCGAGGAAACATCGTCTTGTAAACCAAAGATAATGTCCTAGTACAGAAATCCAAGAAATCGCGAACCTGACAAGCGCGGTCTTGAAATCGGACAATTTGTCGGGTCCGTTCGGGGGTGGCCCAGAACAGACAACCATGATCAAGGGAAAGATTGACGAGAAGGTTGGTCCTCATGTTTACCCTTTCATCTTCAGCCGCAGCATCGAGAAAGGAACCTATTTGACGACAGCATGAAAAATCACAAAAAAGATACAACAGAAAGATAGAAGAAGTTTTGGTTTGAATAAAATACCGGATATATCAGCAGCGACCTCATTCATTAATTCAAGCATGGAATTCTCTCGAGAAGTTGCTTTCTCAGCTTCAGAAACGGCGGCTTCTTTGGCAGCCATGGCCTCTTGAGCTTGTTGAAGGGCAAATTTTTCAGCTTTGGAAGCCTGGCGAGATTTTTCCATCATCACAAGTGTTTGCCTCTTTGCGTATTGAAGCTGCTGTCGAAGTTCTTCCAAATCTTGTGACAAACACTCGCTCGAGGAATTTTCACCAAGCTCAGTATTAAGGAGAACTTTCTTCGAGTGGGAGGAAGTAGGCAAAACATCGGAAGGAGCATGAGTTGGAGTATAGTTATCAAATATCAACTGAAATTAAAAAGGGTCGACATCAATCATCAAGCAAAATAGAATGAGCTAGTGGGAAAAGTGTCGCCAAAAGCTACTTTGGCGACAAAATCAAAAGAAAGAAAGAAAAAGAGGAAAAAAGGGGAGGAAAGACAAGGTGGTCTACTGGACCTCCGGTTTGGATGAACTTGGAGCCGGAGTTGGCTTGCACCCAAGATAGGCGAGGACCTTCTTCGAATTTGGTTTCGGAGCCTTGATCAGTGACTGCCATTTTTTGGTCTCCATCTCTTGCGTGTCGCCAACCTTGGTCCAGTCGACGTCCTGTCGGCTATCGGCAACTAAAGCGATGGTGCTCTCCACGCCAACCTTCAAACTTTCTTGGCGAAGCTTGAGCCCAAGGTTTTCGGCAGTATTGAAGCACCTGGCGAGGGCAAGGAACGGCGTGGGTTGCTCCTTTTTCGGAAATAAGTAGGGATAAAGTCGTGACAACCCCGCCTCAGCTTCAGCAAGACCGTCGCGTGCCTTCGTCTCCATGAATCTCCAGAAGAGAAAGAGCGTCAAGAAGAGGATCATTTTCGGGATCACTAAGTTCATATTCTTGACCCGTTTTTCCTGATAAGACAAAAGTTTATCGATAAGCAAGCAAAATAGGAGAAGTTCGAAGCAGACAAAATAGATTGGGTACTTACTGACGAAGCGACGACTTTGCGACGCCAGGCGCTTGATAATCGCCTCCTCGCGAGCAGATTGATCAGAAATGTGCTGGCTTAGTTTTCCGCCTCATGAATTCTCTTTCGAAGATCTTCGACGGTGGCGGCCTCTGCCTTAGCCTTTTTGGCATATGCTTCAGCCTCCTTGTGAGCTTTTTCACTTTGCTCTAGTTTGAGAGCAAGTGTGTCAGCACGATTTTTAGCTTCCGCAAGATCGGCTGAAAAAGCAATCGACAATATTGAGTATGGCGACAAGAGTAAAGAGGGAGAAAAGGCAATTGAAAAAGATAGCAGGGTAATACCTTTCAGCTGGTTGGACAGATCACGGTACCCGACGAATTGGGTACCGAGGCGGAAAAACTCCTTCATTAAAGGCTACAGAAATCAAAAGAAAGAAAAGTTCAAATATAGTGCGGGAAAAGTTCAGGGGCAACATGAGAAAAAAGCAACAAAGAAAAGAGTAATGAATCAAACTTACGTCATTCAGTGAAGAAGTCGTGAAACCACCACTTAATTGGGTGAGTTCTTTGACTGGTTCAATTCTGGCCCTTTTCGGTGAAGAGGCTCGGGGGCTTGCAGGTGGAGTCGGATGCTCGACGTTATGTTGAGGAGGCGAAGTTTCTTCCACCTCCGGTTGAGCATCCGACACAACTAAAGTACGTGACGTACTCATTCGAGCAGCCACGTCAATAGGCGGATTTTCTTCCTCGTCGTCGCTGCAATAAAACGTCGACAGTATAAGAAAAACGACGACAAGTATTTGGCAAGATAAACAACAAAGGATAGAAACTTACGAACTGACGAGGGCATCCACAAAAGGGTCGAAAGCTTTCTTTTCTTCAGTGGGAGCAATTTCTTCGATAGCTTTGGAAGTCAACCAGTGTCGACAACTTCAAGCCTTTTTCTTTTGTTTCACTGGGAAGCAGCAGAAGGAAGGGATTGTGTTGGCTCGCTGGCTTCAGATTCAACTTTTTCAGAGGAAGCGGCAGATTTATGAGAACCTGCGACTCCACTCTCAGGGAGAGAAGTACCCTGGTTGTCGTCAGTGACAACAGCCTGTTCTTCAACTTCTCCATCTTCAGGAAGAGGAGGAAGAGAAGCTAAGACCGGATGGTTCTGCAGAAAAATAGCGACAAGGAAACATGCAAAGGTGTCAGTAAAAAGCAGTAGTCGATAAAGAATTCGGGAAAACAGAACATACAAGGAAAGCACCTTGGGAAGAGGATTAGCGCCTGTATGGTTCAACGCGGCAAGAGGATGGAATGGGATCTTTCTTGCTGAGCGACGAAATCTTCGAATAAGCTTCTCCAAGTCTTTCACATCAAGATCCTTGGAGAGCCTATTAGCATCTCTATCGCCAGCATAAGTCCAAAGGGGATTTTTGCGAGCCTCGAGAGGCTGCACTCTAAGGAAGTAGGCTGTGATTTGGATACCCACAATTCCTTGCCTCTGTGTATTCGAAGCTCATAAATCGGGACATAAGGGCCTCTGCCGCCGCTTTCTCAGCTTCACATCCCAAGAACGGCGCTAAGAATCTTGGCGTTTCCATCAAACGGAGGAATGTTGTGCTCGGCGTAGTTGGCTTTTCTGGACATATCCATTTTCTGCGCCACCCTTGGACGGAGTCGGGGGAATTTGACGTCAAAGTACTCGACGTCAGAGCGAACGCAGATAACAACGCCGCCTATGTTATAGGTGGCATTGTGGGAGCCATTACGGCAAAGACAGAAGATGCGCTTCCATAGAGCCCAGTTAGGAGGAACTCCGAGGAAGCATTCACAGAGGGTGATAAAAATAGCGACATGGAGGATGGAGTTGAGTCTGGTGCTGAACCTAGACAAAGAGAGGCCGCGAGGAAATCATGGATTGGGGGGGAGAGACCGCGGGATGAGGTGGTCGACAAAACTAACCCGATATTCGATTGGAGGAGAGGGGTAGCTTTCACTAGGGAAGGAATGGCGCCGTCCTTCTTCATTAGGCCCACTTTCTTCATCAAATTGACATCTTGGTTGAGATTTTTGATCTCTCCCACTCCGCATTTCTCCGGCCATCTTGATTCGCGGTGGCCAGACAGTGAGTCGCACGCGCATGGCATCAACGATGGTGGCGGAGCAAAGTTTGCGCGTAAGCAAGCTCGGGAAGTGGTGCAATGGAGGTTTTTGGGGAGAGAATCGAGAGGTGCGCGCTAAGGTATGAACGGAGGAAGAAGAAGGATTTATATAAGGATTTAGCGGAGCAAAGCACCATTGGATGGAGAAATCGTGCGGTGGACAATGAATTCATAACAAAGGGGTAGAACGGTACTTTTACTTCAATGGAACAGAACAGGCGCTACAGTACGTGCGCCAGGAAAAGCGGAGGACGTGTGTCCCCCACTTGCACGTGTCAACATGGTAGGAACTTTGGACCCACAAGGCAGGGATAGAAGTACTCGAGTTTCTCAGATACAAAGATCGTGGCTATCGTCAGCATTTAGGTCACTTTGACCAAGGGGAAGATCTCGACAAATACGAAATAAGAAGATTGGTGGCGAGAAAATTTATCTATTACTTCGGGAGCCTTTGATCAAATACAAGTTTTCGCCAAAATGCTTGGGGGCTACTTTGGAAAAAAGTAAAATTCGAGTATACAATATAGAAATTATGAGCCTATGATCAACGCAAGCATTTGTTCATAGCCTCGGGCTACTCCCATCGGCGCTGTTCGCGCACCCGATAGTTATAAAAGCTCGAGAAGGAGCGACAATATAGTGGCATAATGTGTGGAGCCTACAACCAAGTCCAAGTACTTGGTCGCAAACCTCTGGGAGATTCCCATCGGGAACGCTGTTCGCGTGCTCGATGAAATTATAAAAAGAGAGAAAAAGAAAAGAAAAAGGAGCATATTTTGAGTTATAAATAACTCTACATATACTCGGGAGAACAATATAAGTCATCCGTTGACTCAATAAAATGTGCTATTCCAGCAGCCGAATAAGCACTCGACAATATATTCTCGAACGCAAAGTTGCGAACAATTTCGAATGCCGCAAAACTTTGCGAAGGTAAGACCCCAGATCCGTTCTCGTGGGCGTGGCACCGTCTCT
Organism: Lolium multiflorum; assembly: GCA_030979885.1. Classification (NCBI taxonomy): domain Eukaryota; kingdom Viridiplantae; phylum Streptophyta; class Magnoliopsida; order Poales; family Poaceae; genus Lolium; species Lolium multiflorum. The sequence continues at coordinate 268,677,584 of CM061748.1, read as the reverse complement.
GACGTCGGTTTGTTACTTTTTTCCGTATCACGCATACGAAGAAAAATCCTAACGACGTTAGGTCCCCGATAAATATGACTGGGACTCGACGGTATCGGTAAGACCTTAAGCGGCGCCGCTCAAGTTTACACCAAGATCCCGAGATCATGTCCAGGGACGTGATCTTGAAGTAGGTTTTTGCGGATTGCCACTAGAGCAGTTAACTAGTACTTGATCCGTCAGATGAACTAGCCCCAACTACCATTATCCCTGTACAATATAGAAATTCATATGTCAAGATATGTGGTAAAATTCGAAGATATCAAGTAAATATAAAAGTGGAGATTTTCCTTGACTCTACGACTCAAACAAAATCTCGGGGGCTACTGACATAGGCACCCCCAATGGGCCGAAGATAGTACCCGGGTTTACTGAAGGCCCACGTATCGAAGAATAAGAAGATTCGAAGCCCAAGATGTAGTTATGGAAAGATAGAGTTGTAAAGGAAGTGTAATTGTAATCCTACCTTCAAACCCTAGACTCAGAAACTCGATTACTTAAGCTCCGCCTCCTATATAAGGGGAGTCGAGGGACAAAGAAAGGATCGAATCATTGTTTTCCCAAACCTTAGCTTTTACATCGTCGAGTACTTTTCGGCTGAAACCTTCGAGATCTACTTGCCCTCTACATCCAACGAAACCCTAGTCTACTACTTGTAGGCATTGACAAGTTCATACCTTGTCAAAAGGAACTTGCAAAGTTCACCACCACCAAGAACAAGATGGGATTGGATGACCTCTTGAGTAAGCAAAGGTCAAACAATCAAAAGTTTGGACTTGGATATACTCCCAAGTCCTACAAGAAGAACAACTACAAGAAGGAGAAGCCCGCTCAAGACAAGAACAAGAAGGTCACTAATAATGGCAAAGCCTCAAAGGGCAAAACCACTAGTGGTGACCGCACGGGGCCAAATGATCACTATGCTTTATTTGTTGATTATTATGGTGATGTCTATGCTAACTATGTTGGCCCTCCTAATGGCTATGCTTATAGAGAGTACTCAATTTGGGTACCAAAAGATATTGTTGCAATTGCAAAGGGACCCATTAATCGATGGGTTCCTTCCTCTACTTGATTTTGTAGGGGTATTCCTCCGTGGTCCAAAATGGGTGTTTGATAGTGGATGCACCAATCATATGACCGGAGGAAGAGGTGTGCTTGATCAATTCATTGAAGATATCAACAAGAAGTCAAGCATCACCTTTGGTGACAACTCAAAGGGAAAGGTACTTGGGTATGGCAAGGTGGCAATCTCTAAGGACTTGTGCCTTGAGACGGTCATGCTTGTTGAATCCCTTGGCTATAACTTACTTTCTATATATCATCTTGCCGATGCCGGTTACAATTCATACTTTACTAAATATTGTGTGAAAGTCTTTAGGAGTGACAATCTCAAATTGGTCCTTGTTGGATATGTGGAGAACAACCTTTACGTGGTTGACCTCTCGAAAGAGAGCTCCTCTCCCTCCACATGTCTAATGGCGGCCAAGCATGACGAAGGTTGGTTGTGGCATCGCCGCCTTGGTCATGTTAACATGAGAAATCTTAAACAACTCCCAAAGGGTGAGCACATTGTGGATAACAGGCATTTCTTTTGAGAAAGATCGTGTTTGCAGTGCATGTGTAGCCGGAAAGCAACTCAAGAAGAAACATCCTATCAAGAGTATCGTCACCACATCTAGGCCTTTGGAGCTCCTTCATTCGGATCTCTTTGGGCCATCACATTATGATACTCTTGGGAGCAAGCATGGACTTGTCATTGTTGATGATTACTCAAGATACTCATGGGTCTTTCTCCTTAAGTCTAAGGACGAGACCCATAGAGAGTTCATCACCTTCGCCAAGAAAGCTCAACGTATGTATGAATCCGAGATCAAGGCGATTAGGACCGACAATGGCACCGAGTTCAAGAACTACACCATGCAAGAGTTTGTTGATGATGAGGGCATCAAGCATGAGTTTTAGGCGCCATACACCCCTCAACAAAATGGTGTTATTGAAAGGAAGAACCGGACTATCATTGAGATGGCAAGAACCATGTTGAGTGAATTCAACTCACCCCACAACTTTTGGGGAGAAGCCATCTCTACGGCCGTCCACTACTCCAACCGGCTCTTTCTCCGTCCCCTCCACAACAAAACTCCATACGAGCTTCTCACCGGTAACAAGCCTAATGTCATGTACATTCGTGTCTTTGGATGCAAATGCCTTGTTAAGAACAACAAAGGAAAGCTCGGTAAATTTGAAACTAGAACCATAGAGGGTATATTTGTTGGGTATGCGGAGAACTCTCACGCCTATTGATACTACAACCGGTCCACTGGTACTATTGAAGTATCTTGTGACTTGGTGTTCTTGGAGGATAATGGCTCCCAAGTGGAGCAAGTTGTTCCATGTGTTGCAGGTTATAATGATGATCCATCTAGTGCCATCAAGCATATGGGCATTGGACACATCCGGCCCATGGAAGTTCATAATGATGATCAAGATGATGGAGTAGAAGTATCAAGCTCGGCTCAAGTGGAGCCTAGCTCAACACAAGCCGAACCATCAAGTGCAACTCAAGAACCATCGTCCACTCAAGATGAGCCACATTCCGAAGAACAAGAAGAAAACCCTCATACCACGGAGCAAGACCATGATGATGATCAAGAAACATCATCAACTCATGATCAAGCTCAAGTGGTCCCTCATGATCGAGTACTAGCAAGAGATGAATTCATTGATCATGAAGGAACCATTCGGAAGATCAAGGCCGCTACAAGGGCAAGTGACATGAAAGTAGATCAAGTCCTTGGTAGCATTTCAAGAGGAGTGGTAACTCGTAGACACCATGCATTACTTATCACTTATTGTCAACATCATGCTTTTGTGTCTAGTTTTGAACCACTCAAGGTACATGAAGCCTTGGTTGATATGGATTGGGTAATTGCCATGCAAGAAGAATTGGAGTGTTTCACTCGTAATGAAGTATGGTCTCTAGTTGAGAGACCCAAGGATCATCGCATCAATGTTATTGGGACCAAATGGGTATTCAAGAACAAGCAAGATGAGAATGGCATTGTCATACGAAACAAAGCAAGGTTAGTGGCGCAAGGGTTTGCCCAAATAGAAGGTATGGATTTTGAGGATACCTTTGCGCCGGTAGCCCGTCTTGAAGCTATTCGTCTTTTGCTTGCATTTGCATCTTTCCACAATTTCAAACTATATCAAATGGATGTGAAAAGTGCATTTTTGAATGGTCCCCTAAAAAAACCGCATATGTGGCTCAACCCCCGGGTTTCGAAGACCCATGCCGACCCAACCACGTGTATTTACTCCATAAGGCACTCTACGGTCTTAAGCAAGCTCCACGTGCTTGGTATGAGTTCCTTAGGGATTTCTTACTACATGATGGGTTTTGCATGGGTACGGTCGATTCCACCCTTTTCACCAAGCGGGTTAAAGGGGTGGCCTATTTATATGTCAAATATATGTTGATGATATTATCTTTGGTGAAACTAACCCCAATCATAACAAAGCTTTTGAGCTATTGATGACTAGGAAATTTGAGATGTCCATGATGGGAGAGTTGAAGTTCTTCCTAGGCTTCCAAGTGAGGCAACTTGCAAAAGGCACCTTCATCTCTCAAGAAAAGTATGTGAAGGACATGCTCAAGAAATTCAACATGACCAATGCAAGCCCAATGAAGACACCCATGCCCGTAAAGGGGCAACTTGGCTCATGTGACGGTGAGAAGGATGTGGATATAAAGGTATACCGCTCCATGATAGGATCCTTGCTCTACCTTTGTGCCTCTAGGCCGGATATCATGCTAAGTGTAGGGATGTGTGCTCGTTTTCAATCCGCTCCCAAGGAGAGCCATTTAATGGCGGTCAAACGGATTCTAAGATACCTTGTTCTCACTCCTACTCGGGCTATGGTATCCAAAGGGGTCAACCTTGAACTCATTGGCTATTCGGATCCCGATTGGGCGGTGATAAGGTTGACCGGAAGTCTACCTCGGGGCTTGCCAATTTATTGGCCGGTCATTGGTGAGTTCCAAGAAACAAAACTCCACCGCTTTATCCACCGCTGAAGCCGAATACATATCCGCGGCATTTTGTTGCACTCAATTGTTATGGATGAAGCAAACCTTGAAATACTATGGTGTGTCTCTTGGTACGGTGCCTCTTCTTTGTGACAATGAAAGTGCAATTAAAATCGCCAATAACCCGGTTCAACATTGTCGCACCAAACATATTGACATTCGCCATCACTTCCTACGTGATCATGTTACCAATAAGGATATTGATCTCACTCATGTGGGGACAACCTACCAATTGGTGGATATTTTCACTAAGCCTTTGGATGAAGCCCGGTTTGTTAACTTGAGAGGAGAACTTGGTATTCTTGATCCTAAAAACTTGGATTGATTAACTTCTTGCACTATATTCTTGCATTTATCTTGCTATCTAGCTTAGAGGCATATCACATATGGGGATAGTCATCCTACCATGTGTTGGTACGATGCATACCTATGTGTGCAACATAAATAGACCCAATGTCATTATATGGACCCAAGCATGTCTCTTCGAGGTCTCATGACATTTGCGCTTTCACATAGGGGGAGTAATCCCCCGCCCCTCATTGAGCCTTCATTACAACTTGATTTGACTATATAAGGCCAAATGATCTTATTGCAAAAATCATTTCCAAATGACTTATGATTCTTGATATATATTTCGAATCATGCCCATTGTTGCTATCTACATCTTGTTTGGATTTTCTCTCCAATGGGTATGCCTAGAGAACTTTGTGTTTCCAACCCCATGTCTATGCTCATCTCATCATCATCTATCTATCTATATGTACATGTCATCATCTGAGCATTCACACACATTTACACAAAGCATAGGGGCAAAACGAGGCAAAATCTAGACAAACTGCTGGCCGGTCCCTGGTCCGTTGGGACTGGCTCTCTGGCCGGTCGCCGACCAAGCGCAGGCCTGGCCCGGCGCCAGTCGGCGATCAAACGGTGCGCGGCTGATATGAGTTGGGAGGATACCCCTTGGGGTCATCTTCCTCATTATCCCCCAACTCCCAAACCTCCATGTCCGGCGCCCTCACCACCTCCACCAAGATCTAGGCACTTCCCACCAGAATTCCCCAAACTCCACCAAACCATAGATCGGGCCCCTTGGAACATCTCCACCGAAGGATTTGGTCCCTCTCCGGCTAGTTTGGGAATTTTTGGAGTTCTTGGTTTTCAAGCCCTACCTCGTGTTCTTCTTGCTCTCCTGATCAAGGAGGACAATGTCTTCGGGTAATGTACTCTCCCTTCCTCCCTAAAGTCTAGTCCTCTTCACACATTGCAAGTTCTTGCCAAAATTTGAGGAAATCTTAGGGTTAGGGTTAGGGATTGCAAGTCCTCATGCCTTTAGAGTGTCTCACAACACAAAGCACGTACTCCACTCTATTGCTATAGCATGTATTCAAGTTTTTCGAGTTTTTGCATGAATTTGTGGTAGAAAATCTGGGCAAACATCACAAATCGTCACCACCCGGTTCACAGCCCGGTCAACCGGCCTCTCAACCGCCGGTCCGGCGCGCGGCCCGGTCAACCGGATTGTCGACCGGCTCGTCCGGTCTGCAGTCCGGTCGGACCGGCCTGTGCGCCGCCTGCCGTTGCACAATCTCATCAATACACTTGGATATATGCTATGCTTTTTGATTTCCCTCTTATTGATGACATGTACACTTACCCCTTTGCTATCCTCGCTCTATTTTGCTGATTCACAGATGGTGATTGGAGTGGTGAGGACAGTGGCACTGTTGCCAAGCGAGGGAGGCTCTCAGGGGGTCCACCACGACGTCCTCGTGGTCGTGCCCCTCAGACTACTGGTGGCAGCTCATCTGGAGGCCGCACCAAGACCACTGCCACTAAGAGGAAAGATAAACAAGCTGCACAAGGAGATGATGAGACATTGCCAGACTTCAATGTTGGCGATGTCCATATTGGTGCATGGAAAAGGCTTCGAGAAACCAATCCCTATCGCTTTGAGGCACCCACTTACACCGGGGGAGACAGATTTTTCTGGACCCAGACACAGCAGTTGATGTGGGATGAGTACTATGACTCCAGAGAGCACATGAAGAATGGTTGCATTGTTATGCCCAAGGCTGTCAAGGATGTTCTTGCGATGCATGAAGCCACCACGTATCGGTTCGTGGTTGAGACTTTGAGGCGGATGGGGCTGTATGAGCTTGTATGTCTGACACCTAATGATGGATGCTATTGCCCACTCTTGGTAAGGCAATTCCACTGCACAGTGTTTTTCCATGATGATCCAGCCCGTACCATGACCTGGATGACAGGCAAAGAGCAATACTCTTGCAACTATCTTGACTTTTGTTAAGCCCTGGGGTTTGGTGGAGGTCGTGCTCAAGGTTTCAAGCTCTACTCTTAGCAGAAGTTCAACAAAGGAGACATTGCTTTCTGCTATCCTCGGGAGCCCACAGCTCGTCCTCCCACCATATCTGGCATGTTCTACTCCTACCTCCTTCTTGATAAGTTATTCAGAGAGTCTCTCATCAGCAAGTCCGGCGATACAAGTGAATGCCGCGGATATCACTTGAACTTGATGTACTACTGCAGCCCCGAGCACCGGCGACGCATTGATGGCTGTGATCTCATCTACTCTGAGCTGAGGAGATGTGTTCGCGACAGGATGACCCCGAACTATGCTCAATACATCCAGCTCCTCATCAACAAGGTTGTGCCTGCACCTCTCAATACGCAAGGTGAACGGGTCAAGATGGAAGCATTCAAGGTTCCTGCCCAAGGTGATAGACCGGATGTCCCTGACATGACACCTCCTGAGCGCCGGTCCAAGGAACGCCATGACCCTACTAGCTCCAGCTACACTAGGCGCCCACATCATGGTATCTCTAGGTTCTTCTCCTCCATGTGGCAGATGTGCAAGAATACTAATGATGTTGCACATCAAAGCCTTGCTATGAACCAAGAGACGAGAAGGCGCCAGAATGAGTTCATGGCTACTAGGAATGTCACTGTTCCTCCTCCTGGCCCTGAGTTGGAGCCTGTTCATGCACCTAACTGGGATGCCTCCCCTCACTGATCGATGTTCCAGAACTTTGATCCCACATGGTACGGTTTTGGTGGTCGTCCTATGCCTGCACGAGCTCCTCCTGCTGCTGATACTGAAGAGGGCACCGGTGAAGAGGGTACCGGTGAAGAGGATGTTGATGGTGAGGGCTCATACTCCACTGGGCATGAGTTCTACTGATGGGTGCGCTAGTATCTCTCCTCTTTTCTTCGCCTTTTTGGTGTTCCGATGCCAAAGGGGGAGAAGAGAGTAGAGTGTCTAGGATTCACGGGGTTCTTTGATTACCACAAGCCATGGGTGTTGCTTTATTTGATTCTTATATGGCTTGTGCTTATTTGCTTTTATCATTCCAAGAACCATTTGCTATTCATGTATGGACATGTACCTCTATGCTTAAACTCTACTATGTGTGCTACTCTATGTTAGGATGATTATGTGTGTTATGCTATATATCTTGATATGTACATCTCCATACCATGCTTGTTTCCTAAAGATATTGGGGAAGCTTCTCATGTTCCACAAATGTTGCACTTTGCATTCAAACGCAAATTCTCCAAGTGCACACATTATGGGGGAGCCGTCTCAATATCTTTTATGGAATCAAGGTTTAGATCTTATCATAATATCTATATGTGACTCTAGCTCGGTTTGTCATCGTATACCAAAAGGGGGAGATTGTAAGGGTATTTTACCCTTATCCATTATTTTGGTAACAATGACACCGTGCTAGTGTATTTGGACTAATACATGGCTACAAGATGATTCCCATGTATTAGCCAAAGAGGTATAAAGGTGTATCAATGGAAGAAGAAGGCAATGGAGACCCCACTTCGACGAAAATCAACAGGATTTTCCTGAGTGGCCGCCATCGGCAGCCACCCTGCACCGCCAACTGACCGGCTCAGCGCCCATCCGGCAGGATCCGGGAAGGAGCTCTCCGGTCCGCCCGGCCGCCACTGTTTGGACCGCCCATCAGGTCCCGGCCGGGACCGGGTTCCGACGGCCGCCCCGTGCCAGCCGGACTTTGCGCCTGTGCCATCCGGCGCATTCCATAAGCTCGAAGCTCCCGTCAAGCTCCGGTCTCTGCTCCGGTTGAAACTGCCGGCCCGGTCGCCACTGGGAGGCTGTGCGCCGCCGCCAAATCCGGCCAACCGGATTCCTCGAAGAAAAGCCGATGTGGCAAGTTGACCAACGGCCATTTTTCAAGAACACTATAAATAGGCCTTCTCCTACCTCAACAGTTAGGCACTACACTACAAGCTGTTCTTGAGCTCTCTCTACTCCATTGCTAGAAACACCAAAAGCCTCAGATCTACTTCCTCCTCCACCCAAATTCAAATCCCTCCCGGGAATCATTAGAGGAGGACCCGATCTACTGTTCTACCAAGCCAAATCTCATTCCCCCTTGTATTCATCGAGAAGCTTGCTTCCTAGGGTTCCTTGGAAACCCTAGGTGGGCAAGAGGAGTCCGGAAGCATCCGGGCTGTGGATTTGCTCCGGGCAAGATTGTGAAGGTTTGGAGGCTACCTCAAAGTCTACCACAAGTGAGTGAGCTATTCCTTCGTGGGATAGGCTCCGGAGAATAGGGTGAGCCTTCGTGGCGTGGGGAATCCTTCGTGGGACCTCCACCCTCCAAACGTGATGTACCTTGTTGCAAAGCAAGGGAACACGGGAATATATCCTCGTCTCCGTGTGCTATCGGTTATCTCTAACCGAACTCCTTACTTGTGATTTAATCTGCCGTGAGAGCCTTCGTGCTCGAGTTAGTTGTATCCTCATATAGGTTGCTTCACCTAGTTTGCATTAGGCTCACCTTTATATTCCGCAAAGCCTAATATTGCAAAGAAAGAATTAAAACTTGTAGAAACCTATTCACCCCCTCTCTAGGTTTACCATCTCTATACTTTCAAAGCTGATAAAATTAATTTTATATTTTTTGCTTTCTTTAATCATGCTCCACAAAAATATTGTTGTCATCGGCATATTGGAGGATAGATAGTCCACCATCCGCAAGGTGTGGGACCACTCCTTCAATTTGTCCGTATCTTAGCACGCTTAATGCTTATGACTAACATATTAACCACTATATTTAATAGCATGTGTGATAATGTGGATCGCCTTGTCTTAAATTTTTTTTCCTCTGGATGTATTGACCAATTTGATAGCTACACTGCCTTCGAAAACAAAATTATAGATAAGAGCAAGCCACTCATTAGAAAAAATCTTCCATTCTAAGCGTGTGCTGGAGAAAAGATCACTTAATTTTATCATAAACCTTTTTAAAGGTGATCTTTATAATAACACTTTTTATTGTTTTTTTATATAACTCATGAACTAATACCCATCAGGATATATCTTCGTTGCATAAAAACCGAGTTAATTGAACGCACAACACGATCAGCCACAGACAATGGCTCGTACAGTCACATGAACACGGGCACACAGCCACTACATAACATGATGATGTGTGCCTATGATGATTGCGCACGTCACAAGAAGTTAATTATCTATGGTGTCACGTTGATTGTGCTCAAGTGTTTTTGTTCCTGCGACATGGGACAGGGTGATGTCAGTGTCACACTCTAATCGTAACCACAAACCCATGATCATCGTCGTACTCATGTCCCTAATTCCACAATCATGTATGGGCTTTGGGGTTCAGAATCCTTTCAGACCTATCATCCCTAAATCTCTAAAGCTGGAGGCCATCAATAATGAGCTCACTGTTCACTTTTCAGGAGAGCACATGTTTGTATCTTTTTTTTGAACCAGCACATGTTTGTATCAGGCCGACATATCCCTGCTGCGCTGCCATAGATTTTCTTGTATACCACAAAATCTGTGTTTAGATGGAAAGGTCCATCGGTACGTAACAAAATCTTGTTGAGACATGAAAAAATAATTAGACGCTGGGGGAGGTGATTGGACAGACACATGGACCTGGGCATTTTTTTTCTGATAAGGTTACAAAAGCTTTATCTCATCAAATCGATCGAGAATAGGTTCAGATATTGATAATATAACATACAGGATTACAAGAAATAATACACCTGGTGCATTCTAAATCCCAAATGTGTTGCCCCAGATGAACTTGGCAATCTGGCATAATAGAGATGTTGCGAAAAACACAAAGTTTTGTGAAAAAACAATATTTTTTTTTCATGGCCAGTCTAAAAAAGACAATTTTCACCGATATGACTATCGCAAGACATTTTATCGTCTTCTTACAGATGCCAACGAAAATTTATTTTTTCGTAAATTTTTTTTGTGGAACAGAGTGTTCGGAAGTACACGTGTTTTTTTAAAAGTAGTTGAAATTTTAAAAGACGATTTTATGCATTTTTATAATAGGTGCATGTACATACATGAGCCAAAACACCCCTTACATAACCACCATTGTTTGCTGGCGCTCATGCTATTCCAGGTGGGTAGCCATTTTTCTGTCATCCTCCATATTGTCATGGAAAACCAACACTTGAAGAGAAAATGGGTGCATGATTTTTGTCCCCTTTTGCACAATTGGCATACACGGCAATTAGACCATCCTTGATGTTGGAACCGATCCACCATCCACACTCAATCTTCGCTCACAAGCCAAAGCCGAAATGAACAATCTATATTTAGGAGGTGCCAAAATTTCCAAACCTCTCCATTAATGGGTCTAGTGGTTGGCCCTATACATGTTGAGATAGCGTCTTACATCCTTGAAGCGTATAACTTCCGAAAAAGTATGTTTGTGATTTGTTTATCGATGCCATAGTCCATCCTAAGTGACATGAAGTCAGGGGTTCTGCGTGGAAACCACTTTGGTTGTTTTTATCCGATCATCATCTAGGAGACATTTTTTTTGGTATTAGTTAAATTCGGAGACTGAAAGATAGATGATGCAGTGTCCATTATCTTTAGGCTGCCTAGCCAAGTAGAATGCTAAAATTTTGGCGTCACCTCATTGTCGATCATGTTGGTTGCCGCTAACGGTTACATAATGTGGCGTCTTGATGATTGTTGCTCATGGTTGCCCTTTTTGAATTTCTATATACACGCTTAATTAAGTCAGGTCTACCTGAGTCCGTTTTCCTATTATGTGTAGTTTCACGTTCGAGCCTTTATTTTTTTTCCAATTCTTTTGTGTACTCTTGTTGGTACAATTCCTTAGTTATATTTTATCTTGTGGTAAATTCATCCCATCGTAAATTAAAAGTTGAAATCTTGTCGATGCTCGGTCGTGAAATGGTTGGGTAATGGTCTCGTTGGACCATGCTTGATGCCGGTGACATTCGTTGTGAGCTTTGTGATGCCCGTGTGTAATGTGAGATGCCAACATCTGTGAGCCCATTTGCTTTGTTGTTACATGATCTCTCGATCTTGTCCCTGGAGGAAATCACGGATGCAGGGACGAAGCATTGCCGGTTCCCACCGCAGGACGCCACCGAGGCCACCAGAGGGGGGCACTGCCACCGGATAGGAAGAGCATCCGAAGAAAGAATACACACGAGAGGCTATCCTATATGGACTCTGGAGTAGGTCGACGGCGCCGTCGCAATCAGCGAAGGCCTCACTCCAGCAAAGGTACAGACAGCCAACGTGGTGGCTCGGGATTCGTGTGTGTTTTGGTCTATGCCTTTTTTGGCGGCGGGGCCAGGTGTTTGTTACCTCGCGGTAAAGTCCGACTATCAAAAATCTTGGACGGGTCGTCGGGCCAATGCATGTACGTACGCGCGCTCGTGTGGGGTGGGTTCTTCTCCGGCTCAGGCCACGTCACGGCGGCGTGCTCCGCGCTCTGGTACCACGTACCGTGTGTCCTTGTGGGGTGAATGGCTGAATGGCGAATATCTCGAGTGAAAACGGTGGACGGGAAGGAACAGAATGGCATCCAGATCAACGAGAGGGGGCTGTGCTGTGCGGCTCGTGTCTCGTTCACACACGCGACTGATGAAGAGCCAACAATCACCATATCCATTACCCATAAGGCACCCATAAAATCTACAAAGAGGTAGCCCATTCCAACCTCACTAGTCCAGCATCGTGGACTGATTTAAGGCCCACTGGGCTAATTTAATTACTTTGGAATTACAAAAGGACTTCGAATAGAGGCCCATGGGCTATAAGTTGAACAAGCAAAACGTCCATTAGTTCATAGAGTTTTCAGTTTCAGTTTATTTTGTATCTTTGTTTTTCCGCCAGTTTTCTTGGCTTGTACATATATTCCCCCTTCTTTCAATGAAAACCAGAGCTCCTGTTGTTGAGGCTCAAAAATGAAAGGAAGTAAGTTCGATAATTACTTTTTCTAAACAATCAATACCATATATATTTATAATAATAAATAGTACATGGTAATGAGACACGACGTGACTTCAACTACTACAAAATAAAGTTTAAAATAAACTGACAAATTTTGAGTTCTTTAAACTCGTTCTTTTTTTCATGACACAATCTTATAATTTTGAGGCGGCTCTTCCATAAATTTAAGCCGCAATGTCAAAGTGATGTGCACGCACGCATCCATTAAAATAGTTAATCATCATCGGCAAGAGTACCAATATCAGTATGCCAGGAAAAAACAACCGAATAGTCTGGTCGACCTCGCTGGGAACCCATGAGTTCGAATCACCATTGTCGATCCATGAGAAAAGATCCCAGATCGATCCAGCGAAGTAAAGATCTGAAGAACCATACCTAGAGAATTTTAATCTTCCAACACCATCATTGACGCTGAGAGGAAGATCTCATCGTTAAAAAGTGGGCAGAACATCAATTGTTGTAGATGATATCATCTTTATTGATTTGGGATTCAAAAGAAGACAACTACCTAAACCCCTAACCTAATCTTATAGAAAAGTGCTACTTTTATTTTAACCTCCCCTTATAGATCAGGGAAAACCGATCTATCGTGAAGTAGAGGGTGGAGCCAACAGTCCTTCTCTTTCGGGTGGCGGCTTGCAAGCACGATAGGTAACTAATGCCTAGAGAACCAACCTAGGAGGGCAGTGGTATCCCCAGCCAGAGTTCAAATCTCAGATTTGACACTTTGGTGTCTCATTAAAAGGCGAAATATTTTTAGTGAAAGGCGACATTCCCATCGACAACGAGATGCCGGTGGTGACTTCGTAAATCTCAAAACCCGTTGAATCACTTTTTTGAACATAGTCTCTTGAAAGTGCTCATAGGGGCAGGGTGTGCATTCGTTTATAGAGTGAGTGTGTGCACATATATGTGAGCTTCTACGTTTGTGCTATGTTTTGAAAAAAAAACTTATACCCAGATAAGTTTGATAATTACTTTGGACACAGCGTGTTCCCTGTTGTATGCTCAGAGGGGCCGCTTGACTTTAGAACTCAGGCAAATGGGACCAGTTGAACTCAGACAAATCGTACCACCAGCGGCACCCGCCCAATTTTTAAAATACTTGAAAAGTTATATTTCGTGTACTCCAAAATATACATATATACATTTCAAAGGTAATGTAGAAATTTTGGAAAAAAAATATGTAGTACTTTCGAAAAGTGACTTTAGCATATGGGCACGAGTGCTTCCGGTTTTTAAAATACATATTTCTGTCATTCCAAACAACTTGACATTAAATCTGCACATACATAGAAATCTTAAGAGTGTACTGTAAAAATTTCGGAAACAAATATGTTGTATTATGAACTATACGAAAAAGACAAAATTTTGACAAAAAATGTCCCTATACGCAGCCATAAATTTGTTTTTTTCTCTAGCTAAAAATACAACATAATTTTTACCAAAACTTCGCACGAGTATTCATCATATATGTATGTATTGATGGTATAAATTTTATGATTTTATGAAACATAAAAATATAATTTTCAAATATTTCAAAAACTGGGACCACTGGTGCTCATATGCACCAAATCTAGTATTTTGAGCTATAATCACTGTTAAAAAACTAGGCCGATTTAACGATTACTAGGCCGATTAATCGCTACTAGGGGCCTGACCGTGTCGATTACCATTAATTGTTTGGGTTAATCCTTTAGCCCGATTAATCCGTCTGAAAGTCCGATTACTAGGTATGTTCCCGATTAACTAGTACACTTGGTCAAAAAAGTTACAATTTTTTTAATGCATATTGCTAATACAGGAGCTACCCCTCCCTAATAAAGTAGGTTTTGCGAAGCCCCCGCTTGATTGCAGCCTCCGGTAGCTTGATTTCCACAGTCGCCAAATAGTTTCTTGCCCTACCATACCAGTTACTCGTAGTTGCCCAGACCTCAGATACATGAGCTCGACCACCTTGAGGAGCTCGTCCAGGAGCTCGAGGACGCCTTCAATAGGTTAAGTGGTTGATGTGTAAGGGGATTGTACCCTTGGTAGGTGGTGGGAGAAGATAAACTTCAGAGGTGAGAGAAGAAGAAGAAATGGAACGAAGGAACGCGACTTCGGCTACTGGATCCTGATTCGCTCGTGACCTTGAAGATTAGGTCACGAAGGAGAAGCGTACATGTTTTTCTAAGATTTTAGGCTCTAGAGATGTAGGGACAGACATATAGAGACTTGTATACTATTATTTTTCTTATATTAACTATTTTAAGTGCTAATTTGTGTAGGTTACACCGATTAATAGCTGACCAATTAAATCAGTTAATCGTCCGAATTCCGATTAATCGCTACTCCCAAGCCGACCGAGCAGTTAACGATTACCGATTTCCTTAACATTGGCTATAATAAAGACAAAAAAAAATTGACCAAAATCTGGGTTTTCTATCCATATACCACAAGCTTGTTTTATTTGTAGCTCAAAATACAAAGTAATTTTTAACGAAACTTGGCACGATTGTTCAATACAAGTATTTGTATTCACAGAATATATTCTGTTATTTTTTAAAACACAAAAATACATATTATGCAAACCCAACGTAGAACTAACGATACATGGATCAAACCTCAAAAAGCATCAAGTACATGTAGTGGGAAGCTCTCCCGCGGGTTTATACTAAAAAACATAAAACAAGGACGATGAGCGTCTTCGCTAGGTGGTCAAAAGATCAAGTTGCAATTTTTATTTGTTTTATAGCTTCTTGTTGATGGTTTTTAGTAGATCAGGGGACTTTATTTATGATTATTAGTAGAACACGGAATGCTTACTAGTTAGGGAGAAAACGCTTTGTTCGGCCTTCGCGTCGCACCACTCTAGGGAACTCGGGAGGTGAAGAACACGGGTTGCCCATCAATCCACCCCCTCTCTTATTTGATTCCTTCTCCATTGTTGCTAGAGGCACCCAGAGAAAACCAGCGCGTGGTGACCAAAGATGGTGGCGACAAGGACACCGTTGCTTTGCTCTCCAGCGAGGAACTTCGACATCTAGGGTGAGGGCAGTGTTTGTCCTAGCAGCGAGGGATGCTAACCGGTGCTACAGAACGTCCTCCTCGGCCGTGTGGGTGGCGTGGGGTACTGGATGGTGGTCGTGGCGTGGTGGCGGCCCCGTCGACCTCTGGCGCATATCTGAAGGTGGTGACCTCATCCCGCGTAGTTCCCACCCTTATAGCCTTAGATCTTGGCATCCCCTCGCTAGATCTAGAGCTTAGTCGGGGTGGCTAGGGCGAGGGCTCTGGCTGGGAGAATCCTTTATAAGGCGGCGGCGGTCATGACGTTAGAGACGTTTGGTATACTGTCTCCCTTGTTGGAGGCGTCGATGTACACCCCCCTCCACCTAGGGTAAAAGCCCTAAATCCTCTGATTGGGTTGTTTGCTCCTTAGAGGCATCGTCTTGTGTCTATGGGGAGGTGGCCGTGTACTCGTGTTGCGTGTGGTTTGTGGTCTGCTTGCGGCGGTGTTCCCTAAGGTGTGGTGTTAGAGTGCTCGTATGGAGCTCTTTCGTTGGTGGTTTTGCTAGCCAGCAGGTCGGCGCCCTCAGGCCGATGGTCTTGGAGTGTTCTGCTCTCCGACAACAACATCTTGGCGGCATGTGAGTTCTGGCCTTTCGCGGTGATGGTGCCACCTTATTTGTGTTGTGTCTTCTTTTGGTGACCTTATCATGAAGCTGTGTCTTTTTGGGTGGTCGATGCCATGGCCGGCGGCGACGTTCGTTGGCATCACGTAAAAAAGTGTTCGTGCTTGTTGTGGAATTCCTTGGCAAATCGTCCCGTGTGCGCACACATGCTCTACGTGCAGGGGGGGAGAGGCGGTTGCTCTTCCTTTCGGCAATACATCCGGGGTCTTCTTCGGAGGTGGAGGCGGATGGTACCATGGCTATGACGAGCCGGGATCTTTCTCCGGTGGCATGCTTCACGGCATTTCCTTGCCAATGTTCTAACCGTGCTGATGGGTGAAGGCCGTGAAGCTCAAGCTGAGCTTTTATATAATTTTATGTTGGTTGTTGTTCATTGCCTGTAAGCTATCAATTTTTGAGCGGAGTATTTAAAATGCAAACTGCCCTCCACACACACAAGTAAACATTGAACTATAATTCCGGTGAGTTTTACTTCTAGCATTACCAAAGTAGAGTAACTCACTTTTGTGAAGTTATATTTCAAGTTACTAGAGTAACTGCTGATCAAACAAACATAGGATAACATTCAGCACAGTAGAAACCATTATTAGAAAACGGACAAAAGACGAGTTGTCGTTAAAGAATACGTACAAGGTGCTTGCCCTGAAACCAAGTGCCCCGCATTAACATGTGCTCTTCACTGTTCTCAATCCACACGGCATAAGCAGTGACGCACGGCGACACACCGGGCGTCCTCACACCGAGACACGGGTTCTGTTCACGGTCATGGATTCACCGCTGAGCCAGCCCACGCTGCTCGCGCTGTCGCTCCTCCTCCTAGCTCTGTACCTCGCCCGCCGCTCCCTGCTCGGCAAGAGGCGGAACTACCCGCCCGTGGCCGGCACCATGCTCCACCAGCTGGTCAACTTCGGCCGCCTGGCCGAGTACCAGACGGAGCTCTCCCACAGGTACCGCACCTTCCGCATGCTCACCCCGACCTGCAACTACGTGTACACCGTCGACCCGGCCAACGTGGAGTACATCCTCCGCACCAACTTCGCCAACTACGGCAAGGGGACGATGACCCACGACGTGCTGGAGGACCTCCTCGGCGACGGGATCTTCAACGTGGACGGCGCCAAGTGGCGGCACCAGCGCAAGGTCGCGAGCTTCGAGTTCTCCACCCGGGTGCTGCGCGAGTACAGCACCGGCGTGTTCCGCGACACGGCCGCGGAGCTCGCGGGCATCGTGGCGGTGGCGGGCGGCGGCGGGGAGAGGGCTGTGGACATGCAGGATCTGTTCATGCGGTCGACGCTGGACTCCATCTTCAAGATCGGGTTCGGGGCCCACCTGGGCGGGCTGTCCGGGTCCAGCCAGGAGGGCGCGGCGTTCGCCAGGGCGTTCGACGACGCCAGCGAGCAGGTGCTGTACCGGTTCTTCGACCCGCTCTGGAAGGCCAAGAAGCTCCTCAACATCTCGTCGGAGGCGGCCATGAAGCGGTCGGTGCGCACCATCAACGACTTCGTGTACGCCGTCATCGACAGGAAGGTCGAGCAGATGGGCAGGGACCAGCACGAATTCGTAAGTTTTTTCTTGCCACACTGCATCGCTGGGCTGGCCTGCAATCACATAGGCACTGGACAGTACGATTAGCACCAAATCAGCAAATCTGGCATCGTGACATTTCTTAATTTGGCAGGCCAAGAAAGAGGACATTTTGTCAAGATTTCTACTGGAGAGGGAGAAGGACCCGGGCTGTTTCGACAACAAGTACCTGCGGGACATCATACTCAACTTCGTGATCGCCGGCCGCGACACCTCGGCGGGGATTCTGTCGTGGTTCCTCTACGTGCTGTGCCGCAACCAACACATCCAGGACAAGGTCGCCGGAGAGGTGCGTGAGGCCACCACCGGCGACCGGGATATGGGCGTCCAGGAGTTCACGGCGTGCCTCACCGAGGGCGCCATCAACAGTATGCACTACCTCCACGCCGCGCTGACAGAGACGCTCCGGCTCTACCCTGCGGTGCCTATCGTGAGTCGATCTGATCAGCTCGCCGCATTTACGACGTCGCAATCAGGGAAATGATTTAGCACACCTCATTTTTGGTTGTTTTCCTGTAGGATGTCAAGTACTGCTTCTCCGATGACACCTTGCCGGATGGGCACGCCGTGAAGAAAGGGGACATGGTCAACTACCAGCCGTACCCGATGGGCAGGATGAAGTTCCTGTGGGGCGACGACGCCGAGGAGTTCAGGCCGGAGAGGTGGCTCGACGACGACGGCGCCTTCGTCCCCGAGAGCCCGTTCAAGTTCACGGCTTTCCAGGTGATGAAATCCCTATTCTACTACTACTAGTTCATTACAGTATATCACCAATATGAACCAGATCGAAGTGTCCATATCACGTGACGTACAATACATGTTTGGCCTCTTGTTCAATACAGGCGGGTCCTCGAATCTGCCTGGGAAAGGAGTTTGCGTACAGGCAGATGAAGATATTTGCGGCTCTTCTTCTCTACATGTTCAGGTTTGAGATGTGGGAGCGCGACTCTACCGTAGGGTACAGGCCCATGCTTACGCTCAAAATGGATCGCCCGCTCTACGTTCGTGCGCTTCCCCGGCGATCAAGTGCACAACGTGCCTGATGAAACCGAAATCTGAAATGCCCCAATACTTTGCACATATGTCTCGGTGCTTCATTCTGTTTAAGTAGATTCGATAATATCATCTGTACATATGAAGATGTGTCGTTCTGTGTAATCACACTTGTATGTCGTATGCGCCAGATAAATATCTAATGATCGGAGAACGCATCTTCTGCTCTTTTTGAAAAACTTGTAGTAATTCGCAAAAAAAAAAAAACTTGTAGTACAATCGTCTTATGCTATGGCCTCTTAGGCCCTGTTGTACGGGATAAAAACGGATCATCTCAAAGGGTCCCCCTGTTCGTGATCCCGCCGTAGACCAAACATCAACACTATAAATTTAGAAGAAATAGCCGGCATAAAAGAAAATGGCCATATTAAAATAAAAGAAAAGAAGAAAAGAGAGCAAGTCCATTGAAAGAAAGGGCAGCCCATCAAACCCATTAGTTCTCATCTACATGGCCCCAAGCCTCGGGCCAAAGAAGACTGAAGTACCCTTGCTTTTTCCCCCACTTGGGAGCTTTTTTAGCATTTTCCATAGAATAGACTAGTTGGCCCTTTCTTTCCCTCCTCGCCAAGGGTATTGGTGGTGTTTTGTAGAAGGTCTTGACCCTACATAAGGCCCCTAGATTCCCTTGTAATGCCTCTATCATATGAAGCAAGAGCTCTCACCCTCAAGTGGAGGAGACCTACTTCTTGAGTTGATCCTTTTGGACTTCAAGTTCTAGGTCGATTTCTAAGAGGGAATCCCTCCGACTTCTAGCCCCTGGAAGTAATCTCGATGGAAGTGTGACACGCGAAGCCGTGTCACCGGGTTGTTCTCTCCGAACATCCGAGGTTCGCTCAACGGGACTAGAATTTTCTCGCAAGCAAGTGGAGATTGAACCCAGTCAATAGAAAAAGTACTCCGTCTCTTGTGTTACCGTCCGACCCCCAGGAACGTGGTCGTTCGAACACGACCTTTACTTTACGATTATCGTCATTTTCCCTCTTATGTTGTTTTTTCACTAAAACAAAAGGCAATTTGTTAAGCTTGCTATGTTTAGTAGCATAATTCTCTTTCGTTGATTGATGGATGTCAGGTACTAGAGCTCTAGTTTAGGATTATGTGATACAAACCCTTATCCCAGGGGTCCCACACTTGTGGACTGAGGCAAGTGGATCCCCTCTCTCCTTGTCTCTTCCTCATCTACACAAAACGATTGATGGGGATGCTTTAAGCTAAAGAAAGGGGTGATTTGATCGGAGTGGAAGTTTTCCGAGATGCAATCCTTGTATCTTTTTTGTGTGTGTGGGGGACTCTTTAATTTTAATGAGAGCATATAGCAATAACACAGTCAACTATGAAGAATATTTTGCATAGTTACTGTAGCAACTCAAAGAATTAGTGAGTGAGGAAAATGAAACATTTAATTTTTTTTCCACAATGCATTGGTGGGGACTAAACCTCAGGTTTGCCAGATTCTTAATATAACTGAATCATTGAATGATAATTTTTTTTTCACTTTTTCGTTGGAGTAGACATATCAAATTGTTATTACCATTTTATAGACAAGGTAATAGATAGAATGGCATCATTATAAAGGCGATTGCTCAGTGCAAACCTATATTTGCAACATAAATATTCATATTCAAAAAAAGAAACTTCGTAAAGGCGTTGTTTATGATGCTACTGCATGGTATTTGTGGGGAGAAAAACAAGACCGCTGAAAGTATGGAGGATAATCGTAGGAGAAAACAAAAAAAATTCTAAGTGAAATGTTGTGGAGGATATTGTTTCGGTGACGTATCTTCGTAGACCGAAAGCGGTTAACGTTCCGCTGGAACATGGTTGATGTAGTAGCACTCGACGTCGACCTGGGTCATGTTCAGTCCTCCTCGTACGGCGTCGAGTGCCAAAAGTGCCACACCTCATAGGTTTTGCACACGTACGGTGTTGGCGACGACTCCCGGACCTCTTGGTCTAGCTGAGATTGCGATAGTAGATCTTTTGGATCAGAATCCTAGCAGCGCTCCCGCGTACTAGGTGGACTTTACGCCCTCCGTGCGTAGCCCTCCGAGGAGCCGCACTCAGGAGAGAAATAGGGGGAGAAATAGGCACCATGAGAAAAAGGGGGCCTTGAGATATTTTTGTGCGTCTCCTTTTCTCCACGTGCTTCCACTATATATATATATATATATCGACGCGGATTTTCTACCAAGGGTGGTAGCTATGCATAGGGTAGCAGCCGTTGGATAGAAGGAGTTCTGATTCTACTCATGTCCAGATCAAATACCCAGGAGCACTTTCACTGAACGGACGTTTGTGCTCCGTGATTGCATGCAGTCTAAAAGGCAGGAAAAAACTTTGCCACAACTTTCCAACACCTTTTTTTAACATGATTTCACACATTGTGTCGGCCACGGTGATGACCATCCGTCGTGTGAAAATTTAGCTTTTTTTACTCCTTTTGACAATTTGTAACGGTTCACGGTTGCTAGCTCCATACCGTATGAAATGTGTCATTTTTTACTAGTTTTCACACATTTTTGTCGGCACGGTATGGTTTAATAAAAATTATGTCCTACGGAAGGCCATGGCCGTTGCTAAATGGTATTTAATTTATTGGCGTCACTTTTTCCAAACATTTATCTATTATAGTTTGCACCTTCTTCCACAAAAATTAGTCGGCTGATCTCAGCATGGTGCCATGCCGTGTGCAATTATCGTTTTTTACATGTTTTAACAGTTTGTATTGGTGACGGTGCCCGCATGCCATACCGTATGAAAATTCTCTTTTTTACTCGTTTCCAGACAATTCAGACGGACGGCGTGGTTAAAAAATGAGCATGTCCTGGGGACATCAGCAGTCGTTGCTAAGTGGTGGTTCAATCAGCCGTAGCATTTATCAAACGAACTGCATGTGATGGTGTTGTGTGTGGGTTTGAACCTTTTTGACAATACAAACCGTTGAAACGTAACGAAACAGTTTGTATCGGCTACGGGCAGTACACGAATTGACAAAGGGTCACGACGTTGGATGCTTTTCACACGTAGTCAAATAAAAAATCCAACCGTGACCGTGCTTTGTTTGTTGTTTTGGTAAAATCTTTGCCACGGTGTGGTTGAAATTTTGATACATTCCATACCGTAGTATAGTTGTCATTTTGGAATATGCCCATGCCTACGGTCATTTTTCTGGGTACAAACCGTGACCATGATCTGGTTGTGGTTTTGGTATTTAAAAAAGGTAGTGTGATGCATCGGTTGACCAGGCCAGCTTTGCCGTCTGAAGAATGATCTAACACCGTGTGCTCCTTTTGTGCTCCCTATAGAAGATCTAATGGTTGGATGTATATGCATAGCTACCACCCATGGTAGCCCACTATTTTCCATATATATATATATATATATATATATATATATATATATAGGTGCAAGGGGAGGGGGGAGGTTGTGGTTGGCAATGTGGGACTAGAGGATGGGGGTGCGGCCGTCCACCATGGCCCGCCCGCCCCCACCTTGGCCCAGCCGGCCCTCCCTCTTGGCCCATGGGGTGGCCAACCTCCCTTAATGGGATCCTGATGAGGACATCCCATATATTGATACAACCGCTGTACCTACAGCTACACAAATACAAGGACCAATCACTCAAGCTCGTGCCAAACAACTTAACTATGAGGTACTTTCGTTTCTTAGAACTATTCCTCACATACATGAGAATATGATGATGCCTAAATCAGATGTATTTGTTACTCTTAGGAATGATGGACCTAGCATGGATGAGGAGGACAAGCATTGGAGCATGATCACACATGGAGGAGATGGCAGCAAACATGTGAGGATTGAAGAGGACTCCCCAAGTGGAGATTTCAGAACTTTGAAGCCACCATAATGATGATTGAAGACTTGGACGAAATATACTAGATTGCACTTCATAATTTTGTCCATAGCACAATATGGTGCTGCGTCACCATTATTTTTGGGCCAGGCCCATGTCATTTTCGCATGAATTAAGTCAGCCACTTTTTGGAGTCTGTATTGAAGGGGGAAGGCCTTCTAGGGTTTGGTTCGGCCACCATACGTATGGCTGGCCAAAACCCCACCTTTTCCTCCTTTAAATACCCCCATAGCCGTCACGTCTAGACTCAGATTTTGATTAGACTAAAAGTTAGCCATTGCTGCAACTCTCGTGTACTTCTTTTAAGGCCAACACCCAGAACAAGACCGACTATTCGAAATCTCACCTTATTCAATAAAGCTTGCATCTATATCCGCAATATTCTGATTGTATCATTAGTTCTTACTTGTTCTCGATTTCAGGTAGGAATTAAGACCCTCGATGGTCGCTGATCGTGCATCCGCAAGATCAGTAACTCCCGGAGATTGTCCTAGCAATTGCATTGGCGCACGAGCTTTGCACGTGTAGTCGGACAGTCAAGCACGAACTCCACCAATAAATCGATTTATCATCGTCTCATCGAAAGATCGGCCACCTTTGCCTTATGAGATCCCCATTCGAGTGGGGCCCAATTAAGGTGGGAAGCCTTATTTGATTAAATAAATCATATAATTAAATAATAATTCACTTAATTAATATATAATACATGTTATTTAATTTCCAATGATGTGAGACACATCTCGGAGCACTCCAAACACCCTTCAAATTCTCTTGGAACCCTTTCTTGTTCTCTCTCTCTATTTCTCCGGTGATTCCAATTTTCAAAACAATCTCTAAGCATCGCTAACCCTTAAGGGCGTTACCCTATGGTTGGGGAATACTCAGACATGACCGAGACACCTCTCCGGTCAATGATCAATAGTAGAACCGGGATGCCCATAATGACCCTTGTGAATTCCACGAAGATATGATCGTCGTTTTAACTGTTACGTTAAGTCTTATTCCCTTTGTTACTTCGATACTGGCTCTTGCCCGAGATATGATCATCAGTATCATCATACCTAGTTCGATGTCGTTACTAGCAAGGCTATTCAACTCGTTCCCGTGTGATTCCATTCTCATGATCTAGTCATGCATTGCGCAACTTGGATGTAATCTGACCGAGTGGGCCTAGAGTATCTATCCGTCATGCGGATGAACAAATCTCTCTTTCGATACATACGCCTCAACCCATCCCTTCGGAATAATCAACAACACCTTTATGATCACCCTATTATGTTGTGACGGTTGATGCAGTCAAAGCAACTTCCGGTGATAGTGATTAGATAAGATCTCACAGTCTAAGGATTGTGCCACTACGCTTTCACAAATGTCACAACGTTGAGCTTTGTGACTTGATCGTGTTACAATATTTATATATTGATTATGTCTATCATATCATTCACCCAATGATATGATCACATTGTCAAATGACATGCATGTCCATGACCGGAAAACCCCGATCATCGAATGACCACAATGAGCTAGGCGGTCTCATACATGTATCAATGTTTTCGATTAATACGATTATAGTATGTCACGAAACCATTATGAACTTGAGATATAATAATAAATATTCCTTACTATTTGTCTCTAGGGCACTATCTCCAGCAAATTATGTATTCAAAAGTCTAGTGGTGGTAGGGAGTTTTGAGATTTATATTGTTTCAGTTTAGTAATACTAGTTATAATGGTGGAGGTTACTTGAAGAACTAAATTTGTTTCCTTGACTGTCCTGAGAGCTAAGTACTTTTTGGATGTAAATATTTTGAAGGCTCGATTTTAAAAAATTCAGTGGAAGACTACCATGGTTAGCCATCAAGTGTTCAAACGTGGGTATATTCTTTTGTATTGTATATGTGTCATAAATTGATATTTTTGAAGGATAAGTGGATATGTATAATAGTAACTTAAAGCATTTTACACATAGAAATGTTACTCTAGTAAGAAAGATTTTACACATAGAAATGTTACTCTAGTAAGAAAAGTGAATGATCTCATCAACCCTATTAAGGGGTGATGGGGAAAAGGGTCCCTTTTCCTATTGACACACCCTCGAACCTGTCAATTGTTTTGCAGCCGCACAGAGAAGATTTTTTAGTCTAGCATAATTCAGAAACCATATTTTTCATTTAAATCTTATTTTTATAGTGAACAGTCATATAAATGTTGTGAAGGACGATGGAGGTGGCCGCTCAAGGGTGAAAGTATAGAGATGGTAAACCTAGAGGGGGGTGAATAGGTTTCTACATATTTTAATTCTTTCTTTGCAATATTAGGCTTTGCGGAATATAAAGGTGAGCCTAATGCAAACTAGGTGAAACAACCTATATGAGGATACAACTAACTCGAGCACGAAGGCTCTCACAGGCAGTTAAATCACAAGTAAGGAGTTCGGTTAGAGATAACCGATAGCACGCGAGACGAGGATGTATTCCCGTGTTCTTCCTTTGCAAGAAGGTACGTCACGTTTGGAAGGGTGGAGGTCCCACGAAGGATTCCCCACGCCACGAAGGCTCACCCTATTCTCCGGAGCCTATCCCACGAAGGAATAGCTCACTCACTTGTGGTAGACTTTGAGGTAGCCTCCAAACCTTCACAATCTTGCCCGAGCAAATCCACACCGGATGCTTCCGGACTCCTCTTGCCCACCTAGGGTTTCCAAGGAACCCTAGGAAGCAAGCTTCTCGATGAATACAAGGGGGAATGAGATTTGGCTTGGTAGAACAGTAGATCGGGTCCTCCTCTAACGTTTCCCCGGAGGGATTTGAGTTTAGGTGGAGGAGGAGGGAGATCTGAGGCTTTGGGTGTTTCTAGCAATGGAATATGAGAGAGAGAGCTCAAGAACAGCTTGTAGTGTAGTGCCTAACATTTCAGAGGTAGGAGAAGGCCTATTTATAGTGTACTTCGAAATCTGGCCGTTGTCCACTTGCCATGTCATTAGATTCTTCGAGGAGCCCGGTCAATCGGATTTGGCGTCGGCCAGCCGGCGTACAGGCCGGTCAAACCGGGCTGGCGACCGGACCGGCCGGATCTCAACCGGAGCAGGGACCGGGACTTGACCGGGCGACGTTCTGAGCTTACTGGATCATGCCCGGATGGCACAAGTGCAAAGCCTGGTTGGGCGCCGGAGCAGCCGGTCTGGAACCCGGTCCGACCGCCAGGGACGATGGGCGGCCGACGGGGCGACGACGACGACCGGGAGCTCGCCCACCCTACTGAACCTGCCCGATGGCACAGCGCCGAGGCTGTCGGCGACCGGGGCAGCCGGTCTGAGCCCGTCCGATCAAGCGAGACCGGATTTGCCCAGGAAAATCCTTGATAATTTTCATCGAAGTGGGGGGGGGGGTCTCCCATTGCCTTCTTGTTCCATTGATACACCATTATACCTCTTTGGCTAATACCTGGGAATCATCTTGTAAACATGTATTAGTCCAAACATACTAGCACGGTGTCATTGTTACCAAAATAATGGATAAGGGTAAAATACCCTTACAATCTCCCCCTTTTTGGTATACGATGACAAACCGAGCTTGAGTCACATATAGATATTATGATAAGATCTAAACCTTGATTCCATAAAAGATATTGAGATGGCTCCCCCATAAAGTGTGCACTTGGAGAATTTGCGTTTGAATGCAAAGTGCAACTTTTTTGGAACATGAGAAGCTCCCCCAATATCTTTAGGAAACAAGCATGGTATGGAGATGTACATATCAAGATATATAGCGTAACACACATAATCATCCTAACATAGAGTAGCACACATAATAGAGTTTAAGCATAGAGGTACATGTCCATACACGAATAGCAAATGGTTCTTGGAATGATAAAAGCAAATAAGCACAAGCCATATAAGAATCAAATAAAGCAACACCCATGACTTGTCGTAATCAAAGAACCCCGTGAATCCTAGACTCTACTCTCTTCTCCCCCTTTGGCATCGGAACACCAAAAAGGCGAAGAAAAGAGGAGAGATACTAGCGCACCCATCAGTAGAACTCATGCCCAGTGGAGTATGAGCCCTCGCCATCAACATCCTCTTCCTCATCCTCTTGACCGGTACCCTCTTCAGTATCAGCAGCAGGAGGAGCACGTGCAGGCATAGGAGGAGGACCACCAAAACCGTACCATGTGGGATCAAAGTTCTGGAACATCTGATCAGAGATGGGAGGCATCTCCCAGTTAGGTGCATGGACGGGCTCCAACTCAGGGCCAGGAGGAGGAACAGAGACATTCCTAGTAGCCATGAACTCATTCTGGCGCCTCCTCGTCTCTTGGTTCATAGCAAGACTTTGATGT
Organism: Lolium multiflorum; assembly: GCA_030979885.1. Taxonomy (NCBI): domain Eukaryota; kingdom Viridiplantae; phylum Streptophyta; class Magnoliopsida; order Poales; family Poaceae; genus Lolium; species Lolium multiflorum. Next base: position 268,650,612 of record CM061748.1, on the reverse strand, counting down.
GCAACATCATTAGTATTCTTGCACATCTGCCACATGGAGGAGAAGAACCGAGAGACACCACGCTGTGGGCGCCTAGCGTAGCTGGAGCTAGCAGGATCATGGCGTTCCTTGGATCGGCGCTCAGAAGGCATCATCTCAGGGACGTCCGGTCTATCGCCTTGGGCAGGCACCTTGAAGGCTTCCATCTTGACCCGTTCACCCAGCGTGTTGAGAGGTGCCACAACAACCTTGTTGATGAGCAGCTGAATGTACTAAGCATAGTTAGGAGTCATCCTTTCGCGAACACATCGCCTTAGCTCACAGTAGATGAGATCACAGCCATCAATGAGTCTCCGGTGCTCAGGGTGACAGTAGTACATCAAGTTCAGGTGATATCCACGGTTGACCGGGCCATGCGCCGGATGGCCCAGTGCAAAGGCCGGTCGGACCGGGCCAGAGACCGGCCAGAGTCTGTTGGCCCAGTTTTTTTTTATTTTTGCCTCATTTTGCCCCTATTCGTGTGTAAATGTGTATGAATTCTCAGATGATGACATGTACATATAGATAGATAGATGATGATGAGATGAGCATAGACATGGGGTTGGAAACACAAAGTTCTCTAGGCATACCCATTGGAGTGAAATCCAAACAAGATATAAATAGCAACAAAGGGCATGATTCGAAGTATATCAAGAACCATAAAACATTTTGGAATAGTTTTTGCAATAAGATCATTTAGCCTCATATAGTGAAATCAAATTGGAATTGAGGCTTAATGAGGGGCGGGGGATGACTCCCCCTATGTGAAAGCGCAAATGTCATGAGACCTCGAAGAGACATGCTTGGGTCCATATAATGACATTGGGTCTATTTATGTTGCACACATAGGTATGCATCATACCAAGACATGGTAAGATGACTATCCCCATATGTGCTATGCCTCTAAGCAAGAGAGCACGATAAATGCAAGAATATAGTGCAAGAAGTTAATCAATCCAAGTTTTTAGGATCAAGAATACCAAGTTCTCCTCTCAAGTTAACAAACCGGGCTTCATCCAAAGGCTTAGTGAAAATATCCGCCAATTGGTAGGTTGTCCCCACATGAGTGAGATCAATATTCTTATTGGCAACATGATCGCGTAGGAAGTGATGGTGAATGTCAATATGTTTGGTGCGACAATGTTGAACCAAGTTATTGGCGATCTTAATTGCACTTTCATTGTCACAAAGAAGAGGCACCGTACCAAGAGACACGCCATAGTCTTTCAAGGTTTGCTTCATCCATAACAATTGAGTGCAACAAGATGCCGCGGATATGTATTCGGCTTCGGCGGTGGATAAGGCGGTGGAGTTTTGTTTCTTGGATGACCAACTCACCAATGACCGGCCAATAAATTGGCAAGCCCCGGAGGTAGACTTCCGGTCAACCTTATCACCGGCCCAATCGGAATCCGAATAGCCAATGAGTTCAAAGGTTGACCCCTTTGGATACCATAGCCCGAGAGTAGGAGTGAGAACAAGGTATCTTAGAATCCGTTTGACCGCCACTAAATGGCTCTCCTTGGGAGCGGATTGAAAACGAGCACACATCCCTACACTTAGCATGATATCCGGCCTAGAGGCACAAAGGTAGAGCAAGGATCCTATCATGGAGCGGTATACCTTTATGTCCACATCCTTCTCACCGTCACATGAGCCAAGTTGCCCCTTTACGGGCATGGGTGTCTTCATTGGGCTTGCATTGGTCATGTTGAATTTCTTGAGCATGTCCTTCACATACTTTTCTTGAGAGATGAAGGTGCCTTTTGCAAGTTGCCTCACTTGGAAGCCTAGGGAAAACTTCAACTCACCCATCATGGACATCTCAAATTTCCTAGTCATCAATAGCTCAAAAGCTTTGTTATGATTGGGGTTAGTTCCACCAAATATAATATCATCAACATATATTTGACATATAAATAAGCCACCCCCTTTAACCCGCTTGGTGAAAAGGGTGGAATCGACCGTACCCATGCAAAACCCATCATGTAGTAAGAAATCCCTAAGAAACTCATACCAAGCACGTGGAGCTTGCTTGAGACCGTAGAGTGCCTTATGGAGTAAATACACGTGGTTGGGTCGGCATGGGTCTTCGAAACCCGGGGTTGAGCCACATATGCGGTTTATTTTAGAGGACCATTCAAAAATGCACTTTTCACATCCATTTGATATAGTTTGAAATTGTGGAAAGATGCAAATGCAAGCAAAAGACGAATAGCTTCAAGACGGGCTACCGGCGCAAAGGTATCCTCAAAATCCATACCTTCTATTTGGGCAAACCCTTGCGCCACTAACCTTGATTTGTTTCGTATGACAATGTCATTCTCATCTTGCTTGTTCTTGAATACCCATTTGGTCCCAATAACATTGATGCGATGATCCTTGGGTCTCTCAACTAGAGACCATACTTCTTTACAAGTGAAACACTCCAATTCTTCTTGCATGGCAATTACCCAATCCGGATCAACCAAGGCTTCATGTACCTTGAGTGGTTCAAAACTAGACACAAAAGCATGGTGTTGACAATAAGTGATAAGTAATGCATGGTGTCTACGAGTTACCACTCCTCTTGAGATGCTACCAAGGACTTGATCTACTTTCATGTCACTTGCCCTTGTAGCGGCCTTGATCTTCCGAATGGTTCCTTCATGATCAATGAATTCATCTCTTGCTAGTACTTGATCATGAGGGACCACTTGAGCTTGATCATGAGTTGAGGATGTTTCTTGATCATCATCATGGTCTTGCTCCGTGGTATGAGGGCTTTCTTCTTGTTCTTCGGAATGTGACTCATCTTGAGTGGAGGATGGTTCTTGAGTTGCACTTGATGGTTCGGCTTGAGTTGAGCTAGGCTCCACTTGAGCCGAGCTTGATACTTCTACTCCATCATCTTGATCATCATTATGAACTTCCATGGGCCGGATGTGTCCAATGCCCATATGCTTGATGGCACTAGATGGATCATCATTATTACCTGCAACACATGGAACAACTTGCTCCACTTGGGAGCCATTATCCTCCAAGAACACCACGTCACAAGATACTTCAATAGTCCCATGGACCGGTTGTAGTATCTATAGGCGTGAGAGTTCTCCGCATACCCAACAAATATACCCTCTATGGTTCTAGTTTCAAATTTACCGAGCTTTCCTTTGTTGTTCTTAACAAGGCATTTGCATCCGAAGACATGAATGTACATGACATTAGGCTTGTTACCGGTAAGAAGCTCGTATGGAGTTTTGTTGTGGAGGGGACGGAGGAAGAGCCGGTTGGAGTAGTGGACGGCCGTAGAGATGGCTTCTCCCCAAAGTTGTGGGGTGAGTTGAATTCACTCAACATGGTTCTTGCCATCTCAATGATAGTTCGGTTCTTCCTTTCAACAACACCATTTTGTTGAGGGGTGTATGGCGCCGAAAACTCATGCTTGATGCCCTCATCATCAACAAATTCTTGCATGGTGTAGTTCTTGAACTCGGTGCCATTGTCGGTCCTAATCGCCTTGATCTCGGATTCATACATACGTTGAGCTTTCTTGGCGAAGGTGATGAACTCTCTATGGGTCTCATCCTTAGACTTAAGGAGAAAGACCCAAGAGTATCTTGAGTAATCATCAACAATGACAAGTCCATACTTTCTCCCACCAAGAGTATCATAATGTGATGGCCCAAAAAGATCCAAATGAAGGAGCTCCAAAGGCCTAGATGTGGTTACGATACTCTTGATAGGATGTTTCGTCTTGAGTTGCTTTCCGGCTACACATGTGATATGTCTCCAACGTATCGATAATTTCTTATGTTCCATGCTACTTTTATGATGATACTCACATGTTTTATACATACTTTATGTCATATTTATGCATTTTCCGGCACTAACCTATTAACGAGATGCCGAAGAGCCAGTTGCTGTTTTCTGCTGTTTTTGGTTTCAGAAATCCTAGTGAGGAAATATTCTCGGAATTGGATGAAATCAACGCCTAGGGTCTTATTTTTCCACGAAGCTTCCAGAAGTCTGATACGTCCAATTTGCATCACTATTTTATATCATAATTTGCTGTTATTCATTGATATATTTCATGTTTGGACATAATACTTATGTTATTTCATCTATTTTGCATGTTTCATGATTATTGAGGATCGAGCACCGGAGCCAGGATTCTGCTGGAAAAAGCACCGTCCGAATGCAATATTTCGAAGATCAGCTGATGGAAATTATACCAAAAATCCTATTTTTCCATGACGAAGGTAGCAGGTGGCGGGGCCCGAGGTGGGCCCACCCCATAGGCCGGCGGCCCAGGCTCGGCCGCGCCGCCCGGAGGGGGGGCCCACAGCCCTCTCGCCTCCTTTTCTTCGCACGCCGTCCCAAAAACCTAAGCCCTGGAAAAGAGTCGCGGAGCGCCAGCCTGCGCCGCGAGGCGGAGAACACAGAGAAAAAGAGCTCTCCTGTTGAGTTCCGCTGGGGAAATTCCTCCTGAGGGGGAAATCGACGCCATCGTCACCGTCATCGAGCTGGACATCATCTCCATCACCATCATCATCATCATCTTCATCATCATCACCGCCGTCTGCACCGCTGCACATCATCACCACTATAGCAATTTGGGTTTGATCTTGATTGTTTGATAGGGGAATCTCTCTCGGTGTTGATTTCTACTTGTTATTGATGCTATTGAGTGAAACCGTTGAACCAAGGTTTATGTTCAGATTGTTATTCATCATCATATCACCTCCGATCATGTTCCATATGATGTCTCGTGAGTAGTTCGTTTAGTTCTTGAGGACATGGGTGAAGTCTAAATGTTAGTAGTGAAGTATGGTTGAGTAATATTCAATGTTATGATATTTAAGTTGTGGTGTTATTCTTCTAGTGGTGTCGTGTGAACGCGACTACACGACACTTCACCTTTATGGGCCTAGGGGAATGCATCTTGTACTCGATGCCAATTGCGGGGTTGCCGGAGTGACAGAAACCTGAGCCCCGTTGGTATATCGATGTGAGGGATAGTAGGATCTCGAGTTTAAGGCCGTGGTTAGATTTATCTTAATTACTTTCTTGTAGTTGCGGATGCTTGCAAGGGGTATAATCACAAGTATGTATTAGTCCTAGGAAGGGCGGTACATTAGCGTAGGTTCACCCACACAACACTTATCAAAACAATGAAGATTAATTAGCCGTATGTAGCGAAAGCACTAGACTAAAATCCCGTGTGTCCTCAGGAACGTTTGGTCATTATAAGTAAACAAACCGGCTTGTCCTTTGTGCTAAAAAGGATTGGGCCACTCGCTGCAATTGTTACTCTCGCACTTTACTTACTCGTACTTTATTCATCTACACATCAAAACCCCCTGAATACTTGTCTCGTGAGCATTTACAAGTGAATCCTTCATCGAAACCGCTTGTCAACACCTTCTGCTCCTCGTTGGGATCGACATTCTTACTTATCAAAGATACTACGATACACCCCCTATACTTGTGGGTCATCAAGACTATTTTCGCGCCGTTACCGGGGAGTGAAGCGCTATTGGTAAGTGGAATTGGTAAGGGAAATTTCTACTGTTTGTGCTGATTTTATTTCTGCCTGCTGCCATAATTCATTATGGAGAGATCTTCTCTTGAGTGTTTATTTGGGAAATCTACTACTGCAAAGGTAGTGGATGAGGCGCCAGGTGAGGAAGAGATACCATACAAAATACCTATGAAAATTATTGAACGTGTAGTGGATAACCGTTATACAGGGGATGGAACTGTTCACCCTGGGAGATCATTTATGTTTTACATGAATTATGTGGTTTATTCAAGTGTGCAGGTATTGCTATGGATGAAGTGAGGAAGAAACTATTCTCTATATCGCTGTCTGGTAAAGCGGCGCATTGGTATAAATTACTGGATAATGGGGATTCTCTTGAATGGAATGATATTGTGCCCCGGTTTTATTCTAAGTTCTATCCTCCAAGTGAAATTCATAAGGATCGGAACCGCATATATAATTTTTGGCCTCATGATGGAGAGAGTATTGCCCAAGCGTGGGGGAGATTGAAGTCTTTAATGCTCAAATGCCCCATTCATGAGCTTCCCGGTAATGTTATTATTGATAATTTCTATGCAAGACTTTCTTTGAAGACAAGACCTTGCTGGATACTTCTTGTTCTGATCATTCACGCGCAACAAAGAAGAGTTTAAAAGGGACCTTCTTAATCGGATCCAGGAAAATACTGAAGGATGGGAGAACGACAAAGATAGAGAATCGTATAAATTATGATTACAAATGCATTGAAGCTTTTATGGATACTGATAAATTTCGTAATATGAGTGCTACTTATGGTCTTGATTCTCAAGTTGCTGCAAATCTTTATAAAGATTTTGCCTCTCATTATGAATTGCCTAAGAAGAATTTTGATAAGTTTCATGAACCGTATAAAGATAAAATTGATTCATCTATAAATAAATGTGTTGTAGTTGAAACTGTGGATCATGTTATTCCTGAAGCTTATATTGAAAAAACTCCTTTCCCTGCTAAAATGAAGGAGTACTCTGTTATAAATAGTGCGGTTCATAAAAGTGAAAGAAACCTATAGAACCTGAAGAACAAATAAAAGTTGAACCTGCTGTTGCAATAGTTAAAGATCTTGTGACTGAAAATGTGGAGGATGGTCATATTATTTTCTGTGAAGATGCTTCCAATATTGTTTCACATCCTAATAAACCCAAGCAAGCTAGTGTTCCTATGCTATCTGTTAGAATTGGTGATCATTGTTATTATGGTTTATGCGATATGGGTGCAAGTGTTAGTGCTATTCCTTATGAGCTTTACACGGAGATTATGCACGAAATTGCTCTTGTGGAACTTGAGGATATTGATGTGGTTATTCAGCCGGCTAATAGAGAAACTATCTCTCCAATTGGTATTGTTCCATATGTGGAAGTTCTATGTGGTAAGATTAAATATCCCGCTGACTTTTGGTACTTGGTTCTGCTGCTAGTGAATATTGTCCTATCATTTTTGGTAGACCTTTTCTAAACACTTGTGGAGCTAGATTGCAAGAAAGAGAAAATTTTGACTAAATTTGCTGGTGAATCTTATGAGTTTAACTTCTCTAAATTTACCAAAACTCCTTATAAAGCTGATTTGCCTAATAATGATTTTAGAGTTGAACAGTGTGCATCTATTGCTCTTGCTCCTACTAATCCTTTGCAGCAACATTTGGAGAATAGTGAGAGTGAAGTTTTTAGGGAAGAAAGAAATGAGCTTGATGGAATTTCCTTCGTCAACCTATTCTTAAGCATGATTTACCGGTAGAAGATTTGGGTACAATACCGCCACCAAAGGAAGATCCTGTCTTTGATTTAAAACCATTACCCGATAATCTTAAATATGCTCATATTGATGATAAGAAAATATATCCTGTTATTATTAGTTCTAAGCTTACAGAGTTTGAAGAAGAAAGGTTATTGGAAATATTGAAGAAACACCGAGATGCTATTGGCTACACTCTGATGACTTGAAGGGGATTTCTCCCTCTATTTGCCAACACGCCATTAATATGGAAGATGATGCAAAGCCTGTTGTTGAACCTCAGCGTCGTTTAATTCCTAAGATGAAGGATGTGGTAAGAAATGAGGTATTAAGACTTCTTGAAGTTGGTATTATATATCCTATTGCCGATAGTAGATGGGTTACATGTGCATTGTGTTCCTAAAAAAGGAGGAATGACTGTGTCTAATGATAATGATGAGCTCATACCTCAAAGAGTAGTTGTAGGTTATAGAATGTGCATTGATTTTCGTAAAGTTAATAAAGTTACTAAGAAAGATCATTATCCTTTGCCTCTTATTGATCAAATGTTAGAAAGGTTATCTAAAAATACTCATTTTTGCTTTCTTGATGGTTATTCGGGTTTTCACAAATTGCTGTTAAACTAAGGATCAGAGAAAACCACTTTCACTTGTCCCTATGGAACCTATGCTTATAGACGTATGCCTTTTGGTTTATGTAATGCTCCCTGCTACTTTTCAAAGATGCATGTCTACTATTTTTCATGGCTTTTGTGAGAGTATTGTAGAGGTATTCATGGATGATTTTTCTGTCTATGGGAATTCTTTGATAATTGTTTGCGGAACCTTGATAAAGTTTTGCAGAGATGTGAAGAAACTAACCTTGTTCTTAATTGGGAGAAATGCCACTTTATGGTTAATGAAGGAATTGTATTGGGACATAAAATTTCCGAGAGAGGTATTGAAGTTGATAGAGCTAAAGTTGAAGCAATTGAGAAGATGCCCTATCCTAGGGATGTTAAAGGTATTCGTAGTGTTCTTGGTCATGCTGGGTTTTATAGGAGGTTTATTAAAGACTTCTCTAAGATTTCAAAGCCTCTTACTAATCTTCTTCAAAAAGATGTACCTTTTGTTTTTGATGATGATTGTAAGGAAGCTTTTGAAACTCTAAAGAAAGCCTTAACAACTGCTCCTATAGTTGAACCTCCCGATTGGAACTTACCATTTGAAATTATGTGTGATGCTAGTGATTTTATTGTAGGCGCTGTTCTCTCAGCGAGTAAATAAAAATTGAATGTTATTCATTATGCTAGTAAAACTCTTGATGCTGCTCAAAGAAATTATGCTACTACAAAAAGAATTGTTAGCTGTAGTCTTTGCTTGTGATAAGTTTAGATCTTATATTGTTGATTCAAAAGTTACTATTCATACTGATCATGCTGCAATCAGATACCTTATGCAAAAGAAAGATGCTAAGCCAAGGCTTATTAGATTGATGCTTCTGTTGCAAGAATTTGATTTACATATTGTAGATAGGAAAGGTGCTGATAATCCTATTGCTGATAATTTGTCTAGATTGGAAAATATTGCTTATGATCCTGTTCCTGTTAATGATAGTTTTCCAAATGAACAATTGGCTGTAATAAAGTGAGCTCGCGAGACAGTCCTTGGTATGCTGATTATGCTAACTTTATTGTTTCCAAGTACTTGCCTCCGACCTTTTCAGCTCAGCAAAGGAGGAAATTCTTTTATGACTTGAGGCATTATTTCTGGGATGACCCACACTTATATAAAGAAGGAGTGGATGGTATTCTGCGAAGATGTGTTCCCGAATATGAACAACAGGAGATATTGTTGGAGATATGCCCAAGAGGCAATAATAAAGTGGTTATTATAATATCTTTGTGTTTATGATAAATGTTTATATACCATGCTATAATTGTATTAACCGAAACATTGATACATGTGTGTTATGTAAACAACAAGGAGTCCCTAGTAAGCCTCTTTATAACTAGCTTGTTGATTAATAGATGATCATGGTTTCGTGATCATGAACATTGGATGTTATTAATAACAAGGTTGTGTCATTAGTTGAATGATATAATGGACACACACCCAAATGAGCGTAGCATAAGATCAAGTCATCAAGTTCATTTGCTATAAGCTTTCAATACATAGTTGTCTTAATCCTTCGACCATGAGATCATGTAAATCACTTACACCGAAAGGGTACTTTGATTACATCAAACGTCATTGCGTAAATGGGTGACAATAAAGATGGGATTAAGTATTTGGAAAGTGTGAGTTGAGGCATATGGATCAACAAGTGGGATTTGTCCATCCCGATGACGGATAGATATACTCTGGGCCCTCTCGGTGGAATGTCATCTGATTAGCTTGCAAGCATATGAATAGTTCATAAGAGATCACATACCACGGTACGAGTAAAGAGTACTTGTCGGTAACGAGGTTGAACAAGGTATGGAGATACCGATGATCAAACCTCGGACAAGTAAAATATCGCGAGACAAAGGGAATTGGCATCGTATGTAAATGGTTCAATCGATCACTAAGTCATCATTGAATATGTGGGAGCCATTATGGATCTCCAGATCCCGCTATTGGTTATTGCTCGGAGAGGAGTCTCGACCATGTCTGCATAGTTCGCGAACCGTAGGGTGACGCGCTTAAGGTTCGATGTCGCATAAGTAGATTTGAATATGGTATGGAGACGAAGTTTGTTCGGAGTCTCGGATGTGATCCAGGATGTCACGAGGAGGTCCGGAATAGTCCGGAGAATAAGATTCATATAAGGGAAGTTGATTTCTGGGTTTTCGGAAATGTTCGGGATTATTCCGTTGACTGAAGGTTCCGGAAGGGTCCACCATGGGGCCCACGACCTAGGAGGCCCACCGTGGGCCGAGGATGCTCCCTGGCCTAATGGGCCAGGGGGCACTTGGCCCCCAAGGCCCAGGCCGGCCAACCCCCTAGGGTTTCCCTGGGGGGATCAACTTGGGGGAGGGGAAAGCCCCTCTCCCCCCTTGGCCGCCGCCCCCCCAACCCTAGATGGGAAAGGGGGCCACCTTGGCCGGCCAGCCCCCTATATAAAGAGGGGAGGGGTGGCCGGCCACACCATCCCCCCATTGCCTCCTCCTCTGGCCGCCTCTCCCTCCACCATACGCTCCGGCTTAGGCGAAGCCCTGCAGTTTTCTTCCTCCACTACCACCACCACGCCGTCGTGCTGCTGGATTTGGAGGAGATCTACCTTCGCTGCCCGCTGGAACGGGAGAGGAAGGAGAGCTTCATCGACACCGTACGCGCGACCGAGTACGTTGCCGGATTGCAGCACGGGGACGATCGTCTACACCAACAACGAGATTAATCTCGTAGGCTTTGGAAATCTCCGAGGGTTAGTCTCATATCAATCTCGTTGCTTAGATCTTGTAGATTAGATCTTGGGTGTTCCATAGATTAGATCTTGGATTTATTCGTCTTGCGGTAGGAAATTTTTGTTTTCTATGCTACGAACCCCATCAGTGGTATCAGAGCCGTGTCTATGCATAGATCTGTTGCACGAGTAGAACACAATGGTTTTGTGGGCGGTGATGCTCTTGTTGCTTTAGTTTGTGTACTTTGCTTCTTGCGGGATGGTGGGATGAAGCGGCCCGGGCTAACTTTACATGACCGCGTCTCATGAGACTTGCTCCACGCTTGACATGCAACTTGTATTGCATAAGTGGCTTTGCGGGTGTCTGTCTCTCCCACCATAGTGAAGATTGTAATTTACACTTCTATTGTCAACACTAGTATCACCGTTGTGGTTCATGTTCGTAGGTAGATTGGATCTTACTCGAAAACCCTAAACCACGTAAAATATGCAAACCAAATTAGAGGCGTCTAACTTGTTTTTGCAGGGTTTGGTGATGTGATATGGCCATGATGTGATGATGATTATATTTGATGTATGAGATGTTCATTATTGTATTATGGCAACCGGCAGGAGCCTAATGGTTGTCTTTAATTTTTGTTAAAGACCTGCGTGTCTATTCATCATGTAATAGCTTTATTTCAAGTAGTTGTTATAGTAGCTATAAGTGATGGACAACCATGAAGCGGCGCCACTGGACCTTGCCCTGCTGATGATGGAGATCATGTCCGTGCTTTGGAGATGGAGATCAAAAGCACAAGAAGAAAGGCCATATCATATCACACATTATGAATTGCATGTGATGTTAATCCTTTTATGCATCTTATTTTGCTTAGATCGCGACGGTAGCATTATAAGATGATCCCTCTCACTAAATATCAAGATAATAAAGTGTTCATCCTTAGTATGCACCGTTGCTAAGACTTGTCGTTTCGAAGCATCTCGTGATGATCGGGTGTGATAGACTCTACATGTGCATACAACGGGTGCAAGCCAGATTTGCACACGCGGATACCAAGGTTGCCTTGACGAGCCTAGCATGTACAGACATGGTCTCGGAACACGGGATACCGAAAGGTAGAGCATGAATCATATGAATGATATGATGAACACTTTGAGTGTTCGCCTTTGAAGCTACATCTTTTCTCGTGAAGATCGGACTTGGTGTAGTGGATTTGGTTCGTGTAATCACTAAGACAATGCGAGGGATGTTGTTTTAAGTGGGAGTTCACCTAGTTAATTTCAGAATTAAAATTGAACTCAATTTATCATAAACTTAGTCTAAACTCTTTGCAAATATGTTGTAGATCATGGCGCCCCCTCCATCAATTTTAACCAGTTCCTAGAGAAAGAAAAGCTTAAGGGCAATGGTAGCAACTTCACTGACTTGGTTCCGTCATGTGAGGATTTTCCTCACTGGTGGAAACCTGCAATTTGTGCTCGAAGCACCGCTAGGTCCCCCACCACCTCCTGCAGTGTCCGAGGACATAAAGAATGTTTATGAGACTCGGGCAACTCGGTACTCCGAAGTTCAGTGTGCCATCTTGTGCAGCTTAGAGGCAGAGCTCCAAAAGCGTTTTGAGCACCACGACCCCTGTGAGATGATGCGTGAGCTCAAACTTATCTTTGAGACTCATGCGGCCGTGGAGAGCTATGAGGCCTCGAAGCAGTTCTTTACCTGCATGATGGAAGAAGGCAGCTCCGTTAGTGAGCACATGCTCGTCATGTCCGGGCATGCGAAGAAGCTCAATGACTTGGGGATGATGATCCCTAACCAGCTGGGTATTCATCGTGTCCTTCAATCACTGCCACCAAGTTACAAGAACTTTGTGATGAACTACAACATGCAGAACATGAATAAAGATTTACCTGAAATCTTTTCCATGCTGAAATCTGCTGAAGTAGAGATTAAGAAGGAGAACCAAGTGTTGATGGTCAACAAGACCACCAGTTTCAAAAAGCAAGGCAAGCCTAACAAGGGTAACTTCAAGAAGGGCGGCAAGAAAGTTGCACCGCATCCTGAGAAGCCTAAGGCTGGTCCTAAACCTGAGACTGTGTGCTATTACTGCCAGGGGAAGGGGCACTGGAAGCGCAATTGCCCCAAATACTTGGCCGATCTGAAGAGCGGCCACGTCAAAAAGAAAGGTATATTTGATATACATGTTATTGATGTCTATCTTACTGGTTCTCGTAGTAGTGCCTGGGTATTTGATACTGGTTCGGTTGCTCACATTTGTAACTCGAACAGGAACTACGGAATAGACGAAGCCTGGCAAGAGACGAGGTGACGATGCGCGTTGGAAATGGATCCAAAGTCGATGTGATCGCTGTCGGCATGCTCCCTCTACATCTACCTTCGGATTAGTTTTAAACCTTAATAATTGTTATTTGGTACCTGCGTTGAGCATGAACATTATATCTGGATCTTGTTTAATGCAAGACGGTTATTCGTTTAAGTCTGAGAATAATGGTTGTTCGATTTATATGAGTAATGTCTTTTATGGCCATGCACCTGAGATGAATGGTTTATTCTTGTTAAATCTCGATAGTAGTGATACACATGTTCATAACATTAATGCTAAGCGAATGAAATTGAATGATAATTCTACTTATATGTGGCACTGTGTCTTGGTCATATTGGAGTGAAGCGCATGAAGAAACTCCATTCCGATGGACTTCTTGAGTCACTTGACTTTGAGTCACTTGATAGATGCGAAGCATGTCTAATGGGAAAAATGACTAAGACTCCATTCTCTGGTACAATGGAGCGAGCTACAGACTTATTGGAAATCATACATACCGATGTGTGCGGACCAATGAGTGTAGCATCGCGCGGTGGTTATCGTTATGTTCTAACCTTCACGGATGATCTGAGTAGATATGGATATATTTACTTTATGAAACATAAGTCCGAGACTTTTGAGAAGTTCAAGGAATTCCAAAGTGAAGTAGAAAATCAACGTAACAAGAAGATTAAGTTTCTGCGTTTTGATCGCGGAGGCGAATATCTGAGTTATGAGTTTGGCATGCATTTAAAGAAATGCGGAATAATTTCACAGTTGACACCGCCGGGAACACCACAACAATGGTGTGTCCGAACGTCGTAATCGAACTCTCTTAGATATGGTTCGGTCTATGATGTCTCTTACCGATTTGCCGTTATCGTTTTGGGGTTATGCATTAGAGACAGCCGCATTCACTTTAAATAGGGCACCATCTAAATCCGTTGAAACGACACCGTATGAACTATGGTTTGGAAAGAAACCTAAGCTGTCGTTCCTTAAAGTTTGGAGTTGCGAAGCTTATGTAAAGAAGTTACAGCCTGACAAGCTAGAACCCAAAGCGGAGAAATGCGTCTTCATAGGATACCCTAAAGAAACAATTGGGTACACTTTCTATCACAGATCCGAAGGCAAAATCTTTGTTGCCAAGAACGGATCCTTTCTTGAGAAGGAGTTTCTCACTAAAGAAGTGACTGGAAGGAAAGTAGAACTCGACGAGGTTAATGAACCTTCTCTCATAGATCAGAGTAGCGCAGTGCCGGAAGAAATTCCTGCACAGCCTGCACCGATAGGAGAGGAAGCGAATGATGATGATCATGAAACTTCGAACGAGGAAACTACTGAACCTCGCAGATCGACGAGGGAACGTACCACTCCTGATTGGTATGATCCCTGTCTGAATGTCATGATTGTGGACAACAATGATGAGGACCCTGCGACGTATGAAGAAGCAATGATGAGCCCAGATTCCAACAAATGGCAAGAAGCCATGAAATCCGAAATGGGATCCATGTATGATAACAAAGTATGGACTTTGGTAGACTTACCTGATAGCCGCAAGGCTGTCGAGAATAAATGGATCTTCAAGAGAAAAACAGATGCTGATGGTAATATTACTGTCTATAAAGCTCGACTTGTCGCAAAGGGTTTCCGACAAATTCAAGGAGTTGACTACGATGAGACTTTCTCACCTGTAGCGAAGCTAAAGTCTGTGAGGATTTTGTTAGCAATAGCTGCATTTTTCGATTATGAAATCTGGCAGATGGATGTCAAAACGGCGTTCCTTAATGGTGATATTGAGGAAGAGTTGTATATGGTACAACCCAAAGGTTTTGTCGATCCCAAAAATGCTGACAAGGTATGCAAACTTCAGCGTTCCATTTATGGACTGAAGCAAGCATCCCGGAGTTGGAACCTACGCTTTGATAGAGTGATCAAAGACTTCGGTTTTATACGGACTCATGGTGAGGCCTGTATTTACAAGAAAGTGAGTGGGAGCTCTGTAGCGTTCCTGATATTATATGTAGATGACATATTATTGATTGGGAATGATATAGAACTATTAAGCAGTGTAAAAGGTTATTTGAATAAATGTTTTTCAATGAAAGACCTTGGTGAAGCAACATACATTTTAGGCATCAAGATTTATAGAGATAGATCAAGACGCCTAATAGGCCTTTCACAGAGTACATACTTGGACAAGATTCTAAAGAAGTTTAGAATGGATGAAAGCAAGAAAGGGTTCTTGCCTATGTTGCCAGGTAAGGTCTTGAGTAAGACTCAAGGTCCAGCTACAGCAGAAGAAAGAGAAAGGATGAGCAAGATCCCCTATGCTTCGGCAGTAGGCTCTCTCATGTATGCCATGCTGTGTACTAGACCGGATATCGCACATGCTGTTAGTTTGACCAGCAGATATCAAAGTGATCCAGGAATGGAACACTGGACAGCGGTCAAGAATATCATGAAGTACTTGAAAAGGACTAAGGATATGTTTCTTTGTTATGGCGGTGACCAAGAGCTCGTTGTAACCAGTTACACCGATGCAAGTTGGAACACCGATCCTGATGACTCCAAGTCTCAGTCTGGGTACGTGTTTATATTGAATGGTGCGGCAGTAAGCTGGAGCAGTTCCAAGCATGCACGGTGGCGAAATCTTCAACAGAATCTGAATATATAGCGGCTTCAGAGGCTTCATCGGAAGCGGTATGGATGAAGAGGTTCATTGTTGAGCTTGGTGTGGTTCCTAGTGCATTGGACCCGTTAGTCATTTATTGTGACAACACGGGTGCCATCGCCAATGCAAAGGAACCAAGGTCACACAAGAAGCTGAAGCATATCAAGCTGCGTTTTCAATTCGCGAGTACATCGAAGATGGTGAAGTAGAGATTTGCAAAGTACACACGGATCTGAATGTTGCAGATCCGTTGACTAAAGCTCTCCCAAGGGCAAAGCATGACCAACACCAGAATGCCATGGGTGTTAGGTACCTTACAATGTAATCTAGATTATTGACTCTAGTGCAAGTGGGAGACTGTTGGAGATATGCCCAAGAGGCAATAATAAAGTGGTTATTATAATATCTTTGTGTTTATGATAAATGTTTATATACCATGCTATAATTGTATTAACCGAAACATTGATACATGTGTGTTATGTAAACAACAAGGAGTCCCTAGTAAGCCTCTTTATAACTAGCTTGTTGATTAATAGATGATCATGGTTTCGTGATCATGAACATTGGATGTTATTAATAACAAGGTTATGTCATTAGTTGAATGATATAATGGACACACACCCAAATGAGCGTAGCATAAGATCAAGTCATCAAGTTCATTTGCTATAAGCTTTCAATACATAGTTGTCTTAATCCTTCGACCATGAGATCATGTAAATCACTTACACCGAAAGGGTACTTTGATTACATCAAACGTCATTGCGTAAATGGGTGACAATAAAGATGGGATTAAGTATTTGGAAAGTGTGAGTTGAGGCATATGGATCAACAGTGGGATTTGTCCATCCCGATGACGGATAGATATACTCTGGGCCCTCTCGGTGGAATGTCATCTCATTAGCTTGCAAGCATATGAATAGTTCATAAGAGATCACATACCACGTACGAGTAAAGAGTACTTGTCGGTAACGAGGTTGAACAAGGTATGGAGAGATACCGATGATCAAACCTCGGACAAGTAAAATATCGTGAGACAAAGGGAATTGGCATCGTATGTAAATGGTTCAATCGATCACTAAGTCATCGTTGAATATGTGGGAGCCATTATGGATCTCCAGATCCCGCTATTGGTTATTGCTCGGAGAGGAGTCTCGACCATGTCCGCATAGTTCGCGAACCGTAGGGTGACGCGCTTAAGGTTCGATGTCGCATAAGTAGATTTGAATATGGTATGGAGACGAAGTTTGTTCGGAGTCTCGGATGTGATCCAGGATGTCACGAGGAGGTCCGGAATAGTCCGGAGAATAAGATTCATATAAGGGAAGTTGATTTCTGGTTTTCGGAAATGTTCGGGATTATTCCGGTGTTGACTGGAAGGTTCTAGAAGGTTCCGGAAGGGTCCACCATGGGGCCCACGACCTAGGAGGCCCACCGTGGGCCGAGGGGATGCTCCCTGGCCTAATGGGCCAGGGGCACTTGGCCCCCAAGGCCCAGGCCGGCCAACCCCCTAGGGTTTCCCTGGGGGGATCAACTTGGGGGAGGGGAAAGCCCCTCTCCCCCCTTGGCCGCCGCCCCCCCAACCCTAGATGGGAAGGGGGCCACCTTGGCCGGCCAGCCCCCTATATAGAGGGGAGGGGGTGGCCGGCCACACCATCCCCCCATTGCCTCCTCCTCTGGCCGCCTCTCCCTCCACCATACGCTGCTCCTTAGGCGAAGCCCTGCAGTTTTCTTCCTCCACTACCACCACCACGCCGTCGTGCTGCTGGATTTTGGAGGAGATCTACCACACCTCCGCTGCCCGCTGGAACGGGAGAGGAAGGAGCTTCATCGACACCGTACGCGCGACCGAGTACGGAAGTGCTGCCGGATTGCAGCACCGGGGACGATCGTCTACACCAACAACGAGATTAATCTCGTAGGCTTTGGAATCTTCGAGGGTTAGTCTCATCTCCATCTCGTTGCTTAGATCTTGTAGATTAGATCTTGGGTGTTCCATAGATTAGATCTTGGATTTATTCGTCTTGCGGTAGGAAAATTTTGTTTTCTATGCTACGAACAACAATATTGAGTAAATGTCATGGGAGTGCTTATGGAGGACATCACGCCGGAGATAGAACCGCGCAAAAGGTTCTACAATCAGGTTTTTATTGGCCAACTCTCTTCAAAGATGCAAGGAAGTTTATTTTATCTTGTGATGAATGCCAAAGGGTTGGTAATATCTCCAGACGCAATGAAATGCCTATGAATTATACTCTTGTTATTGAACCGTTCGATTGTTGGGGATTTGACTTCATGGGACCTTTTCCCTCTTCAGAAGGTAACACTCATATACTTGTTGCTGTTGATTATGTTACTAAATGGGTGGAAGCCATACCTACAAAAAGTGCCGATGGTGAGACCTCTTTAAGAATGCTTTTAGATATTATTTTTCCTCGATTTGGAGTTCCTAGATATATTATGACTGATGGAGGTTCTCATTTTATTCATGGTGGTTTTAGAAAAACTCTTGCTAAATATGGCATTAATCATAGAATTGCTTCCGCTTATCATCCTCAAACTAGTGGGCAAGTAGAACTATCAAATAGAGAAATTAAATCTATCTTGCAAAAGACCGTTAATAAAACTAGAAAGAATTGGGCTAGTAAATTGAAGGAAGCACTATGGGCTTATAGAACTGCTTATAAAAATCCCATGGGAATGTCACCTTATAAAATGGTTTATGGAAAAGCTTGTCATTTACCTTTAGAACTAGAGCACAAAGCTTATTGGGCTGTTAGAGAATTAAATAAAGATCCTAAACTAGCCGGTAATAAGAGGTTGCTGCAATTGAGTTCCCTAGATGAATGGAGAAGTGAAGCTTACGAAAATGCTAAACTCTTTAAAGAGAAAGTTAAAAAATGGCATGATAGAAGGATTATCAAAAGAGAATTTAATATTGGGGATAAAGTCCTATTGTATCGGTCTCGTCTCAGATTCTTTGCAGGGAAATTACTCTCGAAATGGGAAGGACCATATGTTGTTGAGGAGGTGTATCGTTCAGGAGCAATAAAAATTAGCTCTCTCCAAGGCAATGTCACACAAGTGGTAAATGGACAAAGACTCAAGCATTATATCTCAGGTGATTCTTACAATGTAGATGTTGATGTTATTCGAGTGGAAACACCGGAGGCTTTCATCAAAGGACAAACAGTCCGCCAGAACTCGACTTTGAATAGGTAATAGTACAGGTAATAAAAAGTTCGCGATTTACTTTCCGAACAATGTTTTTGCTGTTTTTGGAAAATATGAAAAATTACGAGATCGAAACGGAGTGGAGGAGGCGCACGAGGAGGTGCCCCCACAGGCCGGCGCGGGCCCCAGCCTGGCCGCGCCGCCCTGTGAGGAAGCCACCTCGTTGCCCTCTCCGACTCTGGTTCGACCTGGTACTTTCCTTTTGACATAAAAATTCATGCTATATAATCCCCCGGACCCCTGGAGGTCCGTATATCGTTTTCTCGACGTGTTTTGTTTTGAGCTGTTTTCTGCCAGGATCTATTTTCAATCTAGGAGCACCATGGCCTCCAACAACAAGGGCAAGGGGCTTTCGGAGGAAGAAGTGAAAAGGGTGTCATCAAAACAAGAGCAACAAGCCGTTGGGAGTAAGCAAATCTTGGTGGGATCTGTTGACACTCGACGTTCTTTCTCTCATAACTTGCAGGGACCCTTACCGCCTGCTCTCAGCCTCGACTCTTTCCCCGTGTTGGAAGAGGCTCTGCGGACTACCAATGAGTTTTGTGATCAATACCGGGCTCTAAGAAGAGAAGTGGAGATACTCCAGGAGGAGAATTACCGTCTCCGTAGAATGCTGGAATATTACTCGATTCCCATCACAAGGTCGCCACCGCCAACTTCAGATAACAATGAATCTCTTCGAGTCTTAGTGCAGAATTGCCAAGCTGAGAAACTGAAGCTGAAGGAGATCTGTAAGAAGCGCGGGAGGAATTCATCACCACCATCGCCAAAGGAGTAATTCATCATCGGTATTGGCATCCCCTTGGTTTGTTCCAAGCTTGGGGGAGTGCCACGGTATCACATCATCACTACCTTTTACTTTTTACTATCAAGTAGTGTCATATCATGAGTAGGGAAGTTATCATATAAGATGGGTTGCAGTGTGGAAGTATCTCTCTTTAGCTTGTCTATGTATCCCTTGGTGTGAGTTATCGTTATGGAATATTAATGAGAAGTCTTATCATTTACATATTGCACACCTTATTTTAGTTTGCAATTTCTATTATATGATTGATCTTGATTTTAGTATTGGTACCACTTTGGGAGCATTGAGTAAATCTATTTGGTTTTGGCAAACTTAGCATTGGTCAATAGCAACAAAACTTTGAGGTTTAAGTAGAAAAGAGAAATACATGTAGTTGTTTCATTATCTTTCTTTCTTGTTAGCTCATAGCTTATTATTCTGAAGTTAAAATTGTTTGTGCTTACAAGGAAGTTGCATGATTGTTTCTATCACATGTATATTTGTTTGTTTCCCTTGACTCTTATGCTTGCTAATTAACCTTGCTAGCCAAAGACCTGTACTGAGAGGGCTTCTCGTGCATCCAAACCTTAACCCAAAACCTATGCCATTTGTGTCCACCATATCTACCTACTACATGGTATTTTCTGCCATTCCAAGTAAATACTTCGTGTGCTACCTTTAAACAATTCAAAATTTACTATCTCTTATTTGTGTCAATGTTTTATAGCTCATGAGGAAGTATGTGGTGTTTTATCTTTCAATCTTGTTGGGCAACTTTCATCAATGGACTAGTGGCTTCATCCGCTTATCCAATAACTTTGCAAAAAGAGCTGGCAATGGGATTCCCAGTCCCAAATTAATTAAGCTAAATAGACACTCCTCCATGGTATGTGATTGATGGATGGCACCAAGGATTCGGTTAGCCATGGCTTGTGTAAGCAAAGGTTGGGGGAGTCATCATAATAAAACTAAAATAAAAAGGCACTCCTTCATGGTATGAGATTGCTATGGTGCACCCGAGGATTCGTTAGTCATGGTTTGTGAAAGAAGGTTGGAAGGAGTGCCACACAAAATTAAAATAAAATGGGAGCCACTCTTTGAAGGTTTGTCTGGCGAGGGGGATTAGAGTACCCACTACCAGTCGTTGACAACAACAAACACCTCTCAAAATGTTACTTTTATTCTCTCTATATGATTTCAAATCGAAAAAGCTCTAGCACATGATTTAATCCCTGCTTCCCTCTGCGAAGGGCCTGTCTTTACTTTTTGTTGAGTCAGTAAACCTATTTCCCTCCATCTTAAGCAAGCATTTGAGTTGTTGTGATCAAACCATTATATTGTGATTTGCTTCATCATGTCTTTTATTCTTCCTTGTTTAGTACAAGTTTTATCTGAATGAATATAGCTTTGCAAGTTATCAATGATCATGAGGAGATTATTAAGATTGAGTATGCAAGTTGTGCCATATAAACTTTAACATGAGAGCGTTGCTCGATAGATAAATATAACCCGTTAATTGTTCTCTGACCAAGAACGAAGTTTGCCATCACCAACTAAGATTTCTTATGCACCTTTATTTGTGATTACCTTTACTTATTTCAAGATGAGTTATATGAGGAAGTTGTTTACTAGAATGTCTTGTGTGAATGAATATGATGCTTCTTGTCCGTATTTTATTTATCGACTCTTCACTCCATAAACATGTGGTCCTGTTTACTGAGCTCAGTTTCGCTTGGGGACAAGCGAAGTCTAAGCTTGGGGGGAGTTGATACGTCCAATTTGCATCACTATTTTATATCATAATTTGCTGTTATTCATTGATATATTTCATGTTTGGACATAATACTTATGTTATTTCATCTATTTTGCATGTTTCATGATTATTGAGGATCAGCACCGAGAGCAGATTCTGCCGGAAAAAGGTCGAATGCAATATTTCTAAGATCAACAGCTGATGGAAATTATACCAAAAATCCTATTTTTCCAGCATGACGAGGTAGAAGGGGGAGACGAGGGGGTTCGAGGTGGGCCCACCCCATAGGCCGGCGCGCCCAGGCCTGGGCCGCGCCGCTGAGGAGGGGGCCCACAGCCCCCTCGCCTCCTTCTTCTTCGCGTACGCCGTCCCGAAACCTAAGCCCCAGAAAAGAGTCGCGGAGCGCACACCGCCGCTGCGAGGCGAGAACACCAGAGAGAAAGAGCCTCCGGCAAAGCTGAGTTCGCCGGGGAAATTCCCTCCTGAGGGGGAAATCGACGCCATCGTCACCGTCATCGAGCTGGACATCATCTCCATCACCATCATCATCTTCATCATCATCACCACCCGTCTCCACCGCTGCACATCATCACCGCTGTAGCAATTTGGGTTTGATCTTGATTGTTTGATAGGGGAAACTCTCCCGTTGATTTCTACTTGTTATTGATGCTATTGAGTGAAACCGTTGAACCAAAGTTTATGTTCAGATTGTTATTCATCATCATATCACCTCTGATCATGTTCCATATGATGTCTCGTGAGTAGTTCGTTTAGTTCTTGAGGACATGGGTGAAGTCTAAATGTTAGTAGTGAAGTATGGTTGAGTAATATTCAATGTTATGATATTTAAGTTGTGGTGTTATTCTTCTAGTGGTGTCGTGTGAACGTCGACTACACGACACTTCACCTTTATGGGCCTAGGGGAATGCATCTTGTACTCGTTTGCCAATTGCGGGGTTGCCGGAGTGACAGAAACCCCCCCGTTGGTATATCGATGCAGGAGGGATAGCAGGATCTCAGAGTTTAAGGCTGTGGTTAGATTTATCTTAATTACTTTCTTGTAGTTGCGGATGCTTGCAAGGGGTATAATCACAAGTATGTATTAGTCCTAGGAAGGGCGGTACATTAGCGTAGGTTCACCCACACAACACTTATCAAAACAATGAAGATTAATTAGCCGTATGTAGCGAAAGCACTAGACTAAAATCCCGTGTGTCCTCGTGAACGTTTGGTCATTATAAGTAAACAAACCGGCTTGTCCTTTGTGCTAAAAAGGATTGGGCCACTCGCTGCAATTGTTCTCTCGCACTTTACTTACTCGTACTTTATTCATCTGTTACATCAAAACCCCTTGAATACTTGTCTGTGAGCATTTACAGAGAATCCTTCATCGAAACTGCTTGTCAACACCTTCTGCTCCTCGTTGGGATCGACATTCTTACTTATCGAAGATACTACGATACACCCCCTATGCTTGTGGGTCATCAAAGTCCGAAAGGGAAACGAAGTGGGGCGACGAGGCGGCCACACAACAGGGCGGCGCGGCCCACCTACTGGCCTGCGGCCCTGGCGTGTGGGCCCCTCGTGGCACCCCCTGACCTACCCTTCCGCCTACATAAGCCTTCGTCGATAATAGTTCCAGCACGAGAGCCACGATGGAAAACCTTCCAAAGACGTCGCCGCCAATCCCATCTCGGGGATTCAGGAGATCGCCCGGCCCTACTAGAGGGGAATCATCTCCCGAGGACTCTTCACCGCCATGGTTCTCCGGAGTGATGTGTGAGTAGTTCACCCTTGGGTCCAGCAGCTAGATGGTCGTCTTCTCCTAATTGTGCTATCATTGTTAGATCTTGTGAGCTGCCTAACATGATCAAGATCATCTATTTGTAATGCTACATGTTGCGTTTGTTGGGATCCGATGAATATGGAATACTATGCTATGTTGATTATTCGACGCAGTTGACGTGGATTAACGTCGCTGTAGTAGCTTGACGGCACTGCCCATTGGGAATCCCGAAGAGGGTGTGATGCGTGCAGTTTCCTCAAGAAACCAGGTTTATCGAACTAGGAAGAGACGCTGAAGGCTGATGGCGGCGAAGGTAGTGCGGCGCAACACTGTTGGATCGCAACGGGAACCCGCACAACACAATCAGCCATTTCCCCACTTAACAGTGAGGCTGTCAATCTCACCGCTTGCAAACAAAGGATTAGATGTATGTGTGATGATGTTATGCATGCATTGCAAAGAGATTGTATTTGATGTGTTACAATGGGATCGACAAAACTAGTGGTGTCTCCCATAAGATAAATACATTTGGGTGAACATATTGGGCAATTGACAAATAAAGAGGCATGACCATGCACACATGTTATGATGAGACGTGAAAAATTCATATTATTTATTAATACATAGATCGCATCTATGCCTATCCACAGCCTAGCATCCAAACCCTCCGCATTAAGTTGCAAACAAATTGTCTGTTGTTTGCAACTTAATATTGGAGGGGGTTCGGATGATAACCTAAAGGTGGACTTTTTAGGCATAGATGCATGCTGGATAGCGGTCTATGTACTTTGTCGTAATGCCCAATTGAATTTCACAATACTCATCATAACATGTATGTGCATGGTCATGCCCTTTATTTGTCAATTGCCCAACTGTAATTTGTTCACCCAACATGCTATTTATCTTATGGGAGAGACACCACTAGTGAACTGTGGACCCCGGTCCATTCTTTTACATCAAATACAATCTACTGCAATACTCGTTCTACTGTTTTCTGCTAACATCATCATCCACACTATACATCTAATCCTTTGTTACAGCAAGCCGGTGAGATTGACAACCTCACTGTTAAGTTGGGGAAAGTAATTTGATTGTGTTGTGCGGGTTCCACGTTGGCGCCGGAATCCCTGGTGTTGCGCCGCACTACACTTCGCCGCCATCAACCTTCAACGTGCTTGGCTCCTACTGGATAAACCTTGGTTTCTTACTGAGGGAAAACTTGCCGCTGTACGCATCACACCTTCCTCTTGGGGTTCCCAATGGACGAGTGCTTTACCGTCACAAGGAAGCTACTTTCTGGCGACGTTGCAATCCCACGTCAACTCCACGTCAGCAGCACTTTTTCTGGCGCCGTTGCCGGGGAGATCAAGACACGCTGCAAGGGGAGTCTCCACCTCCAATCTCTTTACTTTGTTTTTGTCTTGCTTTACTTTTATTTACTACTTTGTTTGCTGCACTAAAACAAAACACAAAAAAATTAGTTGCTAGTTTTACTTTATTTACTATCTTGTTTGCCATATTAAAAACACACAAAAAATTAGTTACTTGCATTTACTTTATCTAGTTTACTTTATTTACTATTGCTAAAATGGGTACTCCTAAAAATACTAAGTTGTGTGACTTCACAAACACAAATAATAATGATTTCTTATGCACACTGATGCGTGTGGTTGGCACGTCCGTTGGGAACCCCAAGAGGAAGGTGTGATGCGCACAGCGGCAAGTTTCCCTCAGTAAGAAACCAAGGTTTAATTGGACCAGAGGGGAGTCAAGAAGCACGTTGAAGGTTGATGGCGGCGAGATGTAGTGCGGCGCAAGTGATTCCGGCGCCAACGTGAACCTGCACAACACAACCAAGATACTTTGCCTCAACGAAACAATGGAGGTTGTCAATCTCACCGGCTTGCCGTAACAAAGAGTTAACCGTATTGTGTGGAAGATGATTGTTTGCGAAAACAGTAGAACAAGTATTGCAGTAGATTGTATTTCAGTAAAGAGAATTGGACCGGGGTCCACAGTTCACTAGAGGTGTCTCTCCCATAAGACGAACAGCATGTTGGGTGAACAAATTACAGTTGGGCAATTGACAAATAAAGAGAGCATGACCATGCACATACATATCATGATGAGTATAGTGAGATTTAATTGGGCATTACGACAAAGTACATAGACCGCCATCCAACTGCATCTATGCCTAAAAAGTCCACCTTCAGGGTTATCATCCGAACCCCTTCCAGTATTAAGTTGCTAACAACAGACAATTGCATTAAGTATGGTGCGTAATGTAACTAGTGACTACATCCTTGAACATAGCACTAATGTTTTATCCCTAGTGGCAACAGCACAACACAACCTTAGAACTTTCTGTCACTGTCCCAGGTGTCAATGGGCATGAACCCACTATCGAGCATAAGTCCCCTCTTGGAGTTACAAGCATCTACTTGGCCAGAGCATCTACTAGTAACGGAAAGCATGCAAGATCATAAACAACACATAGATATAACTTTGATAATCAACATAACAAGTATTCTCTATTCATCGGATCCCAACAAACGCAACATATAGAATTACATATAGATGATCTTGATCATGTTAGGCAGCTCACAAGATCCGACAATGATAGCACAATGGGGAGAAGACAACCATCTAGCTACCGCTATGGACCCATAGTCCAGGGGTAGACTACTCACACATCACACCGGAGGCGACCATGGCGTAGAGTCCTCCGGAGATGATTCCCCTCTCCGGCAGGGTGCCGAGGCGATCTCCCCGATCCCGAGATGGGATCGGCGGCGTGCTCGGAAGGTTTTCCGTATCGTCGTTCTCTGCACCGGGTTTTCAGTCACGGAGACTTTTTATAGGCGAAAGGGCAGGTCAAGAGGCGGCACGGGGCTCCACACCACGTGCCGCGCGGCCAAGGGGGGCCGCGCCGCCCTATAGTGTGGCCCTCCGTGGCCCCTCTTCGTCTCTCCTTCGGACTTCTGGAAGCTTCGTGAGAAAATAGGCCCCTGGGCTTTGATTTCGTCCACTTCCGAGAATATTTCCTTACTAGGATTTCTGAAACCAAAACAGCAGAAAACAACAACGGCACTTCGCATCTTGTTAATAGGTTAGTTCCGAAAATGCACGAATATGACATAAAGTGTGCATAAAACATGTAGATGACATCAATAATGTGGCATGGAACATAAGAAATTATCGATACGTCTGAGACGTATCAGCATCCCAGCTTAGTTCTGCTCGTCCCGAGCAGGTAAAACGATAACACGATAATTTCTGGAGTGACATGCCATCATAATCTTGATCATACTATTTGTAAAGCATATGTAGTGAATGCAGCGATCAAAACAATGTATATGACATGAGTAAACAAGTGAATCATAAAGCAAAGACTTTTCATGAATAGCACTTCAAGACAAGCATCAATAAGTCTTGCATAAGAGTTAACTCATAAAGCAATAATTCAAAGTAGAGATATTGAAGCAACACAAAAGAAGATTAAGTTTCAGCGGTTGCTTTCAACTTGTAACATGTATATCTCATGGATATTGTCAACATAGAGTAATATAATAAGTGCAATAAGCAAGTATGTAGGAATCAATGCACAGTTCACACAAGTGTTTGCTTCTTGAGGTGGAGAGAAATAGGTGAACTGACTCAACATTGAAAGTAAAAGAATGGTCCTCCATAGAGGAAAAGCATCGATTGCTATATTTGTGCTAGAGCTTTGATTTTGAAAACATGAAACAATTTTGTCAACGGTAGTAATAAAGCATATGCATCATGTAAATTATATCTTATAAGTTGCAAGCCTCATGCATAGTGTACCAATAGTGCCCGCACCTTGTCCTAATTAGCTTGGACTACCTGGATTATCACCGCAATACATATGCTTTAACCAAGTATCACAAAGGGGTACCTCTATGCCGCCTGTACAAAGGTCTAAGGAGAAAGCTCGCATTTGATTTCTCGCTTTGATTATTCTCAACTTAGACATCCATACCGGGACAACATAGACAACAGATAATGGACTCCTCTTTTAATGCTTTAAGCATTCAACAACAATTAATAATTTTCTCATTTGAGATTTGAGGATTGTTGTCCAAAACTGAAACTTCCACCATGGATCATGGCTTTAGTTAGCGGCCCAATGTTCTTCTCTCACAATATGCATGCTCAAACCATTCAACTCAGTGTAGATCGCCCTTACTTCAGACAAGACGAACATGCATAGCAACTCACATGAAATTCAACCAATGAATAGTTGATGGCGTCCCCAGAAACATGGTTATCGCACAACAAGCAACTTAATAAGAGATAAAGTGCATAATTACATATTCAATACCACAATAGTTTTTAAGCTATTTGTCCCATGAGCTATATATTGCAAAGGTGAATGATGGAATTTTAAAGGTAGCACTCAAGCAATTTACTTTGGAATGGCGGAGAAATACCATGTAGTAGGTAGGTATGGTGGACACAAATGGCATATTGGTTGGCTCAAGTATTTTGGATGCATGAGAAGTATTCTCCTCGATACAAGGTTTAGGCTAGCAAGGCTTATTTGAAACAAACACAAGGATGAACCGGTGCAGCAAAACTCACATAAAAGACATATTGAAAACATTATAAGACTCTACACCAGCTTCCTTGTTGTTCAAACTCAATACTAGAAATTATCTAGACCTTAGAGAAACCAAATATGCAAACCAAATTTTAGCATGCTCTATGTATTTCTTCATTAATGGGTGCAAAGCATATGATGCAAGAGCTTAATCATGAGCACAACAATTGCCAAGTATCACATTACCCAAAACATTTATAGCAATTACTACATGTATCATTTTCCAATTCCAACCATATAACAATTTAACGAAGGAGAAACTTCGCCATGAATACTATGAGTAGAAACCAAGGACATACTTGTCCATATGCTACAGCGGAGCGTGTCTCTCTCCCATAAAGTGAATGCTAGGATCCATTTTATTCAAATAAAACAAAAACAAAAACAAACCGACGCTCCAAGCAAAGCACATAAGATGTGATGGAATAAAAATATAGTTTCAGGGAGGAACCTGATAATGTTGTCGATGAAGAAGGGGATGCCTTGGGCATCCCCAAGCTTAGACGCTTGAGTCTTCTTGATATATGCAGGGGTGAACCACCGGGGCATCCCCAAGCTTAGAGCTTTCACTCTCCTTGATCATGTTGCATCATACTCCTCTTTGATCCTTGAAAACTTCCTCCACACCAAACTCGAAACAACTCATTAGAGGGTTAGTGCACAATAAAAATTAACATATTCAGAGGTGACACAATCACTCTTAACACTTCTGGACATTGCATAATGCTACTGGACATTAGTGGATCAAAGAAATTCATCCAACATAGCAAAAGAGGCAATGCGAAATAAAAGGCAGAATCTGTCAAAACAGAACAGTTCGTATTGACGAATTTTAAAATGGCACCAGACTTGCTCAAATGAAAATGCTCAAATTGAATGAAAGTTGCGTACATATCTGAGGATCATGCACGTAAATTGGCTTAATTTTCTGAGTTACCTACAGGGAGGTGGACCCAGATTCGTGACAGCAAAGAAATCTGGAACTGTGCAGTAATCCAAATCTAGTACTTACTTTTCTATCAACGGCTTAACTTGGCACAACAAAACACAAAACTAAGATAAGGAGAGGTTGCTACAGTAGTAAACAACTTCCAAGACACAAAATAAAAACCAAGTACTGTAGCAAAATAACACATGGGTTATCTCCCAAGAAGTTCTTTCTTTATAGCCATTAAGATGGGCTCAGCAGCTTTAATGATGCACTCGCAAGAAATAGTAGTTGAAGCAAAAGAGAGCATCAAGAGGCAAATTCAAAACACATTTAAGTCTAACATGCTTCCTATGAAAAGGAACCTTGTACACAAATAAATTCATGAAGAGCAAAATGACAAGATAGAAGATAAAACAAGTGTAGCTTCAAAAATTTCAGCACATAGAGAGGCATTTTAGTAACATGAAAATTTCTACAACCATATTTTCCTCTCTCATAATAACTTTCAGTAGTGTCATGAGCAAACTCAACAATATAACTATCACATAAAGCATTCTTATCATGAGTCTCATGCATAAAATTATTACTCTCCACATAAGCATAATCAATTTTATTAGTTGTAGTGGGAGCAAATTCAACAAAGTGGCTATCATCATATATAGGAGGCATATTGTAATCATAAAAGAAAATTTTCTCCTCAATGCTTGGGGGACTAAAAAGATCATGCTCATCAACCAGCTTCCCAAGCTTAGAATTTTCCATAGCATTAGCAACAATGGTGTTCAAAGCATCCATAGTAATAACATTCCCATTAGCATGCATATAAAGTTCCATGGGTTTTTTAATTCTCTCTTCAAACACATCATGTCCTAATTCAAGATAAAGTTCATAAAGATCTCTCATATTTTTGTTGTTTTCCATTATGCTTAACTAGTGAAATAAAAACATGCATGATATTAAGTAAAGTAAAACAAGTAACTAATTTTTTTGTGTTTTTGATATAGCAAACAAGATAGCAAGTAAAGTAAAACTAGCAACTAATTTTTTTGTATTTTGATTTAGTGCAGCAAACAAAGTAGTAAATAAAACTAAGCAAGACAAAAACAAAGTAAAGAGATTGAGAAGTGGAGACTCCCCTTGCAGCGTGTCTTGATCTCCCCGGCAACGGCGCCAGAAATTTGCTTGATGCGTGTGGTTGGCACGCCCGTTGGGAACCCCAAGAGGAAGGTGTGATGCGCACAGCGGCAAGTTTCCCTCAGTAAGAAACCAAGGTTTAATCGGACCAGGAGGAGTCAAGAAGCACGTTGAAGGTTGATGGCGGCGAGATGTAGTGCGGCGCAACACCAGGGATTCCGGCGCCAACGTGGAACCTGCACAACACAACCAAAGTACTTTGCCCCAACGAAATGTGAGGTTGTCAATCTCACCGGCTTGTTGTAACAAAGAGTTAACCGTATTGTGTGGAAGATGATTGTTTGGAAAACAGTAGAACAGTATTGCAAGATTGTATTTCAGTAAAGAGAATTGGACCGGGGTCCACAGCTCACTAGAGGTGTCTCTCCCATAAGACGAACAGCATGTTGGGTGAACAAATTACAGTTGGGCAATTGACAAATAAAGAGAGCATGACCATGCACATACATATCATGATGAGTATAGTGAGATTTAATTGGGCATTACGACAAAGTACATAGACCGCCATCCAACTGCATCTATGCCTAAAAGTCCACCTTCGTTATCATCCGAACCCCTTCCAGTATTAAGTTGCTAACAACACAATTGCATTAAGTATGGTGCGTAATGTAACTAGTGACTACATCCTTGAACATAGCACTAATGTTTTATCCCTAGTGGCAACAACACAACACAACCTTAGAACTTTCTGTCACTGTGTGCATGAACCCACTATCGAGCATAAGTACTCCCTCTTGGAGTTACAAGCATCTACTTGGCCAGAGCATCTACTAGTAACGGAAAGCATGCAAGATCATAAACAACACATAGATATAACTTTGATAATCAACATAACAAGTATTCTCTATTCATCGGATCCCAACAAACGCAACATATAGAATTACAGATAGATGATCTTGATCATGTTAGGCAGCTCACAAGATCCGACAATGATAGCACAATGGGGAGAAGACAACCATCTAGCTACCGCTATGGACCCATAGTCCAGGGGTAGACTACTCACACATCACACCGGAGGCGACCATGGCGGCGTAGAGTCCTCCGGAGATGATTCCCCTCCGGCAGGGTGCCGAGGCGATCTCCTGGATCCCCCGAGATGGGATCGGTGGCGGCGGCGTCTCGAAGGTTTTCCGTATCGTCGTTCTCGGTCGGGGTCACGGAGACTTTATAGGCGAAAGGGCAGGTCAGAGGCGGCACGGGGCTCCACACCACAGGCCGCGCGGCCAAGGGCCGCGCCGCCCTATAGTGTGGCCCCTCCGTGGCCCCTCTCGTCTCCTTCGACTTCCGAAGCTTCGTGAGAAAATAGGCCCCTGGGCTTTGATTTCGTCCAATTCCGAGAATATTTCCTTACTAGGATTTCTGAAACCAAAAACAGCAGAAAACAGGAACTGGCACTTCGCATCTTGTTAATAGGTTAGTTCCAGAAAATGCATGAATATGACATAAAGTGTGCATAAAACATGTAGATAACATCAATAATGTGGCATGGAACATAAGAAATTATCGATACGTCGGAGACGTATCACACACCTATTTCTCCACCTGCTACTACAGCAGAATTCTTTGAAAGTAAACCTGCTTTACTAAATCTTGTTATGAGAGAGCAATTTTCTGGTGTTAGTTCTGATGATGCTGCTGCCCATCTTAATAATTTTGTTGAACTATGAAATGCAAAAGTATAAGGATGTAGATGGTGGCATTATAAAGTTAAAATTGTTTCCTTTCTCATTAAGAGGAAGAGCTAAAGATTGGTTGCTATCTCTGCCTAAGAATAGTATTGATTCATGGACTAAATGTAAGGATGCTTTCATTGGTAGATATTATCCTCCTGCTAAAATTATATCTTTGAGAAGTAGCATAATGAATTTTAAGCAATTGGATAATGAGCATGTTGCACAAGCATGGGAAAGAATGAAATCTTTGGTTAAAAATTGCCCAACCCATGGACTGACTACTTGGATGATCATCCAAACCTTTTATGCAGGACTGATTTTTTCTTCGCGGAACCTATTGGATTCAGCTGTTGGAGGTACCTTTATGTCCATCACTCTAGGCGCCGCAACAAAGCTTCTTGATAATATGATGATTAATTACTCTGAATGGCACACAGAAAGAGCTCCACAAGGTAGGAAGGTAAATTCTGTCGAAGAAACCTCTTCCTTGAGTTATAAGATTGATGCTATTATGTCTATGCTTGTGAATGGTAGGACTAATGTTGATCCTAATAATGTTCCGTTAGCTTCATTGGTTGCTCAAGAAGAACATGTTGATGTGAACTTCATTAAAAATAACAATTACAATAACTCTAGGCCATATCCTGCTAATGGTAACTCTTATGGTAGATATGTTTCACCTAATGAGGAAAAGATGTTAGAAATTGAAAGATCTACTAAGAGCTTTATGCAATCCCAATATGAGCAAAATAAATTGTTTACTAAAACTATGAATGAACAATCTACCTTGTTGAAAAATATAGGAAATCAACTTGAAAATCTGAATATGGAGATCTCTGGGTTGCAAACTAAACTTGCAAATGCTGAAAACCGAATCTCATACATGTCTGCGTCACAATCTTCCTTAATTAATAAAATGGCTGCTAAACCTGAGGATATTGATAATAAAATTGTTACTACAGCAAATGCCATCCAAGTTAGAATCAATGAGAATATAAGATTGATGGCCAAATTGCGTGCTAGGTGGGAAAAAGAAGAAAATGCTAAAGAAGATAATATAGCTAAAGTTTGGACTATTACCACCACTAGTAATGCTAATGCTCCACATGTTGCTGCACCTCCTACTATCAATGGTAAAATAATTGGTGTTGGCAATGTTTCTACTTCTAATGCAAAGCCTGCAAAACTGCCTGAAACTGCTAAAACTGCTGAAACTGCTTGTGATAAAACTGCTGAAATTTTTTCCAACATTGGGGACAATGATCCCATTGCTTTAGATTATAATGGTTTAGATTTTGATGATTGCCACATCTCTGAAGTTATAAAGTTCTTACAAAAACTTGCTAAGAGTCCTAATGCTAGTGCTATAAATTTGGCCTTTACAAAACATATTACAAATGCTCTCATAAAAGCTAGAGAAGAGAAATTAGAACGCGAAGCTTCTATTTGATGGGATTCGTAGCATAGAAAACAAAAAAATTCCTACCGCGAGAACGCAATCCAAGCCAAGATGCAATCTAGAAGACGGGAGCAATGAGTGGATGAACGAGACTAACCCTTGAAGATTTCCAAAGCCTACAAGAGGAGGCTCTCGTTGCTGCGGTAGACGATCACTTGCCGCTTTCAAAAGCGCGTAGAAGATCTTGACGGTGCCACAATCGGGCAGCACCTCCGTACTCGGTCACACGTACGGTGTTGATGAAGACGTCCTCCTCCCCGTTCCAGCGGGCAGCGGAAGTAGTAGATCCTCCTAATCCCGGCAGCACGACGCGTGGTGGCGGGGTGGTGAGATCTTCGGCAGGGCTTCGCCTAAGCGCTACGGGAGAGAGGTGGAGGAGGGAGGTGTGCTAGGGTTTGGAGAGAGGGTGGCTAGGGCGCCGGCCAGGGGTGCCCTAGGTGGTGCGGCCAACTTGTGTGCAGCCCCCTCCCTCTCCTCCTCATTATATAGGTGGAACCCCAAGGGTTTGCCCAAAGTCTTCGAATAAGACCCCAACAGAAAAACTGCCTTATGGACGAAACCTAGAGGGACAGGGACTCTCCCCTTCCCCCTTTACTTGGCCGGCCAAGGAGGTGGAGTCCACCATGGACTCCACCCTCCCACTTGGTTGGCTGGTTAGGGTTTGTGGAGTCCCTCCGGGACTCCTCCTTCCATAGTGATTTATTCCGGATAATTCTAGAAACCACCCGGATCATTTCCAAACTTGGAAAGTGACTTCCTATAAATGAATCTTATTCTCCGGACCATTCCGGAACTCCTCGTGATGTCCTGGATCCCATCCGAGACTCCAAACAAAATTCGAACTCCATTCCATATTCCATATCTACTTAAACGACATCAAACCTTAAGTGTGTCACCCTACGGTTCGCGAACTATGTAGACATGGTCGAGACCTCTCTCCGATCAATAACAATAGCGGGATCTGGAGATCCATAATGGCACCCACATATTCAACGATGACTTTAGTGATCGACTGAACCATTCACATACGATACCGATTCCCTTTGTCACGCGATATTTTACTTGTCCGAGGTTTGATCATCGGTATCTCTATACCTCGTTCAACCTCGTTTTATGACAAGTACTCTTTACTCGTACCGTGGTATGTGGTCTCTTATGAACCATTCATATGCTTGCAAGCTATTTAGACAACATTCCACCGAGAGGGCCCAGAGTATATCTATCCGTCATCAGGATGGACAAATCTCACCGTTGATCCATATGCCTCAACTCATACTTTCCGATACTTAATCCCACCTTTATAACCACCCATTTACGCAGTGGCGTTTGATGTAATCAAAGTACCCTTCCGGTATAAGTGATTTACATGATCTCATGATCGAAGGACTAGGTAACTATGTATCGAAAGCTTATAGCAAATAACTTAATGACGCGATCTTATGCTACGCTTAATTGGGTGTGTCCATTACATCATTCATATAATGACATAACCTTGTTTATTAATCCCGACCACTCCGCCTCTCGTCCCTATCTCCTTCTACAGTAACTGAGAGAGGCGACCAGAGAGGCGACCAGATCTCCGGCGCTGGTTCCGGCCGTTTCTCCGCCCCGAGGGCCTCGTGCTCGCCGGTGGTGGAGGAGTGGCCGGATCCGGCGTCCGGACTTGTATAGCAGTAGACTAGGTATAGTCTTCTGTTAGGGTTTGGCCCCAGCTTTCTGCCCGGCGGCGGCGGTGGTGGGGTTCAATAGTTTGCCTCCGGATCCGAGGTCGACGAGGCTGTTTCGGTCTTCATCAATCGACGATCTGGCTTGGCTGTGTGTGTGTCCAGGCAGGTCGTCGAGGCGGCGGCGGCGACTCAGTTGAGGACTTTGTTCCCTTTCTCCGCTCCCTCCGCCGGCGTTTTCTCCATCTCCGGCGATGGGTGCAAGGGGATTTGTATAGGAGTTGCGCCGACACTAGTTGCCGGCAGGCTCCAGGGGCTGCTGGTTCCGATGCGGGCTTGGTGGATGTGGTTGGGCGGCGCTGCGGTTTTCCATCGACTTGTCGATTGGTCCGTCGGCCGCGCGACTTGGACAAGCTCGGGGCTATCCCCGGCCGATGTTCCCAAAGAAGGCAACTCCGCCGTGCTTGGCGGGTGCGGTTAGAGGTCCACAAAGCGGCGTCTGCGAGGGTGCTTCTCCGAGTCAAGGCTCGTTGCCATCTCCTTCCTCTCCGGCGCTTCGACGGCGGCGGGGAGATGCTTGATGGCGGTCTGCGCAAAGATCTCAAGGGCCCATGTGTAATTTTCTTTTTATGTGAGGTCTTTTGTGCAAAGTATCGGAACAGCTGTTGTTCTGGAGTGTTCGTGTGGTTTCCACGTTGTAATCGGTTGCTAATATGAATGGATGCGTGGTTACTTCTCAAAAAAAAAAAAAAAAAAAACCTTGTTTATTAATAACATCCAATGTTCATGATCACGAAACCATGATCATCTATTAATCAACAAGCTAGTTATACAAGAGGCTTACTAGGGACTCTTTGTTGTTCACATAACACACATGTATCAATGTTTCAGTTAATACAATTATAGCATGGTATGTAAACATTATCATAAGCACAAAGATATATATAATAACCATTTTATTATTGCCTCTTGGGCATATCTCCAACAGTCTCCCACTTGCACTAGAGTCAATAATCTAGTTTACATTTGTAAAGATATAACACCTTGGCCTTCCGGTGCTTTATCATGCTTTGCTCACGGGAGAAGTTTTAGTCAACGGATCTGACATGCTCAGAAAATGTATGTATTTTGCAATTCATTTGCGTCTCAACGCATCACTCATTTTCCAAATGAGTCGGCATAATCATATATGTTCAGTCCTCTGGTGGAACCTTAATTCCGCGGTCTGAAATATGTCACTAATATTGTCATACATAATATAGCTTCAAAGTTCTGACACTGTCGGAACTACACCAAGTTCTTAAAGAACTTCTCGACTTAACATCCTCAATCATTGTCAAAACAATGACATACTCTGCCTTCTTCTGTAGAATCCGTCACAATATTTAGAACACATCTAAATCTAGCATAGACTTATTCTAGCTCATTGTGCTACCTTTTAAACAACACTTAGCCTAATTGAGATTGAAATTTATTTTTATATGTGACCAAACTAATATCGGTGCAACACATTACAGCGATTTGTTTGTCATTACCCCATACAAAATTATATATATATCCTTGGTTCTTCTAAAGTACTCAAGGATATTTTTACTGTTATCCAATGATCATCACATAAATCATTCTGGTATATGCTCATAACTCTTTAGAGCACAGGACATATGATTTTGTACATATTATTCGTGACCTAAATCACTCATGTGGTTTTACTCATTGAGTGTCAAATACACTCAAGTCTTGTTAAACACATGAAAAGAACACCTTCTTAATATTTTATATTGAACTACTTCAATATTCATTCTATGTACTTTTAACTTAAACTTATTATGTGTTTCAATCGAATTCAGGGATCTTCACTAAAAAGTAATATTCCATCTGATTCAGAATATGTTTTATGATTTTTTGTATTTTTAATCAAATATAAAGTAAAACAAAAGAACTTATTAAGGATTAGAGGAACTAATATTTATTAGTTATCTTGTACACATGGAATTTGTCTTCCCTCGATGTATTAAATAAAAGATGGTTTATAAATTGAGAGGTTATTTAATTATATGAATATTTATTTCTGAACAAAATATGTAGAAATGTCTAGAAATTATATGACAACTATATATGCCATTAGGATGAATGTGGCTCTAGTGAAAAAAATCATGGTCAATAAAAAAACATGGAAAACTTCATTTAATCATCTTTAATTTTGGGGATAATAATTACTACCATATCATGCCAACCATTTCAATAATAAATGTGAAGTCAAATTTAGTTTCGTATTTTCTCCTTAAAAATTATTATAGTGACCGACTTTTATATATTGTAAATTTTAGAAGTGAACATTTTCATGTATACTTGCCACGAATTGTTCATTTTATGGCAATCACTATGTTTAGAACATCTGAAACAACGTAAATTGCACGATTTAGAGGATTTGTTTCTTCGATTTAGTCCGTTGCACCGATAATACATTTTAGTTTTATTACGTACTCATATGATCAAACACATATCTTGGTAGAATCGAAGAGACTATTATGCTTACCTAACTGTCATTTATGTCTTGTATCGGGTTGTTCTAAGTTTAGTCGAAGTCAAACTTTATAAGGTTTGACCAAAAATATATAAAATGAAGCGTGTGCATACCCCCTTTGTCTCGAGAGGTCCCTACACAAGGGATTAGGGTTTCTACACCTTAGGTCCATGGAGGCGTGGTGGATTTTGGTCCTCGTCGGTGGGAGGGCTCCATTTTATGGTGTTAGGGTTAAGGTTTGTTGGGGCGGCACTCGCCGTGGCGCCTCGTTCAATAATATCTCCCAGGATTCATCTCCATCTCGACAGCGATGTCGAGAAGGTTGTGGGAGTGGTGCGGTTCTTGAATGCTTCTTCTGATTGTGGGGATCTCCGGATCATTAAAGAGCTCCATCAATGATTACTTATCCCTCTTCGTCTCCGAGAAGGATGTCGTCTTCTTGACCCATTCGATGACTTTTCGTCCATAAGCAATAACATCATGCTTGCTCAGGTAGGAACAACAACGGTAGTGCGCCGTTGACATGGTCTAGGTGTTGAAGATGAAAAACATCTCAAGAATTTTATTCTAATTATCCGTTTTGTTGAGGTGCTTTGTACTGACACATATTCTTTTATTGCCTAGTTATTTTCACAAAACAAAATTTTACCGAAAATATAGGAAAAACTATCAATATTCATAGTATCAAATGCATAGAATAATATTAAAATACACTTTGTAAAGATTATAATACTGCAAATACAATATAGACGTTAATAAATTTTACTAAATATCTAGTTAAATATTATAGAGTTTAACTTTTACAAAATCTAGATTGCAAAGTAATTATGAATCGAGCTAGTACTAACATCACCAAGTTTTTGTTCTACCCAGGGCAGGTGATTATTTTGTTAACAGTCGCAGCTACGTTACCTTAGAGATATATCTTCCGTCATCCTTTTTTTTATTAAAAAATAAGAGTTGTATCTTTGCACGTGAGCTACTATGACTTAAAATAAAGAGTACGGCCAGTTTTTTCTTCTTCAAACTGAACCGGCCTTATGTCCCATAGATTATGGGAGTCCGGTTAGATTTTATTTTGCAAGGATTTGTTCAGAATTTTGTTGGTTGGTTGAGTCCGATTAGACTTCTTTTTACATGGTTCGGTCATCTTTTTTTTTTTTGGCAAGTCCGGCTAGATTTCATCCAGTCATTGCTTTGCACGTCTATATTTTATTCTATTAAACGTGTCAAGTATTTATGTGTACATATTTATTGTTGTATGTAACGTTATTATTTTTTAATCTCAGCCGTTAAAAATAGGATCAACATATCATATATTTTAAGCATATGTGGACAAACCTGGTTGCTTTATTTTGCTTTCGTATTTTGCTTTTAGTATATAATAGATTATTATGTGTTTCAATCTATCTTCATAGATCTTGACACTAAATATGTTTCAGTTTATATCCTTTCATTTAATTCTCAATGAAACCTTTTTAATCAATTATATAATTACATTATTTATAATCAACGATATGTCATCTACATAAAGTATTATAAATATGTCTCAGCGCTCCCACTTAATTTCTTGCAAATGCAAGCATCTTCACCGTTTCTGATGAAATCAAAAACTCTTTGACTATTTCATCTGGTGAAGATTCCAACTCCGTGATACTCACTTCATCCAATTGAAGTTTGTATACCTATTTAGTATTCCACGGACCAGCAAAACTCTTGGTTGTATCTTTTATACACCTTTAATACACACTTCTGATAAGTAATGTATTTTGCCATCCTACTAGCATATCTTATAAAAGAAATATGTAGTGATTACTAGAATAATCCACATAGACTATAAGCATTGCTACGGAAGATCTAATCTTATCGTAGTCAACTCTTTGAACTTTGTCGTAAACAACTTTTCGACAAGTTGAGCTTCTTCAATGATATTTCATCCAAGTCCATCAATTTTATAGATCCATTTACTTTCAAAAAGTATTCATCTATCTTGGATTTTATGGCGTATAGCCATTTTAACGGAGTCAGGGCCCATCATAACTTCTTTGTTTGTAATTGGTTTATCATTGTTCAAAATCAATCCTTTGTCCACAAATCATTTATTTGATCACAAAGTAAACCATATCTACAAGGTTCAATAAGTACTTCTGTTGGGGGGATAACCCCCGGTATGCCAAAGGCATGCCAAACCGGATGGTTTGAGCCATCGAGATACCGGTTTAATGTTCTTGCCGGAAGCCAAGTAGGAATCCGGGAGAGCAAGGCTAAGCCGGTATCCCCAAAGGGGTATGCCGGGACCCGGTATAGAAGATACCGGAAAGGAGAGCCTGTCGGCAGGACTGGTCAAAGATTCTCTTCAGAGCAAGAAGACAAGGATGAGCTAAGCCAAGTAACTTTATTCAGAGCCCTGGCGCCAAAGAGAGAGGTGACGGAGAAAGAAGCCGGAGGACGTCAGCTTCTATGATAAAAGAAGGCCCCGGTGTCATCTATGATTAAAGTAGCTTTGTACAGTAACTCTGTAAAGTAGTTTGTCCAGTCAAAGATGCCATTAGGGTTTCTTGCAGTGTAAGCCACCCTCTCCCCTATATAAGGAGAGGGGGCAGCCCATCTTCACGGGCAAGTATGTACGCGTGTATGTAGGAAGGCAGAGCCTGTAACTTGTGTGAATCTATGAACATGGTGATCTAGAGGGAGTTCTTCCTTGTG
Organism: Lolium multiflorum; assembly: GCA_030979885.1. Classification (NCBI taxonomy): domain Eukaryota; kingdom Viridiplantae; phylum Streptophyta; class Magnoliopsida; order Poales; family Poaceae; genus Lolium; species Lolium multiflorum. Next base: position 268,610,613 of record CM061748.1, on the reverse strand, counting down.
TCTTTCTTCTTCAACCTCTGGCCTTGGCCAAGTTCTTGAGGAAACCATCCGGAATCTCTTCCCACCTGATCGCAAACCCTCCCCCGAATCCTCTTGCGTCCATTCGGCCCCAATCTAAGCCATCCTATGGCATCTGCTCGTTCACCACGACGACAGTTGGCGCCCACCGTGGGGCATGAAGTGGCGCTTGATGGAGTTCACATTCGGGCGGGCGTTCTCGAGATCTCCGGCGAGCGTACGGTGTCCGCGTTGGTGCAGAGCATCTACGCCATGGACTTCATCAACGACAACGCGGGCTGCTTCGCCAACGGCGGCGTCTTCCCCAAGAACGGCCGCATCATCGAGTTCGGCAGCCATCGCGTCTACTTCGGCACCGTCCCTGCGCCTCTCGCCGGTGCTGGTGGCACCGGACCCGCCAAGATGGCTCTGGCTGGCCGCGGCCGCGGCAGCGCCGAGGTAATGATGACCGTGTGGCTGGTGCAGGAAAGGAGGTTGCGGCTGGTGCCGCCGCGCGGTTTCGACCCGTGCGGCTGCCACCGCCGAGCGCGGCGCAGCGCAATGAGCATCATCCGCGCCACCGAGACACCGCCTGTGCGGCGATGAACGTCCTCGCCACCCCCATCGCGCAGAACATCGATCCGGCAGCGCTCAGCGGAGCTGGAGGCGCAGCGCCGAAGATGCCGGAGAGCGGCAAGGACATCGCCGGGCACACAGCTGAACCTAACCGTACGTGAGTATAACGCTGCCCATGGCTTTGCTTCGTTAGCGCGCATGCTGCTAGGATGCCGGAAAACCGGCTAAAAGCTCGCAACCTAGATCAAGATTTGCGCAAAGAGATTCTTACCGGCAAGAGCGCCTCTGCATCTGTTAGCATCGTGGAAAAGCCTAAGTATAGCAGCCCGGATAAAACTATAAAAGCTGCTAAGGCTGCAGTAGAGCTGTGCGAGTCGCTTTCCGGAGAGGCTTTGGTAAAGCAGCAAGAGCGTGTTAGAGAGCTGCTGGAAACCATTGAGCAGCAAAATGCTGAGCAGCTGGCTAAGCTGAACAAGGCAGCGGCCTCAAAATCCGCGCGTTCAACAAAGAATGCCGGTAGCAAATCCCATGGGCAGGCTTCGTCCCCCCATCCGGATAGAAGGAGAGAAAAAGAAGTGAATGCGCAGCAGATGACTGTGTACGATCCGGTTCTTGCCGGAAAGCAACAAGCCGGGCAACACGATGCCGGTAGAAAAAGCCAAGGGGCAGAGCGAGGCTACGCCAGAGGCTATGCCGGAAACAATCATGCCGGTAGATATGAGACCGGGCAAAACTATCGAGCTGCAAGGGCAGCGTACGAGGAGGAGGAAATAGATCCCCCAAGGTATCGGCAGGCAAGGGCCGCGGTACCGGAATGTCACGATGAAGCCGATTCCACGAGACCGGCAGCATACCGGAACCCATTGGGAGAACGCCTGGGAGAGAGATACTTACCGGAACGGGATGCGAGGCACCGTCTGGATAGAGTATACTTGTCAGAAATGATCGAGGAGGAAGGTCCTCCAGGTCCAAAGTGTTTTGGCCCAAGGATCATGAAAGAAAAACCACCAGTTCGCAACTTTATGTTGCCCCGTGACACAAAGACGTATGACGGCACCACGAAGCCGGAAGATTGGCTCGCGGATTACGTGACCGCGGTATACGTTGCAGGCGGTGGAGGAACCGTAGCAGGAGGAGGAAACCGGCGTTGGGCCGTGAGGATCATACCATCGTTTTTGGTTGGACCGGCAAGAATCTGGCTAAACAACTTGCCGGCAGGAAGCATAAATGGCTGGCTGGATTTTGAGGAGGCCTTTGTGAGCAATTTCAGCAGCACCTATCAGAGGCCAAACAGGCCGCAGCAACTTGCTCTGTGCGTGCAGCGCCCGAACGAAACAGACCGGGATTATCTAGCCCGGTGGAACACCACAAGGAACTCCTGTGAAGGGGTGATCGAGGCACAAGCCATTGCTTGGTTTAGCAGTGGATGCAGAAGAGGTTCACCGTTGTGGCAAAAGTTGCAGCGCAACATGCCGACAACGTTGGCAGAGATGATACGTGTGGCGGATAGCTATGCGTTGGGAGACCCAACGCAACCGGCAGTGCAACCGGAGCCGGAACAGCTGCGCCACGAACAACACCGGGACAACCGGAATAACAAAAGAAGGGAAGATTTTCCGGATCGAAGGTACGGTCCGCAGCAAGTTGCTGCTGTGCAGAAAACTTTGAGGCCAGCGGCAGCCAGAGGCAAAAAACCGGATCGCAGCCATGGGCGGGTCCTAAGAAACAATGGGTGGAAAAGAAACCCTGGGTCCAGAAGAAGAACTGGCAAGAACCCGCGAAATACACCATGGAAGCTGCCATGGATCAACCTTGCCGGTGGCACACGCCGAATCCGGCACATCCGTCAAACCATCTGACGAAGGATTGTACCTGGACCAAGTACTTGATGCAAAAAGGAACAGTGAAAGATGCGCGGCCACCGCAAGACATGCCGCAGCAGCAACAACAGCTACCGCCACCACCACCACTTACCGGGGCAAACGCCTTACCGGTGCAGCCAAACCGGCAGCAGTACCAGCAAGTTAACCGGGTGGAGCAAAATGATAACCAGCCACCTCCACCGGCACCTTTAGGCCGGAATGTTTACGAAGATCCGCATCTGTGCTGTGTTGTCTTTGTCACTGAGCCAACAGACCGGCAAAGTGTACACCGGCGCTCCATGGAGGTCAATGCTGTGATGCCGGCAGTTCCCAAGTACATGATGTGGTCCAATCAGGAAATTACCTGGTCATCCAAGGATCACCCAAAGATCATGCCGAATCCGGGTGGATATGCTCTTGTTGTGGACCCGATCATGAAAGGGCCGCAAACTCGAGTGAAGTTCAGCAAGGTGCTGATAGACAATGGCAGTAGCATCAACATCATGTACAAGCACACCATGCAAACGCTGGGCATAACAGAAAACATGCTTCAGCCAACGCGCACAACGTTCCATGGGATCGTTCCTGGCTTGTCCTGTGCCCCGATAGGAAAAGTTCGGGTGGACGTGGCATTTGGAGGACGTGACAATTGCCGGGTGGAAAATCTGGAGTTTGAGGTGGTGGATCTGGACAGTCCCTACCATGCATTGCTGGGGAGACCGGCGTTGGCTGCTTTCATGGCCACCACTCATACGGCTTACCTCAAGATGAAGATGCCGGCACCTCGTGGGCCATTGACTGTGGTGGGAAACTATAAGATCTCACTGGAAACTGCATCTGCCGGATCAAACCTAGCAGAATCGCTGGTGATCGCGGAGGAAAAGAAAAGAATGCAGACAGCTGTTGCGCTGGCTCAATCCTCACAAATGAGTTTGGCGGCAATGAGTGAAAACATGGGCACACCGGCATTCAAGCCAACCAATGAAACAAAGAACATTGTGCTGGATCCGGCTTACCCAGAGCGCACCGTTCGTATCGGCGCCGGCCTTGATCAAGCATAGGAAAGCGCGCTCGTCAGCTTCCTCCGTGAGAATCGGAATATCTTTGCCTGGTCAACTGATGATTTGGTAGGTGTTCCGAGGGAGCTGGCTGAGCACTCTCTAAACGTCCGGAAAGATGCCAAGCCGGTGCGGCAACCACTGCGCCGCTGAAGACAGAAGAAAGATCATAGGAGAAGAAGTAACCAAGCTGCTTGTTGCCGGATTCATTGTGGAGGTCACGCACACAGAGTGGCTGGCCAATCCGGTAATGGTTGAAAAGAAGAAAGATGAGAACCTGGAGGCAAAAGCTCCGAAGGTGTGGCGCATGTGCATCGACTACACCAACCTGAACAAGGCTTGCCCAAGAGATCCTTTTCCTTTGCCACGAATCGATCAAGTGATTGATTCAACCGCTGGGTGTGAGTTGTTGTCCTTCCTGGATGCCTATTCCGGTTTCCACCAAATTCCCTTAAAAAAGGAAGATCAAATAAAAACTGCGTTCATTACCCCGCACGGGGCTTATTGCTATGTCACTATGCCTTTTGGTTTGCGCAACGCTGGTGCAACGTACCAGCGCTGTATGCAAAAATGCTTGTTTGATCAAATTGGAAAAAATGTGCAAGTCTATGTGGATGACATCGTGATAAAAACTAAGGTAAAAAACACTTTAATCGATGACATCCGGCAAACATTCGATAACCTAAGGCGGTTCCGGATGAAACTCAATCCGGCAAAATGTACCTTTGGTGTCCCCGCCGGCAAGCTGCTCGGTTTCCTGGTTTCAAGCCGGGGCATAGAGGTTAATCCGGTAAAGATCCGGGCGATAGAAAGAATGGCTATCCCTCGAGAGTTAAAAGATGTGCAAAAGTTTACCGGAAGCTTGGCATCGCTGAGCCGGTTTGTAAGCAGGTTGGGAGAAAAAGCTCTGCCACTCTATGCTCTCATGAAGAAATCTGACACGTTCGTCTGGACCCCTCAGGCAGACGCAGCGTTTAAGGAGCTAAAAACGATGCTAGCCACAGCACCCATACTGGCTTCACCTCTAGAAAGGGAGCCTATGCTATTATACATAGCAGCAACAAACCGGGTTGTGAGTGTAGTGGTTGTGGTTGAAAGAGAAGAGGAAGAAAAAACCGTCCAGAGGCCGGTATACTACTTGAGCGAGGTGCTCTCCCTCTCAAAACAAAACTACCCTCACTTCCAAAAAATGACTTATGGCGTGTACATGGCCGCCACAAAACTCAAGCACTACTTTGAGGAGCACCCCATGAAGGTGGTGAGTGAAGCACCAATTTCCGACATCATGTGCAACAAAGATGCCAGCGGCCGGATTGCAAAATGGGCGATCCAGATATCACCGTACGTGCCGGTATATGAAAGAAGAGATGCCATAAAATCACAGGCTTTGGCTGATTTCCTTGTTGATTGGGCGGAGATGCAATACAAACCGCCAGATCAGAGGATAGAATACTGGAAGATGCACTTTGATGGATCTAAGCTCAAGGAAGGTCTAGGTGCCGGTGTGGTGCTTACTTCACCAAAAGGAGACCACCTCCGGTATGTTTTGCAAGTACATTTCAGGGCATCGAACAATGTCGCTGAATATGAAGCTTTGATCCATGGGCTTAAGGTCGCAAAAGAAATCGGTGCACACCGGATCATTTGCTATGGCGATTCAGACCTTGTGGTACAGCAGTGCTCAGGAGATTGGGATGCAAAAGACGCCAACATGGCCTCGTACCGGTTTCACGTGCAAAAGATTGCCGGATTCTTCGAAGGATGTGAGTTTCACCATGTGCCGCGAGCAGAAAATGAAGCCGCGGATGCTTTGTCCAAGTTGGGCTCATCTAGGCAAGAAATTCCTCCCGGAATAGCTTTGGCTCACCTAAGAGTGCCATCGATCAAGCCGAGCCCGGAATCAGAATCAATTTTTGTACCGGAGTCACACGTAGTACCCATGGATATCGATGAAGGGAACCCGGGGACTGCTCCGGCAAGCTCGGGGACTGCTCCGGTAGGCTCGGGGACTGCTGTACCCATACCGGAAGAAACGATGCTGGTAGATAGCATGGAGATAGATGCACCGGTGTTTTTGGTTCGAGAAATACCATCATGGGTTAAACCTATTAAGGAATTCCTGATCAGCGGCACCTTGCCGGCTGACGAAAATGAATCAAGGAGGATACAAAGAAGGTCCAAAGCTTACACATTCATCAATGGTGAGGTGTACAAGAGAAGCGTTACCGGTGTCCTTCAAAGATGTGTGGAACCGGAGGAAGGAAAAGAAATGCTTGAGGAAATTCACCAAGGAGAATGTGGGCATCATGCTTCATCAAGGGCTTTGGTAGCAAAAGTATTCCGGCATGGGTTCTATTGGCCCACTGCTTTGGAGGACGCTGAGGATTTGGTAAGAAAATGCAACGGCTGCCAGAGGTACGCCAAGCAAAACCATACCCCAGCATCCGGTTTAAAGACAATACCGCTAACATGGCCATTCGCTGTTTGGTGCCTTGACATGGTTGGACCATTCAAAACTGCAAGAAGCAGCATGACTCACATCTTGGTCATGGTGGATAAGTTCACCAAGTGGCTGGAAGTAAAACCTATCGCAAAGTGTGATGGGCATACAGCTGTGAAATTCTTGAAAGATGTCATTTTGCGGTATGGATACCCGCACAGCATCATCACTGATAACGGAACCAACTTTGCTCAAGGTGAGTTCAAAAGGTTCTGTGAAGAAAAGAACATCCGGTTGGATTTGTGCTCAGTGGCACATCCACAGGGCAATGGCCAAGTAGAAAGAATGAATGCCTTGGTGCTTTCCGGTATCAAGCCTAGACTCATTGATGCGGTGGAAAAGTCACCGGGATGTTGGCTCGATGAGCTACCATCAGTACTGTGGAGTATAAGAACAACTCCAAACCGGTCTACCGGATACACTCCCTTCTTCATGGTTTATGGAGCAGAAGCGGTGATACCAACCGATATCATCCATGATTCACCAAGGGTACAGCTCTATACTGAGCAAGAGGTCAAAGAGGCCAGAGAAAACGATGTGGACTTGCTAGAAGAAGCAAGAGAGCTGGCTTTGGCAAGAACAGCCATTTACCAGCAAAACCTAAGACGCTATCATAACCGGAAGGTTAACCCAAGAGTTTTCCGGGAAGGAGATCTTGTACTTCGCCTGGTGCAGCGCACTGAAGGCCGGCATAAGCTTTTGCCACCGTGGGAAGGTCCCTTCATTGTAAGCAAGGTGCTTCACAATGATGCATACTACTTGATAGATGCACAGGAATGGAAGAAAGGAAAGGCGGACAGGTCCGGAGAGGAGAGCAAGCGTCCATGGAACGTAGCTCTGTTGCGTCCTTTCTACTCTTGAAGTGGTGGTGTAAGAAGTTCCTTTTTGTACCTTATATGCTATGAATAAAAGATGCCGGAACCTTGAGTGAATCTCGGGGACTACCCCAACTTAAGTTGCATGTAACTTGTCTATTTTTTCAGTTTACCGGTTGCTTATTGAATGTTTTTTCTTTCCGGTTTAGTAGTGTGCTAAATCCTACCGGAGTCTTCGACTCTGCTGCTGTCCGCAAACCGGCTTCATGGCAAGCAAGATAAACCGGTAGGGGATAAGCACATGAACTGCGAAAAGGGAGAGCAGGAAAGAACAATCTGAAAAATTTAATTAACCCCGGTTAAACCGGTTTTTTGCAAAATTTCAAAGTTATTTCTAAGTTCAAGAAGATGCTTGTTTGGTGAAAGAACCTTGTGCTCATACGCCAAAGAACGCCCAGAGAAGGCAGGCAGAGCCAAGGCAAAAGAACCAAGTATGCATCAAATTGGATGCGGAAGCAATTGAGAAATCTTTGCAGTGCAGGATAAAAGCGGAACCAAAAGCAAAATATGCTAAGGCAAACTCATAAGTACTTAGCTACCGGTATAACTTACCGGCAGGAAATGTTGTAGCACAACCACAGGCAAACTTAAGTTTTACATCATAAGCCCCGGCATTCCGGGGCAGAATTTAACAGATATTGTCTTAAAGCAACAGGACCAACAGATATAATGAGCAAACACTTCAAAGGAAATCATCATGCAGCAGGGGCTTCCGGAGGAGCATCGCCGGCACCAGCATCGCCCAGGACCTCTTCTTCGGCTTCACCCTCCTCCTCGTCGAGATAATCCGTGACGCCAGGAGGGGGAGGGATGAAGGTGCGCATGTCGGCATACTCCGCGATGCGGTACGCGCGATCCTGCCGCTTGGCGGAGAGGATCGGGTCCAGATCCGTTTCTGCGCCTTCGCGCACGCCGGTAAGGGCGTCCAGATTGAGCTCCGGGTACCAGGAGCAGGCGACGCGGAGGGCGGAGTCCGCTCCAGCGCGGGCAGCAGAGCACTGCCACTCGCGGATCCTCCTGCCGGCACCTTTCAGACGGTCGTTGATGAGGGAGAAGGTGTCCGGCACCTCCTCGCCAGGCCATAAAGTCCTGTATAGCTGGGTAGCTACATCAGGGATGTCCGAAAGATTGCGGTCTATGCAGCGCATATGGGACACCCGCGCGTTAAGCGCGACCAGATGGTCCTTGGGCGTCCATGGCACGGTAAGATCCGCTTGGCCTTTGTCCTTGCGCTGCGCGTCGACCTTCTTGACGGCATACCTCTGCGAGTCCGGAAAGAGGCCTGTGCAAAGAAAGAAAAAGCTTAAGGAAAAGAGTCCGGAAGAAAAAGAGACCGGAAGAAAAAGAGACCGGAAGAAAAAGAGACCGGAGAGAAAAGAATCCGGAAGAAGAGAGACCGGACGGAAAGATAGCGGAAACAAAAATGGGGTCGAAGGAAAAAAGGCTCGTATGCAGTAGTCAAAGTGTAAAAGAAAACAACTTACGGAGGGCAAGTGTGTCGGTCTGCAGGATCAGCTGATCGCACTCCTTGTGCCCCTCCTCCAGCCGCGCGGCCTTCTCCTCGGCACCCTTCCGGGCCTTGGCCATCTCCTCCAGCTCTGCCCGCAACACCACAGTGGCATTGCAGGCATTCTCCAGAGCCTCGTCCAACTTGGCCGCTGCGGTCACTTCAGCGGCCTTGAGGGCCTTGGCGTGGTCAAGCCCCAGCTGAATCAACTGAGACTTGAGCTCCTGGTAGCTGGTCTTGAGGGCGTTCAGCTCCTCCTGGTGCTGCCGGCTGAGCTCATCCTTCTCCCCTGTAACCGGAAAAATGAGTGTTAGCAAGGTTACACTAGTAAAACTGAAAAGAAACCAAGTTCAAAGGAGAAAGGAAAAAATAGTACGTTGGGCCGTGGCGAGCTGCTCCTTGAGAGCATCGATGGAAGCTTCCGGGATCACTGTTGAACAGAAATTGTAAATATCACAAGGAAAAAAGGTTTCCGGTAGCAAAGATGCCGGTGGAACAAAAACTTACCTTGGCACTTGTCATGTGCCTCAGCGAGCTCCCGGTGCTCCCATAAAAGCTCCTCGAAGAGGGCCTTCCGAGTGTCAGCGGTGACCTGTTCAAGAAAAAGAAGAAATAAGTTAAGTTTTGTGCTAAGAACCAAGTTCTTAACCCGAAACTCGGGGACTGGCATGTTTTGCGCGTTTCTAAGATAAGTTTTGCGCTAAGAACAAAGTTCTTAACCCGAAACTCGGGGACTGGCAGCTTCTTAAGTTAAGTTTTGCGCTAAGAACAAAGTTCTTAACCCGAAACTCGGGGACTGGCAGTGCCGGTTTTGCGCGTTTCTAAGGTAAATTATGTGTTAAGAAGAAGATGTTTAACCCGAAACTCGGGACTGGCAGTGCCGGTTTGCGCTAAAAACTTAAGTTAAGTTTTGCGCTAAGAGCTGCGCTCTCACCACAAAACTCGGGGACTGGGAAGATAGACAAGAGAGAAACCGGCATGAAACTAAGGAAAAGATAAAGCAGAACCGGAAACAAAGAAACCGGCAAAGGTTGAAAGTTAATAGAACATACCGTCAGATTGTTCGTGGAATCGTACCACGCGCTGTCAAGCTCTTTTACGGCAGCCCGGAGCCGCATGAAGTGCTCCTCAGAACACCGATCCCCGACAGGATCAGGTGCCGGCAGCCGATCCTTGCCCATGCCGCGGGTCGCCGGAGTGATGTCCGCGGCGTTCCACTTTTGGGCATACGGCAGGAGGTGCCCCAGGTCCCGGCCTTGGCGCTGGAACTCCGTAATGCGGCCGAGGAGGCCGGTGGCCTTCATGCTGGCGCTTTTGGCAGCCTTGGAGACGTGCAGCACCAAGGGCTGCTGGCCGCCCGAAGGGGCGCTGGAGGCCGTCGCCTTCCCCTTGATGAGCTTGGAGGGCTTGGGCGGCGGCGCGGTAGAAGAGGCCCCGGAAGTCTTGGCCGGCGGCGCGCCAGGAGCGGCCTTGGAGGGCTGGGCGCGAGGAGCCTCAGGCGGAGGCATGAGGATGGTGCGTGGAGAAGGGGGAGCGCTAGGAGCGTCACCCGTCTTGGAGCCTTCCGGCGCGGAAGATTCCGGCGCGGAAGTTGTCTTTTCGAGGACGGGAGGAGCAAAAGGCTCCGCCCGCCCGGCAGCTTCTTCTTCTCCGGCGCCGGTGTTGCTGGCGCCGGTGTCTTGGTGTTCCGGGAGGAAGGAAAGATCCTCCTCCGTGCGGTGATCTGACATGAAGGGGCCGCACGCCCCGAATTTGTTGTGCCCCCCGAAAGGGAGGCAGAGGTGTTGCCGGCACCAGATGGTGCCGGGCTTGAACGAGGAGGAGGGGTTGAGGTCCTTGCGGATCCCTCAGAGCCCGATGGCCTTGGGCCAAGCTTGAGAGCGGGGCTGAGAAAAAGAAAAAAGACAAGTGGTTGAGAAGAAGCAACCGGAAAAAGAACTTAGCAAAAAAGGAGGCAAGCCGGAAAATGAAATTACCCGGAAGCGGTTGGCATCGCTTTGCGCCCGTAGCGGCGCACGCCCACTTCTTTCTCCCCCACGGGCTCCGTCCGGAAGCGCTTGGAGGGAGGAGCATGGCTGGAGCCGGCAGTAGATGCCGGCTGCTTGTTCTTCTGGCCCTGGGCCATGAGTTTGTCCACAAACTCAGAGCCGGCCTCGGCGCGCAGGGGCGGCACGCGCTCGTGGATCTGTGAGTTGGATATGGCTAAGAAGCAATTCGCAAGAAAGCGATAATGGCAAAGTATAAGAAGCCGGAAAAGAAAATACCTCGAGCACAACCAGCTCCTCCGGATTTCCGGTGGGCTCCGGCGGGTCCCGGCCAAGGCGCGCAGCCGGAGTCTTCCCCATCTTCAGATCCTTCCAAAAGATGTAGGGATCCGGGTCGAAGGAGTCAAAGGCACGCTTCCGGAGAGGTCCTCGCGGCTCTGCCTGGATAGAGGGGAAGCGGTCCCTGGCCTGAAACAAGGTAAAAAAGAAGGTTAGCAAAAGCAGAAACTTACCGGCAAAGACAACCCCAAATTGCGCAATCTCTTACTTCTTGGGTCGGACGGTTAGAGAAACTGAGGGGAAGGAGGCCCCATTCCCACGCAAAAGGCATAGCAGTTTGACAAATCTGCTTAGCCTTGAGAACAACGTCTTTCTTGCTGAGAGCGCGGCCTGTGATCTTGGTAGGATCGCCTGGGCCATACATCTCGCTCATCCTATGTGCGCGGCGCTTCAGAGGAAGCACCCGGCGCGATATGAAAGTCCGGATGATATCGTCGACAGATGTTGGTCTCCTTCTTCAAAGAGGCCAAGAAACGCACTACCCGGTTGGTTTCGGCGTGTTCCGTCCTTGGGTTGTAGCTCCAGTTGGTTCTGCTGGGGGGCCCCGCTTGATAGGGAGGAAGATTGATGCGATCGGCGCGGCCGGTGTTCTTCACATAAAAGAAAGTTCCTTGCCAGGTGCGGCAAGACTCGAGGCCGGAAAACTTAAGAAAAGTGCTCCCTTGGCGGGAGCCGACGATGCAGAGCCGCACTGCACGGGCGGCTTGGGCTTGGGGATCTCCTTGCCCTGGACGGAGTTGATCCGCAGTTGAAGAAACGGGCAAACGTCTCACGAGTGGGACGAATGCCGATGTAAGCCTCCATGAAGGTGGCATAACAAGAAAGATAGAAAAGGGCGTTGCCAGGAAGGTGGTGAGGTTGGAGATCGTAGAAATCCAGGAAATCCCGGAAAAAAGTAGAGGCAGGAAGGCCGAAGCCGCGCTCAAAGTGAGCGAAAAACAACATGCTCGTCGTCTTCCGGATCCGGTTCGATCTCGTTATCCGGAATCCGGCAGGCAACTCCTTCCGGAATCCTCCGAGACCGGTACAGCCAATCGATCTCAAACTCAGTAACGTAGGAGCCCATCCAGGCTCCGCGGGTGGTTGGGGAAGGCTCCTCGCCGGAAGATTGGCTGGAGCTGCTAGAGGCTTGACCAGAGCCACTGGCCTCTTGGCTACCGGAAGCTTGGCTAAAGCTACCGGATTCTAGGTGGCCGCCGGACTCTTGGGGGTCACCGGATTCCTGCTGGTTGCCGGAATCGGTTTCCATTGGATCTGAGGCCGTAGATTCACCGGGAGAAGGTCTACGGCGCTTGAGAGAAAGAGAAGAAGAGGATGCAGAGGAAGATCCCTCGTCAGACATCGCAAGGATGGGCGGAGAAACAGGAATCCCAAACTTCAACCCCGTGTGAAGATCTACGAGTAAGAAGAAAACCAAAGAAAAGGAGCAAATAAGAACACCAAAGGCTCAAGATCTGGAAAGCAAGCGAACGGCGAGTAAAGCGAAATTGATACCAACCTTGAGCGGCGCGGACGCTGAGGGAGAGTGTTTGCTGGCGGTGGAGCGGCCTGCGGTCGCCGGCGAGCACCGTCGACGGCGAGGCGGAGAAGCTCGCGAAGAAGCACAAATGCGGCGGACGCGAGGAAGGTGCTGCCAAAGAACTCCGCACGGCGAAGTTCGGCGGCGGCGTGAGTTCGCCGGGCGCCGGAGCTTGAACGGGCGACGGCGGACGGAGAGCGGCGGAGGCGCAGAGGCGTGGAGCTCTGTGCGCGAAGGAGGAGAATGCGAAGAAGATGAAGGGGAACGGGCAGTTGTGTTTATATAAGAGAGAGAAAGTGGGCAGCGGAACCGCTGGGCCGCGGCGGTTCGCCTCGCGGCCCGCGACGGTTCGCACCTTGGGCCGCCACGTGGCGAACGGATACACGCGCGAAAACGGAGGCCACACGGAGGCGCACGCGGGATCCCGAAGAGGTAGTGGGATCCGCTGCGGTGCATTAAATGCGTGCGCGGGAGTCGAAACGATGTGACAGCGGACACTGGCGCGTCAGTTACAGTGCGCATGTCACTGACAGGCGCGGGGCCCGATATATTCTCGACTTCGCCGAGGAAGGAGCAAAGACACGTGGTGCCGGAAAAAAGAGATGCCGGAACGAGCCTTGCAAAGAGAAGAAAAGGAACAAGGGTAAAGGTGCCGGAACTAAGCTCAAGAGATGAGTGACTAAACCGGTATCTTAGAAAGATGAAAACCTGGCATGGTCTGTAGGATAGAATCCTCCAGGCTATACCAGCTTCGGGGACTAATGTTGGGGGGATAACCCCCGGTATGCCAAAGGCATGCCAAACCGGATGGTTTGAGCCATCGAGATACCGGTTTAATGTTCTTGCCGGAAGCCTAGTAGGAATCCGGGAGAGCAAGGCTAAGCCGGTATCCCCAAAGGGGTATGCCGGAACCCGGTATAAAAGATACCGGAAAGGAGAGCCTGTCGGCAGGACTGGTCAAAGATTCTCTTCAGAGCAAGAAGACAAGGATGAGCTAAGCCAAGTAACTTTATTCAGAGCCCTGGCGCCAAAGAGAGAGGTGACGGAGAAAGAAGCCGGAGGACGTCAGCTTCTATGATAAAAGAAGGCCCCGGTGTCATCTATGATTAAAGTAGCTTTGTACAGTAACTCTGTAAAGTAGTTTGTCCAGTCAAAGATGCCATTAGGGTTTCTTGCAGTGTAAGCCACCCTCTCCCCTATATAAGGAGAGGGGGCAGCCCATCTTCACGGGCAAGTATGTACGCGTGTATGTAGGAAGGCAGAGCCTGTAACTTGTGTGAATCTATGAACATGGTGATCTAGAGGGAGTTCTTCCTTGTGTCTTTCTTCTTCAACCTCTGGCCTTGGCCAAGTTCTTGAGGAAACCATCCGGAATCTCTTCCCACCTGATCGCAAACCCTCCCCCGAATCCTCTTGCGTCCATTCGGCCCCAATCTAAGCCATCCTATGGCATCTGCTCGTTCACCACGACGACAACTTCGATCTCCATGGCTAAAACATTTTGTAGTCATGGGAGCCATGATCGTCGTGGCCGCTTCCGGAACCAATTCCGATGCTGCGCTACTCTGATCATTATGCTCAGGTTCATAAACCTTATCAAGTTCTATTGTCCTCCCACTCAAATACTTCGCTAGAAAACAATTTCTTGGAAATAAGCAAGTAACATTGACAAACACTTTTGTCTTTTACTTCATAGTGAAAAGAATTCCCAATCAATTCTTTGGGATAACCAACAAAGACATTTATCCGATTTTGGTTGAAAACTCTTAGACCAAAATTTAAAGAAAGGACTATTAGGGTTTATACCCATGCCATAACTTGTATGGTGTCATTTCAACGGATCATGATGATGCTCTATTTAGTGTAAAAGCGGTAGTATCTAAAGCATAATCCACAAAAATATAATGGCATCAATATTTTATCTCATCATTGACCCAACAAGGTTTGGATACATCTCTCGGATACTCCATCATTACTATGATACTCCAAGAAACGTGAGTTGTAGAACAATTTCATAACTCTCTTAGATGTTTGCTAAAACTCGTAATTCAAATATTTCCACCATGATCCAATCATAGATATTTGACTTTTCTATTACGATGATTTCCACTTTATGCTGAATTTGAATCCATTCAAATGTTTCAAACTTCTTCCTTATCGAATATATCCACATTTATATACTCAATTCATTGTTGGAAGTTTTCATGAAGTAGAAGAATCTCCCGCACACAACTATGCCCAGTGAACCACATACATCATCATGTATGTTTCCACTAAGTTAGTTGCCCGTTCAACTCTTGGCCTATGAACGGTATTTTAGTCATTCTATTTAGAAAAGATTTGCAAGCGCCAAACGATTCAAAAATCAAATGACTCCAAAAATCCATTTGCATGGAGTTCCTTCATGCGTTCCTTTCTAACATGACCTAAATGGCGGTTCCACAAATAAGTGGAATTCAAATCATTTGCCTTATGGTATTTTAGCGTCAGTGTTATGCATGTGTGTTTCACCATTAAGATTTATAATAACTTATCCATCGTACATGGAGTAATGTCATAATTTGAACAACTCATTGTTTCCATTTGACCAGAACAAAATATTAAATTCTTTATTATAAATTCTAAGGGCTAGGTAGAATGCCAACGACAAACATAATAACACTTTATTATGTTCCAGACGTGCATTATTACCATATTTCTTATCAGTCACTTAGGCCATCGTATTCTTGTATTGCGTTGTACTGTATGACATCTCATACCAACCAATATGGTACAAATACCCAAGAATTTTATTATGTGACCAAACAAGGAATACATCCATAACATGTATATCATTTATATACACCTGAGCTAGACTTTCTAGTATTTTCTTTCTTTCTGCCAAAATATCTTTTGTAGTTTCTCTTTTAGCTTTCCTCATTCTCAGAAAACACTTCACCTTTTAATAACTTCTAGGTTTGTTGGTCAAATACCAATAACCTTGAGGTTCTTACTTTGAAGTTGATCATCATATGACAAGTGTTTCAGATTTCACTATTAGTAACTTTGTAATATGATGAACAATTTCACTCATAATTTTATCCATCATTTCATGATGACTTTCCGAGACCATGTATGTACATGCTAGGCTCGTAAAGTTTAAACTCAGTATTCGCATGTGCAAATCTGGCTTGCACCCGTTGTATGCACACGTAGAATCTATAACACCCGATCATCACGTGATGCTTCGAAACGACGAGTCTTAGCAACGGTGCATACTAAGGACGATCACTTCATGGATATGCGAATATCGTTAGTGCCCCAATAGTTGGAGGATTGGGACGCCTTGCGTCTTCAACCTTCGTACATTCCCATAAAACTTATGAGTTTATGTAGTCTCACCAAATTATATTCTATCACCTTGCAACAAGGTCTTAGATATCACATATATCTTATACCTCGCTTATTTCTGAAAACAAAATTTTCAGCTCCTTACTTTTCAAACAGATTTGAACTTCAAGTTTCATGGAGACAAGATGATTTTAGGTACTAATTGAAACCATAGCTCTTTGAATCATCAATGTGAGGTTTACTAAAAGTTTGCAATAGGACTTAATCATTTCTTGATTCTTTAACAATACGGTACCAGTCCGTAAAGTTTCTTGTCAGATTTTAACAGTATTTCTATCTCAATTACAAGACTAGCGCATGGTAGAATACGGATGCCAATACTACAAAATTAATTCAAAATACTACTCAGACTATGTTTATGATAATTAGTTCATGTTTTAATCTAATTACTAATGAACTCCCACTTAATACAACATCCCTCATAGTTGTTAAGTGGTACACGATCCACATCCACTACACCAAAACCGATCATCACGTGAGATGATGTAGCTTCAATGGTGAACATCAACATGTTGATCATATCATCCATATGACTCGTGTTCAACCTTTCGGTTTCCGTTGTCCCGAGGCCATGTCTGTACATGCTAGGCTCGTCAAGCAAACCCAAGTATTCCGCGTGTGCAACATGGCTTACACCCGTTGTATATGAACGTTGAGTCTATCACATCCGATCATCACGAGATGCTTCGAAACGACGAACTTTAGCAACGGTGCATACGAGGGGAGAACACTTTATTATCTTGATATTAATGTGAGGGATCATCTTATAATGCTACCGTCGCGATCTAAGCAAAATAAGATGCATAAAGGATTAACATCACATGCAATTCATATGTGATATGATATGTCCCTTTAGTCTTTGCGCCTTCGATCTTCATCTACAAAGCACGGACATGATCTCCATCATCAACGGGCATGATCTCCATCATCGTCGGCGTAGCGTCAAGGTCCATGGCGCCGTCTTCATGGTTGTTCACCTCATGTAGCAACTATTACAACTACTTTGAAATACTACTCAACATGAAATTTAAAGACAACCATAAGGCTCCTGCCGGTTGCCACAATACAATAATGATCATCTCATACATATTCATCATCACATTATGGCCATATCACATCACCAAACCCTGCAAAAACAAGTTAGACGTCTCTAATTTGGTTTGCATATTTTACGTGGTTTAGGGTTTTCGAGTAAGATCCAATCTACCTACGAACATGAACCACAACGGTGATACTAGTGTTGTCAATAGAAAGAGTAAATTGAATCTTCACTATGGTGGGAGAGACAGACACCCGCAAAGCCACTTATGCAATACAAGTTGCATGTCGAACGTGGAGCAAGTCTCATGAACGCGGTCATGTAAAGTTAGCCCGAGCCGCTTCATCCCACCATGCCACAAAGATGCAAAGTACTCGAACTAAAGACAACAAAGCATCAACGCCCACAAAAAAATTGTGTTCTACTCGTGCAACCATCTATGCATAGACACGGCTCTGATACCACTGATGGGATTCGTAGCATAGAAAACAAAAATTTCCTACCGCGAGAACGCAATCCAAGCCAAGATGCAATCTAGAAGACGGGAGCAACGAGTGGATGAACGAGACTAACCCTTGAAGATTTCCAAAGCCTACAAGATGAGGCTCTCGTTGCTGCGGTAGACGATCACTTGCCGCTTTCAAAAGCGCGTAGAAGATCTTGACGGTGCCAAACCAGCCGTACTCGGTCACACGTACGGTGTTGATGAAGACGTCCTTCTCCTTGTTCCAGCGGGCAGCGTAAGTAGTAGATCCTCCTCGGAATCCCGGCAGCACGACGGCGTGGTGTCGGTGGCGGTGGAGATCTCCGGCAGGGCTTCGCCGTAAGCACTACGGGAGAGAGGTGGAGGAGGGAGGTGTGCTAGGGTTTGGAGAGAGGGGGTGGCTAGGGCGCCGGCCAGGGGTGCCCTAGGTGGTGCGGCCAACTTGTGTGCAGCCCCCTCCCTCTCCTCCTCATTATATAGGTGGAACCCCAAGGGTTTGCCCAAAGTCTTCGAATAAGACCCCAACAGAAAAACTGCCTTATGGACGAAACCTAGAGGGACAGGGACTCTCCCCTTCCCCCTTTACTTGGCCGGCCAAGGAGGTGGAGTCCACCATGGACTCCACCCTCCCACTTGGTTGGCTGGTTAGGGTTTGTGGAGTCCCTCCGGGACTCCTCCTTCCATAGTGATTTATTCCGGATAATTCTAGAAACCACCTTCCATAAATTCACCGGATCATTTCCAAACTTGGAAAGTGACTTCCTATATATGAATCTTATTCTCCGGACCATTCCGGAACTCCTCGTGATGTCCTGGATCCCATCCGAGACTCCGAACAAAAATTCGAACTCCATTCCATATTCCATATCTACTTAAACGACATCAAACCTTAAGTGTGTCACCCTACGGTTCGCGAACTATGTAGACATGGTTGAGACTTCTCTCCGACCAATAACCAATAGCGGGATCTGGAGATCCATAATGGCACCCACATATTCAACGATGACTTTAGTGATCGACTGAACCATTCACATACGATACCGATTCCCTTTGTCACGCGATATTTTACTTGTCCGAGGTTTGATCATCGGTATCTCTATACCTCGTTCAACCTCGTTTTATGACAAGTACTCTTTACTCGTACCGTGGTATGTGGTCTCTTATGAACCATTCATATGCTTGCAAGCTATTTAGACAACATTCCACCGAGAGGGCCCAGAGTATATCTATCCATCATCGGGATGGACAAATCTCACTGTTGATCCATATGCCTCAACTCATACTTTCCAGATACTTAATCCCACCTTTATAACCACCCATTTACGCAGTGGCGTTTGATGTAATCAAAGTACCCTTCCGGTATAAGTGATTTACATGATCTCATGATCGAAGGACTAGGTAACTATGTATCGAAAGCTTATAGCAAATAACTTAATGACGTGATCTTATGCTACGCTTAATTGGGTGTGTCCATTACATCATTCATATAATGACATAACCTTGTTTATTAATAACATCCAATGTTCATGATCACGAAACCATGATCATCTATTAATCAACAAGCTAGTTATACAAGAGGCTTACTAGGGACTCTTGTTGTTCACATAACACACATGTATCAATGTTTCGGTTAATACAATTATAGCATGGTATGTAAACATTATCATAAACACAAAGATATATTATAATAACCATTTTATTATTGCCTCTTGGGCATATCTCCAACACTATTCCTAGGAAGTTAGAGGATGGTTGGGAGCCCATCATTAAGATGAAGGTCAATGACTTTGATTGTAATGCTTTATGTGATCTTGGTGCAAGTATTTCCGTTATGCCTAGAAAAATCTATAATATGCTTAACTTGCCACCATTGAAAAATTGTTATTTGGATGTTAATCTTGCTGATAACTCTACAAAGAAACCTTTGGGGAGAGTTGATAATGTTCGCATTACGGTTAACAATAACCTTGTCCCCGTTGATTTTGTTGTCTTGGATATTGAATGCAATGCATCTTGTCCCATTATATTGGGAAGATCTTTTCTTCGAACTGTTGGTGCTATTATTGATATGAAGGAAGGTAATATTAAATATTAATTTCCTCTAAAGAAAGGTATGGAACACTTCCCTAGAAAGAGAATGAAGTTACCCTTTGATTCTATCATTAGAAAAAATTATGATGTTGATGCTTCGTCTCTTGATAACACTTGATACACACTTTCTGCGCCTAGCTGAAAGGCGTTAAAGAAAAGCGCTTATGGGAGACAACCCATGATTTTACTGCAGTACTTTTGTTTTATATTTGAGTATTGGAAGTTGTTACTACTGTAGCAACCTCTCCTTATCTTAATTTTGTTGCATTGTTGTGCCAAGTAAAGTCTTTGATAGTAAGGTTCATACTAGATTTGGATTGCTGCGCAGAAACAGATTTCTTGCTGTCACGAATTTGAGCAGTAGTTTCTATAGGTAACTCAGAAAATTCTGCCAATTTATGTGAGTGATCCTCCGATATGTACGCAACTTTCATTCAATTTGAGCATTTTCATCTGAGCAAGTCTGGTGCACCTATAAAATTCGTCTTTACGGACTGTTCTGTTTTGACAGATTCTGCCTTTTATTTTGCATTGCCTGTTTTGCTATGCTTGATGGATTTTTCTATTCCATTAACTTTCAGTAGCTTTGTGCAATGTCCAGAAGTGTTAAGAATGATTATGTCACCTCTGAACATGTGAATTTTGATTATGCACTAACCCTCTAATGAGTTGTTTTGAGTTTGGTGTGGAGGAAGTTTTCAAGGATCAAGAGAGGAGGATGATACAATATGATCAAGGAGAGTGAAAGCTCTAAGCTTGGGGATGCCCCGGTGGTTCATCCCTTCATATTTCAAGAAGACACAAGCATCTAAGCTTGGGGATGCCCAAGGCATCCCCTTCTTCATCGACAACATTATCAGGTTCCTCTAGTGAAACTATATTTTTATTCCATCACATCTTATGTGCTTTACGTGGAGCGTCTGTATGTTTTTGTTTTTGTTTTGTTTGAATAAAGTTGGATCCTAGCATTCATTGTGTGGGAGAGAGACACGCTCCGCTGTTGCATATGGACAAATATGTCCTTAGGCTTTACTCATAATATTCATGGCGAAGGTTGAACTCTTCGTTAAATTGTTATATGGTTGGAAACGGGAAATGCTACATGTGGTAATTGGTATAATATCTTGAATAATGTGATACTTGGAAATTGTTGTGCTCATGTTTAAGCTCTTGCATCATATACCTTGCACCTATTAATGAAGAAATACATAGAGCTTGCTAAAATTTGGTTTGCATGATTGGTCTCTCTAAGGTCTAGATATTTTCTAGTAAGGGTCGAACAACAAGGAAGACAGTGTAGAGTCTTATAATGCTTACAATATGTCTTTTATGTGAGTTTTGCTGTACCGGTTCATACTTGTGTTTGTTTCAAATAACCTTGCTAGCCTAAACCTTGTATTGAGAGGGATTACTTCTCATGCATCCAAAATCCTTGAGCCAAACACTATGCCACTTGTGTCCACCATACCTACCTACTACATGGTATTTCTCCGCCATTCCAAAGTAAATTGCTTGAGTGCTACCTTTAAAATTTATATTTTTTATCTTTGCAATATATAGCTCATGGGACAAATAGCCTAAAAACTATTGTGGTATTGAATATGTACTTATGCATCTTATCTCTTATAAGTTGCTTGTTGAGCGATAACCATGTTCCTGGGGACGCCATCAACACTTTGTTGAATATCATGTGAGTTGCTATGCATGTTCGTCTTGTCTGAAGTAAGGGCGATTTACCATGAGTTGAATGGTTTGAGTATGCATATTGTTAGAGAAGAACATTGGCCGCTAACTAAAGCCATGATTCATGGTGGAAGTTTCAGTTTTGGACAAATATCCTCAACCTCATATGAGAATATTATTTGTTGCTAAATGCTTATGCATTAAAGAGGAGTCCATTATCTGTTGTCTATGTTGTCCCGGTATGGATGTCTAAGTTGAGAATAATCAAAAGCGAGAAATCCAATGCGAGCTTTCTCCTTAGACCTTTGTACAGGCGGCATAGAGGTACCCCTTTGTGACACTTGGTTGAAACATATGTTATGCAATGATAATCCATGTAAATCCAAGCTAATTAGGACAAGGTGCGGGCACTATTGGTATACTATGCATGAGGCTTGCAACTTGTAGGATATAATTTACATGATACATATGCTTTATTACTACCGTTGACAAAATTGTTTCTTGTTTTCAAAATAAAAGCTCTAGCACAAACATAGCAATCAATGCTTCCCTCTGAAGGGCCTTTCTTCTACTTTTATGTTGAGTCAGTTCACCCATTTCCTTCTATCTCAAGAAGCAAACACTTGTGTTAACTGTGCATTGATTACTACATACTTGCATATTGCACTTATTATATTACTTTATGTTGACAACTATCCATGAGATATACATGTTACAAGTTGAAAGCAACCGCTGAAACTTAATCTCCCTTTGTGTTGCTTCAATACCTTTACTTTGAATTTATTGCTTTATGAGTTAACTCTTATGCAAGACTTATTGATGCTTGTCTTGAAAGTACTATTCATGAAAAGTCTTTGTTATATGATTCAATTGTTTACTCATTGCATTTACATTGCTTCGAATCGCTGCATTCATTACATGTGCTTACAATAGTATTGATCAAGATTATGATGGCATGTCACTTCAGAAATTATCTTTGTTATCGTTTACCTACTTGGGACGAGTAGGAACTAAGCTTGGGGATGCTCCAACGTATCGATAATTTCTTATGTTCCATGCTACTTTTATGATGATACTCACATGTTTTATACATACTTTATGTCATATTTATGCATTTTCCGGCACTAACCTATTAACGAGATGCCGAAGAGCCAGTTGCTGTTTTTTGTTTCATAAATCCTAGTAAGGAAATATTCTCGGAATTGGACGAAATCAACGCCCGGGTCTTATTTTTCCACGAAGCTTCCAAGTCCGAAAGGAAACGAGTGGGGCGACGAGATGGCCACACACAGGCGGCGCGGCCCACCTCCCGGCCGCGCGGCCCGGCGTGTGGGCCTCGTGGTGCCCCCGACCTACCCTTCCGCCTACATAAGCCTTCGTCGATAATAGTTCCAGCGAGAGCCACGATACGGAAAACCTTCCAGACGCCGCCGCCGCCAATCCCATCTCGGGATTCAGGAGATCGCCTCCGGCACCCTGCCGGAGAGAGGAATCATCTCCCGGAGGACTCTTCACCGCCATGGTCGCCTCCGGAGTGATGTGTGAGTAGTTGCTGTCCACAACTGGCGCGTGGTTGACGTGGGAGGTGATGTAGCTTTTCTTCGTTCCCCGGCAACGACGCCAGAAAAGTGCTTGATGTCTGCGCGCGCTTCTATTCCTGTAGACAGTGTTGGGCCTCCAAGAGCAGAGGTTTGTAGAACAGCAGCAAGTTTCCCGTAAGTGGATCACCCAAGGTTTATCGAACTCAGGAGGAAGAGGTCAAAGATATCCCTCTCAAGCAACCCCGCAATCACGATACGAAGTCTCTTGTGTCCCCAACACACCTAATGCACTTGTCAGATGTATAGGTGCACTAGTTCGCGAAGAGATAGTGAAATACAAGTGGTATGAATGAATATGAGCAGTAGTAACGCAAAAATAGCTTGCTAGCGTGCAGTTGATGGTAATATTGCAGAAGTAAAAATGCAGAAACAAGAATGTTTATGATTGCGTATTTGGAAACAAGGCCTAGGGATCATACTTTCACTAGTGGACACTCAACATTGATCACATAATAAAACCACTCTACACTCTCTTGTTGGATGATGAACACCATTAATTGTGTAGGGCTACAAGAGCACCTCAATGCCGGAGTTAACAAGCTCCACAACATTCGATGTTCATATTTAAATAACCTTAGAGTGCATGATAGACCAACACAATTATACCGAGTACTAACATAGCATGCACACTGTCACCTTCATACTATGAAAGGAGGAATACATCACATCAATACCATCATAGTAATAGTTAACTTCATAATCTACAAGAGATCACAATCATAAACTACACCAAGTACTACATGATGCACACACTGTCACCATTACATCATGAAGGAGGAATAGAGTACTTTAATAACATCACTAGAGTAGCACATAGATGAATAGTGATACAAAACTCATATGAATCTCAATCATGTAAGGCAGCTCATGAGATCATTGTATTGAAGTACATAGGAGAGAGATTAACCACATAGCTACCGGTACAGCCCTTAGCCTCGATGGAGAATTACTCCCTCCTCATGGGAGACAACAAGGATGAAGATGGCGGTGGTGTTGATGGAGATGCCTTCCGGGGCACTTCGTCCCGGCGGCGTGCCGGAACAGACTCATGTCTCCCGCATCTTGGCTTCGCGATGGCGGCGCTCTGGAAGGTTTCTCGTACCGTGGCTTATTCGTCTCGAAGATTTAGGTCGGGAGGCTTAAATAGGCGAGAGGTGGAGTCGGAAGGTTACGGGGCGCCACACAATAGGGGCGCGCCCCCTTGGCCCACGCCGCCACCGTGGTGGGCCTGTGGCTCCCGTGGTCCCTCTCCTGTTCCGGAAGCTTCGTGGAATTATAAGATACCGGGCGTTGATTTCGTCCAATTCCGAGAATATTTCCTTACTAGGATTTCTGAAACCAAAACAGCAGAAAACAGGAACTGGCACTTCGGCATCTCGTCAATAGGTTAGTTCTGGAAAATGCATAAAATCATCATAAAGTGTGAACAAAACATGTAGGTATTGTCATAAAACAAGCATGGAACATAAGAAATTATCGATACGTTGGAGACGTATCAGTAGTTCACCCCTGGACTATGGGTCCATAGCAGTAGCTAGATGGTCGTCTTCTCCTAATTGTGCTATCATTGTTAGATCTTGTGAGCTGCCTAACATGATCAAGATCATCTATTTGTAATGCTACATGTTGCGTTTGTTGGGATCCGATGAATATGGAATACTATGCTATGTTGATTATCAATCTATCTATGTGTTGTTTATGATCTTGCATGCTCTCCGTTATTAGTAGAGGCTCTGGCCAAGTCGTTGCTTGTAACTCCAAGAGGGAGTATTTATGCTAGATAGTGGGTTCATGCCTCCATTAAATCAGGGACAGACAGAAAGTTCTAAGGTTGTGGATGTGTTGCCACTAGGGATAAAACATCAATACTATGTCTAAGGATGTATTTGTTGATTTCATTACGCACCATACTTAATGCAATTGTCTGTTGTTTGCAACTTAATACTGGAGGGGGTTCGGATGATAACCTGAAGGTGGACTTTTTAGGCATAGATGCATGCTGGATAGCGGTCTATGTACTTTGTCGTAATGCCCAATTGAATTTCACAATACTCATCATAACATGTATGTGCATGGTCATGCCCTCTTTATTTGTCAATTGCCCAACTGTAATTTGTTCACCCAACATGCTATTTATCTTATGGGAGAGACACCACTAGTGAACTGTGGACCCCGGTCCATTCTTTTACATCAAATACAATCTACTGCAATACTCTTTACTGTTTTCGCAAACATCATCATCCACACTATACATCTAATCCTTTGTTACAGCAAGCCGGTGAGATTGACAACCTCACTGTCACGTTGGGGCAAAGTAATTTGGTTGTGTTGTGCAGGTTCCATGTTGGCGCCGGAATCCCTGGTGTTGCGCCGCACTACACTCCGTCACCAACAACCTTCACGTGTTCCTTGACTCCTACTGGTTCGATAAACCTTGGTTTCTTACCGAGGGAAAACTTGCCGCTGTACGCATCACACCTTCCTCTTGGGGTTCCCAACGGACGAGTGCTTTACCGTCACAAGGAAGCTACTTTATGGCGACGTTGCAATCCCACGTCAACTCCCACGTCAGCAACATGCACTGCAAACACGATTTTTCTCAAAAGAAATGTCGGTTAGTCCCACAATGTGCTCACCCTTTAGGAGTTGTTTAAGATTTCTCATGTTAACATGACCAAGGTGGCGATGCCACAACCAACCTTCGTCATGCTTGGCCGCCATTAGACATGTGGAGGGAGAGGAGCTCTCTTTCGAGAGGTCAACCACGTAAAGGTTGTTCTCCACATATCCAACAAGGACCAATTTGAGATTGTCACTCCTAAAGACTTTCACACAATAATTAGTAAAATATGAATTGTAACCGGCATCGGCAAGATGATATATAGAAAGTAAGTTATAGCCAAGGGATTCAACAAGCATGACCGTCTCAAGGCACAAGTCCTTAGAGATTGCCACCTTGCCATACCCAAGTACCTTTCCCTTTGAATTGTCACCAAAGGTGATGCTTGACTTCTTGTTGATATCTTCAATGAATTGATCAAGCACACCTCTTCCTCCGGTCATATGATTGGTGCATCCACTATCAAACACCCATTTTGGACCACCGGAGGAATACCCCTACAAAATCAAGTAGAGGATTTAGGAACCCATCGATTAATGGGTTCCTTTGCAATGGCAACAATATCTTTTGGTACCCAAATTGAGTACTCTCTATAAGCATAGCCATTAGGAGGGCCAACATAGTTAGCATAGACATCACCATAATAATCTACAAATAAAGCATAGTGATCGTTTGGCCCCGTGCGGTCACCACTAGTGGCTTTGCCCTTTGAGACTTTGCCATTCTTAGCGGGTTTCTCCTTCTTGTAGTTGTTCTTCTTGTAGGACTTGGGAGCATATCCAAGTCCAAACTTTTGATTGTTTGACCTTTGCTTACTCAAGAGGTCATCCAATCCCATCTTGTTCTTGGCGGTGGTGAACTTTGCAAGTTCCTTTGTTAACCTAACATTTTCCTCAAGAATAGATGCTTGCTCACAAGAAGATTCATTAGGATGATAGTCGAGACCATATTTGGTCACCAAGGATTCAAGATATGCATTGGTCTCAACATGCAAAGAGAGTTCCTCTTGTAAACGAACATGTTCCTCAACAAGTTTAGCATGCTCACTAGTAAAGGAGGTGGAGGAACTAGCAAGCTTTTCAACAACAATGGGATCCTTCATTGATCCAAGAGCCTTTTTGTAGGTTTCTTGGAGTAGGTCATGGTTCTCTCCAAGTTTCTTGAGCTCATCCTTAACAAGCTTGTTAGCTCTTTCAAGGTGGTCAAGATCCCTAGTGAGAGAAGCATGAGCAACTTCAAGTTCCTCCTTTGAGGCATTGAGCTCTTGAGTCAATGATTGAGCCCTATCAATAGTTTCTAGGTCCTTAACTTTATCAAGTTCATAAGTTTCAATTTGTTGCTTAAGACCTTGAGATATGCACCTTTCGGTTTTTAGCTCTTGTCTTAGGAGATTGAATCTCCGATCTTTTTCATTCAATTGATATTCTAATTCCTCAAGGGACTCATCCTTTTCTTTGAGGGAGTCTGATACATCTCCAACGTATCGATAATTTCTTATGTTCCATGCTTGTTTTATGACATTACTTACATGTTTTGTTCACACTTTATGATGATTTTATGCGTTTTCCGGAACTAACCTATTGACAAGATGCCAAAGTGCCAGTTCCTATTTTCTGCTGTTTTGGTTTCAGAAATCCTAGTAAGGAAATATTCTCGGAATTGGACGAAATCAACGCCCAGCATCTTATAATTCCACGAAGCTTCCAGAACACCCGAGAGGGACTAGAGGAGGGCCACAGGGGGCCCACACGTGTGCCCGGCGCAGCCAAGAGGGGGGCCGCGCCCCCCTATTGTGTGGCGCCCCGTCAGCCTTCCGACTCCGCCTCTTCGCCTATTTAAGCCGTCCTGACCTAAATCTTCGATACGAATAAGCCACGGTACGAGAAACCTTCCAGAGCCGCCGCCATCGCGGGCCAAGATCCGGGGGACAGAGTCTCTCGCACGCCGCCGGATGGGGAAGTGCCCCCGAAGGCATCTCCATCAACACCACCGCCATCTTCATCACCGCTGCTGTCTCCCATGAGGAGGGAGTAGTTCTCCATCGAGGCTAAGGGTTGTACCGGTAGCTATGTGGTTAATCTCTCCTATGTACTTCAATACAATGATCTCATGAGCTGCCTTACATGATTGAGATTCATATGATGAGCTTTGTATCACTATTAATCTATGTGCTACTCTAGTGATGTTATTAAAGTACTCTATTCCTCCTCCATGATGTAATGGTGACAGTGTGTGCATCATGTAGTACTTGGCGTAGTTTATGATTGTGATCTCTTGTAGATTATGAAGTTAAGTATTACTATGATGGTATTGATGTGATCTATTCCTCCTTTCATAGTGTGATGGTGACAGTGTGCATGCTATGATAGTACTTGGTATAATTGTGTTGATCTATCATGCACTCTAAGGTTATTTAAATATGAATATCGAATGTTGTGGAGCTTGTTAACTCCGGCATTGAGGTGCTCTTGTAGCCCTACACAATTAGTGGTGTTCATCATCCAACAAGAGAGTGTAGAGTGGTTTTATTATGTGATCAATGTTGAGAGTGTCCACTAGTGAAAGTATGATCCCTAGGCCTTGTTTCCAAATACTGCAATCATCGCTTGTTTACTGTTTTCCTGCATCTCTACTTCCCCGCAATATCTCCCACATCAACGCACGCCAGCAAGCACTTTTCTCGTGCCGTTACACGCTCATATTCATTCATACCACTTGTATTTCACTATCTCTTCGAACTAGTGCACCTATACATCCGACAAGTGTATTAGGTGTGTTGGGGACACAAGAGACTTCTTGTATTGTGGTTGCAGGGTTGCTTGAGAGGGATATCTTTGACCTCTTCCTCCCTGAGTTCGATAAACCTTGGGTGATCCACTTAAGGGAAACTTGTTGCTGTTCTACAAACCTCTGCTCTTGGAGGCCCAACACTGTCTACAGGAATAGAAGCGCGCGTAGACATCAAGCACTTTTCTGGCGCCGTTGCCGGGGAACGAAAAGCTACACATTTCCTCCCTCGTCAACCACGCGCCAGTCCTGGACAGCAAGCACTTTTCTGGCGCCGTTGCCGGGGAACGAAAAGCCACACACAGAGATTTCCTCCCTCGTCAACCACGCGCCAGTCCTGGGCATCAAGCACTTTTCTGGCGCCGTTGCCGGGGAGGTAAGGTAAAAGGTATTCACATCTTCCGACTACTAAGCTATTTCCTAGCACTGTTGCCGGTGTGTGAGTGCTCGAAGCTATTTCCTTTAGATCCTGCAATTGCATCTTTTTGTTTCTTGTTTTTCACTAGTTAGGCATAATGGAAAACAACAGTGAGCTTCTTAATCTATTTCCTGAGTTAAGACATGGATGGTTTGATGCGAAAATTAAAAAACCTATGGAACATATTAGTATGAATGCTTTGAACACCATTGTTGCTAATGATATGGAAAATTCTAAGCTTGGGGAAGCTGGTTTTGATGAGCATGATATTTTTAGTCCCCCAAGCATTGAGGAGAAAATTTTCTTTGATGATACTTTGCCTCCTATTTATGATGATTATAATGATAGTGGTCTTTTGGTGCCATCTACTATGGAGAGTAAATTTTGTTATGATTATACTATGCCTCCTACACTTGATGAGAATAATAATGATAGCTACTTTGTTGAATTTGCTCCCACTACAATTAATAAAAATGACTATGCTTATGTTGGGAGTAGTAATTATTTTATGCATGAGACTCATGATAAGAATGCTTTATGTGATAGTTATATTGTTGAGTTTTCTCATGATGCTACTGGAAATTATTATGAGAGAGGAAAATATGGTTGTAGAAATTTTCATGTTACTAAAACACCTCTCTATATGCTGAAATTTTTGAAGCTACACTTGTTTTATCTTCCTATGCTTATTGCATTATGCCTACATGACTTGTTTATTTACAAGATTCCTTTTCATAGGAAGCATGTTAGGCTTAAATTTGTTTTGAATTTGCCTCTTGATGCTCTCTTTTGCTTCAAATACTATTTCTTGCGAGTGCATCATTAAAACTGCTGAGCCCATCTTAATGGCTATAAAGAAAGAACTTCTTGGGAGATAACCCATGTGTTTATTTTACTACAGTACTTTGTTTTATATTTGTGTCTTGGAAGTTGTTACTACTGTAGAAACCTCTCCTTATCTTTATTTTATTGCATTGTTGTGCCAAGTAAAGTCTTTGATAGTAGAGTTGATACTAGATTTGGATTACTGCGCAGAAACAGATTTCTGTCTGTTATGAAATTGAGTCGCCCCGTCTGTAGGTAACTCAGAAATATATGCCAATTTACGTGCGTGATCCTCAGATATGTACGCAACTTTCATTCAATTTGAGCATTTTCATCTGAGCAAGTTTAGTGCCCCAAAAAAATTCGTCTTTACGGACTGTTCTGTTTTGACAGATTCTGCCTTTTATTTCGCATTGCCTCTTTTGCTATGTTGGATGGATTTCTTTGTTCCATTAACTTTCAGAAGCTTTTTGCAATGTCCAGAAGTGTTAAGAATGATTGTGTCACCTCTGAACATGTGAAGTTTTGATTATGCACTAACCCTCTAATGAGTTTGTTTCGAGTTTGGTGTGGAGGAAGTTTTCAAGGGTCAAGAGAGGAGGATGATATATGATTAAGAAGAGTGAAAAGTCTAAGCTTGGGGATGCCCCGGTGGTTCATCCCTGCATATTTCAAGAAGATTCAAGCATCTAAGCTTGGGGATGCCCAAGGCATCCCCTTCTTCATCAACAATTTATCAGGTTTCTTCTAGTGAAACTATATTTTTATTCCATCACACCTTATGTACTTTACTTGGAGCGTCTGTATGTTTTTATTTTCGTTTTTGTTATTTTCATTCTCTGAATAAATGCTTGTGTGGGAGAGAGACACGCTCCGCTGTTGCATATGAACACACGTGTTCTTAGCCTTATTCTTAATGTTCATGGCGAAGGTTGAAACTGCTTCGTTCATTGTTATATGGTTGGAAATAGAAAATGCTACATGTGGTAAATTGGTATAATGTCTTGAATAATTTGATACCTGGCAATTGTTGTGCTCATATAGATCATGTTTAATCTCTTGCATCATATACTTTGCACCTATTAGTGAAGAAATACATAGAGCTTGTTAAATTTGGTTTGCATGATTGGTCTCTCTAAAAGTCTAGATATTTTCTGGTGAGGGTTTGAACAACAAGGAAGATAGTGTAGAGTCTTATAATGCTTGCAATATGTTCTTATGTAAGTTTTGCTGTACCGGTTCATACTTGTGTTTGCTTCAAACAACCTTGCTAGCCTAAAACTTGTATTGAGAGGGAATACTTCTCGTGCATCCAAAATCCTTGAGCCAAAAACTGTGCCATTTGTGTCCACCATACCTACCTACTACATGGTATTTTCTGCCATTCCAAGTAAATACTTCGTGTGCTACCTTTAAACAATTCAAAATGCTTCTTAATTTGTGTCAATGTTTTATAGCTCATGAGGAAGTATGTGGTGTTTTATCTTTCAATCTTGTTGGGCAACTTTCACCAATGGACTAGTGGATTCATCCGCTTATCCAATAATTTTGCAAAAAGAGCTGGCAATGGGTTCCCAGCCCCAATTAATTAACTTCATTAATAATTCTCTTCACATGTTTTGCTCTGATTCATCAGTAAGCAACTTAATTTTGCAAATAGACACTCCTCCATGGTATGAGATTGTTGGAAGGCACCCGAGGATTCGGTTAGCCATGGCTTGTGTAAGCAAAGGTTGGGAGGAGTGTCACCTATAAATAAAAACTAAAGTACATGTGTAAACAAAAGAGAAGAGGGATGATCTACCTTGCTGGTAGAGATAACGTCCTTCATGGGAGCCGCTCTTTGAAAGTCTGCCTGGCAAGGGGGTTAGAGTACCCACTACCATTCGTTGACAACAACAAACACCTCTCAAAATTTTACTTTTATGCTCTCTATATGATTTTAAAACTTGAAAAGCTCTAGCACATGATTTATCCCTGCTTCCCTCTGCGAAGGGCCATTCTTTTACTTATTGTTGAGTCAGTTCACCTACTTCTTTCTGTCTTAGAAGCAAACACCTGTGTTAACTGTGCATTGATTCTTACATGCTTGCATATTTGCATTCATCATATTACTTTATGTTGACAATATCCATGAGATATACATGTTGAAAGTTGAAAGCAACCGCTGAAACTTAATCTTCCTTTGTGTTGCTTCAATGCCTTTATTTAGAATCTATTGCTTTATGAGTTAGCTCTTATGCAAGACTTATTGATACTTGTCTTGAAAGTACTATTCATGAAAAGTCTTTGCTATATGATTCAGTTGTTTAATCATTGTCTTTACCATTGCTTTGAATCGCTGCATTCATCTCATATGCTTTACAATAGTATGATCTAGATTATTTTGGTAGCATGTCACTTCAGAAATTATCTTTGTTATCATTTACCTACTCGGGATGAGTAGGAACTAAGCTTGGGGATGCTGATACGTCTCCAACATATCGATAATTTCTTATGTTCCATGCTTGTTTTATGACATTACTTACATGTTTTGTTCACACTTTATGATGATTTTATGCGTTTTCCGGAACTAACCTATTGACAAGATGCCGAAGTGCCGCTGTTTTCGCTGTTTTTGGTTTCAGAAATCCTAGTAAGGAAATATTCTCGAATTGGACGAAATCAACGCCCAAGATCTTATAATTCCACGAAGCTTCCAGAACACCCGAGAGGGACTAGAGGAGGGCCACAGGGGGCCCACACGTGTGCCCGGCGCGGCCAAGAGGGGGGCCGCGCCCCCTATTGTGGCGCCCCCGTCAGCCTTCCGACTCCGCCTCTTCGCCTATTTAAGCCGTCCTGACCTAAATCTTCGATACGAATAAGCCACGGTACGAGAAACCTTCCAGAGCCGCCGCCATCGCGAAGCCAAGATCTGGGGGACAGAAGTCTCTGTTCCGGTGATGACCCACAAGTATAGGGGGTGTATCTTAGTATCTTCGATAAGTAAGAATGTCGATCCCAACGAGGAGCAGAAGGTGTTGACAAGCAGTTTCGATGAAGGGTTCACTGTAAATGCTCACAGACAAGTATTCAGGGGGTTTTGATGTAGCAGATGAATAAAGTACGAGTAAGTAAAGTGCGAGAGTAACAATTGCAGCGAGTGGCCCAATCCTTTTTAGCACAAAGGACAAGCCGGTTTGTTTACTTATAATGACCAAACGTTCTCGAGGACACACGGGATTTTAGTCTAGTGCTTTCGCTACATATGGCTAACTAATCTTCATTGTTTTGATAAGTGTTGTGTGGGTGAACCTACGCTAATGTACCGCCCTTCCTAGGACTAATACATACTTGTGATTATACCCCTTGCAAGCATCCGCAACTACACGAAAGTAATTAAGATAAATCTAACCACAGCCTTAAACTCTGAGATCCTGCTATCCCTCCTGCATCGATATACCAACGGGGCTCAGTGTTTCACTCCGGCAACCCCGCAATTGGCAATCGAGTACAAGATGCATTCCCCTAGGCCCATAAAGGTGAAGTGTCGTGTAGTCGACGTTCACACGACACCACTAGAAGAATAACACCACAACTTAAATATCATAACATTGAATATTACTCAACCATACTTCACTACTAACATTTAGACTTCACCCATGTCCTCAAGAACTAAACGAACTACTCACGAGACATCATATGGAACATGATCAGAGGTGATATGATGATGAATAACAATCTGAACATAAACCTGGTTCAATGGTTTCACTCAATAGCATCAATAACAAGTAGAAATCAACACCGGGAGAGTTTCCCTATCAAACAATCAAGATCAAACCCAAATTGCTACAGCGGTGACGATGTGCAGCGGTGGAGACGGCGGTGATGATGATGATGATGGTGATGGAGATGATGTCCAGCTCGATGACGGTGACGATGGCGTCGATTTCCCCCTCCGGGAGGGAATTTCCCCGGCGGAACTCAGCCTGCCGGAGAGCTCTTTTCTCTCTGTTCTCCGCCTCGCAGAGGCGGCTGTGACGCTCCACGACTCTTTTCCTGGGGCTTAGGTTTTCGGGACGAAGGCGTACGCGAAGAAAAGGAGGCGAGAGGGGCTGTGGGCCCCTCCTCACTGGGCGGCGCGGCCAGGCCCTGGGCCGCGCCGGCCTATGGGGTGGGCCCACCTCAGGCCCCCTCGGCTCCCTCTTCTGGCTACCTTCGTCATCTGGAAAAATAGGATTTTTGGTATAATTTCCTTCGACTGTTGATCTTCCAAAATTTTGCATTCTGATGGTGCTTTTTCCAGCAGAATCCTGGCTCCGGTGCTCGATCCTCCAATAATCATGAAACATGCAAAATAGATGAAATAACATAAGTATTATGTCCAAATATGAAATATATCAATGAATAACAGAAATTATGATATAAAATAGTGATGCAAATTGGACGTATCAACTCCCCCAAGCTTAGACTTCGCTTGTCCCCAAGCGAAACTGAACTCGGTAAACAAGACCACATGTTTATGGAGTGAAGAGTCAATAAATAAAATACGGACAAGAAGCATCATATTCATTCACACAAGACATTCTAGTAAACATCTTCCTCATATAACTCAACTTGAAACAAGTATAAGGTAATCACAAATAAAGGTGCATAAGAAATCATAGTTGGTGATGGCAAACTTCGTTCTTGGTCAGAGAACAATTAACAGGTTATATTTATCTATCGAGCAACGCTCTCATGTTAAAGTTTATATGGCACAACTTGCATACTCAATCTTAATAATCTCCTCATGATCATTGATAACTTGCAAAGCTATATTCATTCAGATAAAACTTGTACTAAACAAGGAAGAATAAAAGACATGATGAAGCAAATCACAATATAATGGTTTGATCACAACAACTCAAATGCTTGCTTAAGATGGAGGGAAATAGGTTTACTGACTCAACATAAAGTAAAAGACAGGCCCTTCGCAGAGGGAAGCAGGGATTAAATCATGTGCTAGAGCTTTTTCAGTTTTGAAATCATATAAAGAGAATAAAAGTAACATTTTGAGAGGTGTTTGTTGTTGTCAACGACTGGTAGCGGGTACTCTAACCCCCTTGCTAGACAAACCTTCAAAGAGCGGCTCCCATTTTATTTTTATTTTGTGTGGCACTCCTTCCAACCTTTTTTTCACAAACCATGGCTAACCGAATCCTCGGGTGCCTGCCAACAATCTCATACCATGAAGGAGTGCCTTTTTATTTTAGTTTTATTATGATGACACTCCCCCAACCTTTGCTTACACAAGCCATGGCTAACCGAATCCTTCGGGTGCCGTCCATCAATCACATACCATGGAGGAGTGTCTATTTAGCTTAATTAATTTGGGACTGGGAATCCCATTGCCAACTCTTTTTGCAAAGTTATTGGATAAGCGGATGAAGCCACTAGTCCATTGGTGAAAGTTGCCCAACAAGATTGAAAGATAAAACACCACATACTTCCTCATGAGCTATAAAACATTGACACAAATAAGAGATAGTAAATTTTGAATTGTTTAAAGGTAGCACACGAAGTATTTACTTGGAATGGCAGGAAATACCATGTAGTAGGTAGTTATGGTGGACACAAATGGCATAGGTTTTGGGTTAAGGTTTGGATGCACGAGAAGTATTCCCTCTCAGTACAGGTCTTTGGCTAGCAAGGTTAATTAGCAAGCATAAGAGTCGAGGGAAACAAACAAATATACATGTGATAGAAACAATCATGCAACTTCCTTGTAAGCACAAACAATTTTAACTTCAGAATAATAAGCTATGATAGCGTGTATACACACGTCCGTTGGGAACCCCAAGAGGAAGGTGTGATGCGTACAGCAGCAAGTTTTCCCTCAGAAAGAAACCAAGGTTTATCGAACCAGTAGGAGCCAAGAAGCACGTTGAAGGTTGATGGCGGCGAGATGTAGTGCGGCGCAACACCAGGGATTCCGGCCAATGTGGAACCCGCACAACACAACCAAAGTACTTTGCCCCAATGAAGCAAAGTGAGGTTGTCAATCTCACCGGCTTGCTGTAACAAAGGATTAGATGTATAGTGTGGATGATGATTGTTTGCAGAAAATAGTAGAACAAGTATTGCAGTAGATTGTATTCGATGTAAAAGAATGGACCGGGGTCCACAGTTCACTAGAGGTGTCTCTCCCATAAGATAAATAGCATGTTGGGTGAACAAATTACAGTTGGGCAATTGACAAATAGAGAGGGCATGACAATGCACATACATGATATGATGAATATTGTGAGATTCAATTGGGCATTACGACAAAGTACATAGACCGCTATCCAACATGCATCTATGCCTAAAAAGTCCACTTTCAGGTTATCATCCGAACCCCTTCCGGTATTAAGTTGCAAGCAACAGACAATTGCAATGGTTCGTAATGTAATCAATAACTATATCCTCGAACATAGCATCAATGTTTTATCCCTAGTGGCAACATCACATCCACAACCTTAGAACTTTCTGTCACTGTCCCAGATTTAATGGAGGCATGAACCCACTATCGAGCATAAATACTCCCTCTTGGAGTTACTAGCAAAAACTTGGCCAGAGCCTCTACTAACAACGGAGAGCATGCAAGATCATAAACAACACATAGGTAATAGATTGATAATCAACATAACATAGTATTCTCTATCCATTGGATCCCAACAAACACAACATATAGCATTACAGATAGATGATCTTGATCATGTTAGGTAGCTCACAAGATCCGACAATGAAGCACATGAGGAGAAGACAACCATCTAGCTACTGCTATGGACCCATAGTCCAAGGGTGAACTACTCACTCATCAATCCGGAGGCGACCATGGCGGTGTAGAGTCCTCCGGGAGATGAATCCCCTCTCCGGTGCCGGAGGCGATCTCCTGAATCCCCCGAGATGGGATTGGCGGCGGCGGCGTCTCGTAAGGCTCTGGCACTGGGGGTTTCACGACGGAGGCTTTAAGTAGGCGGAAGGGCAACGCGGGTGCCACACGAGGGCCCCACACGCCGGGCCGCGCGGCTAGGCCGGGCCGCGCACCTGTGGCGGCGCCGTGGCCCCACTTCCTTTCCCCCGGTCTTAAGCTTTGTGCAAAAATAGGACCCTGGGCGTTGATTTCGTCCAATTCCGAGAATATTTCCTTACTAGGATTTCTGAAACCAAAAACAGCAGAAAACAACAACTAGCTCTTTGGCATCTCGTTAATAGGTTAGTGCCGGAAAATGCATAATAATGACATATAATGTGTATAAAACATGTGAGTATCATCATAAAAGTAGCATGGAACATAAGAAATTATAGATACGTTTGAGACGTATCACTAACAAGAAAGAAAGATAATGAAACAACTACATGTATTTCTCTTTTCTACTTAAACCTCAAAGTTTTGTTGCTATTGACCAATGCTAAGTTTGCCAAAACCAAATAGATTTATTTAGTGCTCCCAAAGTGGTACCAATACTAATAACAAGATCAATCATATAATAAGGATTGCAAACTAAAATAAGATGTGCAATATGTAAATGATAAGACTTCTCATTAATATTCCATAACGATAACTCACACCAAGGGATACATAGACAAACTAAAGGAGAGATACTTCCACACTGCAACCCATCTTATATGATAACTTCCCTACTCATGATATGACACTATTTGATAGTAAAAAGTAAAAGGTAGTGATGATGTGATACCGCGGCACTCCCCCAAGCTTGGAACAAACCAAGGGGATGCCAATACCGATGATGAATTACTCCTTTGGCGATGGTGGTGATGAATTCCCAACAAGCTTCTCCACAAGCTCCTGAAGCTCATCAATCTTGTACATGAGGTTGCGGATCATCTCCGAATTGTGCTCGACGCGATTAAGAAGTATGTCCGACGGCGAGTCCCAATTCTTGGAGTTATTTCCCCACCCTTCAGCTTCAGGCTTCGTCCTTCCTGCAGTGTTAGAACGATCTATATCCCAATTGCTAGGCAATGCTGCCTTGGGAGTCCTTTCAATTTGATTATTGTAGATTAGATTGCGGAAGGGATGGTAAGTGCCTGAAGAAGATGTCTTTGGAGCTAGGTAATGACGTGGAACTCCTCCTCCGGTGCTAATCCGTGCACTCTTCTTGGCGTTGAACGGGTTTGACACCACTCCGATGCTTGCAATGGTGGTGCGCGGGCGTACTCGCGGAACTTCTTCGACTTCCTCTTCATCCTCCTTGACTTCTTCCTTCAACTCGGGGTCTTGGATACCTTCCTCCGAAGGCTCCTTGTCCTTGTTGTTGGAGACCATGGTGCTCCTAGATTGAAAATAGATCCTGGCAGAAACAGCTCAAAACAAAACACGTCGAGAAAACAATATACGGACCTCCAGGGGTCCGGGGGATTATATAGCAAAAATTTTCACAACAAACGGAAAGTACCAGGTCGAACCAGAGTCGGAGAGGGGCGACGAGGCGGTGTCCTCATAGGGTGCCGCGGCCAGCGGGGCCCGCCGCCTATGGGGCACGCCCTCGTGCGTCTCCTCCACTCCGTTTCGATCTCGTAATTTTTCATAATTTCCAAAAACAGGAAAAATATTGTTCGGAAAGTAAATTGCGAACTTTTCATTACCAGTACTGTTACCTATTCAAAGTCGAGTTCTGGCGGACTGTCAATTTGTCCTTTGATGAAAGCCTCCGGTGTTTCCACTCGAATAATATCAACATCAACATTATAAGAATCACCCGAGATATAATGCTTGAGTCTTTGTCCATTCACCACTTGTGTGGCATTACCTTGGAGAGAGCTAATTTTAATTGCTCCTGAACGATACACCTCCTCAACAACATATGGTCCTTCCCATTTCGAGAGTAATTTCCCTGCAAAGAATCTGAGACGAGACCGATACAATAGGACTTTATCCCCAATATTAAATTCTCTTTTGATAATCCTTCTATCATGCCATTTTTTAACTTTCTCTTTAAAGAGTTTAGCATTTTCATAAGCTTCACTTCTCCATTCATCTAAAGAACTCAATTGCAGCAACCTCTTATTACCGGCAAGTTTAGGATCTTTATTTAATTCTCTAACTGCCCAATAAGCCTTGTGCTCTAGTTCTAAAGGTAAATGACAAGCTTTCCCATAAACCATTTTATAAGGTGACATTCCCATGGGGTTTTTATAAGCAGTTCTATAAGCCCATAGTGCTTCCTTCAATTTACTAGCCCAATTCTTTCTAGTTTTATTAACAGTCTTTTGCAAGATAGATTTAATTTCTCTATTTGATAGTTCTACTTGCCCACTAGTTTGAGGATGATAAGCGGAAGCAATTCTATGATTAATGCCATATTTAGCAAGAGTTTTTCTAAAACCACCATGAATAAAATGAGAACCTCCATCAGTCATAATATATCTAGGAACTCCAAATCGAGGAAAAATAATATCTAAAAGCATTCTTAAAGAGGTCTCACCATCAGCACTTTTTGTAGGTATGGCTTCCACCCATTTAGTAACATAATCAACAGCAACAAGTATATGAGTGTTACCTTCTAAAGAGGGAAAAGGTCCCATGAAGTCAAATCCCCAACAATCGAACGGTTCAATAACAAGAGTATAATTCATAGGCATTTCATTGCGTCTGGAGATATTACCAACCCTTTGGCATTCATCACAAGATAAAATAAACTTCCTTGCATCTTTGAAGAGAGTTGGCCAATAAAAACCTGATTGTAGAACCTTTTGCGCGGTTCTATCTCCGGCGTGATGTCCTCCATAAGCACTCCCATGAAATTTACTCAATATCTCCTGCTGTTCATATTCGGGAACACATCTTCGC
The DNA here is from genome assembly GCA_030979885.1 of Lolium multiflorum. Classification (NCBI taxonomy): domain Eukaryota; kingdom Viridiplantae; phylum Streptophyta; class Magnoliopsida; order Poales; family Poaceae; genus Lolium; species Lolium multiflorum. The sequence continues at coordinate 268,571,640 of CM061748.1, read as the reverse complement.
ATAATACCATCCACTCCTTCTTTATATAAGTGTGGGTCATCCCAAAAATAATGCCTCAAGTCATAAAAGAATTTCCTCCTTTGCTGAGCTGAAAAGGTCGGAGGCAAGTACTTGGAAACAATAAAGTTAGCATAATCAGCATACCAAGGACTGTCTCGCGAGCTCACTTTTATTACAGCCAATTGTTCATTTGGAAAACTATCATTGACAGGAACAGGATCATAAGCAATATTTTCCAATCTAGACAAATTATCAGCAACAGGATTATCAGCACCTTTCCTATCTACAATATGTAAATCAAATTCTTGCAACAGAAGCACCCATCTAATAAGCCTTGGCTTAGCATCTTTCTTTTGCATAAGGTATCTGATTGCAGCATGATCAGTATGAATAGTAACTTTTGAATCAACAATATAAGATCTAAACTTGTCACAAGCAAAGACTACAGCTAACAATTCTTTTTCAGTAGTAGCATAATTTCTTTGAGCAGCATCAAGAGTTTTACTAGCATAATGAATAACATTCAATTTTTTATTTACTCGCTGTCCAAGAACAGCGCCTACAGCAAAATCACTAGCATCACACATAATTTCAAATGGTAAGTTCCAATCAGGAGGTTCAACTATAGGAGTAGTTGTTAAGGCTTTCTTTAGAGTTTCAAAAGCTTCCTTACAATCATCATCAAAAACAAAAGGTACATCTTTTTGAAGAAGATTAGTAAGAGGCTTTGAAATCTTAGAGAAGTCTTTAATAAACCTCCTATAAAACCCAGCATGACCAAGAACACTACGAATACCTTTAACATCCCTAGGATAGGGCATCTTCTCAATTGCTTCAACTTTAGCTCTATCAACTTCAATACCTCTCTCGGAAATTTTATGTCCCAATACAATTCCTTCATTAACCATAAAGTGGCATTTCTCCCAATTAAGAACAAGGTTAGTTTCTTCACATCTCTGCAAAACTTTATCAAGGTTCCGCAAACAATTATCAAAAGAATTCCCATAGACAGAAAAATCATCCATGAATACCTCTACAATACTCTCGCAAAAGCCATGAAAAATAGCAGACATGCATCTTTGAAAAGTAGCAGGAGCATTACATAGGGACAAGTGAAAGTGGTTTTCTCTTGATCCTTAGTTTTAACAGCAATTTGTGAAAACCCAGAATAACCATCAAGAAAGCAAAAATGAGTATTTTTAGATAACCTTTCTAACATTTGATCAATAAAAGGCAAAGGATAATGATCTTTCTTAGTAACTTTATTAACTTTACGAAAATCAATGCACATTCTATAACCTACAACTACTCTTTGAGGTATGAGCTCATCATTATCATTAGGCACAACAGTCATTCCTCCTTTCTTAGGAACACAATGCACAGGACTAACCCATCTACTATCAGCAATAGGATATATAATACCAGCTTCAAGAAGTCTTAATACCTCATTTCTTACCACATCCTTCATCTTAGGAATTAAACGACGCTGAGGTTCAACAACAGGCTTTGCATCATCTTCCATATTAATGGCGTGTTGGCAAATAGAGGGAGAAATCCCCTTCAAGTCATCAAGAGTGTAGCCAATAGCATCCTCGGTGTTTCTTCAATATTTCCAATAACCTTTCTTCTTCAAACTCTGTAAGCTTAGAACTAATAATAACAGGATATATTTTCTTATCATCAATATGAGCATATTTAAGATTATCAGGTAATGGTTTTAAATCAAAGACAGGATCTTCCTTTGGTGGCGGTGTTGTACCCAGATCTTCTACCGGTAAATCATGCTTAAGAATAGGTTGACGGAGAAAAATTTCATCAAGCTCATTTCTTTCTTCCCTAAAAACTTCACTCTCACTATTCTCCAAATGTTGCTGCAAAGGATTATTAGGAGCAAGAGCAATAGATGCACACTGTTCAACTCTAAAATCATTATTAGGCAAATCAGCTTTATAAGGAGTTTTGGTAAATTTAGAGAAGTTAAACTCATAAGATTCACCAGCAAATTTAGTCAAAATTTTCTCTTTCTTGCAATCTATAATAGCTCCACAAGTGTTTAGAAAAGGTCTACCAAAAATGATAGGACAATATTCACTAGCAGCAGAACCAAGTACCAAAAAGTCAGCAGGATATTTAATCTTACCACATAGAACTTCCACATCTCGAACAATACCAATTGGAGAGATAGTTTCTCTATTAGCCAGCTGAATAACCACATCAATATCCTCAAGTTCACAAGAACCAATTTCGTGCATAATCTCCGTGTAAAGCTCATAAGGAATAGCACTAACACTTGCACCCATATCGCATAAACCATAATAACAATGATCACCAATTCTAACAGATAGCATAGGAACACTAGCTTGCTTGGGTTTATTAGGATGTGAAACAATATTAGAAGCATCTTCACAGAAAATAATATGACCATCCTCCACATTTTCAGTCACAAGATCTTTAACTATTGCAACAGCAGGTTCAACTTTTATTTGTTCTTCAGGTTCTATAGGTTTCTTTTCACTTTTATGAACCGCACTATTTATAACAGAGTACTCCCTCATTTTAGCAGGGAAAGGAGTTTTTTCAATATAAGCTTTAGGAATAACATGATCAACAGTTTCAACTACAACACATTTATTTATAGATGAATCAATTTTATCTTTATACGGTTCATGAAACTTATCAAAATTCTTCTTAGGCAATTCATAATGAGAGGCAAAAGCTTTATAAAGATTTGCAGCAACTTGAGAATCAAGACCATAAGTAGCACTCATATTACGAAATTTATCAGTATCCATAAAAGCTTCAATGCATTTGTAATCATAATTTATACCTGATTCTCTATCTTTGTCGTTCTCCCATCCTTCAGTATTTTCCTGGATCCGATTAAGAAGGTCCCTTTTAAACTCTTCTTTGTTGCGCGTAAATGATCCAGAACAAGAAGTATCCAGCAAGGTCTTGTCTTCAAAAGAAAGTCTTGCATAGAAATTATCAATAATAACATTACCAGGAAGCTCATGAATGGGGCATTTGAGCATTAAAGACTTCAATCTCCCCACGCTTGGGCAATACTCTCTCCATCATGAGGCCAAAAATTATATATGCGGTTCCGATCCTTATGAATTTCACTTGGAGGATAGAACTTAGAATAAAACCAGGGCACAATATCATTCCATTCAAGAGAATCCCCATTATCCAGTAATTTATACCAATGCGCCGCTTTACCAGACAGCGATATAGAGAATAGTTTCTTCCTCACTTCATCCATAGAAATACCTGCACACTTGAATAAACCGCATAATTCATGTAAGAACAATAAATGATCTCCAGGGTGGACAGTTCCATCCCCTGTATAACGGTTATCCACTACACGTTCAATAATTTTCATAGGTATTTTATATGGTATTACTTCCTCACCTGGCGCCTCATCCACTACCGTTGCAGTAGTAGTAGATTTCCCAAATAGAAATTGAAGAGAAGATCTCTCCATAATGACTTATAGCAGCAGGCAGAAATAAAATCAGCACAACAATAAAGGTTTTCCTTACCAATTCCACTTACCAATAGCGCTTCACTCCCCGGCAACGGCGCCAGAAAATAGTCTTGATGACCCACAAGTATAGGGGGTGTATCGTAGTATCTTCGATAAGTAAGAATGTCGATCCCAACGAGGAGCAGAAGGTGTTGACAAGCAGTTTCGATGAAGGGTTCACTGTAAATGCTCACGACAAGTATTCGGGGGTTTTGATGTAGCAGATGAATAAAGTACGAGTAATAAAGTGCGAGAGTAACAATTGCAGCGAGTGGCCCAATCCTTTTTAGCACAAAGGACAAGCCGGTTTGTTTACTTATAATGACCAAACGTTCCTGAGGACACACGGGATTTTAGTCTAGTGCTTTCGCTACATACGGCTAACTAATCTTCATTGTTTTGATAAGTGTTGTGTGGGTGAACCTACGCTAATGTACCACCCTTCCTAGGACTAATACATACTTGTGATTATACCCCTTGCAAGCATCCGCAACTACAAGAAAGTAATTAAGATAAATCTAACCACAGCCTTAAACTCTGAGATCCTGCTATCCCTCCTGCATCGATATACCAACGGGGGCTCTGTCACTCCGGCAACCCCGCAATTGGCAAACGAGTACAAGATGCATTCCCCTAGGCCCATAAAGGTGAAGTGTCGTGTAGTCGACGTTCACACGACACCACTAGAAGAATAACACCACAACTTAAATATCATAACATTGAATATTACTCAACCATACTTCACTACTAACATTTAGACTTCACCCATGTCCTCAAGAACTAAACGAACTACTCACGAGACATCATATGGAACATGATCAGAGGTGATATGATGATGAATAACAATCTGAACATAAACCTTGGTTCAATGGTTTCACTCAATAGCATCAATAACAAGTAGAAATCAACACCGGGAGAGTTTCCCCTATCAAACAATCAAGATCAAACCCAAATTGCTACAGCGGTGACGATGTGCAGCGGTGGAGACGGCGGTGATGATGATGATGATGGTGATGGAGATGATGTCCAGCTCGATGATGGTGACGATGGCGTCGATTTCCCCCTCCGGGAGGGAATTTCCCCGGCGGAACTCAGCCTGCCGGAGAGCTCTTTTCTCTCTGGTGTTCTCCGCCTCGCATAGGCGGCTGTGACGCTCCGCGACTCTTTTCCTAGGGCTTAGGTTTTCGGGACAAAGGCGTACGCGAAGAAAAGGAGGCGAGAGGGGCTGTGGGCCCCCCTCCTCACTGGGCGGCGCGGCCAGGCCCTGGGCCGCGCCGGCCTATGGGGTGGGCCCACCTCAGGCCCCCTCGGCTCCCTCTTCTGGCTATCATCTGGAAAAATAGGATTTTTGGTATAATTTCCTTCGACTGTTGATCTTCCAAAATATTGCATTCTGACGGTGCTTTTTCCAGCAGAATCCTGGCTCCGGTGCTCGATCCGCCAATAATCATGAAACATGCAAAATAGATGAAATAACATAAGTATTATGTCCAAATATGAAATATATCAATGAATAACAGCAAATTATGATATAAAGTAGTGATGCAAATTGGACGTATCATCCGGCACGCCGCCGGGACGGGGAAGTTCCCCCGGAAGGCATCTCCATCAACACCACCGCCATCTTCATCACCGCTGATGTCTCCCATGAGGAGGGAGTAGTTCTCCATCGAGGCTAAGGGCTGTACCGGTAGCTATGTGGTTAATCTCTCTCTATGTACTTCAATACAATGATCTCATGAGCTGCCTTACATGATTGAGATTCATATGATGAGCTTTGTATCACTATTAATCTATGTGCTACTCTAGTGATGTTATTAAAGTACTCTATTCCTCCTCCATGATGTAATGGTGACAATGTGTGCATCATGTAGTACTTGGCGTAGTTTATGATTGTGATCTCTTGTAGATTATGAAGTTAACTATTACTATGATGGTATTGATGTGATCTATTCCTCCTTTCATAGTGTGATGGTGACAGTGTGCATGCTATGATAGTACTTGGTATAATTGTGTTGATCTATCATGCACTCTAAGGTTATTTAAATATGAATATCGAATGTTGTGGAGCTTGTTAACTCCGGCATTGAGGTGCTCTTGTAGCCCTACACAATTAGTGGTGTTCATCATCCAACAAGAGAGTGTAGAGTGGTTTTATTATGTGATCAATGTTGAGAGTGTCCACTAGTGAAAGTATGATCCCTAGGCCTTGTTTCTAAATACTGCAATCATCGCTTGTTTACTATTTTATTGCATCTCTACTTCCTGCAATATCTCCCACATCAACTGCACGCCAGCAAGCACTTTTCTGGTGCCGTTACTACTGCTCATATTCATTCATACCACTTGTATTTCACTATCTCTTCGCCGAACTAGTGCACCTATACATCTGACAAGTGTATTAGGTGTGTTGGGGACACAAGAGACTTCTTGTATTGTGGTTGCATGGTTGCTTGAGAGGGATATCTTTGACCTCTTCCTCCCTGAGTTCGATAAACCTTGGGTGATCCATTTAAGGGAAACTTGCTGCAAATGATATTCTAATTCCTCAATGGACTCATCCTTTTCTTTGAGTGAGTCCATCAAGAAATCAAACTTGACAAGAGCTTCACCACGAAGGGTGCATCTAACATTATAAAGTTCCTTAAGCACAATTAATTCTTCTTGATTTTCAGTTTCATCATCAAGAACACTAGATAAGGAAGGTGGAGATTCCATTACCTTGGTTTCCCTTGCCATAAGACAAGAGCCAACGATTGTAGAGGAGGGAGAGTCATCGGAGTCATCATCTTGAGTTGTTCTTGCCATGAAGGAAGAGCCAACATCATTCTCCGTGGAGTAATCCTTGGAGTAGTCATATGTGAAGAGTGACCCGGGCTTAGAGAAAGCCAAGCCGGCCACTCCGGCCTCCTTCTCCTCATCTTCCTCTTCTTCATCGGACAAGTACTCGGCTCCAACAAAGGCTCTTCCCTTGTTCTTCTTGTATCGATCGTTGATTGGGTTTGGCTTCAATCTTGGCTTGACCCCTTTGATGAACTTTGGCTTGTCTACCCTTTTCTCATAAGGGCACTCAAGTTCTCTTCTTCTTCTTGTCATTGAGGAGCATTGGAAACTTTGCCTTGTACTTCTTGACAAAGAAAGCAAAGTCGGTAGCAATGTCACTAGTTGAAGTCATCTCTTCATCTTCTTCAATTTCATAGTCTTCTTCTCTTCCATGGTCAGCTCTAGCTTTGAGAGCAAGGTTGTGTGACGCTTCATGGTTGTGTGAGGCTTCATCAACACGGTTCATTGCCATGAGCCTCTTTCCGGCTTTGGCCATGTTTTCATTGGCGGCCACATAGGAGACTAGATCATCGGAGTTGAGATCGGCGCTCTTGGTCATGATTTGCAAGTTGAGTGCAAGGTTGGTGTCTTCTTGCTTGACAGCAATCATAGCAATGACCTTGGACTTTATGAAGGCTTCATTCATCTCGAAGCCGTCATTGTACTTCTCAACACCAAGTCCCTTGACCCTTACTCTAAGAGCACCAAGCCTTGCATAAGCATCGGCCACGGATTCTCCTTCTCGAATCATGAATTGATGAGCCTCTTGCTTTGCGGTCTCATAAAGAGCTGATTGGATCAAATCGGTTCCCTCTTGGAGTACTATGATTCGATCCCACAACTCTTTAGCGGAGTCTATGTCATTGACTTGATCAAGGAGCTTGCGGTTGATGCCACTCCTAATCTTGTCACGTGCGGAGGCATTGAGTTGACGGTTGTAGAATTCGGTGGAGGTCAACCGAATGGGATCTTGTGGCTCCCGGTATCCATGAACAATGATCTCCCATAACTCCACACTGCAGCTGCGAATATGAGATTCCATAGCAGATTTCCAAAAAGGAAAGTGAGTTCCATCAAAATGGGGAACGTTCCCACTATGGTTTATATGAGGCATGGGTGAAGTGTTTTTGGGATAGTCATGGTTGACTTCATGAAAGCTCCCTAGAGGCCGAAGCCCCACTAGGAGGCCCACTAGTCAAGTTCTTAAGCATGGCAGACATCTCTGCCATTTGGCTTTGTAGTTCATCCTCCTTTTTCTTCTTCTCGGCATCATATGCCAAGAATCTAGATTTCATCTCTTTAACCGAAAGGTTAGAGTCTTCATCTAGACCCTCGAATAGTTTTTCCATCTCACTCTTAAGGCGGTGAAGCCCTTAATAAGAGTCCAGGCTCTGATACCAATTGAAAGTATAGAGATGGTAAACCTAGAGGGGGGTGAATAGGTTTCTACAGATTTTAATTCTTTCTTTGCAATATTAGGCTTTGCGGAATATAAAGGTGAGCCTAATGCAAACTAGGTGAAACAACCTATATGAGGATACAACTAACTCGAGCACGAAGGCTCTCACAGGCAGTTAAATCACAAGTAGGGAGTTCGGTTAGAGATAACCGATAGCACGCGGAGACGAGGATGTATTCCCGTGTTCCCTTCCTTTGCAAGAAGGTACGTCACGTTTGGAGGGGTGGAGGTCCCACGAAGGATTCCCCACGCCACGAAGGCTCACCCTATTCTCCGGAGCCTATCCCACGAAGGAATAGCTCACTCACTTGTGGTAGACTTTGAGGTAGCCTCCAAACCTTCACAATCTTGCCCGGAGCAAATCCACAGCCCGGATGCTTCCGGACTCCTCTTGCCCACCTAGGGTTTCCAAGGAACCCTAGGAAGCAAGCTTCTCGATGAATACAAGGGGAATGAGATTTGGCTTGGTAGAACAGTAGATCGGGTCCTCCTCTAACGTTTCCCTAGAGGGATTTGAGTTTAGGTGGAGGAGGAGGGAGATCTGAGGCTTTTGGTGTTTCTAGCAATGGAGTATGAGAGAGAGCTCAAGAACAGCTTGTAGTGTAGTGCCTAACATTTCAGAGGTAGGAGAAGGCCTATTTATAGTGTACTTCGAAATCTGGCCGTTGTCCACTTGCCACGTCATTAGATTCTTCGAGGAGCCGGATTTGGCGCCGCGGCCGGCGTACAGGGCGGTCAACCGGGCTGGCGACCGACCGCCGAATCTCAACCGAGCAGGGACCGGGACTTGACCGGCGACGTTCTGAGCTTACTGGATCACGCCCGGATGGCACAAGTGCAAAGCCTGGTTGGGCGCCGGAGCAGCCGGTCTGGAACCCGGTCCGACCGGGCTAGGGACCGGATGGGCCGGTCCAGACCGGGCTGGCGACCGAACGGCGACCGGGAGCTCGCCCACCCTTACTGGAACCTGCCCGGATGGCACAAGCGCTGAGGCTGGTCGGTGACCGGGGCAGCCGGTCTGGAGCCCGGTCCGACCGGGCCAGAGACCGGATTTGCCCAAGAAAATCCTTAATAATTTTTGTCGAAGTGGGGGGATCTCCCATTGCCTTCTTGTTCCATTGATACACCATTATACCTCTTTGGCTAATACCTGGGAATCATCTTGTAAACATGTATTAGTCCAAACATACTAGCACGGTGTCATTGTTACCAAAATAATGGATAAGGGTAAAATACCCTTACAAAGGGACAATTAGGTCTTGTATAATTCTTGGAAATCAAATACCCCTCGAAATACCATAAGTTTTGGATGGAGGGCGCTTCATGGTGTGGCACCGTGCTTGCCATTCTTCCGAGCACACATGTACTTACGATGGGTCAACACCCTCTTTGCGATCTAAGGACCTTTGATGCATACTTTTGTTGTGCACCTCATCTAGAAGAAGTAGGGCTCAAAGAATTATTTCAGAAGGAATCTGATACGTCTCAAACGTATCTATAATTTCTTATGTTCCATGCTACTTTTATGATGATACTCACATGTTTTATACACATTATATGTCATTATTATGCATTTTCCGGCACTAACCTATTAACGAGATGCCGAAGAGCCAGTTGCTGTTTTCTGATGTTTTTGGTTTCAGAAATCCTAGTAAGGAAATATTCTCGGAATTGGACGAAATCAACGCCCAGGATCTTATTTTTCCACGAAGCTTCTAGAACACCGGGGGAGATACGAAGTGGGGCGACGAGGCGACGCAACACTAGGGCGGCGCGGCCCTGGCCACGCCGGCCTACTGTGTGGGTCCCTCGTGGCGCCCCCTGACCTACCCTTCCGCCTACTTAAGCCTTCATCGATAATAGTTCCAGTACCGAGAGCCACGAGACGGAAAACCTTCCAGAGACGCCGCCGCCAATCCCATCTCTGGGGATTCAGGAGATCGCCTCCGGCACCCTGCCGGAGAGGGGAATCATCTCCTGGAGGACTCTTCACCGCCATGGTCGCCTCCGGATTGATGTGTGAGTAGTTCACCCCTGGACTATGGGTCCATAGCAGTAGCTAGATGGTCGTCTTCTCCTCATTGTGCTATCATTGTTGGATCTTGTGAGCTGCCTAACATGATCAAGATCATCTATCTGTAATGGTACATGTTGTGTTTGTTGGGATCCGATGAATATGGAATACTATGCTATGTTGATTATCAATCTATCTATGTGTTGTTTATGATCTTGCATGCTCTTCGTTGCTAGTAGAGGCTCTGGCCAAGTCGTTACTTGTAACTCCAAGAGAGAGTAATTATGCTCGATAGTGAGTTCATGCCTCCATTAAATCTGGGACAGTGACAGAAAGTTTTAAGGTTGTGGATGTGCTGTTGCCACTAGGGATAAAACATCAATACTATGTCTAAGGATGTATTTGTTGATTACATTACGCACCATACTTAATGCAATTGTCTGTTGTTTGCAACTTAATACTGGAGGGGGTTCGGATGATAACCTGAAGGTGGACTTTTTAGGCATAGATGCATGCTGGATAGCGGTCTATGTACTTTGTCGTAATGCCCAATTGAATCTCACACTACTCATCATAACATGTATGTGCATTGTTATGCTCTCTTTATTTGTCAATTGCCCAACTGTAATTTGTTCACCCAACATGCTATTTATCTTATGGGAGAGACACCACTAGTGAACTGTGGACCCCGGTCCATTCTTTTACATCGAATACAATCTACTGCAATACTTGTTCTACTGTTCTCTGCAAACAATCATCATCCACACTATACATCTAATCCTTTGTTACAGCAAGCCGGTGAGATTGACAACCTCACTGTCATGTTGGGGCAAAGTAATTTGGTTGTGTTGTGCAGGTTCCACGTTGGCACCGGAATCCCTGGTGTTGCGCCGCACTACACTCCGTCACCAACAACCTTCAACGTGCTTCTTGGCTCCTACTGGTTCGATAAACCTTGGTTTCTTACTGAGGGAAACTTGCTGTTGTACGCATCACACCTTCCTCTTGGGGTTCCCAACGGTCGCGTGTTGAACGGAAAGACATACGTCAACTATGCGCAGCAAGTAAATTTCTGGCGCCGTTGCCGGGGAGATCAAGACACGCTGCAAGGGGAGTCTCCACTTCCAATCTCTTTACTTTGTTTTTGTCTTGCTTTATTTTATTTACTACTTTGTTTGCTGCACTAAAACAAAACACAAAAAAATTAGTTGCTAGTTTTACTTTATTTACTATCTTGTTTGCCATATTAAAAACACAAAAAAATTAGTTACTTGCATTTACTTTATCTAGTTTACTTTATTTACTATTGCTAAAATGAATACTCCTAAAAATACTAAGTTGTCTGACTTCACAAACACAAATAATAATGATTTCTTATGCACACCTATTGCTCCACCTGCTACTACAGCAGAATTCTTTGAAATTAAACCTGCTTTACTAAATCTTGTTATGAGAGAGCAATTTTCTGGTGTTAGTGATGCTGCTTCCCATCTTAATAATTTTGTTGAACTATGTGAAATGAAAAAGTATAAGGATGTAGATGGTGATATTATAAAGTTAAAATTGTTTCCTTTCTCATTAAGAGGAAGAGCTAAAGATTGGTTGCTATTCGCCTAAGAATAGTATTGATTCATGGACTAAATGTAAGGATGCTTTCATTGGTAGATATTATCCTCCTGCTAAAATTATATCTTTGAGAAGTAGCATAATGAATTTTAAGCAACTAGATACTGAGCATGTTGCACAAGCATGGGAAAGAATGAAATCTTTGGTAAAAAATTGCCCAACCCATGGACTGACTACTTGGATGATCATCCAAACCTTTTATGCAGGACTGAATTTTTCTTCACGGAACCTATTGGATTCAGCTGCTGGAGGTACCTTTATGTCCATCACTCTAGGCGCCGCAACAAAGCTTCTTGATAATATGATGATTAATTACTCTGAATGGCACACGGAAAGAGCTCCACAAGGTAAGAAGGTAAATTCTGTTGAAGAAACCTCCTCCTTGAGTGATAAGATTGATGCTATAATGTCTATGCTTGTGAATGGTAGATCTAATGTTGATCCTAATAATGTTCCGTTAGCTTCATTGGTTGCTCAAGAAGAACATGTTGATGTGAACTTCATTAAAAATAATAATTTCAACAACAATGCTTATCGGAATAATTCTAGTAACAACTATAGGCCATATCCTTCTCATAATAGTAATGGTTATGGTAATTCTTATGGGAATTCTTACAATAATAATAGGAATACACCCCCTGGACTTGAAGTCATGCTTAAAGAATTTATTAGTACACAAACTGCTTTTAACAAATCTGTTGAAGAAAAGCTTGGGAAAATTGATATACTTGCTTCTAAAGTTGATAGTCTTGCTGCTGATGTTGATCTTTTGAAATTGAAAGTTATGCCTAATAAGGATAATGAAAATAAAATTGTTACTACAGCAAATGCCATCCAAGTTAGAATTAATGAGAATATAAGATTAATGGTTGAATTGCATGCTAGGTGGGAAAGAGAAGAAAATGAAAAACTAGCTAAAGAGAATAATGTAGCTAAAGTTTGGACTATTACCACCACTAGTAATGCTAATGCTCCACATGTTGATGCACCTCCTACTATCAATGGTAAAATAATTGGTGTTGGCAATGTTTTTACTCCTAATGCAAAGCCTGCAAAACTGCCTGAAACTGCTAAAACTGCTGAAACTGCCTGTGATAAAACTGCTGAAATTTTTTCCAACATTGGGGACAATGATCCCATTGCTTTAGATTATAATGGTTTAGATTTTGATGATTGCCACATCTCTGAAGTTATAAAGTTCTTACAAAAACTTGCTAAGAGTCCTAATGCTAGTGCTATAAATTTGGCCTTTACAAAATATATTACAAATGCTCTCATAAAAGCTAGAGAAGAGAAACTACAACTTGAAACTTCTATTCCTAGGAAGTTAGAGGATGGTTGGGAGCCCATCATTAAGATGAGGGTCAATGATTTTAATTGTAATGCTTTATGTGATCTTGGTGCAAGTATTTCTGTTATGCCTAAGAAAGTTTATGATATGCTTGACTTGCCACCATTGAAAAATTGTTATTTGGATGTTAATCTTGCTGATAATGCTATAAAGAAACCTTTGGGGAGGATTGATAATGTTCGTATTATGGTTAAAAATAACCTTGTCCCCGTTGATTTTGTTGTCTTGGATATTGAATGCAATGCATCTTGTCCCATCATATTGGGAAGACCTTTTCTTCGAACTGTTGGTGCTACCATTGATATGAAGGAAGGTAATATTAAATATTAATTTCCTCTCAAGAAAGGTATGGAACACTTCCCTAGAAAGAGAATGAAGTTACCTTTTGATTCTATCATTAGAACAAATTACGCTGTTGATGCTTCATCTCTTGATAACACTTGATACACACTTTCTGCGCCTAGCTGAAAGGCGTTAAAGAAAAGCGCTTATGGGAGACAACCCATGATTTTACTACAGTACTTTTGTTTTATATTTGAGTCTTGGAAGTTGTTACTACTGTATCAACCTCTCCTTATCTTAGTTTTATTGCATTGTTGTGCCAAGTAAAGTCTTTGATAGTAGAGTTGACACTAGATTTGGATTGCTGCGCAGTAACAGATTTCTTACTGTCACGAATTTGAGTCGCCCGTCTGTAGGTAACTCAGAAAATCATGCCAATTTACGTGCGTGATCCTCAGATATGTACGCAACTTTCATTCAATTTGAGCATTTTCATCTGAGGAAGTTTAGTGCCCCATAAAAATACGTATTTACGTACTGTTCTGTTCTGACATATTCTGCCTTTTATTTCGCATTGCCTGTTTTGCTATGTTTGATGGATTTCTCTATTCCATTAACTTTCAGTAGCTTTGTGCAATGTCCAGACGTGTTAAGAATGATTGTGTCACCTCTGAATATGTGAATATTTGATTATGCACTAACCCTCTAATGAGTTGTTTTGAGTTTGGTGTGGAGGAAGTTTTCAAGGATCAAGAGAGGAGGATGATACAATATGATCAAGGAGAGTGAAAGCTCTAAGCTTGGGGATGCCCCGGTGGTTCATTGATACATCTCCAACGTATCCATAATTTCTGATGTTCCATGCTTGTTTTATGACAATACTTACATGTTTTGCTTGCACTTTATAATGATTTCATGCATTTTCCGGAACTAACCTATTAACAAGATGCCACAGTGCCAGTTCCTGTTTTCTTCTGTTTTTGGTTCCAGAAAGGCTGTTCGGGCAATATCCTCGGAATTCAACGAAACGAAGACCAAACATCATAATTCACCGAGACGGACCAGGACACCGAAGGGGAGTTAGAGGGGAGGCCTGGGGCCCCCACACCATAGGGCGGCGCGGGCCAGCCCCGGCCGCGCCCTGGGGAGGCCACCCTGTCAGCCCTCCTGCGCCGCCTCTTCGCCTATTTAAGCCCTTTCGACCTAAAAACGTAGTACCAATTGACGAAACTCCAGAAAGACTCCAGGGGTGCCGCCGCCATCGCGAAACTCCAATTCGGGACAGAAGTCTCGGCACCCTGCCGGACGGGGAAGTGCCCCGGAAGCCATCTCCATCGACGCCACCGCCTCCATCATGCTCCGTGAGTAGTTCCCTCATGGACTACGGGTTCTAGCAGTAGCTAGTTGGTACTCTCTATCCTATGTACTTCAATACAATGATCTCATGAGCTGCCTTACATGATTGAGATTCATTTGATGTAATCGGTGTTGTGTTTGTTGGGATCCGATGGATGATATGTTATGATTAGTCTATCTATAAAGTTTGTGAAGTTATTGTTGCTGCAATCTTGTTATGTTTAATGCTTGTCACTAGGGCCCAAGTGGCATGATCTTAGATTTGAGCTCTATAATTATTGCTTAGATTGTATCTACAAGTTGTATGCACATGTCACTGTCCGGAACCAAAGGCCCCGAAGTGACAGAAAACAACGGAGGGGATGGCGGTGATGTGAGGATCACATGTTTTCACGGAGTGTTAATGCTTTGCTCCGGTGCTCTATTAAAAGGAGTACCTTAATATCAAGTAGATTCCCTTGAGGCTGCCACCGGCTGGTAGGACAATAGATGTTGTGCAAGTTTCTCATTGCGAGCATGTACGACTATATATGGAAAACATGCCTACATGATTAATGAATTGATGTTCTTTCTTAATGCTTTATCAATCCTATCAATTGCCCAACTGTAATTTGTTCACTCAACACTTGTCACTTGTTATTGGAGAGTTACCACTAGTGTAGATCGCTGGGAACCCCGGTCCATCTCTCATCATTATATACTTGTTCTACATGTCATTGGAAGTAGTATCAACTATTCTCTGGTGCCATTGCTCTGTGTTACTATTACTGCTGCTGTGTTACTGTTACTATTGCTCTTATATTACTGCTACTTTCACATCACCCCTGTTACTAGTGCTTTTCCAGGTGCAGCTGAATTGACAACTCAGTTGTTAAGGCTTATAAGTATTCTTTACCTCCCTTGTGTCGAATCAATAAATTTGGGTTTTACTTCCCTCGAAGACTGCTGCGATCCCCTATACTTGTGGGTTATCAAGACTGTTTTCTGGCACCGTTGCCGGGGAGGCATAGCTCTACTCATAAGTTCACCTGGGGAGTACACTCTACCTCTCTCTCTGTTTTATTTTATTTTGTTTTGCTTAGTTTACTTTTTCCTAGTTTACTTGTGCTTAGTTTATTTTTGTCTAGTATTATTTTGCTTAGTTTACTTTTGCTTAGTTTCTTTTTGTCTTGTTTTATTTTATACCCAAAAATCCATAAAAATTTGAAAAATCTAAAAATTAAAAACTGCTGTTATGGGAGAACCAACAACCTACTTGGAGCTCATAGAATGTTATAATAATTATAGGAAATCAAGAGCTGGTGAAGTAATGAGTGCTATGATAGAAAAATTGAATACAATTGCTAAAATCTTGCTTAAACGCCATGATATAAACTGTTGCTCTCAACAGGATACTAAACATCTTAAATTTCAATGTGGCTTTAGTGAGGAATTTTTAATTAAGAACTATAATCGGAATTGCTATATTCATTATGGGTTCGAAGAGGTAGAACAATTTGTCTTATTTATGGGAGCCTCTGAGATAGAATCCTTCATGGTTGAGAATTATGAAACTTGTGTTGTTTGTAAGGACCTTAAAGATTATGTCTCTTCTATCCTTAATTGTTGCATAGAATGCTACAGTGATAATCCTTATATCATTGATTATAAAGAGAGACTCATTAATGCACAAGAATGCACTCACAATTTGCAGGAACCTGTGGAGGAGGAAATTGATGAACCTGAAAGCTCATTGGATGAAAAAGAGGAGGAGAGCGACGAACAAAAGGAGGAAGAATGGATTAGCTACCCATGCCAACCTTCTAATGAGAGTAACTCTTTATCTCTTACATTATTTGATTGTCCTCCATGCTTACCGAAAGAGGTTGAATGTTATGTTCCTGTGGATTCTATTGAAATATTTCCTATAAGTAAAACTTGTGAGAATAATTATGCTACTGTTATATATGATAATCCATGCTACTTTGATAAATCTTATGATAATGCTTTGTTTGTGCCTGATGTCGAAATGCATGGTACTAAAGAATTTTGCTTGGCAAATGTTTATGATAAAGCTCTAGATGATGGTCCTATGTTACTTGATAATATTAATTGCACTACTAATGAAAATGGGATTGGAAAAGTATTGACTTTATTTAAGAGTCCCATATCTCTTGAGATTGATCGATCACCTTGTTATATTATTGATAAAAGTGAGTTTGGAAGTTTTGATCCTACTATATTTGAGCTTGATAAAAATTATATGTTTGTGAATCATGAAAAGTATGCTGCATGTGATAGTTATATTGTTGAGTTTGTTCATGAAGCTACTGAAAATTATTATGAGAGAGGAAAATATGGTTGTAGAAATTTGCATGGTACTAAAACACCTCTCTATATGCTTAAAATTTTGAGGTTACTCTTGTTTTATCTTCTTATGCTTGTCACTTTGTTCTTCATGAATTTATTTGTGTACAAGATTCCTATGCATAGGAAGTGGGTTAGACTTAAATGTGTTTTGGATTTGCTTTTTGATGCTCTCTTTTACCTCTACTCTTGTTTCTTGCGAGTGCATCATTAAAACTGCTGAGTCCATCTTAATGGCTGTAAAGAAAGAACTTCTTGGGAGATAACCCATGTGTTATTTTGCTATAGTACTTTGTTTTATATTTGTGTCTTGGAAGTTGTTTACAACTGTAGCAACCTCTCCTTATCTTAGTTTTGTGTTTTGTTGTGCCAAGTGAAGCCTCTAATCGAAGGTTGATACTAGATTTGGATTTCTGCGCAGAAACAGATTTCTATCTGTCACGAATCTGGGCTATTTTCTCTGTAGGTAACTCAGAAAAATATGCCAATTTACGTGCGTGTTCCTCAGATATGTACGCAACTTTCATTAGTTTTGAGGTTTCTGATTTGAGCAACGGAAGTATTTATTAAAAATTCGTCTTTACGGACTGTTCTGTTTTGACAGATTCTGCCTTTTATTTCGCATTGCTTCTTTCGCTGTGTTGGGTGGATTTCTTTGTTCCATTACCTTCCAGTAGCTTTGAGCAATGTCCATAAGTGTTAAGAATGATTGTGTCACCTCTGAACATGTGAGTTTTTGATTATGTACTAACCCCTCTAATGAAGTTTATGAGAAGTTTGGTGTGAAGGAAGTTTTCAAGGGTCAAGAGAGGAGGATGATATATGATCAAGAAGAGTGAAAAGTCTAAGCTTGGGGATGCCCCCGTGGTTCATCCCTGCATATTTCAAGAAGACTCAAGCGTCTAAGCTTGGGGATGCCCAAGGCATCCCCTTCTTCATCAACTTATCAGGTTTCTTCTATTGAAACTATATTTTTATTCGGTCACATCTTATGTGCTTTACTTGGAGCGTCTGTGTGCTTTTATTTTCGTTTGTTTGTGTTTGAATAAATTCGGATCCTAGCAATCCTTGTGTGGGAGAGATACACGCTCCGCTTTTTCATATGAACACTTGTTCTTCGTTTTACTTTTAATGTTCAATGATAAAAGTTGGAAGCTACAATAATTATTTTTATTTGGTTGGAAACAGAAAATGCCTCATAATGTCTTGGATAATTTGACACTTGCCAATTGTTTTGAGCTCTCAAGTAGATCATGATTAAGTTTAATCATGTAGTTTAAACCTATTAGTGGAGAACTACCGTAGAGCTTGTTGAAATTGGTTTGCATGATTGGTCTCTCTTAAGGTCTAGATATTTTCTGGTAAAAGTGTTTGAGCAACAAGGAAGACAGTGTAGAGTATTATAATGCTTGCAATATGTTCTTATGTAAGTTTTGCTGTACCGGTTTATACTTGTGTTTGCTTCAAATAGCCTTGCTAGCCTAAGCCTTGTATCGAGAGGGAATACTTCTCATGCATCCAAAATCCTTGAGCCAACCACTATGCCATTTGTGTCCACCATACCTACCTACTATGTGGTATTTCCTGCCATTCCAAGTAAATACTTCATGTGCTACCTTTAAACAATTCAAAATTTACTATCTCTTATTTGTGTCAATGTTTTATAGCTCATGAGGAAGTATGTGGTGTTTTATCTTTCAATCTTGTTGGGCAGCTTTCACCAATGGACTAGTGGCTTCATCCGCTTATCCAATAATTTTGCAAAAAGAGCTGGCACGGGGTTCCCAGCCCCAATTAATTAACTTCATTAATAATTCTCTTCACATGTTTTGTTCTGATTCATCAATAAGCAACTTAATTTTGCAAATAGACACTCCTCCATGGTATGAGATTGTTGGAAGGCACCCGAGATTCGGTTAGCCATGGCTTGTGTAAGCAAAGGTTGGGAGGAGTGTCACCCATAAATAAAAACTAAAGTACATGTGTAAACAAAAGAGAAGAGGGATGATCTACCTTGCTGGTAGAGATAACGTCCTTCATGGGAGCCGCTCTTTGAAAGTCTGTTTGGCAAGGGGTTAGAGTGCCCACTACCATTCGTTGACAACAACAAACACCTCTCAAAATTTTATTTTTTATGCTCTCTCTATGTTTTCAAAACCAAAGCTCTAGCACATGATTTAATCCCTGCTTCCCTCTGCGAAGGGCCTTTCTTTTACTTTATGTTGAGTCAGTTTACCTACTTCCTTCCATCTTAGAAGCAAACACTTGTGTCAACTGTGCATTGATTCTTACATACTTGCTTATTTGCATTCATCATATTACTTTATGTTGACAATTATCCATGAGATATGCATGTTGAAAGTTGAAAGCAACTGCTGAAACTTATATCTTCCTTTGTGTTGCTTCGATGATTTTACTTTGAATTTATTGCTTTATGAGTTAACTCTTGTGCAAGACTTTTGATGCTTGTCTTGAAAGTACTCTTCATGAAAAGTTTTGCTATATGTTATCTATTTGTTAGCAACTATAGATCATTGCCTTGAGTCACTTCATTCATTTCATATGCTTTGTAATAGTATGATCAAGGTTATGTAAGTAGCATGTCACTACAGAAATTATTCTTTTTATCGTTTACCTGCTCGGGACGAGCAGGAACTAAGCTTGGGATGCTGATACGTCTCCAACGTATCCATAATTTCTGATGTTCCATGCTTGTTTTATGACAATACTTACATGTTTTGCTTGCACTTTATAATGATTTCATGCATTTTCCGGAACTAACCTATTAACAAGATGCCACAGTGCCAGTTCCTGTTTTTGGTTCCAGAAAGGCTGTTCGGGCAATATCCTCGGAATTCGACGAAACGAAGACCAAACATCATAATTCACCGAGACGGACCAGGACACCGAAGGAGAGTCGGAGGGAGGCTGGGGCCCCACACCATAGGCCGCGCGGCCAGCCCCGGCCGCGCCGGCCTATGGGGAGGCCACCCTGTCAGCCCCGCGCCGCCTCTTCGCCTATTTAAGCCCTTTCGACCTAAAAACGCAGTACCAATTGACGAAACTCCAGAATCCAGGGGCGCCGCCGCCATCGTGAAACTCCAATTCGGGGACAAGTCTGTTCCGGCACCCCGCCGGACGGGGAAGTGCCCCTAAGCCATCTCCATCGACGCCACCGCCTCCATCATGCTCCGTGAGTAGTTCCCCCATGGACTACGGGTTCTAGCAGTAGCTAGTTGGTACTCTCTATCCTATGTACTTCAATACAATGATCTCATGAGCTGCCTTACATGATTGAGATTCATGTGATGTAATCGGTGTTGTGTTTGTTGGGATCCGATGGATGATACGTTATGATTAGTCTATCTATAAAGTTTGTGAAGTTATTGTTGCAATCTTGTTATGTTTAATGCTTGTCACTAGGGCCCGAGTGGCATGATCTTAGATTTGAGCTCTATAATTATTGCTTAGATTGTATCTACAAGTTGTATGCACATGTCACTGTCCGGAACCAAAGGCCCCAGTGACAGAAATCGGGACAACCGGAGGGGATGGCGGTGATGTGAGGATCACATGTTTTCACGGAGTGTTAATGCTTTGCTCCGGTGCTCTATTAAAAGGAGTACCTTAATATCCAGAGATTCCTTGAGGTCCCCGCTTGGTAGGACAATAGATGTTGTGCAAGTTTCTCATTGCGAGCACATACGACTAAAAAAACATGCCTACATGATTAATGAATTGATGTTCTTTCTTAATGCTTTATCAATCCTATCAATTGCCCAACTGTAATTTGTTCACCCAACACTTGTCACTTGTTATTGGAGAGTTACCACTAGTGTAGATCGCTGGGAACCCCGGTCCATCTCTCATCATTATATACTTGTTCTACATGTCATTGGAAGTAGTATCAACTATTCTCTGGTGCCATTGCTCCTGTGTTACTATTACTGCTGCTGTGTTACTGTTACTATTGCTCTCATATTACTTACTACATCACCCTGTTACTAGTGCTTTTCAGTGCAACGAATTGACAACTCAGTTGTTAAGGCTTATAAGTATTCTTTACCTCCCTTTGTGTCGAATCAATAAATTTGGGTTTTACTTCCCTCGAAGACTGCTGCGATCCCCTATACTTGTGGGTTATCATTCATCCCTGCATATTTCAAGAAGACTCGAGCGTCTAAGCTTGGGGATGCCCAAGGCATCCCATTCTTCATCGACAACATTATCAGGTTCCTCTAGTGAAACTATATTTTTATTCCATCACATCTTATGTGCTTTACTTGGAGCGTCTGTATGTTTTTGTTTTTGTTTTGTTTGAATAAAGTTGAATCCTAGCATTCATTGTGTGGGAGAGAGACACGCTCCGCTGTTGCATATGGACAAATATGTCCTTAGGCTTTACTCATAATATTCATGGCGAAGGTTGAACTGCGTTAATTTGTTATATGGTTGGAAACGGGAAATGTTACATGTGGTAATTGGTATAATATCTTGAATAATGTGATACTTGGCAATTATTGTGCTCATGTTTAAGCTCTTGCATCATATACCTTGCACCTATTAGTGAATAAATACATAGAGCTTGCTAAAATTTGGTTTGCATAATTGGTCTCTCTAAGGTCTAGATATTTTCTAGTAAGGGTCGAACAACAAGGAAGACGGTATAGAGTCTTATAATGCTTACAATATGTCTTTTATGTGAGTTTTGTTGTACCGGTTCATACTTGTGTTTGTTTTAAACAACCTTGCTAGCCTAAACCTTGTATCGAGAGGGAATACTTCTCATGCATCCAAAATCCTTGAGCCAAACACTATGCCACTTGTGTCCACCATACCTACCTACTACATGGTATTTCTCCGCCATTCCAAAGTAAATTGCTTGAGTGCTACCTTTAAAATTTCTATTCTTTATCTTTGCAATATATAGCTCATGGGATAAATAGCCTAAAAACTATTGTGGTATTGAATATGTACTTATGCATCTTATCTCTTATAAGTTGCTTGTTGAGCGATAACCATGTTCCTGGGGACGCCATCAACTATTTCACTTTGTTGAATATCATGTGAGTTGCTATGCATGTTCGTCTTGTCTGAAGTAAGGGTGATTTATCATGATCAAATGGTTTGAGTATGCATATTGTTAGAGAAGAACATTGGGCCGCTAACTAAAGCCATGATCCAGGGTGGAAGTTTCAGTCAATCTCTTATGAGAATATTATCTGTTGTTGAATGCTTATGCATTAAAGAGGAGTCCATTATCTGTTATCTATGTTGTCCCGGTATGGATGTCTAAGTTGAGAATAATCAAAAGCGAGAAATCCAATGCGAGCTTTCTCCTTAGACCTTTGTACAGGCGGCATAGAGGTACCCCATTGTGACACTTGGTTAAAACATATGCTATGCTATGATAATCCATGTAAATCCAAGCTAATTAGGACGAGGTGCGGGCACTATTGGTATACTATACATGAGGCTTGCAACTTGTAGAATATAATTTACATGATACATATGCTTTATTACTACCGTTGACAAATTTTTTTCTTGTTTTCAAAATAAAAGCTCTAGCACAAACATAGCAATCAATGCTTCCCTCTGCGAAGGGCCTTTCTTCTACTTTTATTGTTGAGTCAGTTTACCCATTTCCTTCTATCTCAAGAAGCAAACACTTGTGTTAACTGTGCATTGATTCCTACATACTTGCATATTGCACTTGTTATATTACTTTATGCTGACAATATCCATGAGATATACATTTTATAAGTTGAAAGCAACCGCTGAAACTTAATCTTCCTTTGTGTTGCTTCAATGCCTTTACTATGAATTTATTGCTTTATGAGTTAACTCTTATGCAAGACTTATTGATTCTTGTCTTGAAAGTACTATTCATAAAAAGTCTTCGCTATATGATTCAATTGTTTACTCATTTTATTTACCCTTGCTTCGAATCGCTTCATTCATTACATGTGCTTACAATAGTATTGATCAAGATTATGATAGCATGTCACTTAAGAAATTATCTTTGTTATCGTTTACCTACTCGGGACGAGTAGGAACTAAGCTTGGGATGCTTGATACGTCTCAAACGTATCTATAATTTCTTATGTTCCATGCTACTTTTATGATGATACTCACATGTTTTATACACATTATATGTCATTATTATGCATTTTCCGGCACTAACCTATTAACGAGATGCCGAAGAGCCAGTTGCTGTTTTCTTTTTGGTTTCAGAAATCCTAGTAAGGAAATATTCTCGGAATTGGACGAAATCAACGCCCGGATCTTATTTTTCCACGAAGCTTCACACGGGAGATACGAAGTGGGGCGACGAGGCGACGCCACACTAGGGCGGCGCGGCCCAGGCCCTGGCCGCGCCGGCCTACTGTGTGGGTCCCTCGTGGCGCCCCCTGACCTACCCTTTCGCCTACTTAAGCCTTCGTCGATAATAGTTCCAGTACCGAGAGCCACGAGAAGGAAAACCTTCCGGAGACGCCGCCGCCGCCAATCCCATCTCGGGGATTCAGGAGATTGCCTCCAGCACCCTGCCGGAGAGGGGAATCATCTCCCGGAGGACTCTTCACCGCCATGGTCGCCTCCGGATTGATGTGTGAGTAGTTCACCCCTGGACTATGGATCCATAGCAATAGCTAGATGGTCGTCTTCTCCTCATTGTGCTATCATTGTTGGATCTTGTGAGCTGCCTAACATGATCAAGATCATCTATCTGTAATGGTACATGTTGTGTTTGTTGGGATCCGATGATATGGAATACTATGCTATGTTGATTATCAATCTATCTATGTGTTGTTTATGATCTTGCATGCTCTCCGTTGCTAGTAGAGGCTCTGGCCAAGTCGTTACTTGTAACTCCAAGAGGGAGTAATTATGCTCGATAGTGGGTTCATGCCTCCATTAAATCTGGGACAGTGACAGAAAGTTCTAAGGTTGTGGATGTGCTGTTGCCACTAGGGATAAAACATCAATACTATGTCTAAGGATGTATTTGTTGATTACATTACGCACCATACTTAATGCAATTGTCTGTTGTTTGCAACTTAATACTGGAGGGGGTTCGGATGATAACCTGAAGGTGGACTTTTAGGCATAGATGCATGCTGGATAGCGGTCTATGTACTTTGTCGTAATGCCCAATTGAATCTCACACTACTCATCATAACATGTATGTGCATTGTTATGCTCTCTTTATTTGTCAATTGCCCAACTGTAATTTGTTCACCCAACATGCTATTTATCTTATGGGAGAGGCACCACTAGTGAACTGTGGACCCCGGTCCATTCTTTTACATCGAATACAATCTACTGCAATACTTGTTCTACTGTTCTCTGCAAACAATCATCATCTACACTATACATCTAATCCTTTATTACAGCAAGCCGGTGAGATTGACAACCTCACTGTCACGTTGGGGCAAAGTAATTTGGTTGTGTTGTGCAGGTTCCACGTCGGCGCCGGAATCTCTGGTGTTGCGCCGCACTACACTCCGTCACCAACAACCTTCAACGTGCTTCTTGGCTCCTACTGGTTCGATAAACCTTGGTTTCTTACTGAGGGAAACTTACTGCTGTACGCATCACACCTTCCTCTTGGGGTTCCCAACGGTCGCGTGTTGAACGGAAAGACATACGTCAACTACGCGCAGCAGAATCCACCATGGATTGGGCTTGAGCAATGGTTTTTGAGGAGATGGTCAAATCTCCTTAGAACAACATGATATATATGGCGGGAAGGAAAACACTTGATGCACAATGAACAAGTCCAATATACCCCTAGAATGATTGTGTCAATTGAAGCTATTATGTTGAATTAGGCCTTTCACAATGCACTGTTTGCTTCCTAGCGCGCTATCTTAGATAGTGGTGCTTGAAGATCTAACCCCTCCAATGCGTTGTATTTTAATAGTTGTATCTATATTTAATAATTTTTTGAACATGTATGCAGATGATTGAACTAGAAATGGATTTTACCTATGACTTCGTGTAAGAGTTGTATCTTAGCTACTCCCTCTGTTCCGGTTTATTAGCCCCCCGTGGATCCCTATGTTCCGAATTTGAACTATATAATATAAATTATATAAAAAATATACCATTAAAAATATAATATCTAAAGTTGTATATTTTTAAAATATATAACTCATATTATGTTGGTTAAAATTGAGGACATAGAAATACGCGCAAAACTAATAATCTGGAACAGAGGTATTAAGATACAACGCCAATCTTTCTTCAGTAATATAGTGCCACATAAGCTTGGTACCTAGGATAAAATGCACTGTAGAGCTTGTCTCTTAACATACACAAAATTATGAAATGTAGATATAAATATTAAGATACAATGCATTGAAGAGCTTGTCTCGTAACATATACTAGTATTATCTAGGATAACGCGCTAACATACTATGCATTACGAAAGTATGTATTTGATAAATGTGGATGTTGCTTTTACGGTGGAAACTAAGACTACCCATAATGGAAGTATCATACATTTTATGCATGCAAAAAAATGATGTATCAGTGTAATTAAAGATAAGAGAGATGATAGTAGTACTCCCTCCAATTCATTGTAGATATATCTATTTTAGCATCAGGTAATATAGATTAAAAGAAGTACAAACATTGTACTTCTTCTACTGTTTAATCAGGGGAGAAAGTGACACGCCACTCATTGTTTTAACTGGCTGGGTAACTCACACCTCGTAGTCCTACTTGGTTCCTAGCAATGAATACTCTGTGGCGTATTATGTAGGAGTATTAATACTCAGTGGCGTGCCACTTTGTCTCCTGATTAAAATATATATAACTTATATGTCCTTTAAAATATACCATTAGAAAGCTTATTGAAATATGCATCCGGTGATGTAGTTTTAACTGATATACAACTCATATTTGGTTGATCCAATTCGTAATCAAAGTTTGCCTCAAAAAACAAAGTGACCTTGTATTTAAGAGTGGAGAAAGTATTAGATGTATGTAGATACAATTTAATGCATACATACATTTAAATTTAGAAAAATTAGGCATCTTTTATGAGACGAAGGGAGTAATAAAAATTGTGTGACAGGCCGCTTTTCCAAAATAAATGAAGAAAAATGTTTAATTGTATCCCATGACACCGCACAACTATACAAGCAGTCACTTTTCATGCAACGGGACGTAGTCCCAGTCACACGTTGAAAAACTTAAAAAGCCTATATAACTCGCCTGTTTGTATTCAATCAAATTGTATAAGTATATTACTTTTCCTCAAAACTTGTGCCAAGTATACAATCACAGCGCTGTCAGTAGGTGATCATGGCCACCTTCTAGAGCCCGTAAAAAATCCGTCTCCTGGTCAACTGCAATAAACACGGATGCATCGTCCGTAGCACCTTTGAGAGTAAACTAATCTACGAGTTTAACCATTTCTTAAACCCTGGGCTAGCAGCAGTACATCCCATTCTTCTCCAGTATGAACACCCACCAGATCGCCTCTCTGCTGGATCACCTCTCGCGAATTTGACCCGTTGATCGCTCCATGATCCGAGATCTAGCTAGCACAACTTCAGCAATGTCTCAAGCAGAAGTGCTTAGGTCTTCTTCACCTGGTCAAGATGTCTGCACATTTTGGCGTCCTGATGCCGGTCCTTGGGAGATGACGCTTCTTATATGCGACGAAACCACTCGCCTCGATCTATCCCGTGAGACGTGCCGGCGACGCCTGCGACGGATCACCGACCTATTTCTGCCGTTAGAAGTAGGAGGCGCCAACGATGTGCCGTTGACACGCACCGCGACGGAAGAGCCAGGTGGGCGACCTGTTGAATATTTGGAAAAGCTAATGGTGATTAGAGATCTCATGGTGAGTGGATTAGTGCAATGTCATTGTTTTGACTATGGAGCATTAAATAGCTGGTAGTAAGATAATTAGAAAATGCAGGAAAGAAAACAAGATACAAGTCACTACCTCTTACCTATATTCACAAGAAAAGATATCGCAAGTTTATCTAAAACTCTTTATTATATAGATGCATCTAAATTTAGATAAACTTATAATATCGTTTTTAGAGTGAATTTCACATTTTACTCTACAGTTACGCATTCATGACACATATTACTACATTTAATTGAACTTGTATTGAAATAGCCCATCTAGAAGACTTAAAACACAATCTCACCTTTGTTTAGCATTTTACTTGTTTTTTTTTAGATAGAACCCGTGTGTTTTGTCTATGTGGCACGGGAAAAAATGTAAAGATTGGAGGACGTCATCCACAAGTATATTCAGACTAATTTTACCCAATTTATCCCTTGTCACCATACTGGTATTTTTGAAAGCCGGTCATCACTACACACAACGGAAACCGCGGGTCCAAATATTCTAGAATGTGTAATCTAGATGAATTTTCACTCAATAAGGTAATTAGTGTCACAAATATTTGGATCCAAGAACTCTAGTAAAAATAACTGTAACTACTCCATGGAGGAAGTAAGATTGATCCAATAACTCTAGTAAAGAACAAGAAGAAAACAAGAGCGTAAAAAGACCGGGAGAACCGAAAAGCACGCACCTTCACGCTCAATGCTCCACCGGCGCCGGCGAAACCGCTTGAACACGCCATCCAACGCCACGTCGAACGCGTCCGCCATGCCGTCGCCGAGCCCGTGAGGCGACGAACTGTACACCAGCCTCGGAATCATCTCCACGACGCGCTCCCGCATCCGCCGCACCCGCTGCTCGCTGAACCCCTGCAGAAAATCCAGCACGCTCACGTTGCCCACGCTCAGCGCCCGTCGGTCCATGAACACCGACCACTCCCGCTCCTTCCCCCGCTGCCCCGCCGGCAGGAACCACCGGTACTGGTCGTACGCCGTCCTCCGCCAGAACAGCACCGGCACGGCCCCGGCCACCATGCAGTCGAACAGCGACCGCCGCGTGTAGCTGTCACCGCGCGGCTGCAGGCAGAACTTGGAGTCCAGGAAAAGCTTCGTTAGCGCCGCGGTGTCGTTGTTGCACCTCTGGCCGCGGCAGTCCACTGAGCGGCAGTACGCGTGCCCGGCGTCCTCGCACTCATCCAGCAGCACGTCCCTGAAGTCGTTCCTGAACCCGTAGCGCGGCGCGCCGGCGAACCCGAAGAGGTTGGTGCGGTTGCGGGACAGCACGTGGCGCTGCCACGCGCGCACGTCGGCGGCGGCGCGCGGATGGAAGCCTGTCGGGTACGGGACGCCGACGTCCATGGGATCCTGCCGGTCGCTCTCGATGACGAGGCGGGTGACATTGCCCATTCCGGGCATGAGCACGAAGTTGGAGCCCCACGCGTCGTCGCTATACCGGCGGAAGTCCCACGTGATGCGCCCGAGCGTCATGAAGTGGTCCCACCCGCCGGACTTCTGGAACGAGGTCTGGTTCGTGAGCCACCGGAGGAGCCGCGTGCCGGCGCGGTCGCGGTCCGCGACGGTGGCGTTGAGACCCCACAGGTGACTGCCCACGTCTAGGCCGGCGTAGAACGGCACGTAGAACACGGTGGCGAGCGACGGGTCGGTGGTGCGGCACCGGTGGGCAAGGATGCGGCGGTGGATGATGATCTCGAGAGGGAACTGGTCGGTGTTGTACCAGTTGGGCAGCGACGCGTTCGGCACCACGCCAGAGAAGGCCGGCACCGTGGCGCACGGACGGCCCAGGCCGCCGTTGGATAGGTACGGGCAGAAGGAGTACCACGGCCAGAGACGTTTGCAGTCGCCGACGAGTTCGTGGTTGAACTCCGGCGGTAGGTCGTAGACGTAGATCAAGCCGGCCTTGCACGCGCCGGCTTCGACCGGGCCGTTGGCCCAGGTGCTGTTGCAGCGTCCCGGGGCCGGGAGGAACCGTGTGCTGGGGAATTTCAGCAGGGACTTGAAGAGCACAAGCTGTAGGGCTAGGAAAGCAAGGAGCACCACGGCGGCTCGCAGCAACACCGACGCCGCGTACGGCGTGGCGGCGTTGACTGGAGATCCAGGCGGCGAGGGTGGCTTGGCCGGGGATGTAGGTGACTCCGGCATTGGGAGCACGCCGAGGAAGTGGGAAGGGTCACTGGTTCATATGCCACAGTTGGACTGTGCTTAGGAGATTTAAGGTATACGTTTTCTCTCCTGAGGGACGCAAGAAAAAGTTTGGTTGGCACGTGGAGCGGTGGATGCAGGGTGAGCTGCTACGCCATTCCCGTAGATCCAAAGCAACGTATCAGATCAGGTTGTGAAGATGATACGGATGAGGAGCCAAAATGAGCAAAGACGGAAAGAAGTTTTTGACGCTCCATTAGATAGGAGTATCTCGCACCACTGACTTGTAAGTTCGGAAGATCTAAAAATAATATAATCAGGTAGTGTTGTAGTGGCACTGCTGGCTAGTGCATATTTTGATGTTTGAAAACACAGAGCTAGGTTCTATGGACAGCTAATGCGTGTGGCTAATTAACTGGGGCGACATGCACACGGGAATTTGGGTAGGAACATCGGCGGGACACCGTGGGATGATATCTAGGTTTGCAAGAGTTTTGTAGTAGCACACTACTAAATATAATGTCGTGAATCAATATGTAAGAGCATCTCTACCAAATCCCTAAATCGGGCCAAAATTTTAAATATCTAGCGGGTTTACAATTTTAGCACAGTTTCAGACGTTGAGCAGGTCCTGTAAAAGTTTGTGGACTTATAAATGTTTTAGGGTCCACCAAAAACGCGAACCTTCGACCTTAACATATACAGTACTACCTCCGTTTCAAGGAATAAGACGCACGCGTATTCCAAGACGAACTTTAACCATAAAAATTGAGCAACAAAATCTTGATTATATTATATGTAATTAATATCGTTGGATTCGTATTAAAAAGAACTTTTTAATAGTACTAATTTCATTCTATCTATTTGAAGTAATTCTTGGTTAAACAAAAAACACGTAAAACGAGAGCGTTGGTTTGATTTCCCACCTCCCCTCGGCGCTGTCGTCCGTACAACCACCTCTAGCCATCGATTCCTTGTGGCTCCGGCAAATCTGTGCACTGTTGTTCGAAGACTCCACCACTGAGCACCGATTCTAGCCAAGTATTTGCTAATTTCCGATGAGTTGCCTCGATACCGATCGATTCTGGCAAGCTCCGGTGAGGTAGGCCACCACACGTGGGCAGGGTCACCGGCGTGGCGAAGCTCACATGGCGGCAGGCGGGGCGTAGGAGGAGCCCGCCTGGGCGGGAGAGAGCTCGCCCGGGCGGACAACTAGAGCTTGCTGGGGAAGAAGAGAGGAAATTTCAGAGAAAAAAGAAAATGCTTTTTTTTTAAAAGTCTACAACCCGATTTTAAAAAGATCTCATCGATGGCAGTTTGTGCGAGCGTACATTTTACCATTTTCACGCCATGTACAAACGTTTTTGGAGGCCACAACTTACAAACAGAAACTGCTAGAGATGCTCAAGAGTGCAAGGAGAGTAGTGGAAGGAGACAAAAAAAATTTATATTATAGCACAATATACCAGAACAACAATGAACCTCTGATTTAGTTATCTGTAATCCATGCATCTTAGGTAATTGATTGATGGCCTCGCAATGAGGGCATATTACACTAGTTATCTAAGGACATGCCTAGTGGCCCGACGCATTTCGAGCCCAAAATATATTCGCTTTGGCCTGTTTGCGTTGGGAAGCGGATACAAAACCGTTCGTGCCGTGCGTCTTGTCCCTTTGGGTCGGGGCCTGCCCCAGTGGCCCAACGCAAAGAAAAAGTAATTTATTCTCATTGATAGAAAACATAATTTATATAGATAAAAAGGGATTAAAACATTGAAATAACGGGCCAAAACCCAGGCCTATTCTACTAATTGTCGTCGTCGTTCGTGAGGTCCACGGTCTCCGGCATCTCCCACGGCTAGTTGGGTGTTGGCATTGGAAGATGGTGGATCGGTGGTAGAGGAGGAAGGGCGGCTCGTGCAGCTTCGATCTACCGGTGGCAGTACAACCGTCGGTGGCCAGAGGAGAGAGAGAAGGAAGAGGAGAGGGTGAGTGAAACGGGCGAGAGTCAGAGGGGAGAGGGGGCGGTGAGGGGACTTATGGCACACTTTCTCGAGGCGTCGCGGTGTCTCCCGCTCTTACCGACGCGTGCAATGCCTCCTCCTCGCGCTCGCTAGAGCCTGCGCGGAGAAATGGTATAACCAAGTGTTCTTTTTGGGCTAACTTTTGTCTGCATCTGGGCTTCTTTGAGAACCGTGCTATGCAGGAAATCGTTTTCATTGTAGCCTACGAAACTGTAAAATGATAGAGAGGAAGAGAGATTGGCGGAATATGATGGATGTTGTATTGAGCCTCATGGACGAGTATATATAGTGGTACAAGACTTGGAGGCTAAGATGCTCTCCTAGAGATAAGGTATGATACGGATAGCAAATCATAAACTATCAAATACATGCACACGTAATATATCTCTAACACCCCCGCAGTCGTAGCGGTAGCGTCGTGAACAACTGGAGCGTCGCGGACGGTAAGACTGGAGAGTGAAGTAGAACCGGTGTGCTGACATCCCCCCGCAGTGGGAGTGGGAACGTCGTGGACGGTGTCACGACGCGGTAGCTTGAACTGTAGAGAGTGCTAGTGAGGCTCAGGCGAGGTGGTAGCCCTTTGTGCCGATGTCGAGGTAACCGAGAGCATTGGGCGCTGCAGCCTTGGTCAAGGTTGCCGTGCGAGGGGTTGTCGTGGTTGGGTTCCGGTGTCGAGGTAGCCGCATGAAGCCGCAAGCGCATAGTGCGCGAGGAGAGTGGCGGAGACGCATCGGGCCGTTGTCGAAGAGGGGTGTCGATGCTGAATTGATGCGGTCCGAACTGTCGAGGACGAGGTACGGCCCTAGTTTTGCCAGAACCATGCAGACGTCGGGACGAAGGCATACTTCGGTTTTGCCAGAAGAGTACGCATAGAAGAAGTCGGTGACACGGTCCAGGAAGACGTAGACGAAGTCGATGCCGATGAAGACGTTATCGAAACCGATGAAGATGAGGTGCTGACCCGAGCTTTCCAGACTCGGGGACGCGTCGGGGACGAAGGCATGTACCGGTGTTGCCAATACCGGGCGTGCGAGGGTAGGGATCATCATGGACCATGCACCAGTGTCAGGGGGACCATCAGAGGAGGCCTCCAGAGCGGTGGCGATACGCAGAGTGGCGAAGAGGGAGAGGTGCCGATGCAGTCCGTGGTTGTCGATGACGTTGGTGACGAGGTCGTGGTGGACGGAGACGTAGAAGGCGGCGAAACCAGCGGCGGCCATGAGTGGCCATGTTGGACGCCTAGACTGTAGAGGTAGTCGGCGAGGCCTGCGACGACCAGAAGTGGTCATGCAGGTTACCTGTTGAGGTGTGGCGGCGGTACTTGGAGTAGGCGAGAAAGAACCCGGCGGCTTGACGTAGACCATGTGCTGACGGTGGCGACCCGCGTCGATGGGGCAGCACGGTAGTAGCCTGGAACGTCAGTGCGCGGGGGATGGCGAAGGTAACCGCGTGTAGCGATGCCGCAGCCCGAGGGCGCGGTGCTGCAGGGCGCAAGTCGATGCAGTGGTGGGAGGCCACCAACGACATACACGACTTAGAAGGCGCGTCGCAGGCCGGTAGCGTCGACCAAAGCTGCGGCGCAGCGGACCGAAGGGGCGACGCAGCCGCAGCCCGATGCTCGATCGGTGGTAGACGTATGCTCGGAGACGTTCTTGGTGGAGACGTGTGTGCGATCGGTTGATCGGACCGACGGCGACGCTGTACGCGCCATGACATGGACGACACGCAGATCGAAACCGATGGCGACGTTGTCGATGATGTCTCGGGCGATGACGGCGAAGACAAATCGGTGATGGAGACCGTGCGAGCGAGACAGTCTGTGTGACGTGCGCGTCCGTGCCGCGCGGTTGATGATGATGGCCAGTAGAGGCACAGATAAACGACGGTGATGGGCGACTCAATCCGATCTAAGATCGGTAAACCAAAAAAGACAACCGATCAAGAGATCGGAGAAAAAGACTTATAGGGCAGCCTGCATACGGGTTGCGCAGCCCCCGGCAGAGATCATGGAGATCGACCTCCCCGGAGGCGGCACGGTGCGGAAGTGTTTGCGGCGGCTAGATCTAGAATCTTGCGGTACCATGTAAAACGATAGAGACGAAGAGAGATTGGCAGAATATGATGAATGTTGTATTGATCCTCATGAGCGAGTATATATAGTGGTACAAGACTTAGGAACTAAGAAGGCTCTCCTAAACATAAGGTAAGATACAGATTGCAAAAATCCTAAACTACCAAATACATGCACACGGGGTAATATATCTCTAAATTCATGCCAAATACTCATCACTTTTTGGGTTGTAATTACTATCTTGCTAGATTCAGTTGTCATAGCTGTTCGAAATCCACAAACCGTACCGATGGACGGTCAGAATTTCTTTGAATATGTCCTTGAAAGGACTTTGTTAGCAACTAATCACGCTCCAAGATGCACATCTTCTTCAAGATCTTGACCGGGGGGCGCTCATTCCCCCCTTCCCTCTCTCTCTCTCTCTCTCCTCTCCTCTCTTATCCAGTTGAGAGTCTCCCACCTCCCTCCGGCTCCTCTCTCTTCCCTCTCCGGCGGCTTAGCCGGCCGGAGTAGGCGGGAGAGGGGAGGCCGGTCTGTACATAGTAGCAGTAGGGTTTCTAGCTGTAGGTTTTGGGCTTCGTCCTAGTATGGCGTGATGCCGGTGGAGGCTTGTCGGCCATGGCGCGCGGGTGGCGCATGGCGGCAGGAGGAGGTGTTGTTCCTGCTTTCGGAGCTTCAGAGGATGGAGCAGGCGAGCAGGGGAGCAGATCTTCCCTCCACAAGAGTCAATAAAGCTCAGGTTTGTGCCAAGCTCGAGATCTGTCTTCCTGTATCTCCCCCTTCTCTGGCCGGCCGCGGTGGCGAGGGGAAAAGGGGTGTTGATGCAGATCCATATCCTCAAGCTTGGCGGCAAGGGGGAGTTACTATGCTTCGTCGGCGGAAGCTTCCAAGCGACGGCAAGGTGCGCCGCCGCTACCTTTGGCCAAGGGGGCCGCTCCGCGCCTCTGGAGTTCCGGCTCAGAGGTTTCTTCTACCTCCAAACACGGAGGATCTTGGACTTCAGCGCGGCACATCAACGCCGGCTCCAGATCAAGTGGTTTCGTCCCCGATCTGGATCAGGTGGCCGCTGCCTCGAGGTCAACCATGGCGTCGGTGGAGGAGGACCGGATCGCGTTTTATTTTTCTCTTGGAGGTTCTCTTAGCAAAAAACAAGGACTATGTTGTAATTTCAGTTCTTTCTTTGTTCCTTGATGTAATTTTATCCCACCGCTACAAATGAAGGGCTCCTTTGATTCAAAGGATTTGCATAGGAATTGTGTAGGATTTGGTTCCTATGGGAAAATTTTCTATACATGTTGTTTGATTCATAGGAACATATCCTATAGGAAAAATTCCTATAGGAATCTTGTAGTGTAATTCCTATAGGAAAAAACCATTAGCTCATACCTCATGAAAAAATTCCTTTGCTACAATCAAACAAACTTCATTTTCCTATAGGATTCAAGTAGATATGCCATTCCAATCCTATGCATTTCCTATTCCTATGCTTTTCCTATCCTTTAAATCAAAGGAGCCCGAAGCTTCTAGGGCCTTTTGGCCCTACCCCTGTTCAAAAAAAAAAAAGATCTTGACCGGGCGACTCTGCGGCGCCCCGTGGGGCACAAGCTTGGCCTGATCCGACGGTCTAGCGTCGACAGCTGCCGGCCGCCTGTACGGGGCATGGTGGCTCAACATGCTTATAAAACTCCATCCCAATCCACTAGGCAGAGGTAAAATATTATAGATTAAGAAAAATACACTAAAATTTAAAAAAAAGTATAAACAAAAATTAAAATCGCTCGTACTTTAGCACCGAATATGCATTTAGAATAAGCGGGGATTTAGATTAATCCCACTAAAACTCTAGTAAATAAAATCTCAGTGTGGGTCTAATATTTTTACTATAAGGGAGAATGTAAAATATTTTTTTAGGAAAATATTCAGTACTTTCTAATGAAAAGAAAAGCTTTTTTTTTCTTTCGTACTCGCACTCAATACTTGAGATAGACATGTCAAAAAAAAAACTTCAGATAGACATATATCTGATGAATCTTGTACAAAGTAATGTGGCTATATTATGTTTTGTTCTACCTAGGACGAAACGCCTAAAATCAAGGTAGGGAGTTATTAATAAAAATTATCGTAGAATCACCCGCTAAATTCAGATTATACATAGGAATTCATGTTTTATTTTTAGTTTCACATGTGCTACTGCCTCACTTATGGCTCTGATTTTCCTCGCCGAGAAGAAATCACAAATAACGCATAATACTCAGCCCTCCCGTAATACACGCAAATCACTAAAACTGAAGGGGATAATCTCCTTCTCCCGGCGCTGGAGAAGAGGACGTCCAGCCGCCTGACGTTAGGCTGGATTCCTTGCAACGTCTTCTCTGGCTGGCCCTCCTCTCCATGACTCCATCCACTGCACCAACCTGTCGGACAGGGCCGACGCTGACGTCCGCGCTGCGTGCACCGAGTGGGCGCCTTCCGCGTCGTCAACGAGACAACGCGATGGTTCCCGTTGGGCTAACCTTGGGCGCTCCTATGGCGGTGTTCGTCTGCCACGGCTCAACCAGCTGGCGAGAGCAGATTGCAGTCCACAAACATAGAACGCGCTTATATGCAACGAGAAATAAATCAAGAGTCATGAGCAACAAAGCAAGAAAGAAATTTTACAAGCGTGCTGCTCCCATGAAAGTGAAGCTGAGTTGACAAACTGCACTACATCAGACATTTAGACGTTGGCACACCATCAAGCACGATGTGCTGCTTGCCTTCCAACAGCTCCACAACGCCAATCGGTCTAGCCTATCTTGCGTTAACTCCTCCCACATTATCATCACCCCGAAGACCGACAACCCGGCCTCGCTCGCTGATTACTGCCCTATCAAGCTTGATGCATGGGGTCGCGAAGTTGTTCTTGAAGGTGCTAGCTGTCCAGCTGGCCAAGCGCATTGATGAGCTGATTGCCGAGGGGCAAAGCGTGTTCATCCGCGGCTGCAGCATTCAGGATAACTTCCTCTACGTGTAAGGGGTCATCCGGCATTTCCATCGCGCCAGGAACCCCCCTTGTCTTCCTCAAGCTTGACATCGTGCGCGCCTTCGACTCCGTGTCCTGGCCTTACCTGATGGACATGTTGCGTGCGCGCGGCTTCAGCGCCCGTTGGCGTGACTGGATTACGATGATGCTGGCTACCTCCTCCTCCGGAGTTATCCTCAATGGGGAGGTGGGACCTCTTTCCAGCACCGTTGTGGCCTCCGGCAGGGGGACCCCTCTCCCCTCTGCTCTTAGCTCTTCATCCTGGCTATCGAGCCTTTACACCGCCTCTTTGACCTCGCCACCAGCGTCGGGCTGCTCTCCCCGCTGCGAGGCCGTAAGGCGTGGCTGCGCTGCTCCCTTTACACGGATGATGCCGCCGTCTTCCTCAACCCTGTGGGCGCCGAGATGGAACATGTGCACGCCATCCTACAGCGCTTCGGCACCGCATCCGGGTTGCATGTCAACATGGCGAAGAGCACCATCTTCGGCATCCGGTGCCAGGGTCTGGATCTTGCTGCGACCGCCTCGCCGTTGGGGGCGCCGATTGGTTCTTTCCCTTGCCGGTACCTGGGCCTGCCACTCAGCTTCTGTCGTCCACGGTGCATTGACTTTCAGCCGCTGCTTGATAAGCTCGGCAGCCGCCTCGCACGGTGGAAGCTCCGCCTCTTCTCGCATGCGGGACGGCTGGTGCTCCTTAAGGCCGCCCTTTCGGCCCTTCAGACCTATCTCTTCTCTGCATACGCCCCGCCGGCTTGGCTCGTCAGGGCGGTCGACAAGCTACGCCGCGCTTGGCTTTGGACGACCGATGTGACTTGCACCGGCGGGCGCTCTAAGGTCGCTTGGGGGCGGGTCTGGCGACCTCGGGATCTTGGCGGCCCTAGGGTCCTTGACCTGGTTCGCTTCAACCGTGCATTGCGCCTCCGCTAGCTTTGGCTGCAGCGCACATAGCCCGGTAGACCCTGGGTTAGCCTTCCGGTCCCCTGCGACGATTCGGACCGGGAGCTCTTCGCTGCGGCCACCACGGTGGAGCTTGGCAACGGTGCTTCCGCCAGCTTCTAGCACGACTCATGGATATTCGGCGCCTCTCCCATAGCCTTGGCCCCATCCTTGTACAACCTCTCCCGACGCAAGCACCGCTGCGTGTGGGACGCGCTGCGAAATGGCGCTTGGGTGCAAGACCTGCGCGCGTCTCCGCGCCAATGCTAGACTCTTTCGTTCTACTCCGCGCCTTGCTCGAGCTAGTACAGCTCTCCCCGGGCATGCACGACAAGTTTACTTGGCGGTTTACCCCTGAAGGCTCCTACTCGGTCTCCTCCGCGTACCACATGCAGTTCGCGGGCTCTATCGAGTCCCCCTTTGCCCAGCTCATCTGAAAGCCTTGGGCTACGCCGAGGTGCCAGAACTTTGCCTGGTGCCGAAACGGCTGATGACGGCGGACAGGCTACTTGCGAGATAGTGGCCGAACGGCTACTTCTGCCCGCTTTCCATGCGGAGTTTGGAGACGTCTATGCACCTCTTCACCGAGTGCCCGCACTCACGCCAGATTTGGGAACGGGTGGCGGCTCTCACTGTTGTGCGCCTTCCCTCGACCCCTCCACCTGGGAGGTCCACCCGAGGGTCGTCGATTGGATGACTAGCCTCGCCGCGGGGTTGCCTCCCGCGGAGACGTCTCGCGTCCACTCCTGGACTCTCCTTGTCCTCTAGCACATTTGGCTTGAGCGGAACGCTCACGTCTTCCAAGCCTCTTCCTCATCGGTTCAATCTCTGCTTGCAAGGGTCGCGGATGAGGCAGCTGCTTGGGACCTGGCGGGTGCGAAGATTTCTGTAGCTCGTGAGTAGTAGTCCGACTTCTTTTTCTTTTGCAGCGGTGGTTTTGGCTTTCCACCGTTTTGTTGCTCGGTGTGGCGTTTGTGCCGCGGCCGCGGCCGTTGTAGCCCTGGCTGTAAACTTGTCTTCTATTAATATATCGTGCAGCTCACTTGCTGAATTCTTAAAAAAATAATATTCAGACATCGCCTTTCAGGCTTAGTAAACGAAACGCACTACTCACTCCGTTCCACAAATAAGTGTACATGCTTCTGTTTCTTTCGATGGTTGATACATGTCTCGACCATCTCTGATCCGTGATGTAAAACTTTTGAACTACAAATACTTTAAATAAATGAAGGCCGTGTGCATCAATCTGATGCAGAGGCTGGGCTATGCCCCATTTCGAAAAAAAAGTGTACATGTGGATTTTTCAAGATAAATTATGAAGTGAAGTGAAAAAAGCATTGGGAATATGCATCTCTCATTTTAAATTATTTCACCTTCAATGAGCTAAGTGCTTGTAGAAAAACAAAGATAACATGTGCTCAATATTATTGTGTTTAATTTCGAGCCTTTTTACGGTACAAATTACTAGTCTCATAGATGAGTAGTATTGAGCAGAGTAGTTTAGGCAGGTAATGTTTCGGTATATTTTAAATCCGTGTAAAAGCAGGTTGAACCCCGGATTTATTCCGTGTAGGATCAATCCGTCCATATTTTCCCGTCCATCTGCTCACATTCTTGCACCTGCCATAGGTGAACAATGGAACGACTGCCTCAGCTCTAATCAATCCCGCATTAAAAAAAACTTGGGTATTGTGTTCCCATAGTACACGTGGGCTTCCGATTGTTAAATGGCGGGCGTGGTTTTTTTTACCAGTTCGGCGACTTTCCATACGCAACCAACAACGTTAGGCCGATATAGGGAGGAGCGACAACGGCGACGCGTCGTCGACACAGTCTTGGAGGTTGAATATGAAGGACTTCTCAAAGATCTCGTTGTAATTTTCATATTTTTTGTGGTTTGTACTGTTCGTTGTCTCTTTTAAGGAGACTGCTGAGCGTCCACTGGGAGATCAAATCCTCTGATAACCCGGGTGGAGAGCCGTAGGATAGGCGTGGGCTAAGGGCATCTCCAACGCTGAGACCTAAACCGGACATGCCGGGCCGTCCAGATGTGGCTGTTTGGGTGGCCGTGCGGACACGCAGACATAGCCGACAGCCCGTTTGGGTCACGCAGTGCGCCCAACGCGCGGACGCAACGCAAAATAAAAAGACCGCAAAAAACGAAAACAATTAAACTTAAACTTAGATCATTAAACTTAGCCCTATTTTGGACAAATTTATAGAAAAGAAAGCTCTATATGGGCTTTAACGAAAAAAAACAGTAAACCCTAAGCTAGGGTTTGGGACACGGTGGCAGCCGGCGCGCCGCCTAGTCCTAGTAGAACCCGTCATTCCCAGGCGCTGTTGCGGCTGGACACGCCGGAGCGCGCCGGGGATTCTCGCCAGGGCAACCACTGCGCCCGTTCCCAGGTGGACTGAGGGTTCGGAGGGCTGATCTGCCTGCGCAGGCGTGCCAGCCGCGTTGCCTCCTTCTCCCGCTGCTCCGATGCAGCGGTTTGCAGCTCCGCCTCGTGCTTGAGGCGGAGGTGGCGCTCCTCCTCCTCCCGGAGCGCGGCCTGGTGCGTGGCCTCCTCCTGCTGGCGCCATGGCGAGTAACGCCCAGGCGTCGGCGTCCTCCTTGGCCTTCCTGGCCCCCTCCTCCAGCGCGGAGGCACGGAGCACCTCGGCCAGATGTGGCCATTTGGCCAGCTCCTTGAGGTCATTGACCTCGACTGATGCCGCGAGCGTGGCGCGTAGCTCGGGGTCGTCCTCCTCGTCGGGATGCGCCTGTGGCGCAGCCCGCGATGAAGCAACAGGCTCATCGATGTAGAGCCTGCCGGGGTGGTGGCCTGCCCTCCTCGCCGATGCCGCCGGCGTGCGAGGCTTCGCCATCAGCGTGTGTGAC
The DNA here is from genome assembly GCA_030979885.1 of Lolium multiflorum. NCBI lineage: Eukaryota > Viridiplantae > Streptophyta > Magnoliopsida > Poales > Poaceae > Lolium > Lolium multiflorum. The sequence continues at coordinate 268,531,884 of CM061748.1, read as the reverse complement.
GCGAAGAACATGCGCCGGCACGCATCGTGGTCCACCTCGAACCAAAGGTCCCAGTAGGGACTCTTCTGGTCGTAGGCGGGGTCCTCCCGGAGGTCCAGCGGAAGCTGCGCGCGGCGCCGCTGGATCTCCGCCAGGCGGGCGCGGCCAGTGGCCGGGATCGGTGGCACTGGAACCCGATTTGGGCTGAGGTGCCACTCGTCGGGGAGGTGCACGGCATGGGGGCGCCGGCCTCCCAGAAGATCTACACCACGGTGGCGTAGATCCTCTCCCGCTGGGGCGCCAACGCTTTCGAGGACCGCGTACCAGGAGGCGGCACAGAGGACATGCCTGAAGACGGCGGTGACCTCGACTTCTAGCGAATGGAGGAGGATGCCCCAGAGCTGACGGAGAAGGAGGCCATCACACGCGCGGAGGCCATCCTCTCAGCGGTGGAGCGCGCCAAATGGCCCCTTCTCGACAAGGTCATCCGGGCCTCCAGGAGGACGGGGTGGCCGCTAGGACTGGAGTACCTTCCGCCGCCTCCTCCGGCGGCCAATGTGTGGCAGTCTCCGCAGGTCTTCATTGACCTCATCGACGATGACTTGGAGGCAGCCAACTAGCATCCTCGCATCGGTATTATCCTATGTTTTTTTATTTATTTTTCTATTAGGGTGAATGGCTTTCGGTCCCAAATATATATGTAAATTAAGTTACTCACTTTGATCCAAATTAATTAACTCAACTCTTGGCACCTTTTTTTTTTTTTTGCAGTTTTAGCCCGTTGGGGCCGCATTCAGCTGCAAACGGACCGAGCCCTATTTTATGTACGTGTGACGCCGCATCCAAATACAAACGTATCTAAAAATGATCTATTATGCGGCAGCCTATTTGGAGATGGCCTAAAAAAGGCTGTCATTTGCAAAAGTGGAATGGGATCGGGAAGCAGCCTAGCCGAGTGGACAGATTTAGATCTTCCCAAATTTCCCATATGTAAGCAGAAATTTGCCTATTTTACTCTTTGGTGGAAAAATACTACTTCTTTGCCTAATAAGTATTGGTCTACCTCAGCCCTTGGATCTTGGTGATTGGACGGTTAGTACTTCTCTGTCCCTACCGTAAAAGACCCCTTAATTTCCGTGCGATGAGAGAGAAGCAATTAAAGTGCATTAGAAAAATAAGTGTACACTCTTTTGTGGATAAAATTTAGAGCTAAATGTCCACTTATTCGAATACAGCGGAACAACACCTTCAAAGCATGTGCGTCCCACCAATGAAGGGGTCTCGCAGCCTCCAGCATCCATAACAAGGTGTGTTTGCCGCCTCGTCTCCACCCTCCACTCTCTGGGTCCGTCAAATGCCGCGAGGACATTCCGACGACTAGCTTCGCTACTCTTCTCCAGCGCCGGTAGAATGATTATTCCCCTCCATTTTAATGATCTGCATGTATTACGGGAGCGCTCAGTATTATGATCCGTATTTGTCATTTTTCTTTGGCAAGTTAATTCCGAGAAACGTTTGAAACGGCAACCGTTAGATGCCTAACTTACGACGGGGAGCACGGATGGGCGCACTAGGTGGAGCAGGCAAGCCGCGTCCCACTTACATATCGCTGCTGCGAAGCCCAAGACATCAAGAAAACTTCTCATCGACGCAGAGACTCCAACCACCATTGCTAGTGCTCAAAACCTGACTTCAATGGCATTCTTCACCTCTGATTTCACCATGGACCAACACATGTATCCTGATTGCAACAGATAGTAGAGCTTCGCACCGCTCCTCCAATACTAAACTGTCGGAAAAAACATAGGTGGGCACAACCGAATAACACCCGATTTAACAGTCTCTAGGCATAAGACACTAGGGAGTTTATAGGCGAAGCCTTCCAAAACTCAACACTCCGCTCATATCAAGGAGGACAGATCATCGTCTAGATAAACTCTAAGGCCTTCACCTTTATTAAAGGCCGCGACAGTAGCCCCCACGCCACCAGCGGGCAGCGGAGGAGAGTGCAAAATAGGGAGGCAGGCTACACATAGGGCCGCCAGATGCCACACAAAACCAGAACAACATAGGAGTAGCTAGTAGTCGGGCGCCTGATTTGTTTGTTCTTAATTGTGAATTTAACGATTAGCTTCCATGAACAGTGGAGGAGCAAGCGGAGACATGGAGCCTGGGCGAGGATTAGTGCGTGGCCATCTACAGTTTAATTTGTCCGAACAAATGCTTACTTAATCTAGCCATTTTGCTAAGTAATTCAAGGTGTTTTGGTGTCGGAGCCCGGGCAGCCGTCCGGGCATGCCGGGCTGAAACTCTGCCACTGTCCATGAATTTTTTTTGCTGGGTGAATTTTGTATCTAAAGTTAGTGATACTTTTTTGCTTGCTGTTAGAGATATATTTAGTATAGGTATATTAGGTAATCTAGGATTTATAATCTTTATCTACCATATCTCTAGGAGAGTTATCTTAGCCTCCAAATCTGTAACACTATATATACTCATCCGAGAGGCTCAATACGACATCCATCAGATTACGCCAAACCCCTCTCTATCGTTCTACATGGTATCAGAGCGGCACGCTCCTTGACCTAGCCGCCGCAAAGCCGCGCTGCCCCTGGGGAGGTCGATCTCCATGATCTACTCCGGGGGCCGCGCAACCCGTACTAGGGTTCATCCACCGATCGGTTGATCGGTTACCCTCACGTTTTTTTCCGATCTTTAGATCGGTTTTCCTTTTTGTCCGCCGGTCGCTCGACCGGTGTTTTATTTTTTGGTTTACCGATCATAGATCGGATTGAGTCGCTCACCGCTGCCATCACCGCGCGCCTCTACTCCGACAACAACGCCGATCTACACCGGCCATCTTCTGTAGTGATTCGTAGCATAGAAAACAAAAAAATTTCCTACCGCGAGAACGCAATCCAAGCCAAGATGCAATCTAGAAGATGAGAGCAACGAGAGGATGAACGAGACTAACCCTTGAAGATTTCCAAAGCCTACAAGAGGAGGCTCTCGTTGCTGCGGTAGACGATCACTTGCCGCTTTCAAAAGCACGTAGAAGATCTTGACGGTGCCACAATCGGGCACCTCCGTACTCGGTCACACGTTCGGTGTTGATGACGACGTCCTTCTCCCCGTTCCAGCGGGCAGCGGAAGTAGTAGATCCTCCTCGGAATCCCGGCAGCACGACGACGTGGTGGCGGTGGTGGTGGAGAACTCCGGCAGGGCTTCGCCTAAACGCTGCGGGAGTATTATGTGGAGGAGGAGAGGCTATGGTTTGGGGAGAGGGGGTGGCTAGGGCGCCGGCCTCAAGGGGGCAGGGGTGGTGCGGCTAAGCCATGGGCAGACCCCTCCCTCTCCTCCTCATTATATAGGTGGAACCCCAAGGGTTTGCCCAAAGTCTTCGAATAAGACCCCAACAGAAAAACTGCCTTATGGACGAAACCTAGAGGGACAAGGACTCTCCCCTTTCCCTCTTTTCTTGGCCGGCCAAGGAGGTGGAGTCCACCATGGACTCCACCCTCCCACTTGGTTGGCTGGTTAGGGTTTGTGGAGTCCCTCCGGGACTCCTCCTTCCATAGTGATTTATTCCGATAATTTCTAGAAACCACCTTCCATAAATGCACCGGATCATTTCCAAACTTGGAAAGTGACTTCCTATATATGAATCTTATTCTCCGGACCATTCAACTCCTCGTGATGTCCTGGATCCCATCCGAGACTCGAACAAAACTTCGAACTCCATTCCATATTCCATATCTACTTAAACGACATCAAACCTTAAGTGTGTCACCCTACGGTTCGTGAACTATGCAGACATGGTTGAGACCTCTCTCTGACCAATAACCAATAGCGGGATATGGAGATCCATAATGGCTCCCACATATTCAACGATGACTTTAGTGATCGAATGAACCATTCACATACGATACCAATTCCCTTTGTCACGCGATATTTTACTTGTCCGAGGTTTGATCATCGGTATCACTCTATACCTTGTTCAACCTCGTCTCCTGACAAGTACTCTTTACTCGTACCGTGGTATGTGGTCTCTTATGAACTTATTCATATGCTTGCAAGACATTAGACGACATTCCACCGAGAGGGCCCAGAGTATATCTATCCGTCATCGGGATGGACAAATCCCACTGTTGATCCATATGCCTCAACTCATACTTTCCGGATACTTAATCGCACCTTTATAACCACCCATTTACGCAGTGGCGTTTGATGTAATCAAAGTACCTTTCCGGTATAAGTGATTTACATGATCTCATGGTCATAAGGACTAGGTAATTATGTATCGAAAGCTTATAGCAAATAACTTAATGACGTAATCTTATGCTACGCTAATTGGGTGTGTCCATTATATCATTCACATAATGACATAACCTTGTTATTAATAACATCCAATGTTCATGATCATGAAACGACGATCATCTATTAATCAACAAGCTAGTTATACAAGAGGCTTACTAGGGACTCCTTGTTGTTCACATAACACATGTATCAATGTTTCGGTTAATACAATTATAGCATGGTATGTAAACATTATCATAAACTCAAAGATATATTATAATAACCATTTTATTATTGCCTCTTGGGCATATCTCCAACAGTCTCCCACTTGCACTAGAGTTAATAATCTAGTTTACATTTGTAAAGATATAACACCTTGGCCTTCCGGTGCTTTATCATGTTTTGCTCACGAGAGAGGTTTTAGTCAACGGACCTGACATGCTCAGAACCGTATGTATTTTGCAATTCATTTGCGTTTCACGCATCACTCATTTTCCAAATGAGTCGGCATTAAATATGTTTGGTCTTCTGGTGGAACCTTAATTCCTTGGTCTAAAATAAGTCACTAATATTGTCACACACAATATAGCTTCAAAGTTCTGACACTATCGGAACTACACCAAGTTCTCAAAGAACTCTTGACTTAACATCCTCAGTCATTGTCAAAACAATGACATAATCTGCCTTCGTTTGTAGAATCCGTCACAACATTTAGAACTCATCTAAATCTAACATAGACAACTTCTATCTCATTGTGCTACCTTTTAAACAACACTTAGTCTAATTTGAGATTTTATTTTCATATGTGACAAAACAAATATCGGTGCAACACCTTACAGTGATTTGTTTGTCATTTCTCCATACAATACTATATATATATCCTTGATTCTTCTTAAGTACTCAAGAATATTCTTTACTGTTTTTCAATGATCATCATATGAATCATTCTGGTATATGCTCCTAACTCTTTAGAGCACAGGACATCTGATTTTGTACATATTCTTCGTGATCTAAAATCACTCATGTGTTTTTACTCATCAAGTGTCAGAATACACTTAAGTCTTGTTAAAACTTCACATGACAAGAACATTTTCTTTAATATTTCTATATTGAACTATTTCAATATCCATTCTATGTACTTTGACTTAAACATATTATGTGTTTCAATCTATCTTCATAGATCTTGACACAAAATTTGTTTCAGTCCATATCCTTTCATTGAAGTTAATTTCTCAATGAAACCTTTTAATCAAGTATATAATTACATCATTTATAACCAACTATATGTCATCTACATAAGTATTATAAATATGTCTTAGCGCTCCCACTTAATTTCTTGCAAATGCAAGTCTCTTCATCGTCTCTGATGAACTCAAAAAACTCTTTTGACTATTTCATCCGGTGAAGATTCCAACTCCGCGATACTCACTTTATCCAATTGAAGTTCGTATACCTATCTAGTATTCTATGGACTAGCAAAAACTCTTGGTTGTATCTTGTATACACCTTTAATACACATTTCTGTTAAGTAATGTATTTTGCCATCCTACTAGCATATCTCATAAAAGAAATATGTAGCGATTACTAGAATAATCCACATAGACTATAAGCATTGCTACGGAAGATCTAATCTTATCGTAGTCAACTCTTTGAACTTTGTCGTAAACTACTTTTTTTTTGATAGGTCGAGCTTCTTCAAGGATATTTCATCCAAGTCCATCAATTTTATAGATCCATTTACTTTCAAAAAGTATTCATCTATCTTGGATTTCATGGCGTATAGCCATTTTAACGGAGTCAGGGCCATCATAACTTCTTTGTTTGTAGTTGGTTTATCATTGTTCAAAATCAATCCTTTGTCCACAAATCATTTATTTGATCACAAAGTAAACCATACCTACAAGGTTCAATATGTACTTCGATCTTCATGGCTAAAACACTTTGTAGTCATGGGAGCCATGATCGTCGTGGCCGCTTCCGGAACCAATTCTGCTGCGCTACTCTGATCATTATGCTCAGGTTCATAAACCTTATCAAATTCTATTGTCCTCCCACTCAAATACTTCGCTAGAAAAAATTTCTTGGAAATAAATAAGAAACATCGACAAACACTTTTTTCTTTGTATCCATAGTGGAAAGAATTCCCAATCAATACTTTGGGATAACCAACAAAGACATTCATCCGATTTTGGTTGTAAAATCTTAGACCAAAATTTAAGAAAGTACTATTAGGGTTTATACCCATGCCATAACTCGTATGGTGTTTTCAATGGATCATGATGATGCTCTATTTAGTGTAAAAGCGGTAGTCACTAAAGCATAATCCACAAAAATTATAATGGCATTAATATTTTATCTCATCATTAACCCAACAAGGTTTGGATACATCTCTCGGATACTTCATCATCACTATGATACTCCAAGAAATGTGAGTTGTAGAACAATTTCATAACTCTCTTAGATGTTCGCTAAAACTAGTAATTCAAATATTTCCACTATGATCCAATCATAGATATTTGACTTTTCTATTACGATGATTTCCACTTCATGCTGAAATTTATTTGAATCCATTCAAATGTTTCAAACTTATTCCTTATCGAATATATCCACATATATATACTCAATTCATTGTTAGAAGTTTTCATGAAGTAGAAGAATCTCCCGCACATAACTATGCCCAGTGAACCACATATATCATCATGTATGTTTTCACTAAGTTAGTTGCCCGTTCAACTCTTGGCCTATGAACGGTATTTTAGTCATTCTCTTTAGAAAAGATTTGCAAGCGCCAAATGATTCAAAAATCAAATGACTCCAAGAATCCATTTACATGGAGTTCCTTCATGCATTCCTTTCTAACATGACCTAAATGGCGGTTCCACAAATAAGTGGAATTCAAATCATTTTAGCGTCAGTGTTTATGTATGTGTGTTTCACCATTTAAGATTTATAATAACTTATCCATCGTACATGGAGTAATGTCATAATTTGAACAACTCATTGTTTTCATTTGACCAGAGCAAAATAACAATTATTAAGTTCTTTATTATAAATTCTAAGGGCTAGGTAGAATGCCAATGATAAACATAACAACACTTTATTATGTTTCAGACGTGCATTATTACCATATTCCTTATCAGTCACTTAGGTCATTGTATTCTTGTATTGCGTTGTTTTGTATGACACTTCATACCAACCAATATGGTACTAATACCCAAGAATTTCATTGTGTGACTTAACTAGGAATGCAACCATAACATGTATATCATTTATATACACCTGAGCTAGACTTTCTAGTATTTTCTTTCTTTCTGCCAAAATATCTTTGTAGTTTCTCTTTTAGCTTTCCTCATTCTCAGAAAACACTTCACCTTTTAATAACTTCTAGGTTTGTTGGTCAAATATCAATAACAAAGAGGTTCTTATTTTAAGTTGATCATCATATGACAAGTGTTTCAGATTTCACTATTAGTAACTTTGTAATATGATGAACAATTTCACTTATAATTTTATCCATCATTTTCATGATGACTTTCCGAGACCATGTCTCCAGACATGCTAGGCTTCAAAGTTTTAACCTCGTATTCGCACAGCAAATCTAGCTTTGCACCCGTTGTATGCACACATAGAATCTATAACACCCGATCATCACGTGATGCTTCGAAACGACGAGTCTTAGCAACGGTGCATACTAAGGACGATAACTTCATGGATATGCGAATATCGTTAGTGCCCCAATAGTTGGAGGATTGGGATGCCTTGCATCTTCAACCTTCGTACATTCCCATAAAACTTATGAGTTTATGTAGTCTCACCAAAATATATTCTATCATCTTGTAATAAGGTCTTAGATATCTCATATATCTCATACCTTGATTATTTCTGAAATCTAAATTTTCAGCTACTTACTTTTCAAACAGATTTGAACTTCAAGTTTCACGGAGGCAAGATAACTTTAGGGCACTAATTGAAACCATAGCTCTTTGAATCAACAATGTGAGGTTTAATAAAAAGTTTGCAATAGGACTTAATTATTTCTTGATTCTTTAACAATACGGTACCAGTCCGTAAAGTTTCTTATCAGATATTAACAGTATTTCTATCTCAATTATAAGACTAGCGCATGGTAGGAAACGAATGCCAATACTACAAAATTAATTCAAAATACTACTTAGACTATGTTTATGATAATTAGTTCATGTTTTAATCTAATTACTAATGAACTCCCACTTAATACAACATCCCTCATAGTTGTTAAGTGGTACACGATCCACATCCACTACACCAAAACCGATCATCACGTGAGATGATGTAGCTTCAATGGTGAACATCAACATGTTGATCATATCATCCATATGACTCGTGTTCAACCTTTCGGTTTCTGTTGTCCCGAGGCCATGTCTCTACATGCTAGGCTCGTCAAGCAAACCCAAGTATTCCGCGTGTGCAACATGGCTTACACCCATTTTACGTAATCGTTGAGTCTATCACATCCGATCATCACGAGATGCTTCGAAACGACGAACTGTTGCAACGGTGCATACGAGGGGAGAACACTTTATTATCTTGATATTAATGTGAGGGATCATCTTATAATGCTACCGTCGCGATCTAAGCAAAATAAGATGCATAAAGGATTAACATCACATGCAATCCATATGTGATATGATATGGCCCTTTAGTATTTGCGCCTTCGATCTTCATCTCCAAAGCACGGACATGATCTCCATCATCAACGGGCATGATCTCCATCATCGCCGCGGCGTAGCGCCAAGGTCCATGGCGTCGCTTCATGGTTGTTTACTCCTATGTAGCAACTATTACAACTACTTTGAAATACTACTCAACATGAAATTTAAAGACAACCATAAGGCTCCTGCCGGTTGCCACAATACAATAATGATCATTGATGTCTACGCCCCCTCCTTTTCCTGTAGACAGTGTTGGGCCTCCAAGAGCAGAGGTTTGTAGAACAGCAGCAAGTTTTCCCTTAAGTGGATCACCCAAGGTTTATCGATCTCAGGAGGAAGAGGTCAAAGATATCCCTCTCATGCAACCCCTCGGCAACCACAAAGCAAGAAGTCTCTTGTGTCCCTAACACACCTAATAGGTGCACTAGTTCGGCTAAGACAGTGAAATACGTGGTATAAATATATATATGAGTAACGGTATTTAAAAGTGCTTTGCCCAAAGACAAGAAACAAGCAAGAGTAACTAAAGAAATAGTAACGCAAAGAAAAACAAGAACAAGCAAAATGATAGCGTATTTAGGAACAAGGCCTAGAGAAGATTACATTTTCACTAGTGGACACTCTCAACATTGATCACATAACAGAATAGATAAATGCATACTCTACACTCTTTTGTTGGATGATGAACACCATTGCGTAGGATTACACGAACCCCCAATGCCGGAGTTAACAAGCTCCACAATTCAATGTTCATACTTAAATAACCTTAGAGTGTAAGATAGATCAACACAACTAAACCAAGTACTAACGTAGCATGCACACTGTCACCTTCATGCTACGAAAGGAGGAATAGATCAGATCAATACTATCATAGCAATAGTTAACTTCATAATCTACAAGAGATCATAATCATAGCCTACGCCAAGTACTAACACGGATGCACACACTGTCACCATTACACCGCGCAGGAGGAATAAACTACTTTAATAACATCACTAGAGTAGCACATAGATAAATTGTGATACAAAAAACACATTGCAATCATAAAGAGATATAAATAAGCACTTCACTATGCCATTCATAACAATGAATAAGTATTCTGTGAAATATAGCCTAAGAGACCCACACGGTGCACACACGGTCACCTTTACACACGTGGGACAAGGAGTCTCCGGAGATCACATAAGTAAAATTCACTTGACTAGCATAACGACATTTAGATTACAAGCATCATCATATGAATCTCAATCATGTAAAGCAGCTCATGAGATTATTGTATTGAAGTACATAGGAGAGAGATGAACCACATAGCTACCGGTACAGCCCCGAGCCTCGATGGAGAACTACTCCTCCTCATGGGAGACAGCAGCGTTGATGAAGAAGATGGCGGTGGTGTCGATGGAGGAGCCTTCCTGGGGCACTTCCCCGTCCCGGCGGCGTGCCGGAACAGACTCCTGTCCCCCGCATCTTGGCTTCGCGATGGCGGCGGCCTGAAGGTTTCTCGCATCGTGGCTTCTCCGTATCGAGGTTTTAGGCCAGGACCCTCAAATAGGCGAAGAGGCGGCGTCGAAGGTCAAAGGGGCGACAGGGGGGCGCGGGCTCCCCCTTGGCCGCGCCGCCCAGGGTTTGGCGGGCCTGTGCCCCCTCTCCGGCGGTTCTCGTGTGTTCGGGATGCTTCCGGGCAAAATAGAAACCTGGGCGTTGATTTCGTTCCGATTCCGAGAATATCTCGTTACTAGGATTTCTGAAACCAAAAACAGCGGAAAAACAGCAACTGGCACTTCGGCATCTGTTAATAGGTTAGTTCCAGAAATGCACGAATATGACATAAAGTGTGCATAAAACATGTAGATATCATCAATAATGTGGCATGGAACATAAGAAATTATCGATACGTCGGAGACGTATCAGCATCCCCAAGCTTAGTTCCTGCTCGTCCCGAGAAGGTAAACGATAAACAAAGATAATTTCTGGAGTGACATGCCATCATAACCTTGATCATACTATTTGTAAAGCATATGTAGTGAATGCAGCGATCATAACAATGTATATGACATGAGTAAACAAGTGAAACATATAGCAAAGACTTTTTCATGAATAGTACTTCAAGACAAGCATCAATAAGTCTTGCATAAGAGTTAACTCATAAAGCAATAATTCATAGTAGAAGCATTGAAGCAACACAAAGGAAGATTAAGTTTCAGCGGTTGCTTTCAACTTATAACATGTATATCTCATGGATATTGTCAACATAGGATAATATAACAAGTGCAATATGCAAATATGTAGGAATCAATGCACAAGTCTCACACAAGTGTTTGCTTCTTGAGGTGGAGAGAGATAGGTGAACCGACTCAACATAAAAGTAAAAAGAATGGTCCTTCAAAGAGGAAAAAGCATCGATTGCTATATTTGTGCTAGAGCTTTGATTTTGAAAACAAGAAACAATTTTGTCAACGGTAGTAATAAAGCATATGTATCATGTAAATTATTTCTTACAAGTTGCAAGCCATGCATAGTATACTAATAGTGCCCGGCACCTGTCCTAATTAGCTTGACTACCGGGATCATCGCAATGCACATGTTTTAACCAAGTGTCACAAAGGTGTACCTCTGCCGTCTGTACAAAGGTCTAAGGAGAAAGCTCACATGGATTTTTCGCTATTGATTATTCTCAACTTAGACATCCATACCTAGACAACATAGACAACAGATAATGGACTCCTCTTTTATGCATAAGCATGTAACAATAATTAATTTTCTCATATGAGATTGAGGATATTGTCCAAAACTGAAACTTCCACATGGTTCATGGTTTTAGTTAGCGGCCCAATGTTCTTTCTCTAACAATATGCATGCTCTAACCATAAGGTGGTAGATCGCCCTTACTTCAACAAGACGAATATGCATAGCAACTCACATGAAACTCAACAAAGAGTAGTTGATGCCGTCCCCAGGAACATGGTTATCGCACAACGAGCAACTTAATAAGAGATAAAGTGCATAAGTACATATTCAATACCACAATAGTTTTTAAGCTATTTGTCCCATGAGCCATATATTGTAAAGGTGAAGAATGGAAATTTAAAGGTAGTACTCAAGCAATTTACTTTGGAATGGCGGAGAAATACCATGTAGTAGGTAGGTATGGTGGACACAAATGGCATAGTGGTTGGCTCAAGTATTTTGGATGCATGAGAAGTATTCCCTCTGGATACAAGGTTAGGCTAGCAAGGCTATTTGAAATAAACACAAGGATGAACCGGTGCAGCAAAACTCACATAAAAGACATATTGTAAACATTATAAGACTCTACACCATCTTCCTTGTTGTTCAAACTCAATACTAGAAATTATCTAGACCTTAGAGAGACCAATTATGCAAACCAAATTTTTAGCATGCTCTATGTATTTCTTCATTAATGGGTGCAAAGTATATGATGCAAGAGCTTAAACATGAGCACAACAATTGCCAAGTATCACATTATCCAAGACATTATAGCAAATTACTACATGTATCATTTTCCAATTCCAACCATATAACAATTTAACGAAGAAGAAACTTCGCCATGAATATTATGAGTAGAGCCTAAGGACATACTTGTCCATATGCTACAGCGGAGCGTGTCTTTCTCCCACAAAGTGAATGCTAGGATCCATTTTATTCAAACAAAACAAAAACAAAATAAACCGACGCTCCAAGAAAAGCACATAAGATGTGATGGAATAAAAATATAATTCTCTGGGGAGGAACCTGACAATGTTGTCGATGAAGAAGGGGATGCTTTGGGCACCCCCAAGCTTAGACGCTTGAGTCTTCTTGATATATGCAAGGGTGAACCACTGGGGCATCCCCAAGCTTAGACTTTTCACTCTTCTTGATCATATTGTATCATCCTCCTCTCTTGACCCTTGAAACTTCCTCCACACCAAACTCGAAACAAACTCATTAGAGTGTTAGTGCATAATCAAAATTCACATGTTCGGAGGTGACACAATCATTCTTAATACTTCTGGACATTGCCCAAAGCTACCGGAAGTTAATGGAACAAAGAAATCCATCCCACATAGCA